>CM042009.1:66508403-67243403 GCA_023525715.1 Cichorium intybus | reverse complement strand
TTTTTCTTTTTGCCACAAACTAATGGAAAATATGTTGTTCTAGCTTTGGTCCCATCGGAACTCAATCTCTCTTTATGAGTTTTAATTCTTGAAAAATGAAATAGTTTCAAGAACATATCTATATTTGGTGTATTCATATGAACTGTAATTCCATTACCAAAAAATTTAAAGAAAACACAAAAATATTTTTTTAGTAGAAATTTGAAGTCATAATTTGATTAATTTTGAAAATGGATCCAACAATTGCTAATCACTAAATTCATTGCGTTCGGAGTTGGTATTATATTTTGCATTATTTTTTGCCTTATAACGTCTTGACAATAACATTCACGGATAATAATCCATTTCATATATATATATATATATATATATATATATATATATATATATATATATATATATATATATATATATATATATATATATATATATATATATATATATATATATATATATATATATATATATATAAGGTTAGGTCTAAATGTGAACAGTAAGTATTGTGCGACCGTATGACCAAATCTGGAGCATCCGATCGAAATAATTTATAGTTTTAAATTCAGGGGTCTAATTCTAAATATATGAAAATTAATTAATCAGGTTTTACATTTAAACTCTTGTAAAGGGTATTTTTGTCTATCAATTATTATTTAAAAAATTAAATACCCAAATTTTCTCCTAATTTACTGAGATTTTCATTTAATACTTATTAACGTATTAAATAAAATTTAAACACGCATTCAAGAATTCGACTGCATATATTTTCAACATTTTGAGAATTTTAATTCCAATTCCAGTTCTAATTTCAAGATATGAATCATGTAAAGCCCTTGACCAGGTATTTAAATTAAATATTATTTAAGAACTAATTTTATGTAAAAATGGGAAAAATAAGTATTAGCGCCGCTAACCTTATGTTAGCGACGCTAATCCTTCTGATCCTTGGAATGTTCGCGATGCCAATCGGAAGTTAATGGCCATGCACGTTCATGCATTAGCGACGCTAATTTGTACATTAGCGCCGCTAATGGTCGATGGCAGCTTATTAGGCCCTAAATCGTGTTTTGAGCCATATATAACTCATTAGACCCATTAGGGGTCGTCATTTACCACCTCACACCCCAGAGAAAAACCCTAGATCTCTCTCTCTCTCTCTCTCTCTCTCTCTCTCTCTCAAGCCTCCATTGATGTGTTAGCTTCATTTGTGGATTTTTGAAGGATTTTGGAGGAAGAAGAAGGAAGCAATGTGCTAGAGGAGTTGGAGCTTGGAAGGAATCAAGCCTTTTGTCATTTCTGGACCATTGTAAGTATTCAAACCCTTTCCTCCTTGAGTATTTTGTTTGGAAATGAAGTTTTGAGACTCTTATGAGCTTGATAAGACAACGATGGTTTCATATCTTGGAATAAGGTGGGATTTATAGACTACGGGATGAGTTTTCTCCCTTTTAGTCTGTGAATCATTGTTATAAACCCTAGCCTAGTCTTAATATCATTTTGGATGAAGTTTAAGCTTAATAATCACCATTTTGGAACTAGATATTCACCACGAGCTTGTTTGGCTAGGATTGGTTGGCAAAGTTCATATTTTTGTTAGTCTAGGGACTGTTTGTGTCGATTCTGGAAAGTTAGAGCTTCTAGCTTGATGCATTAAGCACTTAATAGGAGTTTTGACTATATAGTGGGTTAGCGGTGCTAACTTTGAAGTTAGCGAAGCTAACTATGACATTTTGACTTTTGTTGACTAAGTTGACTTAACCTTTGGGTAGTTAATTCCTAAATCGAAAATGTGGAAAAACCTTAGTTTTGGTTCTAGTTAGAGGTTTAAGGATAGAAACCTTGTTTGATGAGATGTTTTTTATAATAGGAAGCTCGGGGGGGGGGGGGGGGGACTTTTACTGACTTTCCTTTTTACTTCTATATTAGCCATGGATCAGGTGAGTCTTCTCACTTTCTTGATTATGATTATGATGATGATGATGATGATGATGTTATGAGACAAAGAATGAGCTGATTACCGACAAGATCGGGGCAAGCCCGTGAGTCAAAGAATGAGATGATAACTGACGAATCGGGGCAAGCCCGAGAGTCAAAGAATGAGATGGTTGATGGTTGTTTGGGGCAAGTCCAAAGACCTTATTATATTTATAAATCATATGGAAATCTGGGAAACTCACTAAGCAATATGCTTATGGTTTTATGTTAAATGTTTCAGGTACTTCTGGGGATCACGGGAAGGGTTCGGCTTGACTATATGGCATCTACCTTTATGATTAGTTTTCCGCTGTTATCACTATCTTTTTATATTTGAACAATGTGTTTTGGATGACTTGATGACTTGGATGTTTCTATAATATATGCAACTTAATTATTATGTTTTTTAAGAAAAACTTTTGGGTTGTAATTTTGGGACGTTACAAGTTGGTACAGAGCCAAGGTTTGAGGGATTTGGTGTAACCTTAAGGGGAAACCAAACTCAAACCAAGGACAGAGAACCGTTTTTAGAAAAATTAATAACTTTAAATGGAACAGATTTTCTTAAACGAAAGAAGGCATTGCATGTAGACCCAAGTAAGTACCGTGAATCCCAAGTTTCCATATGATTTATAGTAATTGATGTTGAATGTATATGCTAGTTAGGAAACTACTTTGGATTGCATGCTAGGTATTGCCTTATAGGAATGCCTTAGATTGAAATATGAATAAGTATGTTTCTTGCTTCACTTACCTATACAATGAGTTTCTGAATAGATGCTATGCACAAAGATTAGGGTTTGATAGCCTTAGAAAATTCGATCCAGCTTTCTAGGATGTTCCTTATTTGGTTGTGCCTTTAGGGTAGGGATTGTACATTCTACTATCTATCTTGCATGTATCTTGTGCGTTCAAGCATCTCTGAAGTAGCTTATTAGTGTTAGCTGAGTATGGTAGGCAAGTGTGTGAATTTTGACGTTCTAACTGTGCTAGAAGGAGTGTTAGGCACCAAGGTGTATGACCGTATGAATGATATACACCGTCCATAAAAATGTGAGAATGACTTATATCTTCGAATTTCCATCCAGTGACAAGTATGAATAGGCGTAGAAGGTAGTACAAGGGCCCGTACTATTGGAAACACAGGATTCATACATGGAACAAGGACAGTTTTGGGAATTCTAAGTGATGTATAGTATAATTTGCATATGTGTTATAGAGTGAGAAAATGATCTTAATAAATTTCGGATACGTTTAAAGATGGTAGTTACTACTAGGCAGGGAGGAGCAAGCGGGTCTGGATTGGGATCTGGATCCGGGACCCGTGATGAGGATGTCCGAGTGGAGGATGATTTGAGGAACTTGATAGCTAAGGATTGGGAATTCTTAGTATTTCGGCTTGATGAATACTGATATCTTTGCTATGCTCGAGGAGCACCTTGCTGCATTCCAGCAACCTAGGGCGGCGACTTATAGGGATTTCGTGGCGTGCCAGCCGCCGATGTTCTCGGGGGAGAAGAACCCCATTTCTAGTATGCGTTGGATTACTGCTATAGAGGGCGCATTTCGTACCTGTTTTTGTCCACAGGAGTCTAAGGTGTGTTTCACGGTGAATCACTTGAGAGGGGGACCACAGGACTGGTGGGGTATCTTGATTCAGCCCCTTACCCCAGCTCAGCAGGAGGCTATGACTTGGGCAGAATTCACCGCCAAATTCCGCGAGGAGTATGTCCCTTCAATTTAGATGGAGCGTCTGGCGACGAAGTATGTGACTATGATGCAGACGACCGAGTCGGTGAACGAAATCACCAAACGATTCATGGAGAGGGTTCTGTTTTGCCCCGAGTATGCGGCGACGGAGAATATGAGGATATCCCGTTATTTTTCTATGTTGCGGACCGAGATCCACAAGTTCGCATCTGTCGCCTGCCATCAAACGCTTGCAGATATGATTTCTACCGCAAGAGCCCGAGAGATTGAGTTGGAGTTATAGAATAAGCAGAAGAAGTCGGTACCCGTTGCATCACCTCCAGCAGCAAAGAAGTTTAGGAGCATTGATTCAGGGGGAAGACTCAGTGCGGCAAGTGCCACAAGTGGCAGGGTCAGTGTCGAGGGACGGGATGCCATCGTTATGGCAAGGAGGGCCACTTCAGCAGGGATTTTCCTCAGGCTCTGAAGGTTGTTTTGGCTGCAACCAGGTGGGACGCGTTCGAGCACCTGCGACTTTGAGGATTACTGATGGCTGCCAGGGTAAGGCAGAGGCCCCTAGGGCCAAGGGTCGAGCTTTCCAGATGACTGCGGAGTAGGCGCGTGCTGCACCGGATGTAGTGACTGGTATTAAATTCTTCCATTTATCTTTATTCTCTTTTAGTTCATATTATCATTCAGTTATGAAATTGTCTAGGTACTTTCTTAGTCAACTCTATCTCGACCTTTGTATTATTTGATTCTGGGGGGACTCATTCATTCGTATCCTTGGCTCTTGGTAAGAGCCTCGGTGTCGTTTTAGAGGATCTCGATTGCCCGTTGGAGGTGGAGATAGCTGATGATCGAGCAATATGGTTTCTCATGTTTATCGGGGGTGTGTTATTGAGATCCATGAGGAGAAGTTTTCTATAGACCTTATTCCTATTCATTTGAGCGATGATAGAGTTATTATTGGCATGGATTGGCTTAGTCGGCACGGAGCATGGATCGACTGCAGGGGCAAGCGAGTTTTGGTTCATTCTCCAAGCAGAGAGGTTCTAATTATTTTGGCCGAGGGGAGAAGGTCTAGTACGTCGTTTTGTTTGGTGGTGTAGGCTCGAAAACATCTTCAGCATGGCAGATTCGGGTTTGTGGCTTATGTGTCAAATATGCAGGAGAGTAAGAAGAAGACTGTTGATGATGTGTCAATCGTTCGTGAGTTTCCTGATGTATTCTCGGGCGATTTGCCAGGGATACCTCCGGAACGACAGGTGGATTTTCGCATTGATCTGATTCCGGGCGCGGCTCCGACAGTCAATGCGCCATATCGTCTTGCTCCACCCGAGATGCTTGAGTTATCAACACAGCTTCAGAAATTATTGGAGAAGGAGTTCATCCGACCCAGCAGTTCTCCCTGGGGAGCTCCGATCTTGTTTGTGAAGAAGAAAGATGGGTCTCATCGTATGTGCATTGATTATCATGAGTTGAATAAGCTCACGATTAAGAATAGGTATCCTCTTCCAAGGATTGATGATTTGTTCGGCCAGCTTCAGGGAGCATCGTGGTTTTCTAAGACTGATCTGCGCTCCAGTTATCACCAGATGAGGGTTAGGGATGAGGATGTGCATAAATCTCTTTCCGGACGAGATACAGTCATTATGAGTACATTGTCATGCCTTTCGGACTTACTAATGCGCCGAAAGCCTTTATGGATTTGATGAACCGAGTCTGCATGCCTATGTTGGATCAGTTGGTGATTGTATTTATCGATGATGTTTTGATTTACTCTCGTAGTAAAGAGCTCCACGAAGTTCATCTGAGGAAAGTCCTCGAGACTTTGAGAAAGGAAAAGTTGTACGCTAAGTTTTCAAAGTGTGATTTTTGGTTGAGGGAGGTTTAATTCCTTGGGCACTTGGTTAATAAGGATGGAATCATGGTAGACCCAGCAAAGGGGGAGGTAGTGATGAAATCGTATGTTCCAAAGACTCCTTCCAAGATTCGAAGTTTTTGGGATTGGGTGGTTATTACAGGAGGTTTATTCAGGATTTCTCAAAAGTGGCGGTGCCATTGACCCGTTTGACGAGGAAGAATGTAGCATTTAGATGGGGGTGAAGATCAACATGTGGCGTTTGAGACTTTGAGGCAGAGACTGTGTGAGGCTCCAGTTTTGACTTTGCCTGAGGGAATAGATGATTTAGTGGTTTATTGTGATGCGTCGATCACCGGTTGGGTGTCGTTCTTATGCAGTAGGGTCGGGTAATTACGTATGCGTCGAGACAGTTGAAACCTAGTGAAGCTAATTATCCGACACACGATTTGGAATTGGGGGTAGTTGTTTTTCCTCTCAAGATTTGGAGACATTATCTATATGGGGTACGATGTATGATTTATGCCGATAACAAAAGTTTGAAGTACCTTATGGATCAACCCAACTTGAGCATGCGACAAAGGAGGTGGTTGGATGTAGTTAAGGATTATGATTGTGAGATTCTATATCACCCGGGAAAAGCCAATGTGGTATCTGATGCGCTTAGTAGAAAGGTGTACGGTTCGTCTATTAAGGGCTTGTGTTTAAGGATGACAGTGGTTACTCTTTTGTTGGAAATGATTTGGGAATCGCAGGTTGTGGCTAGTCGAGCGGAAAATGTAAAAGGAGAACGTGTGGTGGGTATTTTGCCGAGCATGGTAGGGGATAGTCGTGGTCTGTTAGCCCATTTGGGTCGAGTTTGGGTTCCGAAAGCGAGCAGGCTCGCTAAGTGTTGTTAGATGAAGCTCACAAGTCAAAGTTCTCTATTCATCCGGGTTCAACAAAGATGTACAGGGATCTTCGCGGGGATTATTGGTGGCCGGGAATGAAACAGAATATAACATTGCAAGTAGAAAAATGTCTAACCTGTAGGAAAGTAAAGGCGGAGCACCAAAGACCGCATGTGAACTTGCAACCACTAGAAATTCTGGAGTAGAAGTGGGAGCACATTACTATGGATTTTATCACCAAGTTGCCGCAGACACCGCGGAATGTGTATACTATTTGGGTTATAGTGGATCGATTAACCAAGAGTGCTCACTTCATATCGATTCAGGGGACTTTTCAGCTCAGCAGTTGGCTAAGGTCTATATGGATGAAGTAATAGCTCGTCATGGTATTCTTATTTCTATAGTCTCAGACAAGGATGTTCGGTTCACCTCTAATTTTTGGAAGAAGTTTCATGAGGAATTAGGGACGCTACTTCTTTTCAGTACTGCTATCACCCTCAGACGGATGGTCAGAGTGAGAGGACGATTCAGACATTAGAGGATATGTTGCGGGCTTGTGTGATTAATTTTGGTGGGAGATGGGATTCGTACCTATCCTTGGCTGAGTTTTCGTACAACAACATTTATCATTCGAGCATTGAGATGCCTCCTTTCGAGTTTTGGAGAGCACTGAGATAGTGACATCGCAGCGGTCGTCATGCGGTCAAAAATAGTAAAATAAACCTCACTCTCACTTAGCACAGTGGTAGTCAGGGTCGATCCACAGGAGTTACGTGGTCAAGGTAGGCAACAGATTACCAACTATAGTGTCACTTCTACAGCCAGAGGATCTAGTTTCCAACTTATACCAAAAACAATCCCAAAAATCACAAATCCAATAAACCAATTCAAGCATCAACTAAACTAAAACCAAAACTAACATATGTACTTACTGAAATCAGAAATGTAATTCAAAATCAGAAGTAACAAAGATCAAATCCAAACATCCAACACAATCAAACATCCAAAATCCATTCAAAAGCATAAACACCGAAAAGAGAGCAATTAACGATAATCGAATGATTAACTATTAAAAAACTCAGATCCCAATGTTTCAAAACAGTAAACATAAAATTCAAAAACTAAGAACTAATGTCAATGGTTGTCACACCCAAAGACACTAGCCAAATCTACCGAAATTACTAAACTAATTGGAAATTAAAAGAGAAAAACATAAAATACCAAATTATGGTTGCTGAAAACTGAAACTCGGAGTCAAAGAAGCCTTGGGAGTCGTTCCTATGCCAGGTCTTTGCTGTATTTTTCGACCTAAAACCCTCTATTTATAGTTGCAAAAATTAAGAGGCCGCGCCGCGCACAAGTGAAATCCGCAGCGCGTGTGCTGGTTTATCCCCGTTTTCTCGGCATTTGAATCTTCTCCAACGCCTCAATGCTGAGTCACCGCGTCATGCCTTTGTAAATTCCACGGCGCGCGTGTGAATTTGACTGTTTTGTCTTTATCTTCAAACTTCTTCCATTTTGTACGCTTTTAGCTCCTGTCTACGTCATATCTTTCCAAACTAGCACTGACACAAAAACTGAGAATACCACATCATATATGATATAATTTCACTAAGAATAGGGCTCAACAACGACTAAAATACGTGATATTACTAGGCGTTGTCAAACACCCCACACTTGTGCCTTGATTGTCCCAAAGCAAGAGAGTTTTTAACAAATTCTAATAAAGACTCAAACAATTTTTGAATGCGTTTAATTTCAAAGCTTATTGCCCTAGGAGTTAGATTGAAATAGTTTCCGAAAACATAATCAGAATATTCTTTGGAATTCATACCTTTCTAAAGAACCATTGATTACAAATTTTCTGTCCACCATGAAGTGTACGTACTCATTCAGATTCTAAAGGCCATTAAAGAACTATCCATGACTTTCGATGTTGTCCGTGTAACGAGCTTTCAGAAATACCATCCCAAACCAGACGATCATAGGTGGTAAGGTGCATAAATGCCTCTTCGAGGCCACCCATTTTAGACCTACCGGCTCAAACAACAAAGGCCACTGATTGACAGTTCCCTCCTAAATTCCAAACCTAAAATATTCCAATCTTCTAACTCTTAAAACTCAACTTATTTAACTAAACTCATAGCATGATAACAACTAAATGGTATTTCTTGAAAAATACCAATGCTAAACATTCAGAAACTATTCGTTTCAAAAATACAATTTATTAAAAATTTTGAAAATTTGCTAAATTTTTTGAAAATGACTCATTTCCCACAAAAATTTCAAAAACACTCTATTGACCGTCCACACCCCACACTTAAAACCGTACAACGTCCCCGTTGTACATAAAAATATTTCAGAACAAGGGAGGAAGAGCTACCCCTTTGACGGTAGACTGCTTGATTGTCACAGGTACACAAACACGAACAAAAAGTCCTCGACTCAGAATTCAGGAGTTGTAGCGCAACAGTAAAACACGTCGGTGGTCAAAGCAAGTGGAGGGGGCACGATGACCCCACACTTGTTTGAAACAACTCCTCCATTTGGTATTACATGTATAACTCACAAAAAACATTAAATGCAACTAAACAAACAAATAAAATATAAACAAGCAGAAAAAAATAAAGTAGTGTTATAGGTACAATACATATATCCCAAAAAAGAAAAGAAAAATACATCACTCGTCATCCTGGCGGGTCCCAGATGGACCTGACCCATCATCTCCTCCGGAAGGGTGAGGTGGAATGCCATCGATCTACATCCGGAGCATGATCATCCTATGTGTCTCCGCCATCCACTGGTCATGTGCCTCCCTCGCAGACATCCTCTGGCTCAGGCCCTGGATAGGTGCCAGCACATCGAAAAGCTGTGGCTGTGGCTCTGGCTCCACCGGTGCTGCCGGTCTCCGGCATTTCCTGCCTGGCTGAGCGTAGGCTGGCTGGGGAGCATGTGGTGCCTCGGTCGCCACCCTCACATAATGGCCTGGGCGCGGCTGCTCAATCAGCCCCATGTTCTCCAGGGCTCGCACCGTGGTGCGAACTGGAGGTAAGGCCGTCAGGGAGGCCACGGTCGCAGCAGTAAGTATCCGGTAAGAACGGGTCAGGCGAGTGATGTAGTGCCGACGGGCCAAAGGACTGCTGGACGATGCACCCGCCGCACGGGTGGATAGAGAGACGACTAAGGCATATGGGAGGTTGAGGAACCTAGAAGGGTTAAGAAGAACCCAAAGATATGTCATGTCCTTACCGGACACCTTCTCGCCCCCCTCCCTGTGGTTGATAGAGGCGGTGACGATACGGTGC
This sequence comes from Cichorium intybus, assembly GCA_023525715.1. NCBI lineage: Eukaryota > Viridiplantae > Streptophyta > Magnoliopsida > Asterales > Asteraceae > Cichorium > Cichorium intybus. Next base: position 67,233,684 of record CM042009.1, on the reverse strand, counting down.
ATGAGCCGGTGAAGCGGGTTGCGGAGCTGCCCGTGAACGCAAGCGTAAAAGAATGGCGTGAAGTGTCGGTGCTGGAGGTCCTCCTCCGTGTAGATGCCCGTGCGTCTCCCGAACTCCCGAAGACTGCACTCCCTGGGGACTCCCCACAATCGAAAACGGACCAGCTTGGATCGGGCCTCCGTCGAACCCGATGCGTAACGGACCGTGGACAGTAACTCTAGAAGAAGCTCAGTATAAACGGTGTTGTCCTGGGTGGCCATGAGCCTGTCCCAGCCGCGACATGTGAATGTGGCCTCCCCGTGGGACCACGTACGGTGCAGAATGGCTCAATCTCGGCCCAGAGTCCGGCCTCCCTCAAAATGTCCCGATCAATATGAAGGGTTTCTATGCAATTAATGAGCACAAAATATTCCTAAGGTTCACATACAACCCTAATAAGATCTATGTTTTCTTCTATGAAGATTAGAACTAAAAACCTAAAGGATATAATTCAATTCTAAAGAAGAATTAGGAAAACCAACCTTTGATCTTATGATCCTTCAAGCAAGCAGCAAAAGAATCCTGCCTCAAATGCAAGTCACACCCAAGTGATGGAAGAATCAGTCCAGCAGAGTAATTCCAGAGAGATGGAAGCGTGGGATTTAGGGCACCCAGGGGGTTCCTTATATAGCCTCCTAGGGTTACACCTGAAACCCTAGAAAGCCTCCAAGTGGACAAGGCTTTTGGACACTTGGACCAGACTCCCCAAAACCCTAATAGGGTTTCGCCAAAACCCTGGAGGCTCCTCCAGGGTGGCGCCAACTTTGCCCCAGGTTTTTACCTGGCCAGTTATTCAACTATTGAATAAATGCCAAACCAGTCCCTGCACCTTTTAATTAATTAATTTAATCATTGAATTAAATCCAATTAATTCTAGATTAAATCTTAATTAATTATCATAGTTTCTAATTAATATATTAACACTTAAATATATTAATAAACCATATATATATTTTCTATTGATTTATTATACAATTAATAAATCAACTATTCTCTCTACTGAACTATATATCTATCCTCCATCTATGAGGGCAACCCAAATGGACTTTGCTTTTATTCATAAGATAAATACAATTATAAGTCATGGCTTAGACACCTAATCCAACAGTCTCCCACTTGGATAAGTCTATGACTTTAATTGTCTGAACTCTGACCCAGTCATTTCTGTCCAAAGATAAGTGATCTGATGATCCTCCGTCGAACAGGATATTTTCAGACTCAAGACATGGACTAACATCAATCTTGGTCTGATACTCTGTTTCTCGATTTCTGATTTGCATATGACTTTAGAGACTACTAATTGAACACATCAAGTAGTCCTGGTTGGCCAACACTTTCAGTCAATTTCAAAATCATCGAGAGGCCTACAGATATCTGTTTCCCATCGGGTCAGGGGACGGATAAGTTTCGATTTATATGTCCATATCTTTTGCGGTCCGAATACATACAACAATGCGTTTTATAACACCGAGTTACTGGCGCGTTTTTCCCATTGTCAATAAGCACTTGTATCGCAAATAACAGATCATATCTCTCCACTTAAAGATCACCGGATTTTATCGTCTTAACATTGCTCGTGATATAATCCATGAAGCAATCTGTTAAGGGCGGGTTTATCCAATACTCAAATCTCTATTTTCTAAGTACTCATGAACGTTGCAGCAGTCTTACTGCAATGTCTAACTCATTAGACAGTCTGCAACCAATTCATGACAGTCTTAGTTCATACTTACTTCCTAACAGTATGATCGACTGTGGAGTTTTAAATAATCTAATTATTAAGGAAGTTAAACATGCAAATATAGAAACACAGAAATAAACAATTGACAAAGGCAGTAACAATACTCATTTATAAATCTCAATTATAAAATCACCGAGTCAATTACATTTATACTGTTACAAGTTTCTAATCTATCTAATTGCTAAAACTAATATCATCCTTCAATCCAATGCTCCGAGCATGCTGATTGTGCTTGATCCTATTCAGAGCCTTAGTCAAAGGATCTGCAAGATTGTCTTCTGATGATACTCGCTTAACTAGTAAGTGCCCTTCTTCTACTTGATGTCGAATGTAGTGGTACTTTCTTTCGATATGCCTGGACTTTCCATGGTCTCGCGGTTCCTTTGTCAAGGCGACCGCTTCTTTATTATCGCAGAAAAGTTCCACCGGGTCCTGAATGCTCGGGACAACTCCAAGGTCCCCGATGAAGTTCTTCAGCCAAGCCGCTTCCTTAGACGCTTCACTTGCTGCGATGTACTCTGATTCGCACGTTGAATCAGCCACCGTTTCCTGCTTGGAACTTTTCCAAGTGACCGCTCCACCGTTCAAAAGAAATATCCAGCCCGACTGGGACCGTCCACTGTCCCTATCTGTCTGGAAGCTGGCATCTGTATATCCACTCACTTTTAACTCATCACTGCCACCAAGGACTAATACCATATTCTTTGTCCTTCGTAGATACTTGAGTATGTTCTTGACTGCAATCCAATGTGCTTTTCCAGGATTACCCTGGAACCGACTAACCATGCTCAGTGCAAAGGATACGCCGGGACGAGTACATGTCATGGCGTACATGATTGACCCTACTGCCGAAGCATAAGGCACCCGACTCATTTCAGCTATTTCCTCATCGGTACTCGGACTTTGACTCTTATCAATTTAGTATTACTTTGGATTGGTAACTTTCCCTTTTTGGAATTTTCCATGTTAAATCTCTTTAACACCTTTTCCAAATATGTACACTGGCTTAAACCTATCAATTTTCTCTTTATATCTCTAAGTATTCTTATCCCGAGAATATAAGCCGCTTCCCCTAGGTCTTTCATGGCGAAACACTTCCCGAGCCAAGCCTTAACATTTTGCAAGGTCGGAATGTCGTTTCCCATGAGCAGTATGTCATCAACATACATCACCAGGAAAGTGACTATACTCCCACTAGCATTGACATATACACAGGATTCATCTTCACTCCTAGAGAAACCAAACTCTTTGACTTTCTCATGGAAGCAAAGATTCCAGCTGCGAGATGCTTGCTTCAACCCGTAGATTGATCTTTCAAGCTTACATACTTTATCAGGGTGCTTTGTGTCTACAAAATCTTCTGGCTGACTCATGTAAACATCTTCAGTCAGTTTCCCGTTAAGGAAAGCGGTTTTGACATCCATCTGCCAGATTTCATAATCATGAAATGCAGCTATGGCAAGAATTATCCTGATTGACTTAATCTTGGCTACTGGTGAGAAGGTTTCATCATAGTCAATCCCCGGGGTTTAAGTGAATCCCTTCGCAACCAGCCGAGCTTTATAAGTATGCACTTTTCCATCCATGTTGGTCTTCTTTTCGAAGATCCACTTGCATCTGACTGTCTTTCGACCCGATACATTGTCAACCAAGTTCCAAACTTGATTGTCATACATGGACTTTATCTCGCTGTTCATTGCCTCTTTCCATTTTGCAGACTCGGGGCCTGCCACTGCTTCACGGTAGTTAGCCGACTCATCCAAATTAGTCAATGTACGATCACTGACTAACGTGTCTCCGTCCGAAGTAATATGGAAACCATAGAACTCGGGCGGCATGCTAACTCTACCTGAATGCCTAAGGGGCAACGAAATGTCGGTGGGTCCAACAGGAACTTCTTCCTCATGTTGGTTGCTAGTTTCTTCCAAGGTTGTTTCATCGGGCGTCTCCTGAATTTCTTCGATATCGATCGTACTCCCACTGTCCTCTTTGGATATGAGTTCTCTCTCTCGAAAGAACCCCCGTCTTGCTACAAAGACCACGTCCTCGCTCGGTCTGTAGAACAAGTATCCAAAAGACTGTTTCGGGTATCCGATGAAGTAACACCTCTTACTTCTTTCTGCAAGCTTATCTGAAGTATCTCGTCTCACGAATGCTTCACAGCCCCAGACTTTGATGTGTGCCAACGAGGGAACTTTCCCCGTCCACATCTCGTGCGGTGTTTTCGAGCCTCCTTTCGAAAAACCAATTTCCCAAATCATTTTCTTTTAATGCATACCCATTTATCCCATTTAAAAATAAAACCCCTATTTTAAAAAATAAAAATCGCAATAGCAAAGTAACGTGATTTTACCCTTTCAAATTCAAACCCTATTTATAGTTTTTAACATCATTTATTTCATATAAATCCTAAAATCCGGAATTTCATGAATATTTTGAGTTCATTTTTCTTGTATTTGTATTTTTTTAACCAAAATACCTTTAGCCTTAAAAAAACTACAAAACCATATTCACATCCTTTTTCTGATTCTAGGACTTTTGGGCCAAAATTAAACAGTTTTTTCACTTTTTTGGTGTTTATTGAACTTTTCTTGTGATTGATCCAAAACGATATATTTTTTCATTTTTGGTTTATATTCCACTGTTTCACGACAGTTTTTGTACCTGCAAATAACGAAAGCATTTTATATGCAAATAAAATGAATGAGTCATTCATGAACAAATCAGAAAATTATTGATGAAAGAAAAAACTAAATTTAGAAACATAAACACATATTATGATTACCAGCCAACAACATCCAGGCTCCATTTCAAAGTAGATCACATGTACCAAGAATTGCCTGCTACTCTAATTAGAATGGTTAAATTGTGTGCAAAAGATTAAATGTTATGAATTTCAAAAGAACAAATAAGATTAAATTGTGTGCAAAAGCACCATTGGTGTTCCCGAAAAGAACCAAATTGTCACAAAGTAAAAGCCCAACAGATGTGATTTAACATGACTCACCTAAAAGTTAGAGAATACCAATTTGCATTATATGACACTATGATACGATCGATTCGATTCGAGGTGATCAGCCTCCCAAATGAAATTAAAAGCAAAACAAGTAAATTGGAACAAATTTTCTCTACATAACTCAAAACTACCATTGCATTGTACTTAACCTACGTGCAACATGAACTACAAACAAACATGAGAAAAACAGGAGAAAAGCATGGAATGTGGACTAGTGGAATAATTTAACTAATAGCAAAAATTAATTGACTTGGTCCTCTCCGATACGTGGAGCAACGGTAAGCATTTATCCAAACCCGTTTGTATCGATACTCCCGCCCTGAAAAATGGCCTTGTCAAGGCCGAGATGATGTTGTGCGATGGAAGTCCATGGTGGGTCGGTCTCCGATTGAAGAAGGAGAAATTGTGGTGGTTTGCACTGGTGACCTGATTGGTATTTTGTGGGGCAATTGTAGCAAAGACCTTTGGCTCGGCGTTTTTGTATCTCGGCGGGGCTTAACCGCTTTATCGGAAGCGTTGGAGAAGAGGCAGCCACTAATGGCGGGTTCTTTGGTGGTGGCTCGACGGAAGCAACCAAAGATGGAAGTTTGGCATGAAGCTTATCTTCAATTAATTTTGCGAGACGATAAGTTTGATGAAGTGTTTCGGGATTGTGTAGTGTGAGTTCCGTTTGGATGTCGGATCGTAATCCGGAGATGAAACAATTTCTTAAAGTGGGTGGTGAAAGACCAATTACCCGGTTGCTTATCTTCTCGAATTCGGTTTGATAAGCGGAGGTGGCTTGGTGATTTTCATACGTGGAGGGGCCAAAGCGGAGTTCAAGTGCTCGTGTGAATTCCGGCCAATTGCCTAAAAGATTGAAGTTAGCCATGTGTTTGTACCAACTAAGCGTGTCACCGGTAAAATAAAAAACAGCGAGGGAAAGGCGTTGTGGTGGTAGAACGGAATAATAGGTGAAGTAGTTTTCGGCTTGAAAAATCCAATCAAGCGGATTAGAGCCATCAAAGGTTGGGAGGTGAATTTTTGGTAGACGACGGTTGTTGTTCGGTGGCGGCGGCGGCGGCGGCGGTGGCGGCGATTCTTTGGCTACAAGGAAGTTGACGAGTTGCTCCAATTTGGCGGCGGTAGCAGTGGATATACGGATGAGAGTTTGCATTTGATCATGGAGGACTGTATTGGTGTTGTCGGAGGTGGAGCTTGATTCCGCTTTAGGAGACATGAGGACGAGCGATGAAAGCACCAATTGATACGATCGATTCGAGGTGATCAGCCTCCCAAATGAAATTAAAAGCAAAAGAAGTAAATTTGAACAAATTTTCTCCGAATAACTCAAAACTATCATTACAAGAGAATAAATATGCATTGTACTTAACCTACGTGCAACATGAACTACAAACAAACATGAGAAAAACGGGAGAAAAGCATGGAACGTGGACTAGTGGAATAATTTAACTAATAGCAAAAATTAATTGACTTGGTCCTCTCCGATACGTGGAGCAACGGTAAGCATTTATCCAAACCCGTTTGTATCACACTACTTTAAATGCTGACATTGAACTTGTAACAAAACTTGTCCCACTTTAGATGTTGGATAGAAGTGTATTGCTATATTTGGTTAGTATTTCAAAAAATATAAAGTGCAATTCTATATTTGGGCAGATTTTTAAAAAATGAATGTGCAATGCTATATTGGGTAGATTTAAAAAAATAAAAGTGCAATAAGGAAATGTTATAAAAACTAAACAGGGAATAAAATGGGCTTGGACAAAATTGTACAAAAACCATATATTACTTTTGTTTAACTTTAAAACTCCAAAAATGAATAAGGACCTAAACAGAGACAAAAATGTCATAACAAAATCAATGAAAGTTAGTTGCTATCTCGTGCAATCAAACCTAATTTTAGACGTATTAAAATTTAGTTGGATGCAAGTAGGTTATATCATTGGTAAAAAATATAGGTTTGTTGCTATGACCAGTTTAATATAAAAATCAAAAGTATGTTGTTATCAAAAAATGACAAAAGATAGTACATTGCTATTAAAAGAGAAAATTAAAAAGCAGGTTATTATGATAAAGAAAAAAATAGAAAGTTTGTTGCTACTTATTGAATATTATAATGATTAGTTTTACTTTTCTAGCACTCAATTGAACCAGAAGCATCAGACTCCTTTCCTGCATCAAAAACATATAACAAAATATTTAGAACCAGGAACAATAAAGTAATAATAATTAATATATATGTAAAGATGTAACTAATACTCACATTATGTAGTAGAAAACATTATTGTAGGTGACGGTATAAGATTACAGATTATGATAACCAAATTTGAATACGATTAAGAAGATAAAAACAAAATTCGGAATCAGATACCTTTACCCAATTTTCTTATAGGGAAAACTTAGACATGATTTTGGTTTGTGAAGGAAATAAAAGCAACTAATCACAGCTTCGTATTCACCAATAATTGTGAAAAAAGTTTCATAGATCTAACCTACCATCTTGCTCAACCTTCTTAATCGATAAAAAAAACGCAAGAATAAGCAGTGACCAAACCGTTTGTGTATGTGACAGAGTGAGCAAGAGAGAAACCATGGTCATATCTGGGTCTCTCAACTACGTCAAAATGGCTAATTTTCTGGAAATTATTCTAAGAAAAATGAAAATTATGAAAAAAGTGTTTAATTTAACATTTTCTCAAAAATTCTTCAATAAATGAAAATTTTCTATTTTCCAAAATTACAAAGAACTTGGAAATTTCATAAAACTGATAAACTTTGTTTTCCACATTTTTCCAATTCAACAAATTTTCTAATATATAAAAACAAACACACACTCATTCTCATCTACACCATATGGGTGGTTGAATTGGGGTTTGGGTATGGTGTGGAGTGGGTTGGGTTCGTAGGTAGGGTTAGATGGATTGGGTGAAGGTAGGGTAATGTGGGTGGGATGTAGGTGTGGGGTTTGGGTAGGTGGAGGTGTAAGTTTAGGTGAGAGTGTTCAAATATGTTACATGTTGTATTATTTGAAAAAACAAAAACTGTAAATTGAAAACCAATAGAAAATACGCGTCCAAACAAGTTTTTTTATATTTCTGAACACTAAAAGCGAAGAACAATTTTCTATTACAAAACGGAGCGTTAGCTTTTTAAAATACAATACTTGAAAATGGAAAATGGAAAAGTAGGTTTGATTTTGAAAGTATCATGTCTTAATGGTAAAAATTTTAAAAAGTACAATTTAATAGGTACTATTATGATAGTATAATGTTATAAATGAGGTGTAATGTCATAATTGGTTATATTTTGAAAGAAGAATGTCTAAACTGATAAAAAAATAAGACTACAAGTCTATACATGGTAACAAAAATACAAACAAACATTGCTTTTGAATGTATGTCTTAATAGGAAAAAAAATCAAAGCATATTGTCTGTATCAACTTGACATTATAACGCTATAAAATGATATAGTTCTAAAATTGGTTTGATTTTCATAATACAATGCCTTTATATGGAATAGAATTGTTTAAAAGAATGTCGTAATTGGTTAAAAATAGAAAGCTGAGTTATAAATTGAAAGTATAATGCTCAAATTGGTTAGATTTTCAAAGTACATTAACTAAAAAATATAATTATATAATAGGTTTGATGTTGAAAGTATAATGTCTAAGAATGGTTAGATTTCAAAAGTACATTAACCAAAAAATACAATGATAACAATACAGTGTTATAAATGGTTGGATTTTCAAAGTACAATGTGGATTTTATAACTATAATTTTATAATGAATAGTATAATGTATAATTGCTTATATTTTAATGGTAAAATGTCTTGATAAAAGAAGGGAGGTATAATATAATGGTATAAGTAGTTAGATTTTCAAAGTATGATATCTTAGTTAAAAATAAATTGGAATTACATTATTCCAATAAAAAGTAATTAAATATACAATGTCTTAATCAGGAAAGGAATAGAAACTGAAAGTAATGTTTAGATTTTGAAAGTGTATTAGAGGGACTTTTAGAATGCACTCTCTTAATAACAAAAAGTTTAAAGGATACTGCTATATATAAATGGTAACTTAAATTAATCATTTTAGTTTTTCAAAATATGATGTCTTGATAAAAAAAAATTTTAAAATGTCTAAGGTTAGAGTTTGAAAGTACAATGTGTTAACCTAATAGCTTTTAAAAGTGTAATGTGTTAATAAAAAGGTGAAATGTGCAATGTATCTATACGTTAGAATTTGAAAATAAAATGTTATATGGAATTACCCTTTCAAAGTACAAGGACTTATAAATAATATTAAAAGTATATCTTAATAAGAAAAAATAGGCAGTATAAAGAAAAATAATTTAAATTTCCAAAGTGTAACTTTTTAAAAAGAATAAAATTTAAAGTAAATTTTGAAAGGTTTTCTGCAAACCATGAACTAAATAACCTAAGTTCACATGCAACCTATGAAGATCTATGTTTTCTTACTTTGAACATGTAACTACTTCCTAAAGGCCAAACAAAATTAACTTAAAGAAATAAATCAGAAAAACTAACCTTTAGTTTTAATCTTGAAGCTAAGCAGCACAAGTGTCCTGCCTCAAATGAGATCACACCCAGGGAGCCAGAGGGTGGACGAAAATTCCAGAGAGAATAGAAGAGAATAGCACTTAATAATGAGGTCCAGGGGTCCCTATTTATAGGCAACCAAATGACCCTTAGAGATAAACCTCGTTTGACTTTCAAATAGAGATAAATCCTATCTCTAAGCCATTTTCAAGATTATTTGTATGCGCGCCGCGGCCCATGCTTTGGCGCGCCGCGCGTGCCAATTCAACTATTGAGTTGGTACAAATTTAGCCCCTGTCCTCTTGGTTAATCCAATTTAATCCCACAGAAATTAATCCAATTAACTTCTGATTAATTATTAACCAATCAATATAGTTTCTAATTAATATATTATCACTTTAATATATTAAAAAACCATTTTTTTAATTCCTGTTGATTTATTAATCACATAATAAATCAACTTTTCTCTCTACCGAACTTTCTACCAAACCTCCAGCTATGAGGGCAACCCAAATGGACTTTGCTTCTATTAATTAGGTAAATACAAATTATAAGTCATGGCTTAGACACCTAATCCAACAGTCTCCCACTTGGATAAGTCTATGACTATAATTACCAATTTAGCCTCTAATTAATCAACAAACTGTAGCTTCCTAGAAACTGCTGCCGAACTCTGACCTAGTCAGCTCTGTCCATAGATAAGTGAGCAGATGATCCTCCGTCCAACAAGATATTTTCAAACATGAGACATGGATTGAGATCAATCTCTGTCTGACACACTGTTTCCCGATTTCCGATTTTGCTTATGACTTTAGACTTCTAATTGAAAACATCAATTCAGTCCTGGTTGGCCAGCACTTCAGTCAACTTCAAAATCATCGAGTGGCCAACAGATATCTGTTTCCCGTCTGGGTCAAGGGACGAACAAGCTTCGACTAATATGTTATATCTTTTACCCGACAAATCACTCACAACAGCACGTTTTATAACACCGAGTTACTGATGCGTTTTCGTACTATCAATGAACAACCGCCTTGCAAATTATAACTCATATCTCTCCACTTTAAGACCATAAGATATTATCGTCTCAACATTGCTCGCGATATAATCCATGAAGCAATCCATTGAGCGCGGGTTTATCCAATACTCAAATCTCCATTTCCAAGTACTCATGAACGTTGCAGCAATCTTATTGTTATGTCTAACTCCTTAGACAATCTACAAACCAATTCATGACAGTCTTCCTTCATACTTACTCCCTAAGAGTATGAACGACTGTAGATATTTGAATAATCCAATTATTCAGGAAGTAAAACATGCAAAAGCGAAACATAAAATCTGACTGGCAGCTACTCCTACTTATTACCAAGTCTCCACGAGGTAATCACCAAGTCGGATTTATCATAACTATTATCGGTTTCTTATTCTCTTTTAAACTTTCAATTAAAGCCTTTTATATCTATGTCTATGACCTTTTCACTCTTTCTATGTATCCAAGTGTCTAACACTTATACACTTTATTGCAGATGATCCTATCGGATACTCTTCCGATGATATCTCAATTTGTCATTTTGTCATTCTCTCTCACAACTCCATTCCAGTGATGTGTACCGTGACTGCCCATGGTTCTCGGGTCTTTAGTCTACATGACTACACCCTAAGATAATTTCGAGGTGTCATGATGTGCCGGTAAACCACACGAGCTCCATCAGAAACCAACGAAATTCTTTAACCATGAAGTCCTACAGCACCACGTTTTGGTGTAAACAATTACCGATTTGAAAAGCCTTTCAAATCAATCACCCTAATCATTTCCCAATGATTTCTCACGTCTGTTCAAAAAAATCCATTCAGTATTCTCAGCCAGGCAATATCCTGAATCCAACTTACAATGCTCTAAGCATTAAGTCATCAGGATATGTTCATAACACTTCTGATTTGTCCAAGAGGCTCGAGGAACCTGATGTAATCTCATTCCAAGCCCTTTCGGAATCCTAAGATTACCAATAATCCTTGTGTCATGATTTTTGGAAACCATTTCCTTTCGGGGACTCTTTCTTATGTATCTTGAATCCCATCAAGATCATATTCTCAACGGCTAAGTCAATACTGTCAGTCTCATCTATCTGATAGATGTCTATGAACTACGTGAGTATGCTGCACCTTCTTTGTTTCTTTCATGCCAATTCATTACACTTTGCAATGACAGGAAACTCCTTTCCTTGGGTTATGCATCTTGAATCTTATCAAGATCACATTGGCAGAATTCTGATCTATCTAATAGATATCCATAACCACCTGAGTATGTTGTATCTCTTAAAGTCTTTTATAGCGAACCGTTTCTTAATACAGGTCATTACACTTTGTAATGATAAGAGACGTTTTCTAGAACCAGTATGTAACCCACATACAGTGATAGAAGATAACAACGATACTCCCACTAGCTTTGACACCGTTATATGACTCTTTCAGACTATTCACAAAATCCAGAACTTATGGCACATTTTGCGAAACCGAAATCCAAACCTTTCCGACATATTAAAGGAAATCTTTCAGGATATTCACAAAATCCAAACCTTTTGGCCTATTTTGAGAATTCGAATATCCTTTCTTGTGAGATGCCCATAGGACGAATCCCGGGGCCATGTACCCTTTGTAATGACATGCTCTATGCGAGTCTCTATTAGTGTGCCCGTAAACCACACACGCTCCACTAACGACTCACACTATGCCACGCAGAATCCTCTCGGATTTCATCTTCTATTGAGAGTGCTTCATTCGGAATCAATTGCTTGACTCTAAGTGATGACTCAATCAACCAGATGTTCTGTAGGTACATTTCTATGTTCCTTCTTTTGATGATTCAATTACTCCCACTGGTTCCTAGACCAGTTGTAAAATCAATCAAACTGTCACATAGACTGTGTCTCGCGCTAAGGTTCTCTTATTTGGCAGCAACCGGGCTCACCAATGCTTCCAGCAGTCGGATTACTTATCCGTACCATCTTTAGTGTTTTACCACTACTCGGTATATCACCCAGATCATAACTCCTTATGACGGTGACAATAACTACTGGTCAAGCGAAGAGAGGGTATGCCAGGTTTAACAGGAATCCAATTCCTGGTCAAGGCCCAGTGGTGACTAAAAGGTTCTTTCACTTGGCTAAACCCTGAACTCATTCAGGATTATTCTTACTCCCACTGTTTCCTTAGAACTTGAGCTCTTTCTAATAGGACTCTTCTTTCAAAGGATAACCGGAATGGCCAATGAAACGACATTTCTGATCAGTTTTAGGCTTGTCAAGAGATTCGGACGAATGCTACATGACACTGGACTTTCTATGTACTAGTGGGATGATCCTAACTTTACATTTCAGATAGTGTCGACATAACCTACTTAGTCTAAGATATGGTCGGAATATGGTTTCTGCAGTCTGACTGGTTGAATATTTAATTCATTGAAATACTAATCGGAAATGTATCTTATACATCGAGGATCAAAACTATTTCGATCAATGCTCCATCATCTTCCCTAAGACACATTATAACCATTAGTGTTATTGGAAGAGGATAAACTGTGAAACATTTTCTCAGTCTATGTAGTCATTCAGGTTCTGTTGATCTTATACTTCCTTTGAAATCCTTGAACACTTCAAGGTTCCAATCAATCGCATATTCCGATAAGCGAAGTCATATTTGTCAAACTATTTGGCAAATATTTTGAAGCATAACTAATCGTGTTCTGTTCGAAGATTCGAGCAATACACATTAACTTATGTGTCTGTCGCTCAAAATCTTAATACATTTACATCTTCATGTAAATTTATGACTTTGTTAATATTGTTCAAGACATGCAATCATCACCTGACTCCAAGTCAACTGATTCCAAAATCCTATCCATTGGATCTTTGGGTGATTCCTTTCTTGCCACAATTAATTTTATTAAGCACTCAATTCATCATGTGACTCTAAGTCAAATGATTCCAAAGTCCTGTCCAACTGGACCTTTGGTTGAAGTGATTCTCATAAAATTCACTTTAACAATCATAAAGAACACAATTTATAAGTCCAATCCCATTGGATGTATCAACATTCAAGTTATTACCATTTATGCCATTAACACATTCACACAACATTTCGAGGATAATTAAAACAATCAAAAGAAAATCAACATTTTATTAAAACACAAAAATCCTCGAACAATGTACTATATGAAAACAATGTCGTTTGCATCTAATAATCTAATAACAAGATTGTAATATCTAACTAAACTTCAAAACTGCATGAGCTGGAGATCCAATCCAAAAGTGCTCCTATGCGTCAAAGTCCTGTACCCTACTGATTCCCTGCATACAAACCAAACGTGACTATCACATTATGTATCAAGGAATTATGGATCAGGAGTTTCGAAGTTTTTAGATAAACATGAGTTTCTAAAGATTTTACCTTGGAGCATTTTCCAATCTTTCCGTGACTGTATCCGATCCTATGGATTCCCAGTTTAAGACATCCCAGAACATATCCAGACGACCTGGAACGTTTCTTGCTGCGTCTCTTCACTAGACTCAATCCAGAAGTAGCCGAACCAGTGGAGCAATGCCTGTCCATGAGTGACTCGTATAGGGTCAACAGAGAACGCATTTCCATAAAAGTCTTTTTCCGGTCTTCCTTTCTATACGTCTGAATGAACAGATCGTACCTATTAGTCAGCGAATCAAGTAGGATCTTAACACTCATTTCCTGACTAATTGGATGACCAAGTTTGTACAATTCGCCTATGTATCTCTCAATCTTGAGAACATGCGAATCGATGCTACTTCCTTCTTTTAGCTTGCACTCTGCAAGTCTTTTGAAGATCCTAGCTCGTTCCTCTTCAACCGGTTCTTGGAACTTTTCCTCAACCAATTGTATTAACTCATACGGCCCTAGGGATCCAAAATCCCTGCGGAACTCGGGGTCAATGGTCAATAGCATGAGGTCACGAACTTCCTCAGATTCATCAAATAATAGGTCATGCTCATCATAAAGACCTTTTGTGATGACATGTTTTGCTGGAACTGGGATCGGATACTCAATGAGGTGTAGCTTGCCAGCAATAACAAGAACCATTCTCTAATTGCGAAGCCATTCCACATAGTTAAGGCCAGTCAGCCTTTCCATATTTAGCAGGCGCTTTCTGATGCCCTCAGAAATGGGTGAAGGAGGAGGAGGATGAGAATAGACACTCGATTCAGACATCTATAAAAGGAAACATAATTTATTAGTTTAATTAATCCTTTTAAATAATTACCCAATATATATATTATTTAACAAGGCTAGGATCCAAAATACCCCAACTATGCTGTGAAGAGGGATGTCGTAGTCACAACACAGTGGTCATTAAGGTAGATAACTATTATCAATTTCAGTCTAATGAAATTCCTAGATCTATGAGACTCATTGAACTGTTCAATGGCATGTTTAATCTTGGATATGCCCCACTCTTTGTGACTGGGATGCCGAGGATCACAAACCGGGTGTGAATAACCATGCAAATTAGCTTGGTGCTCTCGGGGTCCATTATCATCTCAAATTGATGTGCCGGTTAACCATACATGCTCCATCAACAATGATAACACCCGAGAAACCCATTGCCACTCTTTATGAACCCCCATTGGTGTGCCGGTAACCCACACACGCTCCACCAACGTTTCATAAAGTGCAATGTGCAATTTCATGGGTTAGCATCAAATTCACATTTTTTTTCTAAAGTAACTAGATTGGGAATTCTTGTACGGGTTCTAGTACTTTGATCATTATACTTTTAATGATTAAGTGGTCCTATCAAAACTGTTTGGCTAACGACCCTCCACTGATCAGGCGAGCGGTGGGTGAGAGTGAACACCCATTAGATTGCCATTTTATAGGCAGTCTTCTTATACCCACTTTATAGACCAGCTTCGTGAATGAGGCCTACTAATTATTTGACTAACCAATTTATCTTATACATATAGTATTAACTTTTAATAATATATATAAGATGTATTTTAAACCCTTTTAAAATATTCCTGGTTTATCTTTTAATTTCCTGAAATTTACCTATTAAATTTCAAATTAAATTAAACCTTTAAATTCGATTTAATTCATCTTTTAATTAAACTATTAATTAAATTAATTAAATCTAGATATTTTAAACCTTTTAAAATATTTAGGATTTATCCTTTAATTTTTGAAATTTAACCATTAAATTAAAATTAAATTAAATCCCTTGAATTATCTTTTAATTAAACAATTAATTAAATTAATTCAAATGTAGATAGGTTTTTCCAAATTAATCAAATCAATTTAAACCTATCTTAAACCCCTAATTATCGAAATTCAAAAAATGGGATTAAGGTTATCCAATTAATTAACCAATTAAAGTTACCAAAAATAGAAAACCTTCCAAAACCCTAATTCCAATTTTCGAAAATTACCAGGGGAGGGAATAGGGTTTCTAAAAAAACCAAACCCTAAATCGATTTAGGCCCAAAAAGGATTTATAAACTTTAAACCCTAATTTTAGGAAAACTATTACAACAATTCAATAAGAAAACAACCAAATGCTCTGATACCACTGAAAGGTTTACTGCAAACCATGTACTAAATAACCTAAGTTCACATGCAACCTATGAAGATCTATGTTTTCTTACTTTGAACATGTAACTAATTCCTAAAGGCCAAACAAAATTAACTAAAAGAAATAAATCAGAAAAACTAACCTTTAGTTTTAATCTTGAAGCTAAGCAGCACAAGTGTCCTGCCTCAAATGAGATCACACCCAGGGAGCCAGAGGGTGGACGAAAATTCCAGAGAGAATAGAAGAGAATAGCACTTAATAATGAGGTCCAGGGGTCCCTATTTATAGGCAACCAAATGACCCTTAGAGATAAACCTCGTTTGACTTTCAAACAGAGATAAATCCTATCTCTAAGCCATTTTCTGGATTATTTGTACGTGCGCCGCGGCCCATGCTTTGGCGCGCCGCGCGTGCCAATTCAACTATTGAGTTGGTACAACTTTAGCCCCTGTCCTCTTGGTTAATCCAATTAATCCCACAGAAATTATTCCAATTAACTCCTGATTAATTATTAACCAATTAATATAGTTTCTAATTAATATATTATCACTTTAATATATTAACAAACCATATTTTTAATTCCTGTTGATTTATTAATCACATAATAAATCAACCTTTCTCTCTACCGAACTTTCTACCAAACCTCCAGCTATGAGGGCAACCCAAATGGACTTTGCTTCTATTAATTAGGTAAATAAAAATTATAAGTCATGGCTTAGACACCTAATCCAACAATTTTTTTAATAGCTCTATATATTATCATATTCCAATGAACGATCACCTAATAAGAAAAAATAGATCTTATATAAAATATAAACTACCAACCAAAATCAAGCAAGTTTAGATTTTTCCAAGTATAATGACTAATAGGATAAAAAGTTATAATTACAATGTTTTAATAAGAAAAAAGTGAAAGAAAACCTACAACTTTTATTAAAAGTGAAGTTTATATTTTTTAAATACGATGTTGTAATAAAAAAAATTAAACTATGCTTTAAATAGTTGAATTTTGACAGAATTATTTTAAAAAGGAGACAATAATGCAAAAAATTGTTCAATTTTCAATATGTTTATATAAGAAAAATATTTAAGATAGAATTTTTTTATTCGAAAAAAATAAATATATAATGCTACAGCTACCAAAACAACACAAGCATATATGTTTAATATGTTGGATTAGGAGTCTAAGCCATGACTAATAATTAGTATTTTCCTAATTAATAGAAGCACAGTCCATTTGGGTTGCCCTCATGGCTGGAGGGTTGGTAGAAAATTCGGTAGAGAGAAAGGTTGATTTATTATGGGATTAATAAATCAACAGGAATTAAATATATGGTTTATTAATATATTAAAGTCATAATATATTAATTAGAAACTATATTAATTAATTAGGAATTAATCCAGAATTAATTGGATTTAATTTGGGATTAAATTAATTAATTAAAGGTGGAGGGACTAAAACTGTAATTATTCAATAGTTGAGTAAGTGATAGTGTGAAGTGACCAGTTGAAAGTCGAAATCTATATATGGATATATATAATTTCAAAATTGATAATTAGTAGATAAATAGGTTTTTGAATTGTAAGATAAAAGGTTTATCTTATTTGAATTCAAAAAAGGTTTATCTCTAAGGCTTATCAGTTAGTCATCTGGAAACTATAAATAGGGCTCCCTGGTCACCATATGATTTCGCCACTTTCATAATCCTCTCTCAAGATTTTCGTGACTCTCTCCTCTAGCCTGGGTGTGACTTTCATTTGAGGCAGGATATTTTTGCTGCTCAGCTTCCAGAAAATTCTAAAAGGTTGGTTTTTCTAATTTTATTCTTTTAGTTAATTTTCTTATGGCCTTTAGGTTTTGTTATATGTTCAATTAGAAGAAAACATAAATCCGCATAGGTTGCATGTGAACTTAGGTTATTTAGTTCATGGTTTGTAGAAAACCTTTCAGTGGTATCAGAGCCTGTTTTGTTTTCTTATTGAATTGATATAACTGTTTTAGGGTTTAAAGCTCATAAACCCTAATATATATGTGGATCGATTTCTAGGATTAGGGTTTTGGAAACCCTAATCCCCCTTGCTATTTTCGAAAATTTCTATTAGGGTTTTAGGAGGTTTTCTATTTTTGGTAACTTTATTTGTTAATTAAATGGATAACCTTAAACCCCATTATTTGAATTCGAAATCTAGGGGGTTTAGGATAGGTTTTAATTAATTTGATTAATTTGGATAAACCTATCTTCATTGAATTAATTTAATTAATTGTTAATTAAAAGATAATTCAAAAGGGATTTAATTAATTTTAAATTATCGAAAATTAATGGAAAAATCCGGAAAATTATTTTAAAATGTTTAAAATATTTAGATTTAATTAATTTAATTAATTGGTAATTAAAATTGATTAAATCGATTTTAAGGTTTAATTTAATTTAAAATTTAATTGTTAAATTTGGTAAAATTAAAAGACAAACCTTGAATATTTTAAAGGGTTTTAAAATACATCTTATATATGTTATTAAAAGTTAATACTATATATATGAGATAAATTTGGTTAGTCAAATAAATAGTAGGCCTCATTCACGAAGCTGGTCTATAAAGTGGGTATAAGGAGAGTGCCTATAAAATGGTAGTCTAATGGGTGAACACTCTCACCCACCGCTCGCCTGATCAGTGGAGGGTCGTTAGCCGAACGGGTTTGACAGAACCGCTTAATCATTAAAAGTATAATGATCAAAGTACTAGAACTATTTACAAAATCCCAATCTAGTTACTTTAAGAAAAAATGTGAATTTGATGCTAACTCATGAAATTGCACATTGCACTTTATGAAACGTTGGTGGAGCGTGTGTGGTTTACCGGCACACCAATGGGGGTTCATAAAGAGTAGCAATGGGTGTCTCGGGTGTTATCATTGTTGATGGAGCGTGTGTGGTTTACCGGCACATTAATTTGAGATGGTAATGGACCCCGAGAGTACCAAGCTAATTTGCATGGTTATTCACACCCGGTTTGTGATCCTCGGCATCCCAGTCACAAACGGTGGGGCATATCCGAGATTAAACATGCTATTGAACAGTTCAATAAATCTCAAAAGAAACTAGGAATTCCATTTATAATAAGATTATTTTTTCGCGGTGGAATTGGCTGAATCGTCATTCGCCTACCTTTATAAAATTTGCTTATAGATTACGGCATCCCTCTTCTATTTTGCAAATTGTTATAGTTGGATCCTAGCCTTATTTTATATTGGGTTATTATAAGGACCGACAAGTATCTAATTAAACTTACCTTCTTTTATAGATGTCTTCTGCTGATCAATCCGCTCCCTAATCAAACTCCAGTGTTCCCTCTATCCTCTCACTGTGTTCCAAGGTTCAATTGAACAGGACAAACTACAATGACTGGATTAGAAACATCAAGATGGCTCTGAGGTACGAGAACAAAGAGTATGTTCTCGAGACTGAGCTTGTCGATGTTGACCCTGAAACTGCTACTCCCGAGGAGATTGCCTCGTACCAAAAACATTCTGATGATGCGACCAAAGTGGCCTGCATCATGATCACCACAATGAACCCCGAATTGCAAAGGATATACAAAGACTACTGGCCCTTTGAGATGCACAAGGAGCTTGCGGAAAAGTTCCGCAAGCAAGAGCGCATCGAAAGGTGCGAGGTGGTCAAGGACTTCACGAACAGCAAACCTAAAGATGGAGAGTCCATCTGCGCTCATGTGCAAATAATGCAAGGTTACGTGGAGCGGCTTAGAAAGCTTGCGATGCCTGTACCTGAGGAGTTGGCCGTTGACATAGTGCTTAACTCCTTACCGAGTTCTTATGACCAGTTCAGGCTGGCTTATCATTTGAACAACAATCAGGCTAACCTGACTGAGTTGCATCGCATGCTTCGAGTTGCTGAGGACGGGATAAAGGGTAAAAGTGTACCCTCGGTTAATCAGCCCGTCCTAGCCATTGGAAGTGGCAAAGGAAAGAAGAGGAAGGGCCCTCCTAAGAAAAATTGGAGGGAAAAGGTTCAGGTCGGGTCGTCAAGCAATGGCTCGAGAACCAAGTCTTCCCAGATTCCTTGTGTGGCCAACCCCGATGAAGCCAACTGTTTTTACTGCAAAGAGAAGGGCCATTGGAAGAGAAGCTGCCCCAAATACTTGCAGGATGTCAAGGATGGGAAAGTAAAGCCATCGACAGCAGGTATATACACTATCTCTAAAAACTCACAATCTTCTAATTCTTGGGTCCTTGATACAGGATGTGGTTTTCACATTTGTTCTGATCTGTAGGGCCTAAAGGAAAGCAGGGAGGTGGAGCACGGTAGACTGAACTTGATCATGGGCAATAAGAGATCGTCCCCTGTTACCAAGATCGGCGTCTACAGTTTAGTGCTTAGTAGTGATGTTAGTATAGAGTTATTTAATTATTTCTATTCGCCAGAAATGGCAAGAAACATTATTTCATTTCACGCATTGTTCAGACAAGGATTTCAATTTTCTTTTGATAGTAAAATTGGTTCGATTTCTGTTTTCAAAAATGGTATTTTGATTTTTACTGCTTATCCTTGTGATGGTGTGTATGAAACTGTTGAATGTGTTGACAATTTAGGACATAGTGTAAATTATATTGATTCTACTAGTGGTGTAGAAAAGGCATGCCTGTGGCATAGTCGGCTCGGGCACATCAGCAAGAAACGCATCGCCCAACTCCAAAAGGATGGAGTGTTGGAATCATTCGACCTCAGGTCGGATGATGTATGTGAATCTTGTCTGTTGGGCAAGATGACTAAATCACCTTTCAAAGGGTATTTTGAAAGAGGTGAGGGTCTGCTGGACATCATTCACACGGATGTGTGTGGTCCATTCAGATCAACCACAAAGGATGGCACGCGGTTCTACGTGACCTTTACCGACGATTTTAGTAGATACGGTTATATCTACTTGATCAATCACAAGTCGGACACCTTTGAAAAGTTCAAAGAGTTTAAGAACGAGGTAGAAAATCAATTAGGCAGGAAGATAAAGATGCTCAGGTCCGACAGAGGCGGAGAGTATCTAAGTATCGAGTTCCTAGACTATATAAAGGAATGCGGAATAGTTTCGCAGTTGACACCTCCCAGGACACCACAGTTGAACGGTGTTGCGGAGAGGCGCAACCGAACCCTGTTGGACATGGTTCGTTCCATGATGAGTCGAGCTTCACTTCCCATTCACTTCTGGGGGTATGCCTTGGAGACTGCCACCCATATCCTCAATCTTGTCCCTACTAAAAAGGTTGCTGAAACACCTCATGAAATATGGACGGGGAAAGTTCCCTCGTTGGCACATATCAAAGTCTGGGGTTGTGAGGCTTTCGTTAGACGAGAGACTCAAGACAAACTCGTAGAAAGAAGCGAAAGGTGTTTCTTCCTTGGTTATCCCAAACAGTCCTTTGGATATCTATTCTACAGACCGAGCGAGGACGTGGTCTTTGTAGCTAGACGAGCGGTCTTTCGAGAAAGAGAGCTCATATTCAAAGAGGACAGTGGGAGTACCATTGATCTGGAAGAAATTCAAGAGTCATCAGATGACGCAACCTTAGGAGAAACTAGCAACCAACATGAGGAAGAAGTTCATGTTGGTCCGACAGATGTATCCTTACCTCTTAGGCGTTCCGGTAGGGTTAGCATGCCACCCGAGTTTTATGGGTTCCATATAACTTCGGATGGGGACACGTTTGTCAGTGATAGGACACTGATAAATTTGGATGAACCAGCTAACTACCAGGAAGCAGTGGCGGGCCCTGAGTCTGCCAAGTGGAAAGAGGCCATGGATAGCGAGATCAAGTCCATGTATGACAATCAAGTTTGGAACTTGGTTGACAACGTACCGGGTCGAAAGACAGTCAGGTGCAAATGGATCTTCAAGAAGAAGACCGACATGGACGGAAAGGTACACACTTTCAAGGCAAGACTGGTTGCGAAGGGCTTTACTCAAACCCCAGGGGTTGACTATGACGAGACCTTCTCACCAGTAGCCAAGATAAAGTCTATTAGGATTATGCTGGCCATAGCTGCATTTCATGACTATGAAATTTGGCAGATGGACGTCAAAACCGCTTTCCTTAATGGGAAGTTGACTGAGGATGTTTACATGAATCAGCCAGAGGGTTTTGTCGATGCAAAATATCCTAATAAGGTGTGTAAGCTTGAGAGATCAATCTACGGATTCAAGCAAGCTTCTCGCAGCTGGAATCTTTGTTTCCATGAGAAAGTCAAAGAGTTTGGCTTCTCTAGGAGCGAGGATGAGTCCTGTGTATATGTCAAGGCTAGTGGGAGTATAGTCACCTTTCTGGTGCTGTATGTCGATGACATACTGCTCATGGGAAACGATATCCCAACCTTGCAAGATGTCAAGGCTTGGCTTGGGAAATGTTTCACCATGAAGGACCTAGGAGAGGCTACCTATATTCTCGGGATAAGAATACTGAGAGATAGGAAGAAGAGACTAATTGGACTTAGTCAGGGTACATACTTGGAAAAGGTACTGAAAAGGTTTAGTATGGAAAATTCCAAGAAGGGAGAGCTACGTATCCAAAGTAATGCAAAATTGAGTAAGACTCAAAGTCCGAGTACAGACGAAGAAATAGCTGAAATGAGTCGGGTACCTTACGCTTCGGCTGTAGGATCGATCATGTACGCTATGACGTGTACTCGCCCTGACGTGGCCTTTGCTTTAAGCATGGTCAGTCGGTACCAAGGTAACCCTGGAAGGGCGCATTGGATAGCTGTGAAAAATACACTTAAGTATCTGCGAAGGACAAAGAACATGGTGTTAGTCCTCGGTGGCAGTGATACCTTGAGAGTTGAAGGATATACAAATGCCAGTTTTCAGACGGATAGAGACAGTGGTCGGTCTCAGTCGGGCTGGGTATTCCTTTTGAACGGTGGAGCAGTTACTTGGAAAAGTTCCAAGAAAGAAACAGTGGCTGATTCTACGTGCGAATCAGAGTATATAGCAGCAAGTGAAGCGTCAAAGGAAGCGGCTTGGCTGAAGAACTTTATCGGTGACCTTGGAGTAGTCCCGAGTAATCAGGAGCCCTTGGAACTGTTCTGCGATAACGAAGGTGCGGTAGCCTTGACAAAGGAACCGCGAGATCATGGAAAGTCCAGACATATCGACAGAAAGTACCACTACATCAGACATAGGGTAGAAGAAGGTCACCTCCTTGTAAAGAGGGTATCATCGGAAGATAATCCTGCAGATCCCTTGACAAAGGCTCTGAGTAGGATTAAGCATAATCAGCATGCTAGGAGCATAGGATTAAGAGATGATATAAGTTTTTGTAATTAGATAGGTTTGAAACTTGTAACAATGTTATTGTATTTGACTTTTGTGATTTAATAATGGAGATTTATTAATGAGTAATGGTTTACTAATTTTGTCAATAATATATCATTGTGTTTCATTTTGCATGTTTTACTTCCTGAATAATTTGATTATTCAAATATCCATAGTCACTCATGCTTTTAGGGAGTAAGTATGAAGCAAGGCTGTCATGAATTAGTTGTAGATTGTCTAAGGAGTTAGACATTGCAATAAGATTGCTGCAACATTCATGAGTACTTGTAAATGGAGATTTGAGTATTAGATAAACCCACGCTCAATGGATTGCTTCATGGATTTCATCACGAGCAATATTGAGACGATAATATCTTTTGATCTTTAAACTAAGACATATGAGTTATGATTTACTAGACGGTTGTTCATTGATAATACGAAAACGCATCGGTAACTCGGTGTTATAAAACGTATTGTTGTGAGTAATTTGTCTGATAAAAGACATAAGTATATGAGTCAAGGTTTATTCGTCCCTTGACCCTAACGGGGAACAGATATCTGTAGGCCTCTCGATGATTTTGAAGTTGACTAAAATGGTTGGCCAACCGGGACTAAATTGGTAGTCTAAAGAGTCATATGCAAATCGAAAATCGAGGAACATTGAATCAGACCAGATTTATTTTATCCATGTCTTGAGTCTGAAAATATCTAGTTGGACGGAGGATCATCTGATCACTTATCTTTGGACAGAACTGACTAGGTCAGAGTTTCGCAGTATTTTCTAGGAAGCTTAAAGTGCTGGTTAATTAGAGGCTAAATTGGTAATTATAGTCATAGACTTATCCAAGTGGGAGACTGTTGGATTAGGTGTCTAAGCCATGACTAGTAATTAGTATTTACCTAATTAATAGAAGCACAGTCCATTTGGGTTGCCCTCATGGCTGGAGGGTTGGTAGAAAATTCGGTAGAGAGAAAGGTTGATTTATTATGGGATTAATAAATTAACAGGAATTAAATATATGGTTTATTAATATATTAAAGTCATAATATATTAATTAGAAACTATATTAATTAATTAGGAATTAATCCAGAATTAATTGGATTTAATTTGGGGATTAAATTAATTAATTAAAGGTGCAGGGACTAAAACTGTAATTACTCAATAGTTGAGTAAGTGACAGTGTGAAGTGACCAGTTGAAAATCAAAATCTATATATGGATATATATAATTTCGAAATTGATAATTAGTAGATAAATAGGTTTTTGAATTGTAAGATAAAAGGTTTATCTTATTTGAATTCAAAAAAGGTTTATCTCTAAGGCTTATCAGTTAGTCATCTGGAAACTATAAATAGGGCTCCCTGGTCACCATATGATTTCACCACTTTCATAATCCTCTCTCAAGATTTTCGTGACTCTCTCCTCTAGCCTGGGTGTGACTTTCATTTGAGGCAGGATATTTTTGCTGCTCAGCTTCCAGAAAATTCTAAAAGGTTGGTTTTTCTAATTTTATTCTTTTAGTTAATTTTCTTATGGCCTTTAGGTTTTGTTATATGTTCAATTAGAAGAAAACATAGATCTTCATAGGTTGCATGTGAACTTAGGTTATTTAGTTCATGGTTTGCAGAAAACCTTTCATAATATACCATCTCTTCTTAACTTAGACCTTCAAGGTATAATTCCTTACTAGGAAAAAACAATTAAAAGCACAATATCTTCTTAGATTGGATTTTGAAACTATAAATTTATAATTGAAAGTATAATGATATATATGTAGGTTAGACATCGAAAGCATACTAAGAAAAAAAAGGAAAAAGGTACACTATTCTAGACTCTAGTAGGTCACATCTTGAAAGTACAATGTGTTAATAGAAAAAAGTAAAACTAAAATGTTGGCCCAGGCCCTATCGAAAAGCAACCCACCAGGCCTCGTGAGAGGAAGGTGTACCAAAGGAGGTCTAGGACATGTGTCCAGCCTTGATTCATGTTTTTAGGGAGAACGTTATAAGAGTGAGTTGAATATATTGTTGGGGGCGTTTTTTTAGTCTTTCTCTCTCCAATGGTGGAGAAACTGTAATCGGCATTTGGCTTGGGCGGTGGGTTTTCTCTTGGAGAAACTCATCCGATTTTCCTAATTGAAATTCATAATCCTCCTTTTTTCTCCCAGATTTTTATGTTTTATTTAGCTTGTTCTTAAATCTATGTGGTTGAGTCTTATCAAATGTCTTAATTGGTTAGATTGTAAAAGTAAAACTACAATGTGTTAATAGTAATTTTTTTAGAGTAATATTATAATCTGTTAGATTTTCGAATTGTATTGTCTCTATGAGGAAAATATAGAAGGAGAAAATGCAATAATACAATTATATGTACAACTTCTAAATAAAAACAATTATAAGTAGTTGTATTTTCAAAGCATATGTCTTAATAGAAACAAAATAAGAGTGTCATTTCTTAACAAAAAGTGAAATAGTAATGCTAAAATCTGTAACAAAATCAAAAAAGTTAGATTTTTGAAATAAACGTTAAGATTGAAAGTATAATGCTATAACTACTTAGAATTTCTAGTAAAACGTCCTAATAGCAAATAGAAAAAAAAAATAAAAAGATCGTCATATTAGAACAATTAAAATTGCAATGTATTAATAAAAAAAATAAACGTTATAAGTTATACATGTTAACCAAAATCAAACAAATTAAGATTTTCATATATAGTGTTAATAGGTTATATTTACAAATTTCAGTGTTTTAATAGGAAAACAATTGCAAGTGCAATGTCTTTTTATGATAGATTAGATTTTCAAAGTACATTGTCATAATATAAAAAAGAATTAACTAATAGGAAAACAATGAGTATAATGTTGCGATTAGTAACTTAAATCAAAATAGTTATAGATATTCAAAAACATATAATAGAATAATGTCTTAATAGATTATATTTTTAAAGTGCAATATTATATTTATTTAGATTTTCAGAGTAAAATGTATAAAAACGAAATGGAACAAAAGTTCATCTTTAGAAGTATAATGTATGTAAGTTAAATGAAAGGACAATGTCTCAAAGTGCAATGTCAAAATAAGAAAAAATAATATAATATTTCAATATGAAAGAATTTTATAATATAACACTATAACTAAAAGTATAATGCTATGATTAGTTAGATTATTATTATTATATAATTTCTTTAAAAGGAAAATATTTGGAAGTATGATGTTACAACCGGTAACATAGATAAGAAAAAAGAATCAATTTTCAAAATACAACGGCATAATTAGAAGTAAAAATGTTATTACAGAAAGACAAATGAAAGTAAAACTGGGTTAATTTGCAAAGTATGACTTGATATGTAAAATTTTGGAATTTAAAATGATGTAATAATTAAAAAAAATGGAAAGCACGATGTTATAAATGATTTGATTTTTCAATAACCAATGTGCTTACTAATCGGAAAGCTAAAAATCAAAAGCTATAACTGGTACATTCTCCGAAGTTAGTTTTCTTGATAAACAATTGGAAGTTGAAATGATGTAACAAAAAGAAAATTGAAAGTAAAGTTAAAATGTTGTAATAGATATAAACTGGAATTAAAATGCTTTAATATGGTTGATTTTTCAATAGTAACTACCAAAGTTAGATTCATTGATAAAAGATTGGAAGTTAAAATGATGTAACAAAAAGATATTAGTTTTAGCAGTTAGATAGTTAGATTCCTTTGACAAAGGCTCTCAGTAGGGTCAAGCACAGTCAGCATACTAGAAGCATTGATCTGAGAGATGATATTAGTTTTAGCAGTTAGATAGTTAGTTTGAAACTTGTAACAAAGTAAATGTAATTAACTTTTAGTGATTAAATAATAGAGAATTATTTATGAGTATTGTTTACTGTCTTTTGTCAATTGTTTATTCGTGTGTTTCATTTTGCATGTTTTACTTCCCGAGTAATATGATTATTCAAAATTCCACAGTCGCTCATACTTTTGGAAGTAAGTAGTGAATTAAGACTGTCATGAATTGAATTGTAGATTGTCTAAGGATGTTATACATAGCAATAGTATTGCTGCAATGTTCATGAGTACTTAGAAATAGGGATTTAAGTATTGGATAAACTCACGCTCAAAGAATTACTTCATGGATTATATCACGAGTAATTCTGAGACGATAATATCTTATGATCTTGAAACGAAGATATATGAGTTAAAATTTACAAGTCGGTTATACATTGATAGTACGTAAACGCATTGGTAACTCGATGTTATAAAATGGATTATCATGCACGATTTGATGTGTAAAGGATACAAGCATATGAGTCAAAGTTTATTCGTTCCTTTTTCCCTAATGGGAAAAGCGATATCTTTGGGCCCCTTGTTGATTTGGTGTTGACTTATAATGCTGGTCCAGCCAGAACTAAATTAATGTGTTCAATTAGAAGTTCTATATCATTTCAAATCAGAAATTAGGAAACAAAGTCTTAGACAATGAGATTGATTCCAATACATGTCTCATGTATGAATGATATCTTGTAGAATGGAGGATTATATGGTCATTTATCTTAGGATGCGTAACTGACTGGGTCAGAGTTTGGCAGCAGCTTTTGCAAGCTACAATTTGCTGGTCGGTTTAGAAGTTATACCGGCAGTTATAGTTATAAGACTTATCCAAGTGGGAGACTGTTAGATTAGGTGTCTAAGCCGATAACTATAATTGGTATATACTTGAATTGATAGTAGCACAGTCCTTTTGGGTTGCCCTCAGTGGTCCAAATGATATTAAGGCTAATAGAGAGAGATAAATAAATAGTTTATTAATTTATTATGAGATGATAAATTAATTAGAAACTAGTTTGGAATTAATTGGAATTAATTTGGGATTAATTAGAAGTGCAGGAGCTGAATTGTAATTGTTCAATAGTTGAACAATAGAATATTCTGGTCGAAGTAACTTGCGTTCCGCGGGCAAAGGAGAGTTGCGACGTGTGCGACACGGTCAGCTAAAAGGGTTTTTTGAATTTAAGGATAAAAGGTTTATCAGATTTAAATTCAAATAAGGCTTATCTCTAAGGTTTATCCTTTATCACCCTTGAGGCTATTAATACCCCTCCCCTGGCACTTCATTCTCTACGCCAATTCTTGTAGATAGTTCTCTGGAATTTTCTATTCTCTCTCAAGCAGAATCTGTAATCATTCTCTAATTTTTATAGCGAGCTTTTCTTAATAAGATAATTAATACGATTAACCTTTGCATGGACTTTTGGGTGTGAACTTTTAGAGGCACGACACTTGTGATGCTTGCTTCCAAAAAGATATAGAAGAAGACGAATCATTGTTATTTGCTATAATAACAATAAGGTACGTAATCCTAAAACCCCTTTGTAACTTTTGATTATAGCTATAGGGTTTCTTTTGATGTTCTTAGTTATATGTTCAATAGAGAAAACATAGATCCTTTAGGTTGTAAGTGAACTTAAGAGTTTTAAGTTTATTTGTTTGCCTATTTCCTATCACGTACAACATAATTTAGTAGGTATTTATTTATTTATTTATTGTTTTTAAATTTTCGTTTGTTTTTCAATTTTTCAATTTTTTTTCGTGTAAGACTTGTTTTTGTCTTTTTTTAACTCGTTTTGGATTGTTAGGCTTAAGATTCATTACAAGTTTTGATCTTGGTTACTTAACAAGTTTTGGATAATTAGACTTAAGAATGATAACATTTAGGATCATAATAAGTCTTAATTCATAATATTTTTGGATCATAATAAGTTTTGGATATTAAAAGTTTCTTATGTAACATTTTGATTCACAACACTTGTGGATTTTGTCCAAAAGTTATGACATTTTCATTTTATCTTAAGTTTTGAATGATAATAAGTTTAATTATAACATTTGCAAATTAGAATAAGTTTTTATTCATAATATTTTTAGATCATTATAACTTTTGGATATTAAAGTTTCTTATATAATATGTTGATTTATAACATTTGTGGATCTTAAAATGTAACAATTCTCAATTTGGTCAACAAAAGTCAACCGTAGTCAAACAAAACGTACGTTAATCCATATGTTGAAAAGTAATTTTCTAGATCTTTACGATGTATTATTACATAATATAATACTACGTACGCTGATTCAAATCAATTATCGGGTAAATGCTGAAAAACGTATAATAAACTACTGTAGCATAAAAATTCGATAATCATACAATTATTATTTTGAGAATAATAATATTCATAAAACGATGTATTCGTGAATATGAACCTGTGGATATATAGAACGTCGAAAACAGAGTTCGTATGTGAAAGTTACAACAGTTAAACCGTTGTGAACGGATAAATGTACATTGGACCCAAAATACAAAACGTGGTGCCTTAAACATCAAATATGGAATAACAAATCATATATTATGAAGCGTAATACTATCTAGTATTTAATTTCAAAGCCAAATACAATTTTCGGTAAAATGCTGAAAATCGCGTAATCGGAAGAATATTGCGCTTAAACACGTATTTCATCGTCTAACGAGTTATGATTCAATCTAATTAAATGTTTAACAATATTTTTATACATAATATTTATTTAGAACTTCATTTATTCAAAAACTCATAAAATTATGCTAAAACGTTTTACGATTTTATAAAAAATAACTCATTTTTATAAGTAGAATGCATTAATTATAAAAATAACCCCCCTACCCCCCCCCCCCCCCCCCCCAATCGGTTGAACATGCTTCCCCATGCAATCACAAGTTACAATGCTAGGTAGATTAGAAAGGCTATGACATAATCTAATTAAACTTAAAGTCCAATTTAAAACAAACTTTCATCTCATTTTAATCAAATCACCAACACACACACTCATCTCCTCTCTCTCACTCTCAACTCCCGCATCCTCTCCCCACCACCTCACAACCACCGCCACCACCTTGCACCACCGTCGGCCACCCCTCTCCACCACCACCATCCACAATTTCAAGTGTTTTTCACATATTTTTGGTAAGTTAGCTTCCTCTTGTGATTTTAAGCCTTATTACACCACTTTTATCTCTTTTACACACACTAACATCTACGTAAAACCGTTGGGTAATAGCTTTGTCCAATGGCCCTTCGAGCTCCAAGGCTTAGATCTTTGTTCCTACCGTAAATCTCGCAAGAACAACCTTGTTTCTAGTTAAAGCACGCGTCAAAGGTGAGTTCATACCCCTCATTTTCATGTTTTCCAAGCTTTTAGGGGGAGAATACAAGTTTACACACTAAAAACGACTATTTAAATAAGTTTTTAACGAGTTTTTGCGTAAAAAGGTTTTTAACATGAAATATGGTTAGATCTATGTATTATGAACACTATGATGTAATATGTTTAAATAAAAGTTACAAATCTATAATCATATGGTGTGTAAAAATGCTAGATCTTTAAAAGAAAAGTCACAAAAACGAAAACTAGTATAAACTACGTTTTTGTGACCGCAAATACGACTTTTCTAACAAAAATGGTTATAACCAAGTTATTACACCATTTTTGTGGGAAATATCTTAAGAGATGTTGTTTATAACCATCTAAGTAAGTTATTTTACATATATTCATAAATATATGTTTTTTACGACGGAATACTAAAAATAATCTATTATTGGAATAGTTTGTGGATACAAATGTTACTATGACATTTTGAACAAGACAAAATAATTATATAAAAATATATAATTATTATACATTACTATATTATCATGGAAAAATGATAATGGACAAATACAAGGGTTTTTCATATACAAATTTTACATAAACAAGCTGATACATACATTTTTGTGATATGAGTCTTCACGAAGCTTATTTAAGTACACACTATAAGTCCTGAATTTATAACCAAAGTCTCGGTAACAAAACGTGATATTTGTGTATATATCTATACGGAATTGACAACCCCGCACCTGAGCTGTTAGCTACAGCTAGACCGGCAGGTCTGAGGTGACAAATGTCTAATAGTCTGACGCCTGAAGAACGTCGAAGCAGGCATACATGGTCTCAGTATGGTTATATGGTGTCTCACATGGAAAATCAAAGATACATTTAGTTTACGTGGGAACATACTTTTAATTAGTTTTATACTATGATAAATACTACGTTATACATTTTTAGTCTTTGGGTTTTAAGACTTGAACACTTTTATAAGAAAATATTGGATTTTCTTGGGTTACAATACTACCACTCACAATAGTTTTATACTATGATAAAAACTACGTTACACATTTTTAGTCTTTGGGTTTTTAAGACTTGAATACACTTATAAGAAAAGATTAGATTTTCTTGGGTTACAATACTACCGCTCACAATAGTTTTATACTATGATAAAAACTACGTTATACATTTTTCGTCTTTGGGTTTTTAAGATTTGAATACATTTATAATAAGATATTGGGGTTTTTGGGTTCAAATACCATCTTTTACAAGGAAAAATGGTACATACGAGTTTTATGGAAATTAAAACTACATTTATTCAAGATATAAATATAAGTATGGTTTTACTTATACATACGAGTTTTATGGAAATTAAAGCTACATTTATTCAAGATATAAATATAATTATGATTTTACTTATACATACGGGTTTTATGAAAATTAAAACTACATTTTGACAACATATAGATAAGTACGGTTTTACTTTCAAGGGTTTTCTGGTTTTTAAAACTATAATAACATTAAAGAAAACATTGTTTTCTTGGTACATACACTATTGGCTTTCACAAAGGAATTACTAAATTTCTCACTACAAAAATCTTATGAACTCACCAACGTAATGTTGACACTTGCAAAATTACTTGTATTCTCAGGTAATAATTAGTCAAGTCCGACTAACCTTTTTGGATGGGACGCGAAGACGTCTCTTTTACTTATTTCGTTATCATACTGTAATTGGATTGAAACCATATCGTTTGAACAATGTAACTTTCCAATTATAATGTATGATGGTTGTTTATCTTCTTATGCTTCAATATATGCAATGGTTGTGATACTATGTCCCGTTCCGTCCTCAGACGATTCCGCCATCGTGGTATGGGGGTGTGACATGAAATGATCCAAAAATTAAGACATTTTTTGATCATCTTAAGTTTTGAATCATAATTAGTTTGATTCATAACGTATTTGGATTATATAAAATTTGGTTCATAGCAGTTTGAATCATAAAACATTTTTTGGTCAAGATGAATTCAAAAAAGCCAAGTTCTTACGAAACATATGTTTAAGTAAGTTGTGTTTATGATTATTATTTTCTATATGGATTTGGAACTAAATTTTCACGTAAAATAAGAAGATATGTCTATGTGTGTATGTTATGTGTCTTGAATTAGGACAAAAATGACATAAATTATTAATAATATAGATTAATAGGTAAGAACAAGATTAAGAATAGTATTATAGCTCAATATAGTCACAATAAACTCTAGAATACGTGAGCATAAAATAATGTTAAGAGTATTAGTATATAAGTTGAGAATAAGGGTTAAAAGACAGATTCGTTGAATGTTAGAAATAACCTTGAAACTCGACCTTCAGGATAGTATTTCTGGTGATTCTTGATCCTAACATTAAATTTAAAATTGGTAGAATGAAACGTAAAAAGAGTCGAGTGAGACGGCCTTATAACGAATGAGATATAAGCCTTCAAAGTTGGTATATCCACTTAAGGGCTGGAATTTGGTAGTGTGCGGCCACACACTACCCCCTTTACTTATTTGAACAGCCATCACAATTTGGAATTGGTTTACAAGAAGAAAAATGAGAATTGTGCAGCCATCAAACTTTTGTGTGTATATATGTGTGCGATCGCACACTTCCATAACAATTGAGTGATTTCCTTATCACTTGACCGCACATTCTCATTTATGCTATTACTTGACCTCACAACACTGGAGATCAAGGCTTCAATTTTCATTTAAACGACCGCAAACTCATGTCTATTTATATATTTGTTCGACCGAGTATTAAGGATTGTTTTATGGAGGAAGAGCAAAAGGGGGAGTTGGAGAGAATTATGAAAGACGTTTATATTTCTAATAATCGAGACATTTGGCTTTGGGATTTGGTGACAGATGGTTCTTTCTCGGTTAGTTCCACTAGACGATGTATTGATGACGTGGTCAATGGTGGTACGGGAGTGCCTACAAGGTGGATCAAGATGATTCCTATAAAAATCAATGTTTTTGTTTGGAAGATGATGTTGAATGGCTTACCTACGAGATGGAACATGTCTAAAAGAGGCATAGAGTTGGAGTCTATCTTATGTCCGGTTTGTGGAGTTAAAGCTGAAGAGATTGCTCATCTTTTTTTCGAGTGTAGTTTTGCTCAAGAGATTTTTACTAGAATTGGAAAATGGTGGGATGTAGTTTTACCAAACGATTGGTCTTTAGCGAATTGGAGGACTTGGCTTCAAGATTTGAGATTACAAAAGCTGGCTAAAGAAATTCTGGAAGGAGTGATTTCTGTGGCGTGGTGGTACATCTGGAGATTTCGGAACGATACAATCTTTGGAAAAACACTTCCTAAAAAGAGTGTTATATTTGATGATATTGTTGCTCAATCGTTCCTTTAGTGTGATAGTCGGTCTAAGAAGAAGATAGATTGGAACTTGTGGCGTTTAAATCCTTCCTTAATTGTGATGTAATTGTTTTATTTCTGTGCTAGTTTTTTGCTAGTTGCTCTTTATAAAATTTAGTTGTTCAAAAAAAAAAGGATTGTTTTACATGTGACATTTGACAAGTGTCCAAGGAGGACACTTTTCTAACCCTTGATAAACCAGGGAGGACACATGTTTAACCCTTGATGAAACGTGTCGATAATTTACCCTTCTATGCTTAGTTTTTGTTCACTTTTCACCCTAAATTGAGAAACACAGAACAAATATACAAAGCATTCTGCGAAGGGAGTCCAAGGCACATTTCATTAAGTTTGGCGAGATTTTTGATAAAGATTTAGGTTCTAGATTGATAAATCCAATCTCTAAGGTATATTTATTCTTAAGTATTAATTTAAGATGTTTATAAATCTTATTTATTAATTTCAAACCCACGTTTAGAAGTTATGGTTAAGGGATTAACATGGGTTAATTGATATTATGGATGGATTAAGTTATATCTCAAGTTTCTTATGATCTATTGTCAAGATTTTCATGGGTTGATTATAATAACCATTAAATGCTTAGTTTATCAAATACAATACGATTATCAATGATTAAATTTTGGTTATGAGTTTATTAGTGCGTGATTAACATAAATTATGGAATGAAATAGAAGATTAGAAAGAAATTGGTTGTATATGATTGAATGAAGCATGATCGAGTATATTACAACATAAGAATGTATTATGAATCATAATATCATGTTATGATGTGGAAACTATGGATTAACATCATTATAGTGTATGACTTAGCATGGGACAACATCAGTACTTGA
The DNA here is from genome assembly GCA_023525715.1 of Cichorium intybus. Lineage (NCBI taxonomy): Eukaryota > Viridiplantae > Streptophyta > Magnoliopsida > Asterales > Asteraceae > Cichorium > Cichorium intybus. The sequence goes on along the minus strand of CM042009.1, from coordinate 67,198,971 downwards.
AGGATGATTCATAAAGAAGTATGAATCATGAAATATAAACATGACATATGTATTCAATATTTACATATCAAATGGAAATTAATAAATGTGAATTGAAAGCATATATAGCTTACGAAGGACATATGAATCAAGAAGAAGGGGTTAAGGATTGTAGTTAGTCATCCTAACTACCTAAGGTGAGTACATGAGGATTTTCCCATCATGGGGTACATGGCAAAAATAAGAAAATATATGCAATTACAAATATATTTATATGCAAGTACTAAAAATGTTTTCAAAGCATGCTATGTGTTTATAAAATAATTTATCTTCAAAAAGTATTTGCTATACATGTTACGTGATTATTGATGATAAGTATGTTTTATAAATCTTGTCTGGAAGTGTTGGTAGTGTCCTGTCATAATTTTATACAAAGTTTATGAAAGATCAAAATTGTTAATGTTTATGATTTTATACAAAGTTTATGAAAGATCAAAAGTGTTAATCTTGTCTGGAAGTGTTTGTGATTGACTTGCATAAAAGAAAAGTGGTGATCATGCATACATTGAATGTGATTGCATAATGATAAGCAAAGTCCAGCAACAAAGATGTCCCCATAATGGAATAAGCAATACTCTACTGGGATGGTACCTCATTTCGTGAAGTAGAGGTCTTTTATGATGCCATTATATGTTGATTTATTCATCCTATTTTGGTAAGCCTAAGGGTCAACAATGTGAGGTTGCGGTACATAACCATAAGCCTTAGACGCAGGAGAAAACTCAAAAGTTCTAGATGCAAGAGAAAACTCGTAAGCTTTGCATTTGTATGTGAATCATGCAGTACATACACATTTATTATGTATGAAACATGTTGAACTAAAACTATTGTTAAAACTTTCAAATTATCTATGAGTCTAAAACGCATGGATCTCACAAGATGTTTTCGTCTTACGTATCTTTATGTTCATTCCATGTATCTCTGGTTGGATTTCGAAAGTCTAAGACATCAAGATGCTATGCTAGTCATGCTTTTAGGAAGAATAAATGGAATGGAGTATAAGACAGCCTCCTAATGTTGATAATATGGTTTAATCATTTCTTTACTTGCTATGGTTTATTTTAGTATAAATTTGTAACACTCATGGTTGTATACTTGTAAACTAAATGCTATTGTTGAACCACATTATGACATATGACTTATAGTCATGAAATATTTTGAAACGATAGCAATATAAAGTGTAAAGAATTTGGGGTGTTACAATAAACATTTTTAAACTAATTTGGTGGACTTTTTAACTTAAAATTAAAAAACCAAACACTTAAAAAACTTAATTAAAAAAACTTTTTACAAACTTACTAATATAGTGTGTAGAACGATCCCTTAAAAAATTTCATAATTTTTGAAGAAATTTCTTCTTTTTCTTATTATATATATATATATATATATATATATATATATATATATATATATATATATATATATATATATATATATATATATATATGTGTGTGTGTGTGTGTGTGTGTGTGTGTGTGTGAGACACCCCTCGCTAGGGATTAATATTTAAAACATTAATTATCGTGAAAGATACCATTTGTTCAAAAGAAGTCTCATCATTGCGGAAAAATAGGTCCCAACACAGTTAAAAGTAGTTTAAAAACGTATAGCGAGGTGGTATCATAATTCAAGTACAAAACACAGTTCAAATGGCCACATAATCCATGGTCTTCTAAAAGTCCTCTCCTCGTCGCAAGCTCCTATCCTTAACCTGAGTACACATCAAAACAGTTAGGCAATTGAAATGCCTAGTGAGTTACCCGAGGCTATCTCACTACGAGTGGAAGGATAACCTTAGCACTCGAGACAACCTCCAAAAATAGTATCTTTACACACTTAAAATTTGTAATAAAATATCATAGGGATTTCTCAACATAAATGGTTATGTGATGCAAATGCAATGCAACTATCCCCACCCAAGACCAACTCATAAAAGTCCATCTCACCTCAATGGCACTCACCTAAGTTCACAAATAAATGCACAAAAAATAATACTTGATCCCTGTATGAGTTAAACTAAGACTAGTGGCCATCACACTAGCCTCATGAGGGGTAGCAACTCCCTCATGCGGTTTCCTATTGGCGGAAACATTTCCCAAGACATCATTGAGGGTGGCTATCCAGCCCAAGGGCCCTCTACATGGTATAACATCATAAGTGGCTATTAAGCCCAAAACATCATAAGTCATCTTTCGGAGTCTCATGGTCAATCCCTTCCTACATGCAAATGCAATGCATGATGGAATACTCAAAACATCTTTCAAAAAACACACCGTAGTCTTTATTGAAGACATCTTTGAAATGACTTATTAAATGACATGTACACATAAGGTTTATGCAACAAGTAGCACATATGAAGTATGCATAATAAAAGCAATAAACACCTACAAGAGTTTCGAAGAGGGATGTGTACTCCCGATAACTCACCTTCCTTAAACCTCAAAGAAGGATGCTACTTCCTTGCTTCCACTTCAATTACTCCTCTCCTACAAGAGATAATTTCCATCATTACTAATAGTTCTAAGACTAGTTAATCTTCACTAAATAGGAGTAAAATCTTAGTTAAACATTTTCTAGAAATGAGCTTAAGCCTTTGAACCCAAAGCTCAAACCGTAAAGCTCAAACTCAAAAAGTGCCCAAAACTGGACAGAGCCTGAAACAGGTCGTGTAAGGTGTTACACGGGCCGTGTAACTCACCGCCAAGACAGCACGGGTCGTGTTACGCTCAGTTACAGCTCTGATTTTGGTCATTTTCACCTCATTTTGTTCTAATTCAAGGTCTAACACAACCCTAAACTTCTAGATATCAAAAGGACATTATTCCTACCTAAATTACTCATCATTAGGTCCAATTAAATCATCCAATATCTTCTCTATTGAATCAAATCCATGCTATAAATACAACTTTACTTGATAAGCTTAGATCAAGGGACACCCAATTCCACCAATCAATTGATCAACAACTAGAGGGATTCATTCTTCCAATGATTTGGAATCATTAGGAATAAGCCAAGCTCTTCATAGAACCTCATTGAAGGATGAAAGTTGATCCAATCATCCAAGGTTTACCCATAGATGAGTTTTCCCCAAAAACTAGGGTTCATATGAATCAACAAGCATCCTTAATGGTTCTCCAAGCATAAGACAATCAAATTATGGAGAGATCGTCACTAGAATTCATGAGATACACCTTTGGGATCATAGATTTCACCTCCCCCATCTATGAACTCGAATTTGAACATGATTTACCGTAAATGGTGGGTTTTCAACATGAATATTAGATCTTTTACCTTGAATCCTCAAGGAGTTGATGCAAACCACTTAGATCTTGCTGGAAGAAAGTCTCCCCCTAGAACTCCCTTAAAATCGCCTCTCCCTCTCTTATTCTCCTTCAAATTCGTGACTTCTAAGAGAAATGGAGTTTTCCCCAATTTATACTCCAATTTTATCACTTATTGCAAAGCTAGTCCCTCTAGAACATTAGTTATACCATTTTTACACCAAAGTCCCTCCCTACAGTCCTTAAGTTCTAGAATTACAATTAAGTCCTTCTTCTAGAACCTCTTATGGTAAACTTCCATTTTTACCCTTATTGAGTTACTCTAGACTAAGTACTTCTTTGAACTGAAAATTTTGCTTTAATTTGTTATGATTTAATTATTATGATTATTAAATTTATTATTTTTATTTATTAAACTTTTTACCCTAAATTAAGGATGTTACAATATATGTGTGTGTGTATGTGTGTGTGAGTATATATATATATATATATATATATATATATATATATATATATATATATATATATATATATATATATATATATATATATATATATATATATATATATAAGGACCTGAAACCCAACCCGAAACCCGATAGGGCATCGTCCCGAACCCGACCCATTGCCATTCCTAGTCCTGGTCTTTCTCCCGATGACAATGACATATTTACATAACTTGGTAAGTTATCAATCGAAGATTGCAGCATATAGCCAACATTATAAGGTGGTGACGGAGGTGGTTGGTAGTAGCTTGGTCCTATCGAGGGCATACGCGGTGGCTGAAGGCTGAATCCTCCTACTGTAGGATAAATGGGTGGCTGTAGTGGTGGTGGTTGGTGGAAGCTTGCACCTGGTGGCAACTGAGTCGAGTAATTCGTGTGGAGATGGTTTTCCGAATGCCCGATTCGCGATGGCAAGTTCACACCATCTTCACGAACCCTAAGCTTGATCCCAACCTCATCACCTGCACAGATCGATGATCATTAGTAAATCCCCAAAATAACCTCAACCTGATTGTCCATATGTGGGGTTGTAAATTGTAATTTACAAACTTACCTTCATACAAATTACCCTCATATGTCTCTTGTGAAATTTGAATCGAAACATCAACAAACCCTTGTGGTTTATTCGAATTCCTCTTCCTCAATTGAAAACTCTCGACTTCTTCAACTCGCGTCGACTCCCCAGAATTGTTCTTATGCTTATAGAGAAACTCTTTTAATCCAACAATGGCAGTTCCTGAAGTTTTTGTCTTTGAGATGGGTCAAGTGAAATTTGATATTTTTTATGTAAAAGCGGGATTAAATTTATCTACTTTGCATTATTTCAGAAGGCTACTTTACTTAAGCATGGATTAACAGAAGTTAATACATGGGGGTGGGATGGGGTATTTGGGATTTATTTCTTTTTTTAATTAAAAATAATACAATTTAAAAAAAATTAAAAAGAAATTGTCAAGGGTAGCATAGTCAATTCAGGTCTGGTAGGGACCAAGCATGCAAGAAGTTTGGCATTTAAGGACCCCCCGGATGAAAAAGGTGAGTTAGGGACTAAACACGCAAGTAGCACCAAACCAAAATGACGAACCTTGTAATTTACTCTAAAACAAAAGCAATGACCCAAAAACAAAGTTGAGAAAAAAAAATTCACCAAATCAGAGGATGATAAGTATCGCAATGGTTGTGGGCTAGTCCTGATTACCATATTATCTCTAATAATTTGTCTTATCTACCCACTAGTTCCGATTTTTAGATAAATAGCCCCCCTAAACATTTAAGATTTATCAAAATTTTCAAATAAAGTAGAGGTCCAAATTTATTCTCGCAGTCCTCATCGAAATTGGAGTCATCACTCGATTTTAAAATGTTATGAATCAAAACTTATTATGGTCCTAAATATTATGAATTAAAAACTTTTAATATCTAAAACTTTTATGATCTAAAAATGTTATGAATCAAAATTTGTTATGGTCCTAAATGTAATCATTATCTAAAGCTTGTTATGATTCATTCCGAAACTTGTTATGATTCTTAAGCATAATAATCAAAAACGAGTTAAAAATAAGACAACAACTAGTTTTAAATGAAATAAAACTGAAAAACAAACGAAAAACCAAAATAAAACCAAAAATCCTATAACAAAACCAAAAAAATAAAAAACTAAAAATCAAGTTTATTAAAAACTAAAAAAATATTTAAAAAATAATAATAAATAAAGACGAAAAAAATAAAAGAAACAAAAAAAAACTCGGCTAAATTATATTATAATAACATACATAACATGTGATTATATTATCGTGTCTGTAGAAGAGAGTTCGGTTTCGATCTGTTTATTTCTCGGTCCGCTCAATTGACCGAATCGAATTCAAAGTATTAAAAGTAACCTTCAAATTAATCCCGATAACTGTAACGAATTCTGATTAGCACCGGTTAGACGATTACACAAAAATACGCCACATACCGGCTTTACAATTTGATTTTGAGAATTTCTATTACTACTGTTATGGGCTGGTGAATCCATTTTAGGATTGTGGATCCAAAGTTGAATTACACAAAAAACCTGGGTTTACAATTTGACATCAATTTGAGAATTTGCATTGCTACGGTTATGGGCAATTAAATTTGCATTCTTTTTTTTTTTTTTTTTTTCTATTTACATTTTGGCCTATTGAACTTTTGTAATAATTAGAATCAATTTTATGTTTTTATTATATTTAATAATTAGAATATTTTTATATTTTTACAGTAAAATTATATTTTCACTTTGTTTGCTAACTTTTGTGTTTTTGTTTATTAGATCCTTCGTATGCACGTGACCGAGCACCCCTATTCGGTTTGAAAACCGGTTACAACTAAAACTAAAGCTATTCTAATTTGGTTTGGCCCATAAAAACTGAAATAAACCCGAACTGGGACCAAACAATCCTATTCGGTTAAGATTTGAGTCCATAATCAAGTCCAATTCAATTTATTACTAGTTCGGTTTAGACCCAGACCCTAACCAATAGCATAGCTTTAGGGCTTCACTAACCAAAACAATTTCTCAAAACAATCATAACTAAGAAATAAATCTTAATGTCATGGTACCTATCATTCACAACCATTTATCTTTTTTTAGACATTTTAATTTTTTTAAATAAAATAGTTTTAATATATATATATATATATATATATATATATATATATATATATATATATATATATATATATATATATATATATATATATATATATATAGAGTTAGAAATTGGGGATTAACAACGGCTTGGATCTTTGAAAATCGTGTTAGAACACTTTCAAATCAAAGTATTTCGATGGTACTATCGAATCTTTGATTGGATAAGATTCAGAGTACGTTCAGGATCAGAGAATGTGTGTTGATACGAATTTTCGTACCCTGAAAATGACAAAAAACAGCTATAAAATCTGTCAAAAACTCTAACTCGGCGCGTCACTCGGGTCGTGTGATGTCTCTGTTTCAAAATGCTTCGACACACACATGGGTCGTGTACTTTCTCGGATTCATTTTTGTAACAAATTTTCTTGACACCCACACGGGTCGTGTGATCCCACATGGGTCGTGTGATGTCTATATACAATATGTTTTCATTTAGCTTTGTGCTCACAGCTTGACCCCAGCCAAGAGCGGCCGCCCCTTGGACCCCGCTACCAGGGGCGTTGCCCTCAAACCCCCGTTAGTTTAGGAGCTTCGCCCCTAAACGACAGCGTATTTTGAATCTTGATCAAACCCAAACAAGTGTGCACTCTGCACTTCCTTACTTAATGTTTGTCAATATCACATTTGGTGAACAAATTAATCAATTACACTTAAATACACATTGGTGATATCCAATCACCAATATATATATATATATATATATATATATATATATATATATATATATATATATATATATATATATATATATATATATATATATATATATATATATATATATATATATATATATATATATATATATATATATATATATATATAGGAATATGTTCAAATGAGAACCGCTAAAAGGTTAAGAACCGTGAGAACCGATATTCACACATTAAGAATTATGTTTTTTTTTTCGTTTTTTAGTTTTTTCACACTTGTTTATTATGTGAAAATACATCAAAATTAATAAATTTTCTTATTTTTTAATTCGTTTTACAATATTCACAATATAATAAAATTTGTTGTTATTAAACTATGAATACTATAACGTAAGTTTTTTTATTATAATGTGAATTAGTGGTTCTCACGGTTCTCAACATTTTAGTGGTTCTCATTTGAACCCTTCCCTATATATATATATATATATATATATATATATATATATATATATATATATATATATATATATATATATATATATATATATATATATATATATATATATATATATATATATATATATATATATATATATGAATAGGTTCAAATGAGAACCACTAAAAGGTTAAGAACCGTGAGAACCGATATTCACACATTAAGATTTATGTTTTTTTTTTCGTTTTTTTGTTTTTTCACACTTGTTTATTATGTGAAAATACATCAAACTTAATAAATTTCTTTATTTTTTAATACGTTTTACAATATTCACAATAGAATAAAATTTCAAGTTATTAAACTGTGAATACTATAACGTAAATTTTTTATTAAACTGTGAATTTGTGGTTCTCACGGTTCTCAACCTTTTAGTGGTTCTCATTTGAACCCTTCCTATATATATATATATATATATATATATATATATATATATATATATATATATATATATATATATATATATATATATATATATATATATATATATATATATATATATATATATATATATATATATATATATATATATATATATATATATATATATATATATATATACATATACTTTTATTTTTTTATTTTTATATTTTTGTGATGTAGAATGTTTTATGGATATATGGGAATGATGAGATGCATGTATTGATAGTAGTGACAACCGACCAAATCCCAACGATATAATGATTGAAAAGAATTTATTAAAAGAATCTTCAAAAGAAAATAAAAGCAACTCCATTTGTCCAACTAAATAAAAACAAGTATCAAACTTTCATGGCTCAAAATCGTTAGTGCTCATAATATTCGAGTTTGATATAGAACTTCAAATAATTAGATCTACATAAGTACCGCGCGTCGTTAGAAAAAAAAAAAACAAAACAAAACAAACATATGTACCGGTTAACAATGATTTAGTCTGTTTAAATAAAATACATGAGGTGCTGTCAAAGAGGGAGTACAGATCGGCAAGGCATTTGAAGTCCTAGGTCATGAAGTAGTCATCAGTTGTGAAGTCCCAGGTTTCAAGATTTCATTATCACTGTTTCATATTCTTTTTGGTGACTTCTTCGGAGAAAATTGAAATTGAAACTCATTAGAGAATTTTGGTTATAAAATTCAATGTTGTTTATTGATCATATGCAATTATTTTTGCATGTTTTCTAGCTTCTTGCTAATAACCAAATTCAATTATCCGGAAAAAAAAATACTAAATCAACAAAGCATATATAGCATATTTGTCAACGAGTGATGGAAATTATATAGACGACTTGATAGAGGCCTCAATGCAAAAATGAGATAAAGACAAACATATTCAAAAGAGACCTAACTTAAAGCGAATGTAACTTTTGATGCATTAAGAGTTTGGGGCGTACGATATGGCATCGAAAAATTATCGTCGGACCGAATCTCCTGACAAACAGCCATAAGTGATTTGTCACTCAGTCGATCCCAAAATTCTACTGTTTGGTCATCCGATTTGAACTTTTCTCCAGAGTTCTCGCAATTTACTACTTAAATTTTTATTCTGTTTTAATGATAGGATGTATGTTTCCTTAATTTCTAAATTTTCTGTCATTAGTTAGATACCTAATTAGTGACATACTTGCCAAATTTAACAACTTTCTATATAAATGGATTCTTGTAACATTTGTATAATATCTTGAATTTCAATAACAATTTCCTTTGCATATGTTTTCTCTTCTTGCTTTCGTTGTCAAAGAGTTAACACAAACTATTTATATTTTCTTCAAAAACACCTAATTACACACTAGATAATCAACCTGAAGAGTTGTCCCGAATTGGTATTTGTAATCTCCCATAATAACATATAAGGCACATTACCAACTTTTTTTTTTATAATTTTGACCTAAGTTTTAAAATTTTCTTATAAATTTGCCACATGTAAAAAGTTGCAAAAAGACTTTGCAAAAAATTGTAAAATGGCGTTGTAAGAACAACGTATCATAAAGAGAAAATTGTAATAATGAATTTTCAATAAAATACTAATTTGTAAGAGGAAATCAAAAAGAATTGTAAGTAAAATTTTGTACAAAATATTGCAAAAAAGTTGTACAAAACTATAAAAGGTTATAAAAAAGATGTAAAAAGGATCAAAAAAAAGTTATAAAAAAGAAATTTTACAAAAAGAATTAATTTCATTAGAACACGTAGAAACAAAGTTGTAAAAAGAAAGTTGGTTATAAAAATTTAATAAAATTCACAATAAGTCAAATTTATAAATAAGAAAAGTGGGTGTTCTATCTGTTATATAGCACGACGTATGGACTAATTTGAGATTAATGATGTTGGTGATTTTAGTGTCACCAAATCATTTTATGTAATTGGAACTAACATGTGAACTAAGGGGGTATTTTAGTTTGTACTCTAATATATGTTCGGGGATCTGCGGAGTGCACGCATGTATAAGATCGAATAAATAGCCAGTTCGACGACAAGTCGGGGATCCGAGGGCAGCGCCCTGGGGGCTCAGCCCCTGGCTGGGGCCCCGCTGGGTGATTATGGTAAATCGTATTTCTTGAGGGTGATTATAGTAAAGCTGACAAATTTCGTTAGTTTTGGAAACCATCGATTAATTCCTTCATAAATTCGTGACTTGTTACCAAAGAAATCGACGACGGCAACCCTAAAGCCCATGACGGCTAACCCTATGACTCATTTATTATATAAACGGCGCTCCTCATTGAGGTGACACACACCTTTTAGCTATCGTTTTTCATACCAACTCAGATCTCAAAGCAATTTGGCTTACGTTTTTAGTGCCTAGATTCGTAAGTGTCCCATTGGGATTATCCTAGACTGAATTTCTTGTAACCCAGGTGATAGCGTGACACCTGGCAGTAGCCAGCACATCCCTAGAACACTCTCTGGATCCAGGGGTCACCACCCCGCCCAGGCAGGAAGAACCCTCGTGAGGGGAATTCCAGCCTGGCTCGCAAAAGGCATCCACGATGGAAAGTCCGGCCTGGATCATACTTAGCGCCATGCTCCGTCACCTACGCATGATGTCCGTACCTGACAGAGATCGTGTACCTCCCACACAACTCACCTAGACCAATAGGAGGCGTAGCAGAGGACAAGGACCATGCATCCAATCAGCGTCCTGGTCCCCACCTGCTCTTGCAGGGATCCTGTCGGCCACAGCGAGACCTGCTCCACGTATAAAAGCCCTCATAGGGCATACGGTAAGGGGTCGCTCTCTCTCACTCGATACTCACAAATTACCCTCACCGGAGATCTAACTTAGGCATTGGAACGTTCTCCCGGGACCTCCTCCCGGAGAACGGCTGACACCCTTTCTTTCCTTGTGATTATGAACACAGGCTTCACCTTTTACTATCATCTGAACCCCATCAGAACAAGATCAGAAGTTGAGTTCGCATCACCGGGCATAGGGTAGAAATATCAGTTCGGAAAGTGTTCACATGATCCAAGGGGTATCCAGATCTCCACTCAAACCCTACCCAATTTCTAACAAATGGTCATGGTTATTAACTATTGATATGATAAAGTGTGCCAATATAGTTTACAACAAATGGTATCAACCCTTCACCTGGTATAACACCCTACCCCACCCACCCCACCCCTCCCTACCCCAATGTAACTATTGATATGATAATTTTTTCTAATTTTAAAATTTAAAATATTGAAGTGATAGTTACGAAACAATGTCTTTTTGGGAAATTGAACTCACAGATGTGACAAACATATCAGAGAGATTATGGTCTACTCCGGCCACTCCATATTCCCAACTAAGTCTGGGGGAGCGTGGACTTTATCACTCAATTGTCGCCATCTAACATGAAGACAACCATTTGGGTTATAATGGACCGTCTTTCCAAGAACGCCAACTATGTCTCCATCCAACATGAAGAAAACCATTTGCGTACGTACGTTTGCTAGTTTCGTATTGTATGTTTACTGGTTTCATGTTTCCCATTGGTTCTTCCCATTTTAAAGGACAGTAGACCTAGTCAATAGGATTGATAGTCGCGTACTCTTTCCAAGTATTTAAGTGTAATTCTACATTTGGAATAAACATAATTAAGGGGGAAAAGGGAGGGGGGAGAGAAAATAAGGAGACAAATGAGTAGGGTATAAAATGGGAAGGTATATTTGATTTTCGTGTTCTCAAATTCAAAAGAAAAGGAAAAGAAAATGATATTTGTACGTGTTCTAATATGAAAAGAAAAACAATATAAATGGACAACTTTAAAATTATATATTTTATAATTGCCTACATCGATAGAACGACTAAAGCATGTTGGTATTTCTCGCAATTTGACCTTATATAAGTATACTTCTGTTATATTAACAAAACCACATAAATATTAAATTGTGTATATATTGTATATTTTGTCAGGTTTCATTGTGGCCGGCTTATGTGGTATTAGCTGATAATATTAGAGATATGTAGATAAGTATTTTTAAACTTCCTGTTAGTTAAGCCTAGCTGTGATGTATATCTGTATCATATATGCCTCATGTATTTTGTATAAATACTCTCATTAATGAAAGGATAATTATTCAGTAAACAAAAATCTCATATGGTATCAGCCAGGGAATCTTAACCCTAGCCACACCTCACCCCCTTTCTTTTCTCCTTTTTCGTCTTTACGTATTCTCATGGCCTCTTCTTCATTTGATCTTCCTCTTGCTACCATTATTATGTTAGGTGTTAAAGCAAAAGGTGAAGGTTAAATAATGCAAGTGGTGTTAGTGCTTCTTTCTTTTGTTGCTGGCAATACCAAGTGGAACTACTTTAATTGGTGGAAATCCACTTAGAAGAATTAGTGGCATTTTCTCCATGATTGACGACCAAATTTGATAGTATATATAGATGTGTACTACATCAAATGAATGTACTGCAACATATAGAGTGTATCAGGTACCTCTTGTAATCTTCATATATTTTCTGATAAATATAACCTAGTTGTAGCCCGTGGATGTAGGATTTACACCGAATCCGAACCACGTTAAATCCTTGTGTTCGTTATTGCTTTATTTTTTGCTTTCGTGTGTGTGTGATACTGTTTCCACTGCGTGTACCCTGTCCGATTCCTAACAACTGGTATCAGAGCTTCGGGTTTTGGAGGAGGTCTCGGTTTTAGAAATTAGAGTATGCTCTGTGGTTGCAGTTTTGTCTGATCTTCCACATTAGAAACTAATTTCTATTAATCGTATTAAAGGTGTCTTAGTACTTTGAAGGGTATTGTTCTGTTACACACGAGTACACTGAACGAACCGGTCAGGTCCGTGCCATTGTTGTGTCTGTTTTCGTCGTCTCAATTTGTTTCTTGTTTGTCGTAATGGCTGAAGACAAGGTTGTAATTGAGAAGTTCAACGGTTCTGACTTTAGCTGGTGGAAAATGCAATTAGAAGCATTGCTATGTCAGAAAGATTTGGACGTGGTACTTGGAAACAAACCGGAGAAAATGGAAAAAGCTACCGAAGATGCGTTGAGCTCAAAGGACAAGAAAGCTAAGGCGGTTATTATGTTGTCGTTGGAAAGGAGCGTTTCTTTCAACATCATGAAGGAAACCACGGCGCGTGGTATGATGGATGCTCTGACGAACATGTATGAGAAACCGTCGGCGGCTAACAAGGTGTTCTTGATGAGGGAGTTGTTCACGACAAGGATGAATGAAGACAGCTCAATTACGGTTCACATTAACAATCTAAATTCAATTCTGTCCAGATTATCATCTGTGGGAATTAAATTTGATAATGAGACTCAAGCTTCACTGCTACTAGCTTCACTACCTGATAGCTGGTCAGGAACAGTTACTGCTGTTACGAGTTCCGTGGGGACCAGTGGTATGACGTTTGAAGGGGTTCGAGATTTGGTTCTAAGCGAGGATACCAGACGTAAGAATCAAGGTGGCTCATCTTCTTCTGAGTTATTAAATATCGGAAGAGGTAGAGGGAATGGCAGAAACGGTGGGAGCAGTGGGAGTCGGGGAAGAAGTTCGTCTAGAACTTGGAAGAATGTGAAGTGCTGGAACTGCCAAGAGGTGGGACATGTTAAGAGTTAATGTCTAAAGAAAGAATTAAACAGTGTTGGTGCTGAGAATGTTTATCAGGAAGATGCATTGATACTCAGTATGGAAAACTATGTAGACTCTTGGGTCATGGATTCAGGGGCTTCGTTTCACGCCATGGACAACGGAGAAACGATGGTGAATCTAAAAGAAGGAGATTTTGGGAAGGTACAGTTAGCAAATGACGAGATGCTTCAAGTAACGGGCATAGGAGATATTGATCTGGTTACTTCATTGGGAACTACATGGAACCTGAAGAATGTCAGGGTGATTCCGGAGCTGAAGAAGAAATTGATTTCTGTTGGTCAGCTGGATAAACAAGGACTGGAAGTAAGGTTTGGTGGTGGTCAATGGAGGGTGGTCAATGGTAATTCGGTGATTGCTCAAGGTATGAAGCGTGGGTCATTGTATATGGTTGAGGTACCTGCTGAGGGAAGTATGACTGTCCCTGTTAAGCATGACAAAATCTGGTTTGCTAAATCTAGTGCTAAGAGAGTTCATTTTGCAAACATGAATTCTGGAGCCAAGGGGATGTTAGCTGAACGAGTCAGAAAGTCTAAACCATTCAGGGGATTTTGTGACAGTGGGAGCACGGGGTGTGTTCCTGGTACAGTTACAAAGAGCTGTTGGGTTTTAAAGACTAAGACTGGAAAATTCTCTCCTGTTGGAAGTTTGCAAAGTTTGGAGAGTGTTAGTGGTCCTCGGTGTATCTCTGGAGCTGGTGGAGTGTCCAAACCGGTTGAGACAGAGGATGAGTCAGTGGTGGGATTAGCCACGGCTGAGTTGGAGCTAGTGGGAGCTTCAACTGGCCCTTCTAGTACTTGAAGATAAGGGGCGGCTGCAACTAGGGAATTTGACTGGGTTTTAGCTTGTTCTTGGGAACTGGAAGCTTGAAAGACTTGTCATGTTGAAGATTAAAGAAACAGTTGTTTAAACCTTCAAGTGGGAGATTGTTAGGTGTTAAAGCAAAAGGTGAAGGTTAAATAATGCAAGTGGTGTTAGTACTTCTTTTTTTGTTGCTGGCAATACCAAGTGGAACTACTTTAATTGGTGGAAATCCACTTAGAAGAATTAGTGGCATTTTCTCCATGATTGATGACCAAATTTGATAGTATATATATAGATGTGTACTACATCAAATGAATGTACTGCAACATATAGAGTGTATCAGATACCTCTTGTAATCTTCATATATTTTCTGATAAATATAACCTAGTTGTAGCCCGTGGATGTAGGATTTACACCGAATCCGAACCACGTTAAATCCTTGTGTTCGTTATTGCTTTATTTTCTGCTTTCGTGTGTGTGTGATAGTGTTTCCGCTGCGTGTACCCTGTCCGATTCCTAACATATTTATCTTCTCACCATCAAATTAACCTCCTCCAATTTCCTTCTCTGGAAAAATCAAATTTGTCCCTTTTTATCTTACCAAAACCTCCTAGGACACGTTGATGGCTCTATCCTCGTGCCACCGTCGGCCTTATAAGTTTAAGGGAAATCGACAGCCAATCCAGCCTATCAGACATGGTATGCTAATCAAAGGGCCCTCCTTATCATCCAATCATCATTATCGGAAGAAGTTATGGCCGAAACTCTCGGTCTTACTACTGCTCACGCAATTTGGAGGGCGTTAGAAAGTGCCTACAGCCATGATTCCAGAGAACGTCTCACACCCTTCATGATTCACTCTGCCAGTTACAAAAAGGAGCCTCTTCTGTCACAAAATATGATCAAATTTCAAGGCATCTGTGATCAATTATCAGCTATTGGTCATCTGGTTGATGACTCTATAAGGCACATTGGTTTTTATGTGGTCTTGGACCCGCCTATGAATCCTTCTCCACTACTCATAGTGTTGTCATCCCATATCCACCATTCTGCAACCTTCTCTCTCAGGCAGATAGTCAAGAAATGTTTCTCAGTTCCATTCATGGCCTGGTCACCACTCCTGCTGTCTTTACAGCCTAGCCTCAACGTGCCTCCAATCAATCCTCAACCCGAGGAGGTGGCAAACGACCTCCTCATTGCCAACAGTGCCGAAAAACGGATACTATGCTTCTTCATGTCCGTATCTTTTCACTTATCAACAAGGCTCCATTATTGATGCAAATCTAGCTCAAGGATTTCACACTCAATGCAACACCAACCCATCGAGTCCATATTGGTACATAGACTCAGGTGCATCAACTCACATGACAAATTCCCCATCACATCTTGATTCGGTCTCCACTATTCCGGAAAGGACCAAGTTGTTTTCGGTAATGGTAATTATATAAATATCTCTCACATTGGTCGCTCTCTTATATCGAAAACTCTCACTTTATTGAATGTTCCGGTGGTACCTCATCTCACAAAGAATGTACTCTCTATTAGCAAGCTAACTCATGATTCACCGGTCAATGTTCTTTTGTCTAATAATTTTTTTGCCATTCAGAATCGCATCACCAAGGAAATAATCGCAAAGGGCAAGTGTGAGGAATGTCTTTACGTACTTGAGCAAGGAAATAAGGCGTTTTTAGCCGATTTAAAGAATAAAAAGACTAGTGCTTCCTTTGAAATTTGGCATAGTAGATTAGCTCATGTAGTCTTTCACATGGTTTCTTTATTGTAAAAATTGGGTTGTTTATCTCTTACTTCGGCTTTACCTAAGTCTGGTGTTTGTTCTTCTTGTTAGTTATCAAAAAGCAAGCGCCTACCTTTTCGAGACAACCTAAAATGCTCCTCAAACGTACTTGACTTAATTAACTGTGATTTAAGGGGGCCCGCACCAATCCCATCATATGATGGTTTTTCATATTATGTTATTTTTGTGGATGACCACCCTCGATTCACTTGTTTTATCCACTAAAACGCAAATCTTACTTTGCATCAACCCTTTGTTAACCTTTGTTCAAACTCAGTATTCTGGCAAGGTTAAAACATTTCAAAGTGATGGCGGCACCGAGTTCCTAAATCAACGGGTTAACCAAATATTTCTTCAAAATAGTACTCATTATCGCATATCGTGCCCCTATACTCCCCAACAGAACGGCCGAGATGAACGCAAACACCGTCACATCATGGAAACTAGTCTTGCCATGCTATTCAATGCTCATGCTCCTGCATCTTACTGGGTTGATGCTTTTACCTCAGCCTATCAACACCATCAATCGCTTACCGTCCAAACTCCTTGAAGACAAAAGCCATTTTGAAGTGCTATTTGCTACAGTACCCAATTATGAAATTTTACAGGTGTTTGGGTGTCGTGTGTTTCAGTATTTAAGGGATTACTCGACACATAAACTTGCACCTTGTACCACTCATTGCATATTTATTGGCTATAGCGCAAGTTACAAAGGTGATCGGTGTTTAGATCCAACTACAAACCGTATTTACACCACTCGCCATGCTCAATTTGATGAACAAAATTTTCCATTCTGTGGAATTTCGTCATCATCCGATCTCTCTAAACTCATATATACCTCGTTTGATGAGTGTTCGGGGTCACCCACCTCAACGGCTCCTGCATCAGTCCCCATATCCGCATCAACCACGCCACCCGTGCAACCTTCGCCATCAGTACCTTGTGACTTGTGCCCAGTTGTCTATCATCGACTGTCAGCTCCCACCACCGCAGTTGTTCCCGATCATCGGCTGTCAACTCCCACCATCGCCAGTGTTGTTCCCGATGACCCACCGTTTACACCACCTGCATCTCCTCCAGTGGCCGCCCCTCCTGCCACTCATCAAATGATCACACGATCATGAGCTAGCATCTTTAAACCCAAACGTCGAGCTGAGTTGGCTTCTCTTTGTAACACAAATTTATTTCAAACTCTATTCACCTCTATGGTTCCTAAAGGGTTTAAATCCTCTGCTAAACACCCACATTGGTTAATGGTGATGGATGATGAAATGACATTTTTACAGGCAAATGAAACGTGGGATTTAGTCCATCGTCAATCCAATTCAAATGTTGTTGGATCCAAATTGATATTCCGCACCAAGTTTCACTCAGATGGCTCAGTTGAAAGATATAATGCACGATTAGTAGCTCAAGGTTTCACTCAGGTCCTAGGTCATGGACTTGACTACTCTCATACCTTCAGCCCCGTTGTCAAGGCTTCCATTGTTCGTATTGTTTTATCTCTTGCTGTCATGCAAAAATGGCTTTGCATCAACTAGATGTCAAGAACGCATTCCTCAATGGCCAGCTTGCAGATACGATTTTCATGGAACAACCACCAGGGTTCATTGATGAACAATTCCCATTGCACGTTTTTCGATTAAAGAAAGCTCTTTACGGTCTCAAACAAGCACCTCGTGCATGGTTTCAACGCTTGAGTGCCTTCCTTTTCACTCTCGGTTTTACATGTAGTCGTGTTGATACATCACTTTTTGTCTTCAAACAAGGATATACTCTGCTCTATCTTCTGGTTTATGTTGATGATATTATCCTCACCGGTAATGATTCCAACCTCATCAGCACCTTTACCACCCGCTTAAACAAAGAATTTTCCACCAGAAGTTATATTACTTTCTTGGTCTTGAAGTGACATATACCGATAATGGTCTATTCCTCACTCAAGCGAAGTATGCTCATGACATTATAACTCGTGCCGGCCTGCCGGCCTGCTGGAGTCCAAACCAACAACCACTCCATAAGCTACAACTGATCAACTGTTCACAGCTGGTGACCAGTTCCCGGATCCAACTTTGTATCGATCGCTAGTCGGTGCTCTGCAGTATCTAACCATCACAAGAACAGACCTTCATATACAGTGAATTAAGTAAGTTAGTTCTTTCAAGCACCCACAACTGATCATTTCTAGGCCGTCAAACGCATTCTTCGCTATGTCAAAGGAACTATCTCCTATGAGCTGCACTTTAATCGACCTCATTCATCATTAATTACTAATTACTCTGACTGGGCCCGATGTATTGAGACACAACACTCCACTTATGGTTATTCTATCTTTCTTGGTGGCAACCTCGCTTCGTGGAGTGCTAAAAGGCAACCCACAGTTCCCCGATCCAGCTGTGAATCAGAATATAGAGCAATGGCAAAGACGACATCAGAAATCACCACTTAGCTTGATGGGGGTTATTAGCTGATAATGATAGAGATATATAGATAAGTATTTACTTTTAAACTTCCTGTTAGTTAAGCCTAACTGTCATGTATATCTGTATCAAAAACGTCTCATGTAACTTCTTATTATAAATTGTACGAGAATAGAGTTTGAAAATCCATGAAACTATTTCTACAGACTCTACAGAGTAAATACTCAAGCTCAAGTACTTGTTTTTGTTATTATTGAGTATGATTCTTAATAATATAATGGTTATAATCACAAGTTAAGACTTAAGAGATGGTATAATCTTAATTTTCCATTACACCGTATCCAATTTTCGATTTGTATTTCAATAAATGAAAATTTTAAAAGTCAACAAAGCAGACAAATTGTTTAAAACAGAAATCGAGAGAACACTGGTGATCAAGACTTGAATACAAACTTCCAAGTTTTTAACCACACGCAAGAACACGGGTGTGCACAGGTCAAAATATACACAGTAACATCGAATAAAATCCAACATTTTGATGAGCAAATAACAGTTGAAAAAACGATTGGAAGATTCTTTACAGAAATTGATTTGAAGAAAAGAATAAAATAAAATATCCTGATAAAGACTTCACTACCTTTGCTGTATATTTCAAATATAATTCTTAAAAATATAAAGAGACTTGCATGAAGCATGCAGCAGTATGACAGCTGCCTTAACAACCAAAACACGCAAAATGTTGCGAATGATGATATAAGTCAAAGATACGAGCTTGATGATTTATATAACGTTAAAGTATTTTGCTGATAAACATATGAAGTGATGAATGATGATACGTATGTGATGGATGAATTATATAATGTTGAAGGGTAAATAGGTAATTATGTTAAGAATTAGATTAGTACTCCATAACTTTCTCTTCAAAATTTCACTATTTTGAAAGGAAAGTTAGAAATTTGAAAAAACAACCTTACGTAAATTTTTTCCAATCAAACCACTATGGCAAAAATGTATATATACCAAAAGTAGTTAGAAAAATGATATTTTTTGTACCAATAAAATTTACTATATATGGCAAAACCAGAAAATTGATAAATTTCTATTTGCCCGTGATGAAATAATACGAAATTGATTCATATGTAGGGGCCGTTTGGATGTGCTTATAAAACTTTTTATTGACTTATTGGTTTTTTGGAAAAGCCATAAGTCAATAAGTAAGGGTCTCCTTACTTATTAAAAACTGCTTATTTCCCCTTTCTTATGACTTATAAGCAGTTTTTAATAAGTAAGGAGGCCCTTACTTATTGACTTATGGTTTTTCCAAAAAACCAATAAGTCAATAAGGAGTTTTATAAGCACATCCAAACGGGCCCGTAGTATTATTAATCATTCAACAAATTCATAGAACAAGGTCTGATTGAATTTAGCTTGAAAAGGAATTACAGGCACACTCAAATTCTCAATTCAGATTGTTGATTCGACAAAATGTACCAACATCATCATTATCATAAATTCATAATTACCACAACTGGCGAAACATCCTTTTGTAATATGAAAAAAACCTAGAACCCCAAAATTGGGTAAAATTGCAAACTTCATCTCATTGAAACCTGTTTTATACAAAAAAAATCAGGTTCAAGGATGATTCAAAATCAAAATTCCTAAAGAAACGAAGGGAAAAAGCAACCAGGAGGGATCGAATTATAATCAATCCACCATGTATATGTAAAATTAGAAACCCTAAGTCCTAACCCTAACCCTAACCCAAACCTTAAATGGATGAATCGAAGAAAACACGCTTTAAGCCCTAGTTCTGACGTTCTCTAACGACCAAAAACGAAGAGAGTCGAACCTCGGGCAGAAAAGATGGCGGCCTCTCAAACCTTAGCTTTCTGCAGCAGCGGAGTGAAGGTATGAGCATCAGATATTGTAGCGTTTTTACAAGAAGAAAAAGAATCGGCGGCCACATCGGAAAACATTTCCGAAAAATCATCCAAATCTAAGGCACCGAATCCACGCTCGTCTCTCTCCAGAACGTTCAACAACTCCTTGAAAAAAACGACGTCGCAGGGGAGAACGAGTCCGCCGGTGGTCTGGAAGCCGAACTCCTCCTCCGCCTTGTTGAGTAAGGACACAAACACAGGTAGGCTGAGAAAGCGGGTCGGAATGACGAACCTACGGTGTTCTGCACCCACGTAGACGGCAAGAGATCCGGCGGAGGGAATGCGGCGACGCCAACGTTGGACAACTTGTTTGAGTCGGACGATCTGGCTTATCTTGTTGCCCCTCTTCATTGCAGAATCAACCAAACACCAGTGTTGTGAGATAGAGAGGGGCAAGTAGAAAAGCACCACGAGAGGGAGTATTTAGAACTCCACCGCGAGAGGGGCAAATCTATTTTGTAATATAAATTAATAAAAAAACAAAAATATAATTATATATATATATATATATATATATATATATATATATATATATATATATATATATATATATATATATATATATATTATAAATATTTCATTTATATTATAATTACATAAATATACATATAATATGGGTAGGAGGACAATGTAGAAATATATATTATTTCTTTATTTATAAATATTTTAGTTTAAATTCATGTTTTTTTAGGGGTTAGCAGAAACTAAACCAAAAACCGAAAAATCGACAAAAGCCGACAAAATCGAAACCAAAAAACCGAACCTAAAGGAGAAGTTGAAGGATTGGATTTGCTTTTTTCAAAAACCAAAAAGTTCGGTTTTATCGACCAAATGAAAATCGAACCGACCTATACGTAGAAACTGACCCAGTATTTTAATTACTTTTTTTATATTAGGGTTATTAGAAATTTCTAGTTCCTAATTCCCAATTCAAATTTCAGATTTCAGAATTCAGAATTACAGATTTCGACATTGCACACACTCGCTCAGTCGCTCATATAGCTTATGGCCCTTCGCAATTTGCACCTTCCTTTATCAACGCTCACATAGCTTATGGCCATTCATAATTCACCCTTCCTTTATCGACGTATCGATTATCTTTGACGAAGCCTGTTAACGTGGAACGCCCAAAGACAAAGTCGATTTGGCCTGACTATCGCACAAACACGAAGAGAGGCAAAGACATATTTGGGTGTAGAAGAAGACAAACACTGAATATGACATATGTGAGTATGTCTTCAAAGTTAAAAACCTTATTTTTCACTCTAAAATTGAGATGTTATTATGTTATATAGAACTTGGTAAATAGTTGTGGTCTAATGTTTTGTTTCTGAATCTGAATCTATGATATGTTATTAAAAACCTGATGAATTTTTTATATGTTATTGAAAACCTGATGAATTTGTGTGTAATCGGAATCTGTCATTATGTCATTAAAATGGGTTATTTTTTATCTTTCTGAATGTATATATGTATCGTATGTATCCAATATGTATTGTAGATGTTTAATCTGTGAATAGATGTTGTCTAATGTTTTCTTTCTAAATCTATGATATGTTATTGAAAACATGATAATCTATGATATGTTATTGAAAACTTGATGACTCTATGTCTAATCTGAGTATATCATTAAAATGGTTATCTGTCTTTCTAAATGTATATATGTATTGTGTGTGTGTGTGTCTAATAAAAAATTCAAATATAGTTAGCTAGCTTTTATGTATGTACAGATGGAAGGATCTCAGAAAAGTTTTGATGTAGCTGAAAGTAGGAGTAAGCAAACTAGTCCAGTAATTGATATTGAGGAAAATATAAGGGCAGTGGTCGAAATAGATCCTCGGTATGGGAGTATTTTGAGAATGTGGAGGGTGTAGACCATGTAAAATTTCCATATTGTCCAAAGAATATGTCTGCAAATCCAAAAAGAATGGTATAATTGCAATGTCAAAACATTTACTAAATGGTGTGTAAATCATCGCATGTATGTAAATCGAAAAAGCAAGAGTTGAAAAAACATGTATTGAGTTTTAAAAAATATAGGGAATCTTGAGCTAGTTCTTTGGAAGCACATTCCTTTAGCCAAGAAAACACAAAAGATCATTAGCTCGTATTTGTATTAAAGATAACCAATAATTTAGTATAGTTGATGACGAGGGGTTTAGGGAATTTTCATGGAACATACAACCCCTATTTAGAATTACATTGAGGTGGACTGTTACAAGAGATTGTTTGCAAGTACACAAAGATGAGGAGTCGAAATTGAAGGATGTTTTAAAATATCAAAGAGTCTCTATTATCACTGATACTTTGGAGTCCGTACAAAACTATAACTATATATGTCTAACTGCATATTGGGTGGATGATGATTGGGTTTTATGAAACAAAATTATTTTTTCCAATAGCAAATCACAAAGGCGAGACTATAGGAAAATTGGTTTACTATTGCTTATAGAAGTGGGAAATTGAACGGGTGTTTATGGTGACAGTGGTCAATGCTTCATCCAATGATGGGGCAATTAGATGTCTAGCCACCATGTTAAGCGGACTCCATGCCTTCTTATATTGCAAGCACTTGTATTTGAGGTGTTACGCTCACATCATAAAATTGATGGTTAGAGATGGGTTAGAGGAGCATTTCGATTCAGTCGCAAAGCTTAGAAATGTTATGAAGTATGTGAGGTCGTATCCTGCTAAGGTAGCTGCTTTTAAAGATTGTGTTGATAAAATGTCATAAGAAGTCGTCCCTCAATGTTGATACATGATGGAATTCTACATTTTTTTATGTTAGACACGATAGAGAAGTATGTGGCAGCATTGGATAAGTACCTTATCAAGTATTCTTTAATTTTTATTTAATATGTTATAATAACTTTTCTTATAATTTACATACTAATGTTCAAACTTGTTTTCATTTTTTACAATAGTCTTCTTGAGATTGATTTCGGTTTTAAAGCTTTTTGCTAGGTATTTTAATTTTAACTCTTATTTCAAGTGTATTATTTTTATGACTTACTAATTACTAATTAGCTAACAAGTTAAATGTTTTTGTTTGTTTGATTGTGTCTATATGTATTTTATTGACTATTTGAGGATGTTTTACAATGTCACAAAAAAGATTTCTAATTCAAAGTATATGGCATCCAACAT
The DNA here is from genome assembly GCA_023525715.1 of Cichorium intybus. Taxonomy (NCBI): domain Eukaryota; kingdom Viridiplantae; phylum Streptophyta; class Magnoliopsida; order Asterales; family Asteraceae; genus Cichorium; species Cichorium intybus. Next base: position 67,175,139 of record CM042009.1, on the reverse strand, counting down.
TTTTTAGGTGAACTTGTGATAGTGCAAGCATGTATTTCGAAAATGTGCTCAAGTACCGATGAGAAAAAGAAAACGAATGATGATGTCGATGAAAGGAGAATACAGCAAGTATTGGGACAACATTGTGTTGTCCAGTGCTATCAAAGCTATAGTACACAATTTGTTGTCGCACATTGTAAAATTCATAGAAAGATCATATGAGGGCGAGACTAGTGTCATTAGAAAACTATGAGTGTCTAGTTTCTATCATATGTATACATTGAGGTGTGGTTTCAACCTTAAAGAGGGTTAACAGTGCAAATTGTTCAGGGGGGGTTGACAAGTTGGACAGAACTAGACAACTTGCTACGGTTGATTTATAAAATCCGTATAACATAGTAAAAAAATCAGAAAAAGACAAGGTCAGTAGCATTGGAAAGATATGAAAGAATACTAAGTTGTAACTTTAAAATTCAATCAATAAACTTGAATTCTAGTTGGTCAAAACAATAGGATAACAACTATAGCACATAGGATTAGAAGACACATAAGTAATAATGAAACAAGTAGAAAAATGGCTTAATGTGACCCAATAAGTAATTAGCTAAATTTGTTTAGGTTGCTACGTGCTACTTTTGACATCATGGTTTTTGGATTAAAGCTAGCTATGCTGAGTCGATTAAGGTGAGTTTAACTACTATATATATATATATATATATATATATATATATATATATATATATATATATATATATATATATATATATATATATATATATATATATATATATATATATATATATATATATATATATATATATATATATATATATATATATATATATATAATGTGGTTATGTGTGTATGTGCTTGTATGTAATGTTATAAAAGTTTCCCAACCTCTTTATATGGATATGTTTATGGTGCCCCTTTGTGTGGTCAGGCTACATTTCCTCTTTGTGAGGTCAGATTACAGTACCTTTCTATGAGGTCATGTTACAATGCCCTTTTATGAGGTCAGGTTACGATACCTCTTTGTGAGGTCAGGTTTTACAGTGCCTTTTCGTAGGGCCATAGTCTTGTTCTTGCAAGACACGGGGGGAAATTTTTACATGCTAAATTTCTAAATTAGTTGATTATATATTGGAATGTGTCGATATGTGTGCTTATTAAGCTTTTCACTTACCTGTTGACATTTAACAATTTCAAGATTTAAAGGTGGTTTTGGGAAAGAGCACGGTATGACTGTTCGTTTAAAGTTTAAAAACTTTCGCTTTTAGGGCGTGTTTGGCAAAAATAGCTGAAAGCTGGTAGCTGGTAGCGGGTAGCTCGTAGCGGAAAGCGGGTAGCGGTTAGCGGGTAGCTGGTAGCTGGAAGCTGTGACTTTTAGTTTGTATAGGACTGTTCGGAAAAAATAGCTGGAAGCTTTTAAAATATTTAAAATTACATAAAAGGACATCTGCGTAATTATTGATTATAGTTTTAAGGGTATTCTAGTAATTAATGATATAATTGGTAGAGCTTTTTGTTAAACGCTACTTCAACTAGCTTTTAAAATAGTAGCGTTTAGCTTAAAATAAAAGCTTCAAGCTCGTGACGCCGAACAAGGCTTTTGGTTTTTATTATAGCTATTTCCTAAACGCTAGAAGCTAGAAGCTCTCAACCGCTCCCAAAAGCTCCGTGCCAAACACGCCCTTAGATGATTTAGATTTATGCTTTATAGTAACACCAAGTACACTAATAAATTCTTATTTAATTTCTATGAAAAGCTTTTATAAAACAAAAATGTATTTCATGGAATTATTTAAAGATTTTGTTACTTAAAAAAATTGGATGTTACAAGAAGGTTAAAGACGGTTGAGATTATTTGCTAGATCTGAATATATCAAACCTTGAATTTCCATTTGGGCGTACCCTATTTTGGGTTGATGGACTTGGTGGTGAGAAAACTACATGTAGTAGTTAATCATATTAGATTGATTTTCAAATATTCTATAATTGATGTTGTCTATCAATATGGCTATGACGAGGTAAACAGTTTTTTATATTGTTTATTATGTGTTGTCATTAGTGGTTACATTTAGGGGTATGAGGGTGTTGCATATCATTCGAGGGGCAGAGGATTGAGTGGACATATATTGGGTGGAAAGGGATTACTAGTCGGAAGTAATCAATTCTCTACCTTGATGATCGGTCTAATTGGTCTTTTGAATAGGTTCACCAGCAGCAAGATATGCATGTTCTCTAGGATGAGCCTACATATAATATTGGTGCATCTCATACATAAGAGTACCGTAAATAATCTATTATGTATGCCTCATACATTAGCGAATACACATCTCATTATTAAACTTAGAGTACTACCATGTTATAAGCCAACTTCACATGCCACACTTCATAAAGTGTTCAATAGAAATGAGTCCAAAACCAAAAACCAAATTTAAAATTAGGTTTGGTCTCCGAATAAACCAAAAATCTAATTCAAATATGGTTTGGTCTAAAATTGATTTCAGTTCAGTTTGCTTTTCAGATTTTTCGGTTCCAAATCAAATAACCTTCCACCCTTACTTCTCATAAGTGTGTCACTAAATGGTTACACCCCCTCCTTTTATAGTTGAGGAATTACTATCAAGTTTCTACTTTTTATCGATGTATGATTCCTTTATAGTTTGTCATTAATTTACCAGATAAATTATGATAATGATTCTCACTTGATATTTATTTTAGCCATTCCACTTAATAGTTTCTAGGTAATTCTCAATTTCACAAATTAATAAACTAATCCTTATTAATTTTTTCTTGTCATTTTATGCTCAAATCATGGTTTATGTGGAACCCAAAATGTTCATGCTAAATATAGAAATGTTGCCAACTTGTTGAGACACTAGGCATATTTTTAACAATTATATTGTTATTTTACAAAAAAAAAAAAAAAAAAAAAAAACAACCACTTCGTGTTCATTATGCCTAAAATAATGTTTTGTAATTGGCAAGCACTTAAGAGCTGGTTATGTAGACTATGTGGCTTTAAAAAAGGACATGGGATTACTCTATATATCATCCACTAGCCTTTAATATGAGTTTCTTTAGGGATTTTAGAAATCGATATGATTTTTTACAACAAGAATTTAGTTAATGAATTTTGCCAAACTTCAATGGTAATACCCGTTTTATCTTCACCACATGCATATTGTTTATGAAATTTCGTTAATAAATTTTTTTGTTGTATTAGTCGATAAATCATTAAATGAGTCAAATTTAACTTTATATGTTTGTCGGCTTGCATTGTTTAAAAAAAATTGAATTTGTTAAATCTTTTCCAATTTTGAAGCATAATAGGTCCGATGCAAATATTAAATTTTAGATTAGATGTGTAATGGAAAAAAAGTAAATTTCCTGACACAAATATAGCAATTGTAAACTCGTTTATTGCATGGCTTGAGGACCAGACCAGGGCTAGCCGGCCTGAAATCCCATTTCTAATGTGCAACTTTACTCTTGAATGCTTTTAGTGAATCTCAGCCGCTATTGGTTATTTGAGCTCTATTATAGTTAAGTTGCAGCGCTGAGCATACTCCAAATGCAAAAATTATGGCATTATAAATATGATACTTAAATCCTCTCAAGTTTAAGTCCTACCATTGCCAGATAATGTTAGGTAAAATTTCAAAGTTGGTGAAGATTTGGTGAAGGTTTTCAAAGTTAGGCAAAGCCTCTTTCTTTGATTTGAAAATTCACATTTTCACATTAATTACTTACATGTATAAATAGAGCATTAGATGAAGAGCATCATGCACCACAACACACAATACATGCAAAGATTGAGTGTGTATCTCTTGTAATATCCTCATTCAAATAAAATCTAGTTGTGCCAGTGGATGTATGATTGACACCGAATCCGAACCACGTAAAATCCTTGTGTTCTTAATTTGTGAGCTGAGTGTGTGAGTTTCGTGTTCGTATGCTAAGTGTCTCGATCCTAACAAGTGGTATCAGAGCCTTGGTTTAGCTCCAGAGGGTGATTTTCTGTTTTTTGGTTGAAACTTTTTTGTCTCAAAAACGATTTTGGTGTACGCCGTTGGAAAGGTCTCGTTCCGCAGATTCCGAAAATATATTTTTTAGATTTTTTCGACCACCGGAAGACCTCCAAATCGCCGGCCAAACGTTCGCCGGAATAGTGACCGGAGAAACCAGATCGCCGGAGAAGACGATACTGTAGCGCCGGAGTCCGCCGGAGAATACGACACTGTAGCGCCAGAGAATACGACACTGTAGCAGATTTTTTCAGAAAATTGCAAAACAGGTCCCTGGAGTTTCGAAAATTGCAAAACAGGTCCTGAAGTTCCAGAAAATTGCAAAACAGGTCATTAAAGTTCCAGAAAATTGCAAAACAAGTCCCTGAACTTCCAAGAAATTGTAAAACAGGTCCCTGAAGTCTCAGAAAAATTGCAAAATTGTCTCGAGTTGTTTCTTATTTGTCGTAATGGCTGTAGACAAGATTGTAATCGAGAAGTTCAACGGTTCTAACTTTAGCTGGTGGAAAATGCAATTAGAAGCATTGTTATGTCAGAAAGATTTGGACGTGGTACTTGGAGACAAACCTGAGAAAATGGAAAAAGCTGCTGAAGATGCGTGGAACTCAAAGGACAAGAAAGCTAAGGCGGTTATTACTTTGTCATTGGAAAGGAGCGTTGCTTTCAACATCATGAAGGAAACCACGGCGCGTGGTATGATGGATGCTCTGACGAACATGTATGAGAAACCGTCGGCGGCTAACAAGGTGTTCTTGATGAGGGAGTTATTCACTACAATGATGAATGAGGAAAGTTCTGTTACGATTCACATTAACAATCTAAATTCAATTCTGTCCAGATTATCATCTGTGGGAATTAAATTTGATAACGAGACTCAAGCTTCACTGCTACTAGCTTCACTACCTGATAGCTGGTCTGGAACAGTAATCGCTGTTACAAGTTCAATGGGGACCAGTGGTATGACTTTTGAAGGGGTTAGAGATTTGGTTCTTGGCGAGGATGTCAGACGCATGAATCAAGGTGGATCTTCTTCTTCTAATTTATTAAACATCGGAAGAGGTAGAGGGAATAGCAGGAATAGTGGGAGCAGTGGGAGTCGAGGAAGAAGTTCTTCTAGAACTAGGAAGAATGTGTCACACCCTCAAACCGTATTGGCGGAATAGTTTAAGGGTGGATGACTTCATGAACAATATCATAACAAAGTTACACAATAGTGGAATCCAAGTACACAACCATCATTAAATAATTGCAAAGGTTACATCGTTTAAAAAGTTGCATGTTTCAATCATAATTACAAATGGTTTCAAAATGAACAAAAACGACGTCGTAACGTCTCTTCAAATCGCGCTGAGGCTTACCTTATCAATTTCCTGAGAATACAAGTAGTTGAAAAAGTGTCAACAATTAAGTTGGTGAGTTCATAAGATTTTTGTATAGAAATGTCCTTTGTTTGTAAGCAATAGTGTTGAAAACCAAGAAAATCCAATATTTTCTCATAAAAATGTCCAAGTCTTTAAATCCCAAAGACTAAAATGTAATATGTAAACTGTAGTGTACTTTCTTTGAAATGTGTGTTTCCACGTAAACAGTTTATAAAAATATTAAGTTGATTATTTTCCCATGTGAGATACCATATAACCATACTGTGACTAGTTGGCCTGCTGCGACGTTCTTCAAGCGTTGGAATGTTAGACATTTGGACACCTCAGACCTGCCGGTCAAGCTGTAGCTAGCAGCTCAGGTGCGGGGTTGTCAAGCCCCGTATAGATCTATACTCAAATATCGCGCTCTCTTACCGAGACTCTGGTTATAAATGTTCAGGACTTATAGTAGGTACTTATAAAAGTATTGTGAAGATTCATCTCACAAAAATGTATGTATTCCAATCAACTTGTTTACGTACGTTTTGTATATAAAAACTCTTGTAATCGTTCATTATTATTTTTCCCATGATAATATAGTATAGTTTAATAATTATATAATTTTATATAATTATTTTTGTCATGTGCAAACGTCATAATAACTTGTGTTCATAAACTATTCCAATAATAGTCTATTTTTAGTATTGCGTCGTTATAATCATATTTTTGTGAATAAAAAATGAAGTAATTTATTCAAATGATTATAAATATCATCTTTTGAGATATTTCTCACAAAAATGGTGTAATAACTTGATTATAACCATTTTTGCTAGAAAATAGTGCTTTTATTTATAAAAACGTAGTTTTTACTAGTTTCCGTTTTTATAACGTTTTTACCCAAGATCTAGTATTTTGTACACTTTATTTGTAGTTTTGTAACTTTTACACAACATAATATGTCAAAGTGTTCATAATATAAGAATCTATCCATATTTCATACCAAGTTCATCTTTATAACATTTTTGTCCAAGAACTAACATTTTTACACACTTTATTTATAGTTTGGAAACTTTTACACTAACATTATATGTCATTATGATCATCATACATAGCAATATCCTTAAATCATGTCAAAATTATTTTTACACAAATATTAACTTTATAAACTTGTGTAAATCATCATATATAACATTTAAACACATATAAACTTAAATAAAACAACATTTATAGTTAAAGCACTTGTATTCTCCCCCAAAAAGGTTTGAAAAGATGAAAATGAGGGGTATGAACTCACCTTGAGTGTGGATCTTAAGGTTTCTTGGTAGAAGGTTGAAAATTTTGGTTCTAGGACTCGGAGGACCCTTGGACAAAGCTATTATCCAATGGATTTTCGTGAGTATGTGTGTGTAAAAGAATATATGAAGGTATTTAGAACTTAAATCACTAGATGATCATAACTTACCAAGAGAGCTTGAAAGATCTTTAAAGATGATGAAGATTTGAGCTCAAAGACCCTTGGACAAAGCTAATATTCAATGGGTATTGATGGATGTTAGTGTGTGTAAAAGGTGTAAAACTTGTGTTATGTTTTTTAGAATCAAAAGAGGGATGAAACTTACCACTTAAACTTGTTAAAGGAGCTTGGAATTGAAGTTTGAGGAAGATGATGATGGTGGTGGTTTGAGCCGTGAGCAAGAGGGAGAAGGGAGAAAGAAGAGAAGAGTGTTGGGTGAAAATGAGTTAGTTGTTCTTCAAGTTTGGTGCATTATGGCATAAAAGATAAAGTTTGATTTCTTTGTATTATTTTAATTATAGCATCCTAGATTGTGAATAGTATCAAGATTTCATGGTGTGATGGCTTGGTGACTTGGGCCATGGGTTGGCTGCCGATGGGGTGGGGTAGGGGGTGGGGTGGGGTTGGTTTTTATAAAAATAGTAATGTAGTTATAAAAATGTGTGATTTTTATAAAATAGTATGACGTTTTAGTGAAATTTTGTGAGATTTTGACGAAACGAAGTTCTAAATAATTATTTTGTATAAAAAAATTGCCAAACATCTAATTTGATTGAATTATAACTCGTTGGGTGCCGGAATACGCGTTTAAGCGCAGTATACTTCCGATTTCGCGATTTTTGACGTTTTACCGGAAATTGCATTTAGCTTTGAAATTAAATACTAGATATTATTACGTTACTTATCATATGAATTTTTATTTCATATTTGATGTTTAAGGCACCACATTTTGTATTTTGGTTCCAAACCCTGTGTACATTTATCCGTTCACAGCGGTTTAATCGTTGTAACTTCCACATACGAACTCCGTTTTCGACGTTCTATATATCCACAAGTTCGTATTTACGAGTAGGTCGTTTTATGAATATTATTATTCTCAAAATAATAATTGTACGATTATCGAATTTTTACGCTACAGTAGTCTGCTGTCCGTATTTTCGACTTTTAACCGATAATTGTTTTGATTTAGCATACGTAATATTATAATATTAATAATTCATCGCAAAAGTTATGGAAAATAACTTTTCAACATATAAATTACCGTACGCTTCGTTTGACTACAGTTGACTTTTGTTGACCAAAATTTACAATTGTCACATCATCTACCCGTTAGAGAGAATTTCGTCCCGAAATTTAAATCTTGAGTGGATCCTCAAGGGTTTGGGAAGAGGTATGGGTACTTCTGCTTCATTTGGTCTTCACGCTCCCATGTAAATTCGGGTCCACACTTGGCACTCCAACGGACCTTAACTATTGGTATGCGGCTCTGTTTCGTTCTCTTGATCTCTCTGTCCATGATCTCTACGGGTTCTTCCACGAAATGAAGATTCTCGTTCACCTCGATCTCGTCGAGCGGTCTGACAAGAGTCTCATCGGACAGGCATTTCTTTAAGTTGGATACGTGAAAGGTGGGATGGACATTGCTGAGCTCCTGCGGTAATCGAAGTTTGTAGGCTACTGGGCCGATCCTAGCGAGGATCTCAAAGGGCCCAATGTATCTGGGGTTCAGCTTCCCACGCTTTCCAAAGCGTATCATTCCTTTCCATGGCGAGACCTTCAACAACACTCGGTCACCAACCTGGAATTCCAAAGGCTTGCGTCGCTTATCTGCGTAGCTCTTTTGTCGGTCACGAGATGCTTTCAATCGTTCGCGGATCTGAACGATTTTCTCCGTTGTCTCTCGTATGATTTCCGGACCAGTGAGAGTGCTGTTAGGTACTTGACCTCTGGCTAGTTGAGTATCACCCACTTCAGCCCAGCACAGAGGGGATCTGCACTTACGACCATATAAAGCTTCAAATGGAGCAACTTTGATGCTAGTGTGGTAGCTGTTGTTGTATGAAAACTCGATGAGCGGTAAGTGGGTGTCCCATGCCTTACCGAAGTCTATCACACAGGCTCTCAACATATCTTCCAGCGTTTGGATGGTTCTTTCACTTTGGCCATCCGTCTGCGGATGGTACGCTGTGCTCATATCGACTCTAGTTCCCATAGCCTTTTGTAATGATTGCCAAAAGTGTGAAGTGAACCGGCTATCTCTATCCGAGATGATTGATCTTGGCACACCGTGCAATTTTACAATTTCTTTGAGGTAGAGCCTTGCCAGCTTATCCATCTTATCAGTCTCTTTGATTGGCAGGAAGTGAGCGGATTTGGTTAACCTATCGACGATTACCCGAATGGTGTCTAACCCACCAGTTGTCTTTGGTAATTTGGTTATGAAGTCCATAGTTATCCGCTCCCACTTCCACTCGGGTATTTCTGGTTGTTGTAGCAGACCCGAGGGCTTTTGATGTTCTACTTTAACCTTGGCACAAGTTAGGCACTTGCCCACGTAAGTAGCAATTTCTGCCTTCATGTTTGGCCACCAATACAGTTTCTTGAGGTCCAGGTACATTTTGTCGGACCCAGGGTGAATGGAGTATCTAGTCTTGTGAGCCTCATTCATGACAATGTCTCTGTATCCGCCAAACTTCGGGGTCCAAATTCGGTTCATGAGATAACGAGCTCCGTCTTCCTTAACTTCGAGGTTTTTATCCATCCCTCGCAAGGCTTCATTCGTGACATTCTCTGGTTTTAAGGCTTCTAACTGTGCCTCTTTGATCTGAGTGGCCAAATGGGAATGGATTGTTATCGACAGAGACTTTACTCGGCGGCCCGAGTACTCTTTCCGACTAAGGGCATCTGCCACCACGTTGGCCTTTCCTGGATGATAACGAATTTCGCATTCGTAATCACTTAGTAGCTCCATCCATCGTCGTTGTATCGTATTGAGTTCTTTTTGGTTGAGGATATGCTGGAGACTCTTATGGTCGGTGTATACCGTACACTCTGTGCCGTACAGGTAGTGTCTCCAGATCTTCAATGCGAACACTACTGCTCCCAACTCGAGGTCATGTGTAGTGTAGTTGACCTTGTGAGTTTTAAGTTGTCTTGAAGCGTAAGCAATGACCTTTCCTCTCTGCATGAGTACACAGCCCAGACCCTGCTTAGATGCATCGCAATAGACCACAAAGTCTTCTGTTCCTTCTGGAAGGGACAGAATAGGAGCGCCGTACAAAGCTTTCTTTAAGGTCTGGAAGGCGGCGTCTTGTTTATCCCCCCCACTTGAATGTTACACCCTTCTGTGTCAGGGTAGTAAGTGGCTTTGCAATTTTGGAGAAGTTCTGTATGAATCTTCGGTAATAGCCAGCAAGGTTCAAAAACTGACGGATTTCTGTCGGAGTTCTTGGTGCTTCCCAGCTTTCGATGGCTTTGATTTTGGAGGGATCCACATGTATCCCTTCTTTGCTGATTACGTGGCCTAGAAAGTCCACTTTTCGAAGCCAAAATTCGCATTTCGAAAATTTCGCATACAGTTTCTTTGCTCTTAATGTCTCCAAAACTTGTCGTAAGTGTTGGCTATGTTCCTCCTTACTTCGTGAATAGATAAGTATGTCGTCCATGAATACTATCACGAATTTATCTAGGTAAGGTCGGCATACACGGTTCATCAGATCCATGAACACTACGGGCGCATTGGTTAAACCGAAGGGCATCACAACGAATTCATAATGACCGTAGCGAGTTCTGAATGCCGTTTTAGGAACATCTTCTTCTTGAACCTTGAGTTGGTGATATCCCGACCTTAGATCGATTTTTGAGAAATAACTCGATCCTTGGAATTGATCGAACAGGTCGTCAATTCGTGGTAGCGGGTATCGGTTCTTGATGGTGAGCTTATTCAACTCCCGATAGTCAATGCACATACGGAATGATCCATCCTTCTTCTTCACGAATAAGACTGGCGCTCCCCAAGGTGAGAAGCTCGGCCTGATGAACCCTTTACTTAGTAGTTCGTTTAGTTGGCTGGATAATTCTTGCATTTCTGCCGGGGCTAATCGGTATGGCGCTTTTGCTACTGGGGTGGCTCCTAGGATCAATCGATTCTGAACTCGACTTGTCGTGCGGGTGGTACTCCTGGAAGGTCTTCTGGGAATACATCGGGAAAGTCGCAGACTTCAGGGATCTCTTTGATGTTCTTTACTTCTTTCTTCTCGTCAACAACGTGGGCTAGGAAGGCATGGTATCTTTTCTGTAGGTATTTTCGAGCTTTGATGCAAGACACGATTCGGAGGCTGGTACTGGGTTTATCACCGTAGACAACAAAGGTTTTGTCATCCGGTAGATGAAGTCGGATTCCTCGTTCGTAACACATGATGTCGGCATGATGGGGAATTAGCCAATCCATACCAACAATCACGTCAAAACTTCCTATTTTAACAGGCATTAAGTCGATTTGAAAGGAGTGATCATCCAGAATAAGTGTACAGCCTATGTATATGTCGTTTGTGCTTTCTGTTTTGCCATTAGCCATTTCTACTGTAAATGTTTCATTGAGTGGTTGAGGTTTTTGTTTTAGTAAGTATTTAAACTCGTGGCTTACGAAACTTCTCTCCGCACCGCTATCGAATAGTACACAAGCATATGAATTATTGAGGAGGAACGTACCGGTAACCACGGTAGGATCTTCTACCGCTTCCGCTCGTCCCATAGCTAGGACTTCCATTTCTCCCCACATTCTTTGTCTTTGGGCAATCACGCTTAAAATGCCCCGTCTCACCACAACCATAGCAAGCTTGACTCACCCCAGCATTAGAGGCTTGGGTGGTTTGTGGAACTGGCGTCTTGCAGAAACAGGCGGTATGACCCTTTTTGTTGCATTTCAAGCAGTGCATTTCTCTACAGGCTCCGGTATGATGGAAATTACACTTGTTGCATTTGGGTAGTGTTCCATTATACTATTTGGTTGCTGTCGGGGTAGTCGGGACAGTGGCTGCACGGACTGCCACAGTCTGTTGTCTCTTGGCATGTTCTTGGTTCGGCTGATTCCTCCCCCTGTTCCAGGGCTTTCTTTTGTGGTCCCTCTCTCTTGGTTGCTCAGTTTTAGAGGTCATGGTGCCCTGGCGAACTCCATGGTCGACTAATCGTTGAGCCAGTCGTTTTGCGCTGTCGAAAGTGGCGGGGCTTGCTGCTTCTACATTCCCCTGAATCAGAGGAGATAGCCCCCAGATGTACCGCTCCACTTTTACAGATTTTGGTGTGACCATAGTAGGGCAGAGGGTTGCCAAATCGTTGAATCGGTTCGTGTAGGTGGTTAGATATGAACCTTTCATGGTAAGGTTCCACAGCTCTTGTTCTAACTTTTGGATCTCACCCCTGGGACAGTACTCTTTCATCAGCATGGTCTTCAGTTCCTCCCAACTCATCGAGTTGGCCACGGGAAGTATCAGAGCCTTAACGTGGCCCTTCCACCAGGACATGGCCGTCTCGGCAAAGGTACAAGCGACGTATTTGACTTTAAATTCCTCGGGACAGGCGGAGATATCGAAGATTGATTCTGTTTTCTCAATCCATATCGTGAGAGCAAGGACACCACCGGTACCATGGAAAGTTACTGGTTTGCAATTCGCGAAGTCCTTGTAAGAACATACTCGCGATTGGTTTGATGTTTCTCCATTTGTGGAGTCGTTGGTACCATTTCTGCTTCCGTTTCCATTCGTCCCATTCGGGTTTATCTGAGCGATAGCAGCTGCTACCGCAGCAGTAACAGTTGCTTGGAAAGTAGCTGAGTCCATCATGGGTGGCTCTGGAGTTGCGATTGGTGCTCGCCTAGCGTTTCTTCTACGGGGTGGCATGTTTCTGCCACAAGGATTCAAGATTTGACGTTGGTTAGTTCTTGGTAAGGGTTATCAAAGTACGGCGTTTCTATTATACGTTTATGTCGACTATGTAGTGATAGGGGTATAATAGGTGCATAAAGAATCTAGATGTATGGTTCTATAGTATCACAAAATACTCGTATAGTATTTTTGTTTTATGTTTGGTTCTAGTGTTTTTCTTTGTACATGGTTCTTGGTAAGTCTTTAGAAGTTGTTATAAGTAAGGTGATTTCTAAGGGATATGAGAGGTATGTAAGAGAAAATTCTAAGTGTACGACTTCGTAGTATTCATAAAATACTCCTGTAGTATTTTAACTCTGTGTTTAGTTCTATAGCGTCATAAAATACTCCTATAGTATTTTATATCTTATTTGGTTATTGGTAAGTGTTCGGACTTGTTTTTCACCACGACTATTCCTAAGTATACGTTAATCATATCTTGGACCAATACAGTTGATCAGGCTCTATTTATCCAAGATATAATTACCAAAACACTTAGGCCTATCCGTAGTGTTCAACTCATCTTACTACTTTTGTATGTTTTCGTTATGATATCGTTCTAGTATGTATGTATGTACTTATACTTTTATAACAACTATCATTGTAATTTTTAAAAGTATACTTGTACGAAAATGTTTTCGAGATTTTTAGTCCCATTGTATTTATAGTTGTATATCTTTAAATGGATTGATATACTTAGTTCACTATAAACAATGCTCTGATACCAATCTGTCACACCCTCAAACCGTATTGGCGGAATAGTTTAAGGGTGGATGACTTCATGAACAATATCATAACAAAGTTACACAATAGTGGAATCCAAGTACACAACCATCATTAAATAATTGCAAAGGTTGCATCGTTTAAAAAGTTGCATGTTTCAATCACAATTACAAATGGTTTCAAAATGAACAAAAACGACGTCGTAACGTCTCTTCAAATCGCGCTGAGGCTTACCTTATCAATTTCCTGAGAATACAAGTAGTTGAAAAAGTGTCAACAATTAAGTTGGTGAGTTCATAAGATTTTTGTATAGAAATGTCCTTTGTTTGTAAGCAATAGTGTTGAAAACCAAGAAAATCCAATATTTTCTCATAAAAATGTCCAAGTCTTTAAATCCCAAAGACTAAAATGTAATATGTAAACTGTAGTGTACTTTCTTTGAAATGTGTGTTTCCACGTAAACAGTTTATAAAAATATTAAGTTGATTATTTTCCCATGTGAGATACCATATAACCATACTGTGACTAGTTGGCCTGCTGCGACGTTCTTCAGGCGTCGGAATGTTAGACATTTGGACACCTCAGACCTGCCGGTCAAGCTGTAGCTAGCAGCTCAGGTGTGGGGTTGTCAAGCCCCGTATAGATCTATACTCAAATATCGCGCTCTCTTACCGAGACTCTGGTTATAAATGTTCAGGACTTATAGTAGGTACTTATAAAAGTACTGTGAAGATCCATCTCACAAAAATGTATATATTCCAATCAACTTGTTTACGTACGTTTTTGTATATAAAAACTATTGTAATCGTTCATTATCATTTTTCCCATGATAATATAGTATAGTTTAATAATTATATAATTTTATATAATTATTTTTGTCATGTGCAAACGTCATAATAACTTGTGTTCATAAACTATTCCAATAATAGTCTATTTTTAGTATTGCGTCGTTATAATCATATTTTTGTGAATAAAAAATGAAGTAATTTATTCAAATGATTATAAATATCATCTTTTGAGATATTTCTCACAAAAATGGTGTAATAACTTGATTATAACCATTTTTGCTAGAAAATAGTGCTTTTATTTATAAAAACTTACTTTTTATTAGTTTCCGTTTTTATAACGTTTTTACCCAAGATCTAGTATTTTGTACACTTTATTTGTAGTTTTGTAACTTTTACACAACATAATATGTCAAAGTGTTCATAATATAAGGATCTATCCATATTTCATACCAAGTTCATCTTTATAACATTTTTGTCCAAGAACTAACATTTTTACACACTTTATTTATAGTTTGGAAACTTTTACACTAACATTATATGTCATTATGATCATCATACATAGCAATATCCTTAAATCATGTCAAAAGTATTTTTACACAAATATTAACTTTATAAACTTGTGTAAATCATCATATATAACATTTAAACACATATAAACTTAAATAAAACAACATTTATAGTTAAAGCACTTGTATTCTCCCCCAAAAAGGTTTGAAAAGATGAAAATGAGGGGTATGAACTCACCTTGAGTGTGGATCTTAAGGTTTCTTGGTAGAAGGTTGAAGATTTTGGTTCTAGGACTCGGAGGACCCTTGGACAAAGCTATTATCCAATGGATTTTCGTGAGTATGTGTGTGTAAAAGAGTATATGAAGGTATTTAGAACTTAAATCACTAGATGATCATAACTTACCAAGAGAGCTTGAAAGATCTTTGAAGATGATGAAGATTTGAGATCAAAGACCCTTGGACAAAGCTAATATTCAATGGGTATTGATGGATGTTAGTGTGTGTAAAAGGTGTAAAACTTGTGTTATGTTTTTTAGAATCAAAAGAGGGATGAAACTTAACACTTAAACTTGTTAAAGGAGCTTGGAATTGAAGTTTGAGGAAGATGATGATGGTGGTGGTTTGAGCCGTGAGCAAGAGGGAGAAGGGAGAAAGAAGAGAAGAGTGTTGGGTGAAAATGAGTTAGTTGTTCTTCAAGTTTGGTGCATTATGGCATAAAAGATAAAGTTTGATATCTTTGTATTATTTTAATTATAGCATCCTAGATTGTGAATAGTATCAAGATTTCATGGTGTGATGGCTTGGTGACTTGGGCCATGGGTTGGCTGCCGATGGGGTGGGGTAGGGGGTGGGGTGGGGTTGGTTTTTATAAAAATAGTAATGTAGTTATAAAAATGTGTGATTTTTATAAAATAGTATGACGTTTTAGTGAAATTTTGTGAGATTTTGACGAAACGAAGTTCTAAATAATTATTTTGTATAAAAAAATTGCCAAACATCTAATTTGATTGAATTATAACTCGTTGGGTGCCGGAATACGCGTTTAAGCGCAGTATACTTCCGATTTCGCGATTTTTGACGTTTTACCGGAAATTGCATTTAGCTTTGAAATTAAATACTAGATATTATTACGTTACTTATCATATGAATTTTTATTTCATATTTGATGTTTAAGGCACCACATTTTGTATTTTGGTTCCAAACCCTGTGTACATTTATCCGTTCACAGCGGTTTAATCGTTGTAACTTCCACATACGAACTCCGTTTTCGACGTTCTATATATCCACGGGTTCGTATTTACGAGTAGGTCGTTTTATGAATATTATTATTCTCAAAATAATAATTGTACGATTATCGAATTTTTACGCTACAGTAGTCTGCTGTCCGTATTTTCGACTTTTAATCGATAATTGTTTTGATTTAGCATACGTAATATTATAATATTAATAATTCATCGCAAAAGTTATGGAAAATAACTTTTCAACATATAAATTACTGTACGCTTCGTTTGACTACAGTTGACTTTTGTTGACCAAAATTTACAATTGTCACAGAATGTGAAGTGCTGGAACTGCCAAGAGGTGGGACATGTTAAGAGTCAATGTCCAAAGAAAGAATTGAACATTGCTGGTGCTGAGGGTGTGTCTGAGGATGATGCACTGATACTAAGTATGGATAGTTCTGTAGACTCTTGGGTCATGGATTCAGGGGCTTCGTTTCACGCTATGGATAACGGAGAAACGATGGTGAATCTAAATTAAGGAGATTTTGGGAAGGTATGGTTAGCAAATGACGAGATGCTTCAAGTAACGGGCATAGGAGATATTGATCTGGTTACTTCATTGGGAACTACATGGAACCTAAAGAATGTCAGGGTGATTCCGGAGCTGAAGAAGAAATTGATTTCTGTTGGTCAGCTGGATAAACAAGGACTGGAAGTAAGGTTTGGTGGTGGTAAATGGAGGGTGGTCAATGGTAATTCGGTGATTGCTTAAGGTATGAAACGTGGGTCATTGTGTATGGTTGAGGTACCTGCTGAGGGAAGTATGACCGTCCCTGTTAAGCATGACAAAATCTAGTTCGCTAAAATCTAGTGCTAAGAGAGTTCATTTTGCAAACATGAATTCTAGAGCCAATGGGATGTTAGTTGAATGAGTTGGAAAGTCTAAACCATTCAGGGGATTTTGTGACAGTGGGAGCACGGGGTGTGTTCCTGGTACAGTTACAAAGAGCCGTTGGGTTTTGAAGACTAAGAATGAAAAATTCTCTCCTGTTGGAGGTTTGCAAAGTTTGGAGAGTGTAAGTGGTCCTCGGTGTATCTCTGGAGCTGGTGGAATGTCCAAACTGGTTGAGACAGAGGATGAGTCGGTGGTAGGATTAGCCATGGCTGAGTTGGAGCTAGTGGGAGTTTCAACTGGCCCTTCTAGTACTTGAAGATGAGGGGCGGCTACAACTAAGGGAATTTGACTGAGTCTTAGCTTGTTCTTGGGAACTGGAAGCTTGGAAGACTTGTTATGTTAGGAGATTAATGAGAGATGTTCAAATCTTCAAGTGGGAGATTGTTAGGTGAAATTTCAAAGTTGGTGAAGGTTTTCAAATTTAGGCAAAGCCTCTTTCTTTGATTTGAAAATTCACATTTTCACATTAATTACTTACATGTATAAATAGAGCATTAGATGAAGAGCATCATGCACCACAACACACAATGCATGCAAAGATTGAGTGTGTATCTCTTGTAATCTCCTCATTCAAATAAAATCTAGTTGTGCCCGTGGATGTAGGATTGACACCGAATCCGAACCACGTAAAATCCTTGTGTTCTTAATTTGTGAGCTGAGTGTGTGAGTTTCGTGTTCGTATGCTAAGTGTCTCGATCCTAACAGATAACTGGTAATAAAGTGACTACTAGATATATCTAATGAATTAAACACCGTTATTAAGGGATAGTTAGGTATTTCATGATTCTGACAACTAGTCAACTTCTGCCAAGGTATTTCCAAAGAGAAAAATATGGGGAATAAACAGGAAGATAAAGGTTTCAAAAGTTTCATTTCTTGTACATTGAAGTTCATTTACAAGACACGTTCTATAAAAAATATCGTTTTAGCATCGAACTATGCAAAAGAATACTTCATTAATAGCATCGTACTTTGAAATTTTGATTATTTTCGAAATATTTTTAGATGATCGGGAAAAGTTCTATTTTTTACATTGAATCTCATTTAAAGGACATTTTTCTATTAAAAGAATATCCTTTTTAGCATTGAACTTTGCAAAAAGGTTAATTAATAGCATTATACTTTGCAAAATGACTTTCTAGGAATCTTTTTAGATGATTTGTAAAAGATTTATTTTTCTGTATATTGAAGCTCATTTATAGGAGAGTTTTTTGGAAAAAGGATATCGGTTTTAACAATGAACTTTGCAAAAAAGTTCATTAATAACATTGTAATTTGAAAAAAAATGACTTTTTCAAATTCTTTTTAGTTGATCGTGAAAAGTTTCATTTTCTATATTGAAGCTCATTTAATGAAGAGTTTTCTCGAAAAAATCATTTTGAACATTGAACTTTACAAAAAAGAAAAAATTCATTAATAATGTCGTACTTTGAAAAATGATTTTCTCAAAACCTTCTTAGATGATCTGGAAAAGATTTTTTTTTGTGCGTTGAAGCTTATTTATAGGACAAAATTATTGCAAAAATATCATTTTTAGCTTTGAACTTTGCAAAAAAATTCATTGAGAACATTGTACTTTGAAAAAAATGACGTTTTTATAATCTTTTTAGATAATATGGAAAAGATTTATTTTTTATACATTGAAACTCATTTATAGGATATTTATCTGCAAAATATATCGCTTTTAACATTGAACTTTGGAAAAAAGTTCATTAGTAGCACTCTTATTTTGACAAAAATGATTTTTTTTGGATGACCTTAGAAAGTTTTATTCTTTTGTACATTCAAGCTCATTAATAAGAGAATTTTCTAAAAAAAATATCATTCTTAACATTGAATTTCACAAGAAAGTTCATTAATAGTACCATATTTTGACAAATGACATTTCCAGATATTTTCCAAGTAAAGGATGTGGTAAGGGCTCTACGATGAGGGAAACATGGTGAAGGACCAAACCCGAAATAAAACAAAACCACAATGATCTAAATAACAACATAATTCGTTATTGGACCATGTCCTAAACAAAAATTATATCACAGGACATTGGTAACCTATCTTTAGCATAAAGGCTAAAGTGAAGAGTTTTCTAAAGATAAATGATTACTAATTTGTATACAAAGTAGTATTTCATAATTTATGCTAAAGTAATATATTTTATTGCTTATGATATTATTCTCTACTACTTAGAATACCAAAGTATTCCATATTTTTTACTTGTGATTTAACTTTTTTGTTTGTGTATATATAACTCTGCTACATTATCTTATTTGTTTCGCTTTTTTACAATGACATCGCAATATCATGTATCATCATTGTTGTCATATTTTGTATATCAAATTGTATGATTTATATTTTTCTTATTATATAAATTTTTTTAATTATTAATCGGTGTAACGTACGAGTTTGTAGTCTAGTAATATAATAATTTTCTATTGGAGGATAATATATTAAGTTTTCTAAAATCACATGGGTTAGATAACTAGCTCTTAGAGGTTTCTTACTTGGCATTATTTTAGGCTGGGTTTAAAAAGTAAAATAATTTTTCATACAAAAAATAGTATAATGATTTCTTCACACAATAATAGATTGGATTTTTTTTCCGATTCTTTCTATTTTTAAACACTTAATTTGCAAGAAAAAAATCAAACAGCATTTGGGGATTTTTATTGGAAAGGAATTATCAATACCCACCAAATATGGTGGGATGCTTTTCACATGGCATAATAATAACAGAATATTCATATAATTTATATTAGTTGTCAAACATAACTGAGAAATATCAATAATATATATTATATGCTATCAATAAGTTTAGTAATTAATTTATTTTGTCTTCTAAAACGTGAGTCAAAGATAATTAATTTGTTTTTTAAAAATATTAGAAATATAATAAATATTTGTATGGTTTTATTTTAATGTTAGTCAAATATTCATAATATGTGTTTGCAAGGAAAATAGTAGTTAATATAAAAAGGATTAACGAGATGTAGTTGGAAATTTAGTATTGTTTTCTTATTATTGATTATTGAAAATTATCTGTCATAGCTTTTTTTTCCACATTTTACACAATAGCGTAATGATTCAAATAATAAGTTATATTATTTATATTATTTGTATGTATACTTTTAAGGCTGCAGTTGGACATGACCTTGCTGAATAAATTATTATATTACTTTACTCTATTAATTAAATAGCGTGAATTTTGAACATCTTGTGTACGTTTTTTTCCCCAGGTTGTGTCACGCGGGTTGGGTCGGGTATTTCGGGTTCGGGTCTAGGCATTCATCCACCACCGCTTGCTTCCTCTCCACTCTCACTCACTTGATTTTGCGTCTTTGTGTCATCAACCAGATCCGCCATCGCCCTTTCACCGCTTTCGCAATTGGGACCATCGACCACCCTTCCTTCCTCTTCACTCTCACCCATCCTCCCCAAATCATCTTGCATCGCCTTGCGATTCAAAAGCCGACCACCTGGAAGGCGCTTACCGAGATGGCGTGTTCTTCATCTTCGTCTTCGTCGGAGGTTTTGATTCAAACCCTAATTTACTTCAATAAGGGCATTTGGTGCTCCTGCAATTGTATTAGCATTAGCCGCACAAGGAACTTTTCGTGGATTTCGAAATGACATCAACTCTCTTCTGATTACTAATATCTGCACATAACGTGTTCGTTGAAATGTCTAAACCAAAATTCGAATTCCGCTATGCCTCCTTAGGTTCGAATCAAGATGGGTTCAGATTATGGTTGGTCAAACTCTCGAAATTTAGGCAAGAGCCAACTTGGTGGTGTAATATTCGGCACCAAAAAGACAACAATCAACGAATGCCTTTCAAAGCAACTCTTTGGTAATAATCCGACTTACAAATTACAATCGCATTCTTCTACTCAAATCCCAAATTAGAACATGAAAAATCTCAATTCTCACTAATACAAATCACCAAACTGTAACAGGTCTACCAAATCAAGACTTTGTGTACGTGAAAAAAATCGACCCTGGTTTACCACTATTTCTATTCAACTATACAGAAAGAACACTATTTGGTATATTTAAGGCTGCAAGTTCTGGTCAAAGAACATTGACCCGTATGCATGGAATACTGATGGTTCTCAAAGAACACCATATCCTGCTCAAGTACAAAAAAAGGGTATAAATTCATGATTTTACCAACAATTTAAAGTGTTCAATATACATAGAGAATGTTAATATGTTATAGAGTTGACATATTTGACTTTACCATTATGTTTAACTTTTCAGGTTCAAATCCGTGTAAAGCTTCAATGCAAACCATTAACAGAAAACCAATTTAAACCCATAATTTCGGACAACTATTATGCTCAAAATCTATTCTGGTTTGAATGGGACCATGCACAAACAAACCGGTTACTATCTTTATTATCATCTCAAGCGTTTTCGGGTCCACGTACAACTTTTCGGTAGATAATTACCATAACGAAACGCACATCACGCATTTCATTACATGAATCCATTCGTCAAGTTTGGCCCTTAATTGTCGCAGAATGCGCGACCTTTCTTGATTAAGGCGCACAAACTTTTGCTCGGAGCTAATGATGCGACTGGAACCTTTATCGCAAGTTGAAGGCCATTTTAAAACCATTTTTTATGCAAGACAGGCGTCTGAATAACAACAGTCTTTCTGGCACGGTTCCTGAATCTTTATCGCAAGTTGAAGGCCTCATTCTTGTGTATGTCACTTCCCCTGTTCCTATTGCCAATTTACATAAAAATGTATGGAGATTAATATTATTTTATTTATGTAGAGATGTATCGTATAACAATCTGACCGGTTCATTGCCAAAAATCTCACCAACAACATTTAGGTGAGTTCATTTATTTATTTTTGTATAAAATCATTTCCATCATTCTCTTTATCTTATTTTCTTTTGTATTCAGAATCATAGGAAACCCTTTACTTTGTGGGCAAAATTCTGTAAATAACTGTTCAAATATTTATCCTGAGCCTCTTTCTTTCCCAATGTTTGTGTGAAATTATCGATTCTAATATTGTACTTTTTTCACCAGACCAATCTTTATCAAGTGACAAAACTCAACATTTGGCTATTGCTCTTGGGACAAGCCTCAGTGGCATTTTCGTAATAACCTTGATTGTTGCGTTGCTCATATGGTGGCGATATAGGAAAAATCAACAGATTTTCTTTGATGTTAATGGTTAGTCATTAATCTCTTTCATATATTTTCATCATATTTTTTGTTTTTTAAAGGTAAACAAGGTTATATAATATGTTATGCAGATCAATATGATCCTGAGGTATGCTAAGCCCACTCAGGATCATTCGTGAGATTAAACAGCTCAAGACTCTTCGTGACCAACTAGCTGCAAATATGGGAAGCCAAGATGAAGCTCAACAGGCTATGCTTGAGAAATATCAAAACCGAGGAACATATGAGGGTATGCTTGTCTTTTTCTATTATTAATCCCATAGAACCACAACTATTACATGTTATCAATTTCTTTTTCTTTTTTAATTTTTTTTATTATATACAGACTTTAAGGAAGGAATTGGAAGTCTTGAAAGATGAAGTAACAAAAGCTGAAGCGGCTACATCTGTAGTCGGAAAGAAGTATGATGAGATAAGAAAAAGGGAAAGAGAACTGCAAGCACAATTCAGAACTGCAGATTACATGTCAGGTTCATTTCTTTCTATAATAGCATCGTACTCTTATTTCCCTATTAAGCCCGACACACCCGAATGACTCAACGAGCTGGGCCGCCTACTAAACTGACGAAACCCGTGCATCGCACGGGGCCCCACTAGTTATATTAATTAAAAACCGTAATTTTCACGAACGTTACATTGCTTTTTTTCCTTCCGGGTTGTCACGCGGATCATATGGATCCATTTTAGATCCGGTTTTCCCACCGACTCTTTTATCTCCCCTTTTCTTCTTTTGCGAGTTTCTCCATTATCCACTTCACCGCCACCGCTTCGTTTTGATCTTCTCGATGGTTACTTCTTCTGCGATTTTCGTTTCATCTTCTTCGCTTTGTTGTTGTGTTGCTTCCTGTGCCGCTGTGGTGAATATCCGTCTGCCTTCCCCTTTAATTGAGGTTGCAAATACCCTTACAGTCGAGGCTGTGATGATCAAACATCATCTGAGTAAAGATCGGGCTAAGATTTGAGATTATATGTAGCTTGGCGGGGCGAAATCAGAGGAGGGCAACTGCGAGAAAGCAACTTTAGATCAGATCTGGTCTTGAAATTGATTTCTTTCTCATGCAACCTCTGTCATTGCAGCCATGGCGGTATAATCCTCTTCTTCTGCCCGTAAAGCATATCTGAGCCTCATTTTTTTTTCCGGAAAAATACATATATATTTAATTTGCGTGAATTTGGGGAACTTTAGATTGGGAAGAAAGAGAAATCGGAGAACATAGAAATCGGAGGTGTGTGGATGCGTAATCGAATTAGAGAAGAAAGAGATATGTACAATCGGAAGCCGATGGCGGAACACAGACACAATTACGTATCATCTCCTTGCTATTGCCATCAGTTTGGATTTTTATCCATGTTTTTTTATGTTCTTTTCGACTTTATTTCTTCTTTTTCTTATGCATCTTCTTCGAACTTGCTGCGTAACTCACTTTTATAGAATAATGAAATTTGTCTTTGATTCCACTTTGAAATTGAATGTCCCTAATAAGGAAAATCCTACACTACACTGTAATTCACAAGCAAGTAGACTTCTATAATTCACGATCAGTTAACGTTCTCTAATTTAGAAGCAATTAACTTATGCTTTACTCTCATTTTATCACAAATACCCTGCCCTTTACTCTAATTGACAACCAATTAGGACGGGGTCTGGTAATTGGTCAATTCTTATGGTTCTGGACGATTTTACCCCTGTGTGTATTAGGGCCCTAACGCAAGCCGCTCTCTTTGGTTCACTTGGCTAAATATTAGTCTTCATAGTTACTGACTTTCTGCTGCTTTTGTTTCGAGAATAGAGTTGAGTTAACATGTTGGGGGTTGTTCTAACCTTTTTGTTAGTCTATAGTATATTGCCATAGTCGTATAAGTTCTTTTTATCTGTTTTTGCATGTTTTGCTTCTACCCTAGCCAGCTCCAGCCTGGTTTGGTTCTACTCATGACTTAAATTAATTAATTATCAAAACCACCCGTACCTATTAACAATTATGTATTCATCAACAACTCAAAATGGTATCACGAAAAATCTTATATGTTTGCCTTTAGTTAAAGCAGGATGTCATTTATCAAGAGAATATTGATAAAGAGTGAATAAAATTTGACGATATATATATATATATATATATATATATATATATATATATATATATATATATATATATATATATATATATATATATATACCATCAAGGGTTTTTTTTTAAAACTCATTGATAGATATACTTTTGAAAGACTATTAAATGATCTCGGGGGCAATTTTGGCAGATCCAAAAGGCTTTGCAGAAAGCAAGAGTTGACACTAATTCACATGTTGGACCCATATTTGAGATTCTGCATACTAAGGATTCACCACCTACATATTTTCGCACAAACAAATTTACTTTGATTTTTTTTAACAAAATTGTCAAAAAAAAATTTACTATGATTTTTTTTAGCAAAACTGTCAAAAAATTAAACTGGTTTTAGCATCCTACTTTGTCAAAGGTGCTGATAATAGGAACCAACTTTGTATATCAACTTTGTTGTTAAAATGGTGCTAATCCATGAAATCACTGTAATGTCCTAAAATACTAGGATCTACAGTAAATTACTGTAATGGTCGTAATTTTACTATGTTTAAAATGCTGTATAGAAAATGGGTTTTATGGTGGAGTTAAATGAGTTAGATACTTATTAGAGAATACAGGTAAGAAAAGAATTATAGATACGTGATTGAAGATTAAGTTCGAGTACAAAACTTTAAGGAGGCAAATTGTTTTAATCTTAATTTGCATTTTTGTGATCTTATTACTAATTTATGTTCTTTAACCCTTTCATATCTTATTGCCTTGTAATCGATATTATATTGTGTCGGTGGATTTTGTGTTTTTGTATTTCTCCTTTGATGTATACTCACTGATTTGTTGTGTTCAATGTGTTTTTATATCTTTGTTTTTCTGTCAGTTGTAATTGGTAATTGAATTAATGTAAATGGTCTTGACAGTTATCAATTAGCGTGGATATAAGATGTTATTTAAGAGGCCGTTATTTTAATTATTTTTCAAATTAGCTTATGCATAATAGCATTTTTGGAGATGAATGCATTTAATAGAAGCAACGACAAGTGCGATCGAGACTGCAACTGAAAGAAAACAAAAGAGAAAACGGAAAGACATGAATGGATACCACTTTGTTTTCAATTTTTCACCAGCCATATACCGACTTGCTGTAGCATTAACCTCCTCGGTCAGGTATTCATATTTATTTCGATTCATTTCTCGATTGGTTGATAAAACTGGAATTCGGGATTCCATTCCATGGTTTATTTGGTTGCCAAATGAACGGAATTCAATTCTATCAGATTCCATATGTGATGGATTTTACCATTCGTAGTGGTTTGGAAGGAATTCGATTCCATTCTAAAAAAGACCAAAATACCCTCATTCCATTCTGTTCATTCAAATTTATGTTTGATAGTTATTATCATTATGCAGCAAGTATTCTGCAGCAAGTATTCTGGGATTATTTTGCAACAAAGGTGCTGACCTTGGAATATGTACCAGCTTTCAATCTAAGCTCTGTAATTCTTTGGTTTTATATTTTATATGTTATTCAGTTACATAATTAAAAGTTTTAAAATTTATATGTAACATGCATTAAGATCAATAATCTAGATTTGATAAAAGAAAGAGGTTACAGTCGATCTCGAATCTCTTCACACGCCATTGAAGCATACTTGATTCAGGTTTTTATGAATTGCCTCTTTCTTTATTATGTCACATTTTTTAATTAAAGAAAATCTTTTTGACTGAATTTTTATTTAATTTGCAGATACTGAAAACTGGTTTCTTTCATGCTGATCCTCATCCTGGAAATCTTGCTATTGACTCTGATGAATCATTAATCTATTATGATTTTGGCATGATGGGGGAGATTAAATCCTTTACAAGAGAAAGATTGATGGATCTTTTTTATGCAGTTTATAAAAAAGATGCAAAAAAGGTTTAAAATTTTGTGTTATCATGTGTTACAATGTGTATTTGGATTATAGCTCAAGATTATCATGTGTTATTATTGCAGGTTATGAACAGTTTGAGAAGCCTTGAAGCACTTCAACCTACTTGAGACATGTCATCAGTATGTAAAACAGCATCTTATCATTTAAACTTTGAGTAAATTACAAAAGTAGTTCTGTGTTCTAACTTTTATGATTTTTACTGTGTTTAATCCGAATGGGGAAGTTTTTTCAGTATTGGTACTTATTTCAAGGTTTAATATCGATTTTGGTCCCTAGAACCTTGAAATAAGAACCAAAATCGATATGAAACCTTGAAATAAGTACCAAAATCAGAAAGTCTTGGGGACTAAAATCGGCATGAAACCTTGAAATAAGGAGTAAGGACTAAAACTGAAAAAAAAAATCAAAATATGGACTAAACACTGTAAAAAACAGAAAGTACAGGGACCATTTTGTAATTTCTTATTGAAATTTCAAGAATAAGTTACATTTTTGGTCTCTAAGTATTTCTGAATTTGTCATGTTTTATGTTTTGTAAGCAGAGCAGGAAGATACAATTACATGTGGTGGCATGAAAAGTTGCTACATAAGGTAACAAAGGAATAGATGTTCAGTAAATTGTTATTTAAGGCGACATACTTTCATTTATTTTTTTATAGTAGCATTACATTTTCATTTCTTTCTATCTATTATGACAATGTTATTTTTATTTTTTTTTATTAAGGCATTGTACTTTGGAAATTTTAACCCATCGACCCGTGCAACGCACGGGTCACCCGCTAGTTATTTGTTAAAAAGTGATTGCAAAATAAGTGTAATTTAATTTATTTTGAACTTTTGTTGTACTTGATAATAACAAAAAATTTTGCTAAAATCACGGAACCGTACCATGTGCATCGACGGTTACCAATCACACCTAGTCAGCATAATGCACCTTTAAAATAATTTTCTGTTAATAGTGACAAGTTTTAATACTTTTAAATTAAGGAATATCGATTAAAATAATCATAAATTTCATTATATTTAATAAAAATGACTTATTTTTTCATGAATTGACGATATAATCATTTAGTCTGGAACTAGAACAGGACATTTGGGACTCATTCTGGACTTTCATTAAGAGAAATGGTTACGGGAACATTTAGTCCACTACCCTTATCTAAATGGGCCACCCTCCACTTTCCCAAATGCATATCTAATTTTTTGGAAAGGAAAAATGACACTCGATCATTAAGATATTGAGATTTTATGGGTAAATTTTTGTTTCTTTTACTTCTTTAGGTGTTTTTACGGATTAATTGCTTACACATCGAAGTCCGGGTATTGAGAACATATCCGAAATACGAAGAATAAGTCTGGAATGGGCTATTATTTCGAATCTGAAACCTTTGATTTCTGTCTATTTTCCATTAGGGACCTTATAAAAACTTAGAGTACTAGTAGATCATCTTGTTAGTTGCCTTTAACATTCATTACGACTACCCCAAAATGATTAGTTGTATTCTGGAACGTCAAGAACAGTTCGGAATGCTTCTGAACGATCCTAAATAGAAAGAACATAGTTTGATTTTTTGAATTTGACTAACTTGGATGGGTTTACTTAGAGCATGCCATTATGTTCGACTCTTCTTTGACTATGTCTTGCAAACTTGCCCTTGGTGCCATATTCTTGGTAAACTACAACACCAACTAGCATGAGAGGATTTTTTCGACAATCATGTTTTAGTAGGTGGCTCAACATTCATGTTCGCATTGAAGGCGAGTATTTGCTTATACATTACATGTTTTTCAAAGAAGTTGTTATAGTACTACGAACGGAAGTGGAGGAAATATTTTTTTTGAGATCGATAAGTACGAGTCCACATTTGGGAGGAAGGAATTTTATCTTCTTACCAGATTCTAGTTTGGTGAGTATTTCCTGCCTTTGGCGTCTGGTTACGAATCTAGGGTGTGGGTGTTTCCTACGGTTTTAGCAAGCGAGTCAGTTAGGTTGGAACATATGATGAATGTATTTGATAATTTCCTTGATGAGTTATTAAACAATGATGCAGTCCGATTTGTTTGTTGTATATGTTGTAGAAGGGGTTTTGTAACACCCCAACTTATATACTCCTTAATTGGTGTAATATTTTATAAAAAATTATGAAAGAAAATTTCATTCTTTTAAAAAACATTTTCTCATGACATTAAGTCACTTCTTTCAAAATTCTGGTCTCAATAAAACAAATAAATTTAAAAATATTTAAGCAACATTGAGGGTTACAAACTCATATCAATACAACCACACTAAAGCAATGAAACATTTAACAGCTAATGTCCCAAAAATAATCTAACATTTCTACCAAAATTTTGGCATGACATTTGGGCTAGTCGGGTAAAATCCATATCGACATGACTCAATCCAAATAGCCCAAATGAAACTTGGGAAATACTAAAGCATTGCAACATAACTACAAGGGAAATACTATACCATAAACAAGTGTCTCTCAATATATATCATGACTATACTGTATCGGGAGTAAATCTATCTTCGGGTCATCTTTTCTATCTATAATCCACATAATAACTTCTAAGTCCTTCATTTCTTTCATCCAATGCTAATCAACATGTTCATGGGATACATAACATTAAAAACAATAATACATAAGACAAGATGTCTCCTAAAATACATAGGTTTTAGACCCAACAAGATATTAAAGTAAATTGGTCACTTAAAAGTGTATTACTTTGCTGAAATTCATATAATTTGGTACTTGGAAATCATACGGAAGATTTATTCACATAATCATTTAGAAATAATGTTAAAACTTATATCACCATTACATGGGTTTAACACCCAAACAAGGTTTGAAAATAGTTTCTAATAAAGTCTTTCATTTATATAATCATATTGAAAAACCATTTCTTACACTTAATACCAAGGTTGCAAAAATCGTTTGACGGTAGCTTGACAGTCGAGTGGGGTTAAGGGATTAATGTGATTAATCGAAGATTAGTCGGGGGGTAATCGGAGACCATAAATTAATCTGAGATTAGTCGGGGGATAATTACAACAATATTTGTACATAGCAAAAGAATTCATACAGATTGATGAAAAGTTTTGACGAAGTTATTGCAATTTTCATCTAGAAGAACTAGAATTGGTTCAAAAGATAAATACATATGTTTTCTTCTTTTTGGATGCTTAGCCTCTTGATCTATCATGCCTACCATTTTCTTGTAAACAGACTACATCTCTTTTGAATCAAAGAAGTAAACTAGATTTGCTTTTGGCAAAATTTTGTATTTTTGCAACTAAAAGTCGAGTGGCATGGGTGGGAAATAATGCTCTATTTCATCTTATTCCTATAATTAAAGCAACTAATCTCAGTTTAGCAATGTTCTATGATAAACTTGAAGACAACATTCTATTGTATAAGTTGACATAATATATAATGATTATTATGTTATCAGTATTCCAGATGTTTATTTAAGTACTGCTAATACATTACTTGGAGTGACCTAATTATAGCACAACATCCCATTAAATTAGTAAAAAAAGTTGACAAAACTAGTTTTTAAAATGACTTTTTGTTTTGTTACTTGCTTGTGAAATAAGAATCAAATGAATGAGCTTTAATCAAGGAAAATCTTGAGATTTTTCAAATGGCCTCATTTGTATATTATTTTATTTCACTATTCAATTGATTTGTTGGGTTAAATGGGTATGGCTCAAAACTCACAAGCCTTATAACCAGTCGTAGGATGTCAAACTCAATTTGTTTAAGAGATCGATCTGCTAAAACAGTATCAAACTTTAAATGGACCTCTTATCTAAGTTTTAGGTTACACTTTGCTAGGAGTCTGCCAAGATTTTAAAAAGTTCCACAAATTTGATGAAAATAAAAATTGGTCATCTAAACCATTCATATCTGAATGGTTCAGAGCCTGAATGGTTCAGAGGCTCTGAATAAATATACATCAGAATGAAACCTGTCGTTTGATTAAACCTCTGAATAACTCGGGTTGAATGATAAAAATGACATTTTGACCCTTTTATTTAAAACTAATAACATACACCAAAACATCCAAAAATTAAAATCTTGATCATGTATTGAATTTTACCAACACAGTCTCCATTGTTTCCAGCGACCATCATTGTTCCGGCCATCACCATAGTTTCTGGCGACCATCATTTTTCCGGTCATACACAGTCTTAACACCACAAAAAAGTAAACATATGACGTACTAATGATCGTTTGTTTGTGATATTTTTCTTTAATCCAATAAATACCAACACAAGTCTCATGGTTCATCGTGAATTGCCCTTAACACAAAAAAAAAAAAAAAAAAAAAGAAAGTTCATTATAAAATGATTTGCATCTATCTCGAGGCTAACATCATTATTCAAGATCCATGTATGGCGAATTTGATTCAACTCTTTGGAATACCTTATGCCGAATTGGATTCATCTGCCAATTCTTGTAGTAGAAGATAATCGAGCATACCTGCTCACAGCGCCGCCGGAAGTCGGAGCACCATCGTGAGAAACAGAGGAGATTGTTGTGTGTGCGAAGGAGAGAAGCAGAGTAGCAGCGACGATCGGGGAGAAGCAGAGCAGCGATTGACGATATCTAGACAGCGGCGATCGGCGATTCAGGGGCGGCGACGGCGGCAACCGGAGGACAGTGGTGAAAGTGTTCTTGCCGGCGGTAATCTTTTGATGGGGGAAGGAGGCTTTACGTGTAGTGGAGAAAGAATAGGAGGTTAGGTTAAAGGGTAAGGTAGTAATATTTTGAATAAAAAATCCATTCAGACTTGCCTCTCCCTCTTAATGGTTCAGAGCCAGCCTATTAAGAGACTCTGTTTTATTCAGACGTGGTATTTTTACAAATCAAACGGTCTTAGCCATTCAGAGCCTTTTAACCAATTAGATTAAGAGTCTATTAAACACAGCCTTACTTTTATATCTCTAAGAATGGTGCCATGTGTTTATCATAAATCAAAAGTGGTGACGGGAATTTATATTGATTTTATGGGGTTTTTGGTTGATTTAAGGTCCTTCATAGTGCGGGTTTTCTATTTTAAAGGTTTTTGTTGCTTTACACCATATGAAGTGTCTAACACTTGGATACCACCCCTTGAGGTTCCAAGGACTCCACTTGGGTAGACTGTGTCAATATAAGCCTTTTTTGAGCAAGAATAAAATCATTTTGAGGTAAGGTTATGGGTTTCTTTATCATCAATTGTATATATTTTTCCTTTCATAAATACAATGGGGCTGGTGGAAAAAATATAAAGCCTTCAAAATAAACATATATATATATATATATATATATATATATATATATATATATATATATATATATATATATATATATATATATATATGTATATATATATATATATATATATATATATATATATATGTTATATATATATATATATATATATATATATATATATATATATATATATATATATATATATATATATATATATATATATATATATATTAATCGATATTGATATTGATATATCTTTTTTATAAAATAAATACACGTTTATTTTTATTACATTAGCTCTCAGCATACGTTTTATTCACATGTGATTTTAGTATAAATCTGATACACGTTTTAGTCATATGTGACTAACACGCATGACATAAGTTAAAAAGAAACTAAAATATCCGTTTTTATATTAAAAAAATTATACCAATATGAATGCTTATTTATAGACAATGAAACGTCATGAAGTTTGATATATTGATTTTTGTCGATAAAATAAATTGTAAAAAACTTGTGATATATATATATATATATATATATATAGAATCAGGATCGGGTGAGGACTCTTCTTAAAGTGAGGACTTGCGAGGACACCTTAAAAAAATTTTAAAAAAATTTTAAAAAAATATAAATAATAAAATGGATCATAGTACTATATCGGAGAAAAAAAAGATTCAAAAAAAAACTTTTGGATCATTAGTTTTTTTATAATTAAATAATGATCCAAAATAAAAACAGAAAAATTGCATCATTACGTTTTTCAATGATCCAATTTTTTTTTTCAAATTTTTTTTTGATAATGATATAGTACTATTCTAGATTTTATGATTTGTATTTTTTTTATATTTTTTTTCAAATTTTTTAAGGTGTCCTCGCGAGTCCTCACCGAAAAAAGTGTCCTCACCGGAACCGGACCCTATATATATATATATATATATATATATATATATATATATATATATATATATATATATATATATATATATATATATATATAACACACTTCTCGGTTGGTCCGAGCGGCTACGGCTCATGCCTCGCTTAGGTGAGGTTGTGAGTTCGAAACCCGTTCGGTGCAAGTTAAGGCAAAAGATATTACGCCGACGCTTGTAGCCTCCGTGCTAGGCCGAGAAGAGTGTACCCGGGGCTGGTTTCCCCCCAGCCAGTTGCCTGCAGGGCGTCGTTACGGGGTCGGCGTGTGCTATGCACCAGGGTTTGCTGCTGCGTTAGTGGGTCTAGTCTCTGTGCAGGTTCCTTGGAGAAGGCGAAGACTACGAAGAACTGTAGACTAGCTGATGTACCTAGAGTAGCCTGTAGTATATTACGATTCATGTAGTAGATTCATCCCTAACTTGCAAAAAAAAATATATATATATATATATATATATATATACCATACTATAAACCATATATAAATTACAACCCCTAATGCATGTTTGTCTTAATTTTTAAGACAGTACACATTGTAATACACAATTCACAAATTATTATACCTATCTTACAAGTTTATTATGCATTGCTAAAAATTAAAACAATAAATTCGGTCATATGTTACAATTACACGCGTGTCTCTCGCTTGCCCAAAACAAAAAAAACTGTGTAGCCCTTGCCCAAAACAAAAAAAACACCCTCATATTGTTTCACATTACTACACATCGAGAAACCCAAATGCTCCCAAAATTTTGTACCGCCATCCTCTAACTCGCCACCAGCTGCTCCGGCCGCCGCCATCTTCTCCGGCCGCCCCCATCTGCTCCAGCCGCCAACATACGATGAACAACCAGCTACCCCACCTACCGGCCGGCAACATCCGTTGAATAAGCACCAACACCACCTACTCACCGTTTGTGACAATTCCGATCTAGCCATCACCACTCCGATCTATCCATCAACACTCCGATCTAGCAATCACCACTACGATCTAGCAATCACCACTCCGCCACAATCCGATCCAGTCAACATCACTCGCCATCGCTTTCCGGCCGCCAACCTCCGATGAAGAACCACCTACACCACCTACTCACCGTTTTTGGACCACTCCCCACAAGCACCATTCGATCTACCCGTCTTCCCGTCTTCCGAACAATGGACCACCAGTCGCCATCCGATGAACAACCAGCTACCCCACCAAACAACGCACCACCAGTGGCGATCCATGCACCACCACTACGCCACAATCCGAACAACGCACCACCAGACGCCATCGCTTCCCGTCTTCCAAATCGAGAACCAACCCTCTCTCCTTTTCTATCTCCAATTCGAGAACCAAGCAATCGCTATTGCTCGCCATCCGCTATTGCTCGGCATCGATGGCTACATCTGTATCATACTATACTCGAACTTACCAGGGGATGGTAAGTTTTCAATTGGTTTTCAATTTTGTGCAGGATAGCCACCGATAAAAATTATCCAGAATCGTGAATAACAGAGTATTTTTTTCATTTGGTTTTCAATTTTTTGCAGGATACCCATTGATGAAAAAAAATCAGAAACGTGAATAACAGGGATGAAAACAGTTTTCATTTGGTTTTCAATTTCATTTGGTTTTCAATTTTTACATTTGGTTTTCAATTATTTGCAGGATAGCTAGATCTACTTGAACTTACCAACACTCCGATTGTGGGATCTGGAAAAAGATGACAAAAATTCAGAATTGTGAATAACAGAGTAAGTTGCGTTTTTTATTTGTTTAAACCTATATCCTCTGTTATGTCTAATACACAGTTGTACCGACAGATCTTTTAAGCCTTGGTTCTAGATTTGTATATCTTAGGGTTTTTGAAAGGATTGAGGATGGTTTTTAAATGATTTTGGTTGTTTGAAAGGAATCTGGTTGTTTGACTTCCACAAATAAATTATAAAATTTGCAGACGCATTGATTTTCAATAACTTTGTAGTATTGCTGATTTCAGGTGGATTCATTGCTTTTCCATGTCTAAATTTAACCATTTAATAGTTTGTTCCTTTTATTATTTATATTTTGGCGATGTTTCTGTCAATTAACATGGATATGATTTTGATTCTCGTGATATTGCATTGCAGGTATGTAGGGTGTAGTATTGTTGATTTGAGGTGGATTCATTGCTTCTCCAGGTCTAAATTTAACCATTTATTTGTTTGTTCCTTTTCTTACTTTGATTATTGCAGGATCAACAATTTGTTAATATATTAAAGTTGGGCATACAATTCCTAACAATACTCCTGGGCATACAATTAACTTGGATATGATTTTCATTTGGTTTTCAATTATTTGTGCAAATTTATTATATTAGAGTTGGTTTTACAATTTATAGTATTACTCTTGGTTGTAGCTGCAACAAGTTCACCATTGTCGATATGCAGGATCAATACCAGGTACTAATTATCCTGCATTTGGGGCATTTTCGTCCAATAAATTGAATTTTCTAATTTTTGCATGATCGATTTGATTTTTGTAGGATCAACAGTATGTTGAGTTTTCTAATTTTTTAATATATTACAATTGTGTTTTCTAATTTTTGTTATAATCTTGAGTTTTCTAATTTTCGCAGTAGCAACAATTTGTGTAATTTTTTCTGATTACTGACATAATTGTTTTTGCAAATTTATTATATTACAGTTGGTTTTGCAATTTCTAGCAATACTCGTTGGTGTAACTGCAACAATTACACTATTGTCCATATGAAGGATCAATACCAGGTACTAATGAACTTGATTAGGGGCATTTTCGTCCAATATGAGTTCTAATTTTTAAATATTAGATTTGAAGGGGATATTGTTTTTTTATATATGCTTTAACTTATATAAAGATATTAAGTCACATGAATGTATATCGTTTTTTATTTTCACATATTAAGAAACATAACACTTTGAATTAAATTATTTACATTTTTAGCGGATATTGTCCCTTAATTGTGTCCCACCCCACCCCAATTACTTTGAATTTCAATTTGATTCACGGGTCAAACATAATTTTAATTGAAATTTTGGTATTAATGTTAAACCCCACCACCCAATAACTTTAAGAATTGTTTTTAATTATGTCCCCTAAATGTGTCCCACCCCACCCCAATCACTTTGAACATCTTAATCTTTATCAAATTATGTCCCACCCCACCCCAATCACTTTAGAAAATGGTAAACCCCACACCCCAATCACTTTAAAAATTGGTTATAATTATGTTCATTAATTGTGTCCCACCCCACCCCAATCACTTTTGAATTTCAATTTCATTCCCGGGTGAAACATAATTTTAATTGAAATTTTGTTTTTAATGTTAAGCCCACCACCCAATAACTTTAAGAATTAGTTATAATTATATCCACTAATTGTGTCCCACCCCACCACAATTCAATTTTATTCCCGGGTAAACCCCACACCCCATTAACTTTAAGAATTTGTTATAATTATGTCCCCTAATTGTGTCCCACCCCATCCCAATCACTTTACCAAATGTTAAACCCCACACCCCAATATCTTTAAGAATTGGTTATAATTAGATCCACTAATTGGGTCCCACCCCACCACAATTCAATTTGATTCCCGGGTAACACATAATTAAATATTAACTTTTTGAATTTCTATATTAACATCTTACTGTTTACCAAATCACTTTTCCAAATTTTGTCCCACCCCACCCCAATCACTTTACCAAATGGTAAACACCCCACCCAAGTTGATTTAAGATTCGGTTATAATTATGTCCCCTAATTATGTTCCACCCCACCCCAATCACTTTTAATTTCAATTTGATTATCGAGACATAATTATATATTTACTTTGTTATAATTACTGTTTTTACCAACTTGATAAAGTGACTTACCAACTTCATTTAAGGACTTACCAAAATTGAACTTGGGACACAATAAATTTTTCAATCAAGGTTTTCTAGAGGGAAGTTTAAGCAGTCAGCCTCAATCCTTCTGTTAGCAGGTAACTCTAAATGCATGTTATATTTTAATTATTGCAATAATCTTGAAATAAAATCTGAAAATGCTAATAAACTCAAATACCTTTCTTTGTAAGGTAATCGAGATTATAGCATCGTACTTGGTTTGTTATATATAGCCTCATATTTGTACTTATTTTCGGATTATAGCATCATACTTCTCTTTTTTGTTTCTATAATAGCATTGTACTATTTTTGGCTTAATATTAGCGTACCTATTATCGTACATCTACGATTAATTTTTAAGATTAGTTTTAGTTGAATTCCAATTACTGGCTTTGAAATTAATTCTAGAATGCTTGTTTGAAACAGATTTTACTTATTTTCGCATTATAGCCTCATATTTGTAAATGTGGTCATATTATAGCATCATACTTATCTTTTTTGTTTCTATTATAGCATTGTACTATTTTTGGGTTAATATTATCGTACGTACTTTGTTAAATAAGTCATCATCCTTTTACATTTAACATTAGATTTAACAAAGTAACTACTCTTTTTTGTTGCTATTATAGCATTGTACTTTTTATAATAAGGTTATTTTGATCACGATCCTATAATAGCATCCTACTTAATGTTTTTTATAGCCTCATATTTGTACTAATTTTCAGGTTATAACATCATACTTCTCTTTTTTGTTTCTATTATAGCATTGTACTATTTTTGGTTTAATATTATCGTAAGTACTTTGTTAAATAAGGCATCATCCTTTTACATTTAACATTCTACCCGCGTACTACTCTTTTTTGTTGCTATGTTATCATTGTACTTTTTATAATAAGGTTATTTTGATCAATTAACTTGGATATGATTTTCATTTGGTTTTCAATTATTTGTGCAAATTTATTATATTAGAGTTGGTTTTACAATTTATAGTATTACTCCTGGTTATTTTGATCTATCACTTTTTATAATAAGGTTTTTTTTATAGCCTCATATTGGTTTTCAACATCTTTTAAAAACTGAAAAATGGGAAAACATCGTTTAAAAACTGGAAAAAGTAAAAAGTTCGGTTTTAAAAATCAAAAAAACCGGAAACTAAAAAATTTGGTAATAACTTGTATTCGTGCCGGTCTAATATCTAAGAAATTGAACTACTTGGAAATTTGTTTTCACGTTTTATTTATGAATTTGTAGTAAATGGATCAATATTTTGAGGTTTCCTCCTTTCGTTACCTCAATAATTCCCACTGTTGGTACCATTTCACCTTTGCTCGAGTTGAATTAATTTATTGCGATATCAAAAGAGATAGAATCATCGTGCTTTTGATTGATAAAAATGTAAGTTTTGTATATTCTTAACTACATGAATCTTTATTTTTTATTAGTAATTATAATATTTTTTTTGTTAAGAGAAAAAATGATGGCGGTTATCCCAAGTCATCTAATGGAAATGTATTAGTGAAGCCTATCAAAGATTTTGAGATAGCCTGGAGTTTACACATCGAACGTGGTATATCGAGAAGTTTACGTGATGTAAAATACATTTGTAATGATATTGACGATACATTATGTGTTTTTTGGAATTATATACTTTTGTTGCATGACGAAAAAGTTGTGTTATTTGTTAAATAACTAATAAAAAAGTTGTCAAACGAG
Organism: Cichorium intybus; assembly: GCA_023525715.1. NCBI lineage: Eukaryota > Viridiplantae > Streptophyta > Magnoliopsida > Asterales > Asteraceae > Cichorium > Cichorium intybus. The sequence continues at coordinate 67,137,368 of CM042009.1, read as the reverse complement.
GATGTTAATAAGAATACAATTATCTTCCCCCAAAAGAAACTTATATTTGAATTAGAAATATTCATCACAGAAAACCACACACGGAAGCGAAACCTTACATACTATTCAACGACGCCCCTCTCCACCCACACTCTCGGGTATTTATCGTCTCCTATATCGTTGGAAAAGTAATCAATAGCCCGAAAAGAATTTAATCACTCTCATATTCGGCAACTCCCCCTCTCATCTGCAACCTAGCACCTAAAAACTAATTGTCGAAACGAAACTATTTGCCGCCGCCGCATTGCGCGGGTACGCAGCTAGTATATATATATATATATATATATATATATATATATATATATATATATATATATATATATATATATATATATATATATATATATATATATATATATATATATATATATATATATATATATATATATATATATATATATACACACACATACTAATAAAAGAAGCATCTTAGTGCCACATAGCTTTTTTCTAGAGTCTTTATTTGCCAAATGTCATGCTTTTATGCCTACTGCATCTTTATTTCCCGCCTAAAACTTTTTCATACGTCTTCAAAACCGTCCCTAAAGTTACGCCTACTAAAATCAACTGATCAAAATAATCTCATAAAATCAGGACCAATTTATCTTCGATCTCCATAAATTACGGATTATTTCAAAATTCGAATTTATATTTACTTCCATATTATCCTCTCCGATCCTCTCTCTTCCATTTATTGGTCTTCGGTTTTGAGAATTCGATCTTAATTGCCGATAAATCAGCAATAAATTAATGACTACATCTTGATTTCTTTTCATATATCCCTCATTCTCTACTACAAAAATCTCGCCTCTCTTCTATCTACCCATTCCACCCTCTGTAAATCAAAAAGCTCTAATCTTTCTCACCACAATAAAGAGTTCTCACATCACCGCTAATCGGATTTTGTGGGGTTTTAATCGGATATCTGAAATCAATGTTAAAACCTTTATTTCACAGTTTTTGGATTTCATTATCCACCAACAACCATATGATTCTTTGCCAACGATATCAAGAGACGTGTATTTCTCCTTTTTATTGTTCCCAATAGCTTCAGATTGAATGTGTATGTATGTTTAATGTTTGTTTCGTGAACACCATGTCTTTTTAAGTTTCTTGAATATTGTGAAATATTTGAAGCCTTTATTTAGCTAGAACCATAGATTTGTTGTTTGTTTGCAGATTACACACAAAAGATGGGTTCATGGGAGTAATTATGGATTGGTGGAACATGCACCCCAAGTGTTCGACAGAATGTCTCAAGATGGGTTCAAAGAAGTTTCACCTCTCAAGTCTCAACCCAATATCAACTTCCTTTTGCTTTATATTGATTTACCAGATGATTTGTATTTTTTGTTGTTTGTAATTTCTTTTGGTTGGTCCCTGGCATGGGGATACGCACACAAAAGCAGACTCTACTTCCATTTTCATCATTTTTTTGCAGACTACCTTCTTGGCTTCTTGAAGAAGGGCGTTGTGTGTCTTGGCATCCTGAACTCTTGGTTGCTATGCTAACACAAGCAGACACACCAAACTAAAGTAAGTTGAGTTCCTATCCATTTTTGAAATTTAAAACATTCCTATCTAAGGTGCCGATTGACTATTATAATGGCAAAAATTATGGAATATACCATTAATCATGGAGAAATACACGGGACTTCAATGTTAAACCTCCCAAATCGTTGACCACAAATTTGAAGTATACGTAAGTGTGTATGTTTTATATATATATTCGATATTTAATATTTATTTTTCCCTTGTGTTGGCCTTTCCGTTGCCATTTTTGCCATGGATTCATGGCATCAAATTTCCATGAAATTCCTTGAACGAGAAGAATTAGCAAACTACTACTTCCAAAACCTGTGTTTTCAGACCTTTCGTAATCGTCACGCAAAAAATCAACTCTGTTGAAATCAAAGAACTTATAGTTTGTTGCCTCTCACAGATGATCCTCAGCAGGGACCATAATGTAGAATCTGGGTGGAAAAGTGTTTTCGTGGTATGTTTTTTTAATGCTTTCCTTCATATTTATAAGCTGATGTTCCGTTCTACGAACATATAATATAAGGACCGGTTCAACAATTTTTTTGTACTATGGTAGTAATATTAACTTTATTAATTTAGGAGTAAGTTGGTTGCTAAAAGCAGGAAAAGCAGGACCGATTTTGTAATTTTTTTAAAGTATGTTGCTAAATTTAACATATAAAAAACAACGATGCCTAAACGGAGTATTGCATTAATTCTGACAAAAATATTCAGGGAAAACAACAGGTTTTGGTAAAAAAAAAAGGAAATTTAGATGGTTTAAAAGTTGGTTGCTAAAAAACTGAAATTTGCAAAAGTTGGTTGCTATTTACTAATGTTTAATAGCATCATTTCGTTGCAGGTTGCTAAAAACTGGAAAGTAGGACCAATTGTGTAATTTTTTTAAGTATGTTGCTAAATCTAACATACAATAAACAACGATTCCTAAGCGGAGTATTGCATTAATTCTAGCAAAAATATTCAGGGAAAAAACAGGTTTTTTGTAATAAAAAAACAGGGCAATTTGGAAAAATTTTGATGGTTTAAAAGTTGGTTGCTAAAAAACTAATATTTCCAAAAGTTGGTTGCTATTTACTAATGTGTAATAGCATCATTTCGTTCCAGGTTGCTAAAAACAGGAAAAGTAGGTATATGGAGAAGAATAAAATGTATTGTTTAAACACTTGCTTACATCCCTTGAGGTTTTAACCTTTTGTCTTTGCTTCATGTTTTAATTTCAAAATGTGTATGATATATTTAGGGTAGAGTTAAAATGATTTACCTTGAATCTGAAGTTTGGAAATTCTTACATTTGACTTTTAAAATTCAAACTGTCTTTTTGACATAGATTTTGCTATCTTGCATCCCTCATTCTTGGTTGACATTATGTAACTTCGATCTTTCAGGGCTTTAATTGCTTACAAAAAAGGTGAGGTGAACGTAGTTTTTTTGGAAATACTAGCACAAAGGTAAATAAAGATTATGAGAACTCTAAATCAAGTCATTAGCCAAAGATTTGATGGGTAAAACAGATGTAAAATCACTACAACTGTTTTTATTATACTTTAAAATATATCCAATAATCCACGTTAAAATTGCTTTGATTTTACCCAAAACTCTTTAAATTTCTGTGTACCCAAATCGTTTGATTGCAGTTGTTATTATTTGTGGTAAATAGTCCCATTTTATATGTGTCATATTTTAGTACATACTACAAATTAGGAAGACGTTCATTAGTTTTCTCATTTTGTTGCCTTTTGAAGATGAGAATGAGGTGTTCTTCAGAATTAAGCATAACAACTTGCTGACGAAACCGGTTAATGTCTATTGTGATAGACACGAGGAAGATCTTGATGAAGTATATTTTTAATTATATAACAAGTTTAAGTACTATTTTTTTCGTTGTTTAAATATATAAAGGATTTGGGCTTCTTTACAAAAGTCATATGTCTCCATGTTTGCAAGTTAATTATAATTAATACAACAGATAATTATTTGAAAGAAAGTGCGAAAAATATTTAAAAATAAATTAAGGGACCCGCCAACCGTTCTTGATCAGACGGTCTCCCGAAAAGCAACTTTTCTTTATTCTTTTAATGGAACATTCGACCCTTGCCATCTTCCATGATAGACAATGCATCACAATTCATCAGTCCCAGACCTAAGGGTGCGTTTGGTTCACAGAATGTTTAGAAAGGAATTGAAAACTTTTGGATGAATGAGAATTTGAAGGAATTGGAATCTCTCATGCGTTTGGTTGACAAATAATGGAATTGAATTATTTGTTGATTTTGTTTGGTTTGCAATTTTATCGAATGAATTGAAATGTAAAGTATATAAAATGACTAAACTGTCATTTATAAGGTTAAATATGTCATTTTAATTGAAGATAAGAAAAGATAAGCAATGGAATTTGAATTATTTGACATTATCCAAAGGAATGATAAATTCATTTATATATGGAATTTGATGGAATCTTATACAATTTCATTCTATCAGATTTTCAACCAAATACGTTTTCAATGAAATTTTTCTTTCCAATTCCTTTGAATTACATTAGATTACTTGAAGCAAACAAGTCCTAATTCTCATAACACGTTATAATGCCAATTCAGTGATTCAATCTATGATTTCATGACGATGTTGAGTTAACGGTTGACTAAAGTTGATATTTCCACTATCTTGACGGTACTTAATTGTAAGACTCTTCACTCTTTTCTTACAATGTATTGACATTATTCTATATCATCTTACTTTCGGCTAATTGCAAGAAATAGCGACATACTTTCATTTAAATGTTAATTATAGCATTTTACTTTCATTTTCGGCATTTTACTTGCTAATTTCAGCGATTAAATAAAATGTTATTATTATTATATAAGCTTTTTTAATTGTCAACCGTGTAACACACGGGTTTGTAAACTAGTATATATATATATATATATATATATATATATATATATATATATATATATATATATATATATATATATATATATATATATATATATATATATATATATATATATATATATGTGTGTGTGTGTGTGTGTCTATATATATATATATATATATATATATATATATATATATATATATATATATATATATATAAAAACAAGGGAGAGGCGTCGTCATCGGAAATTTCAGATAATTCGTTTATTAGCCTTGGGATTTTACAACACATGGAGGAAATGGGAGACTTTTGTGGTTTCTCGAGGAGAAGCGAAAATGATAAGGGTTAATTATCATAGGTTTCTTAGGAGTTTTTTATGGAGTATTGTCTTTTACTGGTTTGTTAGTTGGAGTCGTTAACGTCTTTTTGTTGGAGTCTGGCTTGGTGTTCAGGCGTGTGGTCTGTAGTTGGTGTTGTGTGGTGTCTTCGGTTGGTGTTGTTTTGTAGCCGTTGTTCTGTGGCGCCCTAGCTCTTGGCTGGGTTTTGCCTTCTATTTTATATAAGTTGCATTTTCAAAAAAAAAAAAAAAAAAATATATATATATATATATATATATATATATATATATATATATATATATATATATATATATATATATATATATATATATATATATATATATATATATATATACATGGTCGAATTATAGAGAGAATCTAAATAAATGATATAACCTAGGAAGTTTTTTTCTACACATTATTTAAATTAAAAGTTATACCCAAAATTATATATATATATATATATATATATATATATATATATATATATATATATATATATATATATATATATATATATATATATATATATATATATATATATATATATATATATATATATATATATATATATATATATATATATCGTGTTAAGGCTTTTAAAAAAATTCAAAAGAAATCAACGTTTTTTATATTTATATTTATATGCATATGTATATATGCATATAAGCTTTTTTTTAAACAGAACATTTAAAAATATCATACACGCTAGGATTTAGAGTTTTAAAGAAAAAATTTCTAAAAAAAATCATTATTCAGCATATGCATTGGACTATGTATATCAAAAATCATTACTTTTGTATATATATATATATATATATATATATATATATATATATATATATATATATATATATATATATATATATATATATATATATATATATATATATATATATATATATATATATATATATATATATATATGCATAGTCCTATACAGATTTTGAAAATTTTTTTATATTTAAATCATAGCTTTATAATGATTTGGGTATATTTTTTTGAAAAATATTGTGTATAAAAAAAGTTTATAAAATTGGTTTTGTAGGTTTTGTAGGTTTTCTCATTTGAACTTATATATATATATATATATATATATATATATATATATATATATATATATATATATATATATATATATATATATATATATATATATATATATATATATATATATATATATATATATATATATATATATATATATATATATATATATATATATATATATATATATATATATATATATATATATATATATATTTATATATATATATATATATATATATATATATATATATATATATATATATATATATATAGCAAGTGATGCCTAGCTTAGCTGGTTGATGCATCAGGGTTATATACCCACGTGGGTGGGAGGTCGTGAGTTCGACTCCGACTGACTCCATGTGGGGGATTTTCCCGGATTGGTGGTAAAAAGGGGGGAGGAAATGGAGGCGATTGGGGCCCGCCCGGGAACGGAATTACCCCTCTAACGTTCCAGAGTACTCATCATCGCCGGTTCAAAAAAAAAAAAAAAAAAAAAAAAAAAAAAAAAAAAAAAAAAAAAAATATATATATATATATATATATATATATATATATATATATATATATATATATATATATATATATATATATATATATATATATATATATATATAAGCGTTGGCTAGGTAAGCGCCCTGTAGTAAGAGGAGTAGTTATGAACCCTGTAGACCATCCACATGGGGGTGGTGAAGGGAGGGCCCCAATTGGTAGAAAAAAACCCACAACCCCTTGGGGTTATCATGCACTTGGAAAAAGAAGTAGAAAAAGGAATAAATATAGTGATAATTTGATTCTTCGTTGCCGTAGTAAATAGGAGAGAAAATAGAATTTCTTTCTTCGTCTTTACAAAACAAAAAAAAAAATAGGAGGAAGCTGTGACACGTTTACTAAAAAAAATCTGTTTGTAGCAAATAATTTATTAAAAAAAATAAATAGAAAAATTTGGGGCGAACGACGGGAATTGAACCCGCGCATGGTGGATTCACAATCCACTGCCTTGATCCACTTGGCTACATCCGCCCCTCTACTATTATCTAGTATTTCTATATTTTTCCATTAACATGAAAAAAAAAGAGCATATTATTTCTTTCTTATTTCTGAAATCAAAGTAATAAATAAGAAAAATGAGAATGTATATATATATATATATATATATATATATATATATATATATATATATATATATATATATATATATATATATATATATATATATATATATATATATATATATATATATATATATATATATATATATATATATATATATAGATGGAGAGGTTAAAATGAGAAGGATTAAAAGATTGAGAATGTGAGAATGATTCTGGACCAATCATTTTATAGTGATATTATAATAATTTAACAATACGTCTAATTAATTAAAATTCCTAAATAATTATGTTATCCCTAGAATTAGGGGATTAATTTATTCAATTTCCATGATTATAGAGATTATATATGTATATATATATATATATATATATATATATATATATATATATATATATATATATATATATATATATATATATATATATATATATATATATATATGGAGAGTTTAAATGAGAAGGATTAAAATATTGAGAATGTGAGAATGATTCTGGACCAATCATTTTATATTGATATTATAATAATTTAACAATATGTCTAATTAATTAAAATTTCTAAATAATTATGTTATCCCTAGAATTAGGGGATTAATTTATTCAATTTCCATGATTATAGATAATAAAATTGCTGTTACCTAAAATAAAGAAATTAATTGATTTTTTTGTTATTTTATTAATGGAATATTAAAAAAAATATTTTTTTGGTCAAAATTCGAAATTTTAATAGTTTGGTCTTTTTTTTCACGATTTCAACCATGAATGAATAGAAAAAATATTTTTATAATTTTAGTGATTTAATTTTTTTATAGAGATTATACAAAATTATATTGTAATCATCAATCAATAAAATATAAATAAATATAAACTTTTTGAGAATTTTTAAAAATCATATTTGATATGTTTTTGATAATCATGAATGATTACAAGTAACAATAAATATTAAAGTGAAAAAAGTACAAAAGATATATAAAATTTTAATACAATTGTAATCATAATACAAAGATTAAAACAATGTTGCAGCCCCGATGATTATTCTTGCTTAGATTTTTCTTGTTGCTGCCATCACACACAAAAGAAAGAGGGGGACTCATGATCATTATTATTATTATTGGATTCACAACTGCAAAATCAAGTTCAAGCTCATTCAAAATAAAAACAACTCATAAATTATAATGTTATGTATATGCATATGACTGATGATTACAAATGATAATAGAAAGTAGACGTTACAGTGTTAATAATCAATGATTAACACCGCTCACCATCAATGATTTATACTTAGACACTTAATCAAAAAAACAAACATATGTAGTATTATTCTTCAATGATTAATACTTTGGCCCTTAATAAAACAAACATATATATACATTGTTAATCATCAATGATTAATACTTTGGCCCTTAATAAAACAAACATACATATACAGTGTTAATCATCAATGAGTAATAATTTGTCCCTTAATAAAACAAACATACATATACAGTGTTAATCATCAATGATTAATACTTTGGCCCTAAATAAAACAAACATACATATACAATACATCCATTAGTAATTGTCGCAACAGTGCAGACATCAATGGATGTTGTGGCGGCTTCAGAGGAAGAGGATGAAGTTGGATCTATCTTCAAATCGTCTGGATGAAATAGTTCGGAAGTTGCAATCGGAGGTTTCAATAGTGACAAGATTAAATCCCTGATATCTTGCTTTTTTTCCATTTTATTGGCACTAAAAATGGAGATTAAAATTCAACCATTTTAAATTAGCTACCTATTAGGACGAAATTGCCCTTAAAATTTTTTCAAATTTTACAATTATTACCAAGTAGTTTCATTATTTACATAAACAGCCCATATATATATATATATATATATATATATATATATATATATATATATATATATATATATATATATATATATATATATACATACTATCCTAATAAATAAGTAACTCAAAGTCATATGTCATCTCCTCATTCATTTGGACACATGTCATTTTCTCATGATTTTGAATTTCTTAAAAAAAATAAAGTACTTTGTTTATTAGTACTCCTTAACAATCAGTTACAATTCGCCGTTACAATTCTATAACCCATAATTACGCTTTTATTAATACGAAACTGTCAATTAAATGTTTTACCCTAAATTTCTTCTGACGATTTTAAAAATAAAATTGCAATTGTGAATATATATGTTAGGTATTTTTGTATTTTCCCAATGGTAAATCGAGATTTTTAAGCACTAATTGCAAGATATAGCAATGGACTTCAATTTATTTGTGTATTATAGCATTCTATTTTTATATATTTCTATTACATTTCTATATTCTCAATTTTGTGTGTTTTTGTTTATTTTAAGATAATATGCTATCTACTTTAAGTTAGTACAATGCTTGATGTTTAGATGTTCTTATTTAACATTTTTTTAATCAACCCGTGTAATACACGGGTCTCACAACTAGTAAGTATATATATATATATATATATATATATATATATATATATATATATATATATATATATATATATATATATATATATATATATATATATATATATATATATATATATATATATATATATATATATATCCTATCCTAATAAATAAGTAACTCAAAGCCACATGTCATCTCCTCCTTGATTTTGCCACATGTCATTTTCTCATAATTTTGAATTTTTTAAAAAAAATTGTTTGAATTGAATGTATTTAATGTATGTATTTAATAATTCATAACTAAAGCAATAAATTAGGAACCTTTATTTATATAGCCACATATGTAGAGTTACTTTTTAAATAGTTCACCATTTACATTTTAAATAAATATATAGTTTATATTGATGACAAAAAAATAAATATATCAATAATCACATTAATATAAAAAAATAACTTTTTATATGCATTTGCATAGCAAACCAAATGCGTATGTATATCAAAACTTTGTTTTAAATCATTTTTATAAAACTATTAATTGTTGCTTTTAAAAATATGGGTGTGTTTTTTAATAATGTATAACAAATATTTTTATGTTATTAGCATAACTTAAGTTCTTATTCAGAAGTTGAATAACGGAGAATATGATACGATATAGAAGATGAATATATAAACTCGAATATTATCTTATCCTAATAAATAAAGATTTAGAGGACACTTGTCATCACGACATTGATTTGACCACATTTCATTTTCTCATAGTTTTGAAATTCTAAAAAAAAATAATTTGTTTGACAGTTAAGGGTGACTCCAAAAAGATCGGTTTCAGTTTGTTATGCATTGTGTGCTGGCTTGCTTTACTCTTTCAGTTACGATTAGTATAAAAGTTTCAGTTTCTTTTCAAATTTATTACAATTTATTGAATTACTAAAATTACGAATTTTGAACTTATTAGAATCTATTACAATTACAAAAATTAAGGTATGAGAATTTGAATTGTTGTTTTTAATATCTAAAATTACGGGTATGAGAATTCGAATTGTTGTTTCACCATATTTCTCATATCTTATGAAAATTTGGTTTTTAAAATAATTAATATTTATATTTTCGTTAAATACGTTTTATTTATGTCATCCCGTGTAATACACGGGTGTTACAACTAGTATATATATATATATATATATATATATATATATATATATATATATATATATATATATATATATATATATATATATATATATGTGTGTGTGTGTGTGTGTGTGTATATATATATATATATATATATATATATATATATATATATATATATATATATATATATATATATATATATATATATATATATATATATATATGTAGAAATTCAAATGAGACCATGCAAATTTTGTGAGACGGGGAGACTTAATCTTAGCTGCTCATTTTGGAGATCAAAAAATAAAGAAAATTAAAATTGGCTAAAATAATGAGAAATTTCAAAAAAAGAATTCTACTAATTTTCACTAGTTATTCTATCTAAAAAAATAAAATCAAAATAAAAAAATAAAAAAAGCCTGGAAAAAAAATTCAGTGGAATGTTGCTGGATGTTGAACATTCTAATTGAATATTACATAGAATAGAGTAATATTCTACTAGAATATGAAAAAAACGGTAAATGTTTTTATTTTTTTATTTTATTTTTATTTTTTTGAATAAAAAATGATGAAAATAATTAATAAATATGTGTTTTTTTAATTTTTTTCATTTATTTTTCATTTTTTAACTTTTTTTTTTTGTTTTACACTTAAAATGAGTGGATAGGAATGCGTCTCCCGGTCTCACGAAATATAATGGTCTCATATGAACCTAACCTTATATATATATATATATATATATATATATATATATATATATATATATATATATATATATATATATATATATATATATATATATATATATATATATATATATATATATATATATATATATATATATATATATATATTGATGCTATATTGATGTAAATTTGTGGATAAGGTACTACTAACCTCGACCATTTAAATTTAGTGGGTATGAAGTGTTGTATTTGTTTTCCAAATTAATAGGCTTATAATTCGATATTTTACTAGTGAGAATTATTTTATGTTTTCTATTTTAGATTTTAGAGTTTATGTAATTAAAATATAAATATGTTCTTGTACGTATTTCATTTTCCAAAGAATAAATAGATTAAGTTGTGTGGGATCCAAAGTTCAACACCACATTTGTCACTAAAATCGTTTAAGAAACTTTTAGATTTTTAAACGAAAATTATTTGGAGCTTTATTCTTCTTTTATAATGGCTTTTTTAGTAGAAAATTATAATTTGTGTCATAAAAATGTTTTATTATTGAGAAAGTTCTACCTTTCCAATGAAAAGCAAAGTATTTGGAACTTTATTCTATCATTTATAAACGGAGGATGATGATTATAACCACTACACAAACTTATAGAAATCTTAATTTTTGAAAACTGTTGGTTGTTAACCTTCATATGATCGCCGGTTAGACTTCATATATAAACGACAACGAAACCGATGTCACTATATGATCTCCAACCTTGGAACCTCTTTAGCAAGCTCACAAGATTAGTAGTACTTGTTGTGTTTCTTCTTGTCATTCCATCAAAGGTTATGGAGTGTGGGTCCCTAGTTAAGAGACTTCCTGGTTTGCTTCATGATCTTTCTAGCATAATTGAAACTGGGTAACGCTTCGCAATGATTTACTATCCTGTTATTCGTTCATTATTAGTCCATCCATACAATATATATATATATATATATATATATATATATATATATATATATATATATATATATATATATATATATATATATATATATATATATATAGCTGTTATATACTTAAGCTTAGGTATAGAACCACTAAAAATTTATATTTTTTAACAAAAATAAAAGGTGAATCAACTTAATTTGTTCTTTATAGTTGTACACAATTTGTTGCTCCACTCAATTTAACTTGTTTACTTTCTATCTTAGTGATGTTTCTTCAGATCACCAACTTCTATATCATCGACACATGTAAGGGTGATACTTTTAATCACTCTATTATATGACACTTACAATCCTTTTTCATATTTCTATAATTAATCATATGGATTACTTATATTAAGGAAAATGAAAATGAAAGTTTTTCATAAGAAACCCAATGTATTTTGATGGTTCTACACCTAAGTTTAGGTATATAACAGCATCATACTCACTTTTCTATATATATATATATATATATATATATATATATATATATATATATATATATATATATATATATATATATATATATATATATATATATATATATATATATATATATATATATATATATATATATATAGTCAGGATCTTTGAGAAGTTATAGTTTCTCGATAACTTGAGAACTAAAATTGGAATTTTTCCCGACCATTTTTTTGACTTTTATTTTTAAAATTTTTATAACAGCCTTAAGCGACAGTTACAAGTTGATTCATCGAAAAAAGTTGTCCAAAATATGTTTTTTTTCGATTTGTATATATGATTTAGAAAAAATCACGTTTTCTTCAAAAAAATTTCAGCGAATTTTGAATATATGCAACGCTTTTGCCATTTATAAAGTCTGTTTTAAGTTTATTTTTTGACAAAATGGCCAAGAAAAGTTTTAGTTTTATTTTTGGCGAAACTATGAGATTTGTATGATCCTTTAGTTATATATATATATATATATATATATATATATATATATATATATATATATATATATATATATATATATATATATATATATATATATATATATATATATATATATATATATATAATGAAGCACTCAAAATAAATATTAAAAAAAAGGTATATAAGGCCTCAAATGTTAAAATAATAATAATAATAATAAATCCATGTGTATACTTTATGCATGCATGTATGGTGTTGATTATTTAGGAATCTTAAATCTTTTAGACATCGATCTCATACGATAGATGAAAAACAAACTAAGACTAAAAATAAGAGTAACATTTTACTAAATGGTGGCAACATCGTGTTTAGAAAGTTTAAGAGCAAATGAAAGGTAAGAAATCAAAAAGTCTTCAAAAATATCTAGTTATTAAAATAATTTATGTAAAAATATTATTTGTTTCTCTTTTGTAATTTAATGGTTTTATTTTCATCAAAAACGAAATATAACAAATCTGATAGTATTTTATGTGTTACAAATAGACATCTATATCGATATATAAATATAAACTTTTTTTTATATAATAACTATATCATAATTCACACGTGAGTTTCTGATACTTAGATTGGAATTTGCCGGTATTTATATGAGAATATCATATATGGTTAGATAATTAATTTAAAGAACCACATGCACAAATGAATAGTACAGGAATTCAGATGTAAATGTAATGTAATCGGGACAAGTAATCGGTCATTCATACGTGAATGAATATCGTATACATTAAAAAGTGGTTAGATATTGTTGACCTCTTGTATATAATGACCATCAAATTGAGTGTAGAATATCAATATCTGTTATGTTAGTTGAATACCCAATAATCAAAATTTTAATGGGAATATTAATGGCTACAAAGTTGGGGAAACTAGTTTCAGTTCCAGTTACATTGTAATTGATAATAAACTAAGATATAAAAATAATATATTTGGTTTTTTCCAATACAATTTAAGCCCTTGAACTAAAGAAAGAGAAAAAAACCAGTTTAAAATAAGTTAAAGAATGATCAAATTTAGAAAAATAGTTACAATTCTTAACCATTTTACTTGATTAACAGTGAATTAATTCAAACTGTGTGATCAGAAAAAAAACAAATGGACGACATTGATTCCTTGGTTTCCTAATATATATATATATATATATATATATATATATATATATATATATATATATATATATATATATATATATATATATATATATATATATATATATATATATATATATATATATATATATATATATATATATATATATAGGGCTTAGGGAATATGTGGCTGTTATGTACCTAAGCTTCTATATAGAACCCTCTAAAATACATAGTTTTGACTCATATATATCCAACGTAATCATGATTTTTTGTTGACTATTCTTCCTAAATTCACGTGCCTCCTAAATTGATCGAATATGTGTTTTTTTTAATTAATGTGTATATGAACAAATTGAAAGCCATTATCAAATTTATAAAAACACATTATTAAAGTCTGTCATTTTTTTTCAAATAATAAGTTATATAATAGATTCATAGAAGTTAAAAATAATATTTTGATCACTCAATTAAGGTTTTCATAAATATTTTTTGGATATAGTTTTTACATCAAATGACTAAGCGTTTTGAATTATATTGTAAAAAATATTATATTTTTTACATTTTCCTTGAAACTTTGATGGGTTTTCGTAATATAAAAATATATATAATTGTTTGTTTTCATTAATAGTTTGTCTCAAAAATAAAATTTGTTTATTTTAACTTAAAACTACACCATTTTTGAAAGGTTCTATACATAAGCTTAGGTATGTAACAGTCATATATTCACTTTTTCCATATATATATATATATATATATATATATATATATATATATATATATATATATATATATATATATATATATATATATATATATATATATATATATATATATATATATATATATATATATATATATATATATATATATATATATATATTTTTATATATGGATGTATATGTCTACTAACTTTTAATAAAATGTGCTTTTAGCTATATTGGGGTTGGAGAAGCCAATAATGTGCAATTATTTTACTACTTTGCTGAGTCTGAAGGGAACCCAGAAAACGATCCTCTCATTTTCATGCTCTCAGGAGGGCCTGGTTGTACCGCTATTACTAAGGGTTTGATTGGAATAGGTATATCTAAGATCTACAACTTTACGTTTCATTTGCAAATGGGTTAACAAAATGGAAATTGTTTTTGTTGGCTCATGTGCATTTTATGTACATCTCTAAAATTAACAAAAATGATGTATAGCTTTTCATTATATAACCAGTGTCAACACCTTTCTTTCGTTTCACGTCCTACGATTCAAAGTTCACAAGTGTCTATAGGTCAAAGGAAACTATCAATGTGCCAACTAATTAACAATGAGAAGCCCAAACTAAATATATTAAGATATATGGAAACTTGAATTTATGAGTGAGATTAGGAACCTACTGTTGAGTTAGTAATGTTATTGGTTTGAAGACATTTTGGTTTGGATAGGTAAATCTATAACATATCTTTGTTAGTATTGTTAGCAAGTTTTTGTTTATTACCTAATGCTAAGATATTTTTTCTACATAAAAATGTAGTTTACCAGAATGTACCTTATTTAACACGTTGATGGTTCTTCCTACAGGCCCATACACTTTTAACTATGCAAATTCCACTTTAGAGAAGCCAGTGCTCGAGACGAATCCTTATACTTGGACAAAGGTGTCTCATTGTTACTACAACACCAATTGACTGTAAAAAAATGTTCACTTAGCTAAAATATATGTCGAGACTTACTTATTTAATAAAAAAAATATTTTGGGCACCTACGATGATGATATGGTAGACTACAAGTGGAATTTGAGCACATATAAAAGAGAAATGTATGCATCAGAGATGATTTCTATTTAAGAAGGGGGTTTTAATTTGGTCTCCAGTGTTCTTTACAAACACGTAACTCTAGTACTTTCATTCTACATTTTACAATGTGTCTGATGCCAACAAGCCAATGAGTACAAGTTTCTTGAAATAATATCTCTTTTAAAAATTAGGTGGCTAACTTAATAGCTATTGATCATAATAGCTATTGATCACCCTGCTGGGACTGGATTCTCCTATGCAAAAACGCCTGAAGCTTACATAACAAATGATACATTATCAGCGAGCCAGGCTTACCAATTTTTAAGGAAGGTAAGGTACTTTCATGACGAGAATATTTACAATATCTCCAGTAAGTACATCGATTAACAAATTTTAATGGATATGTACATGCTCCAACCAGTCCTTGAAAATGAGTTGATTTCTAGTTCTATAACTCACTTTGTTAATATATGATGCAATTGATATATTTCATGTCATCCAAGCATCTAGAACGAGAAGATTGCAATCAATTTGTTCTAGGTACTAACTAATAACAATGTTTGCTTCATATGTCTATCCGCACAGTGGCTGGTGGAGCATCCAAAATTTATCAATAACCGATTGTATCTTTTTGGTGATTCCTATGGTGGCTTATTAGTTTCGATGATTATTCAGGACATATATAATGGTATTTTAAAATACTTGAATACCTTCCTATTGAGTTTGTTTTGGAAATGAGAAATATGATTTAATAAATGTTATAATCATCTTTTTGTGGTAGTTTTAAAACACATAACCATTTTTTTACTAAGAAATTTTGACAAAATAAAATCTCTTTAAGGAGAGGTTTTGTTGGCATAATTTCTTTTTCATTGTATTGTTTCCCTTTTTTGTAGGTAATGAACGTGGAGAAGGGCCACCTATCAAAATCAAAGTACATATCAAACAATCACCTGGATTAGGCAACTTGTATATTTATATATGGCTGGCTTGTAGTAGTTCCTTTATACAATTATAAAAATCATAATTGATGCTGCATGAGCTTGATTGCACTAAATTTGATAACCATATTGCTGGAAATAGATTTAAAAAAAATATTTTCATGCATCAATAAATTTTATGTGTTTTCCAACTTAGGGGTACGTGCTTGGTAATCCTGTAACAGACACAAGTGAGGACTATAACTCAAGAATCCCTTTTGCTCATCGTGTAGCACTCTTTATCGGATGCAATCTATAAGGTGAATAAGTACAATTGAATTGTGCATTAATATATTAAGCGTCTGGATATCAAAATTGCTAACTGCTCATTGCACAAATAAAAATTGCAATATGATAGCAAAGTAAGTTGCACATTTTTGTAGTCAACTAAAGAAAATTGTCATGGAGAGTACTTGAAGGTAGATCCCAACAACAATCCATGTATGCATGACCTTCAAGTGGTAGATAAGGTACATATTTAGAGTCATATTGTGACACTTCAAGTTGGATTAATTTCAAATTAGTAATGCCATAATTTGAATATATATTCTACTTAATTAATACTTTCTTTATTTATATTTGTAGTGCCTAAATGGGCTTAACTTCGAGCATGTTTTAGAGCCAGTCTGTGACCATTCAATCTCCTTAAACTCTACTCTCACGAGAGGTTTAAGATCTCATGAGAAGACATCCATGGATTTTTGGTTGTTACCTCACGTTCAAATGCAAAGGTGTAAGGTACTCTCTCACACACACAAACTGACACACACACATACATACACACACACGCACGCACACACACACTCCATCCCTCCATTTCCCGTAAGTGTGTATGTGGTAATTATATGTTTATTTCTTTTTTTGAATAAAATATTCGAGTTCCTACTCGGCTATGTTGTATAATTTTCTCCTTTTCATCTTTATGTCTACTCTATTGTTAGGCACATTTTTCTCTTTTGATAAGAGTATTGCCATCATTTTGAAAATACAAACATATCAATACCACCTGCATTTCAAATATAAGAACTTTAAATCTATGAGTGAATGAATTCTCGACATCATCAAATACAACAACTTATGTGAAAAATAATAATTCAACTAGTTGAAATGAAAAAAATATTACCTTTAATAACATGAAAGATCAGAGTAAATTTCTCATCTTTTTCAAAAGTTCTATTTTTTAACAAAATAATTTGATAAGTAGCAAATAACAAGATGCCAGGGAAAGAAGATTACAAGATAACCCAACATTCATTTGTATGATTGTTACACCATCTATTAAAATCAAGAAACGTTTCATTTTCTTTTTATTTTAATGCCAACAAATATAGTAAAATGAAAATTGGTTCGTTAAGTATAGTTGGTTTTTTGTTCCTTATTCTTGAACACCATCATCGTCTCAGGGGCGGACATAGGGGGTCGCTGGGTAGCAAGTGCTACCCCTCAAAGTTTTTGGTTTAGTGCAAAATTTTTGGAAAATTTTTTATCGTAATGTAAATTTTTCGGTGTACTACCCCTAAACTATTGTGTGCTACTCCTGAGATTTTGTTCTGCGTCCGCCATTGCATCGTCTGTTCCTTCCACACTACCTGACAGGAGGCTGGTCGCACCACATCAATAATCTTAGTATTTTTTTTGTTTGAACCCGGACTATCCTCCTAGAGAAAACTTCATAACAAAAGGCCTCCAAGGAAAAATGTTCCACCAATTATTAAGAATCTACTTTATCACTTTACCAATGCTGTGAATATTGGTCTTACCGGTTAATTAATCAACAACCAGCCGCTTGTCGGTTTTTATCTGTCTACAAATAATGTTAATCAGTTGTATTAGGGGGCGTTGGTAAAAATCGTTCATTGATCGGGTTAGGCGGCCATTAATCAGGCTGGGCAGTCAAAATTAGACAAAAAAGTTCGACTAAACTAAACTCAAAAGTAAAGAATAAAATTAGGCGAATGGTAAACTAAATGTCCTAATTTCAACTTCACATCTCTATGTCTCTTATCACGCCAGCTCCTATTTTTCTCTATCTCTCGTCATGGCAACGTCGACCCGGAGGCCGCTTTCTATGTATATGGACATAAAATGATTTAGACTTTGCTATTTATTTTAATATGTACCTATATGTTTAGTTTTGATGTGCATCAAATCACTCTTTTCTATTTGGTGATGTTTATTTTCTTTTAAATAGATTCTTTAATTTATAATTTAGGTCCCCAGTTAATAATTGAATAATCCCCGCCTAGCCCTATTAATCCATTATCCCGAGATGACCGACTAGCTATCGTCTAACAAGTTTTACAACCATGCTCTTTAGACAAATTACACTCCATGAACAGGTGTTGCTCTGTTACAAATTAGGAAAAACTAAGGAAATGACTGTGTCACTTCGAATAAGATTTTGATGCGCGTTACAACTTCCCAAAGGCACACGCAAGATCAAAATGTTTAGTTTACCTAGTAATGTTTTCCACTTAATCGGGGCAGGTGTTGCCTGTCTTTCGGTGTCGGATTTCATATAGGACACTTAGGGGCCTAGGCCACTGCTAAATTTTGGATACGTAATGTAATTTTTATTTATTTATTTATTTATTTTCCTAATAGGGTACAACCCTGCAAAAAATTATTTTATTATATTACCTCGGAAACAAAAAAATTCCGGTGCCACGGCTATTGGTAAATTCTGCGTCCGCCCCTGCTATCTTTGTTGTTGAATTACGAATTAAGAAAGCTAAGGGTATGACTACTTCGAATAAGATTTTGATGCGTCGTAGCCTTCCCAAAGGCGCACGTAAGATCTAAATGTCTAGTTTACAATATGGTAAAACCTTTTCCACTTTATACTTTATAGGGTACCCCAATTGAAAGAGGTCATTTTCTTTGATTTTCCTTCTAAGGGATGAAACTATAAATTGCCTGTTAGTCTCTACATTCCATCTCTATTCATCAAGGTGAATATTATAGCGAGAAATCTTGCATCTATCCTACAATCCGTCCAGCTCCATCCTAACCCTTCTTCCTTTAGGTGAGTTGCTCCAACTCCAAATGAAATTGGCAATGTCTTCCTGTTATGTGAATTTTCTACCAAATGGAGAAATATGGGTTAGTATCTAAACAATAGACATGCAAACACATACTTTAACCTCATGTTATCATACCAGGAGTCTCTCCAAAATTTGACATTGTTGTTGGGGGCAATCGAATTCACCAATAGGTTATCAATGAGAATATTTCTAATTTGCACGTCTTGTTTCAAATTACAAATCATTCTCACACTGCTGAATACTTCTCAATATTAGTCGATTAATGGGGTCTACTATCTCGACCATGTAAATCCATAAACGTCAAACCAAATACTTGGACGTGACGCGTTCGCATGCGACGCACGTCTGGGGAACGTAATGCGGACCCGAGGATTTAATTACGTGCGACGAACGTCCATAAAACGTCATTTAAGTGAGTTTTTCTCTTTGTTTTCGTTTTTTCTTTAATAGTTTTATTATTATTATTTTTCAAATTTCTTTAAAGGTCTATATACTCGGTTTTCACTTATTTTATTTTATTTTTTTTATTTTTTTGGTTTTTTATTTTTTTAATGCTTTTACAACATGGTTGAAGTTACTAGTGTTATTTTGTTTTTTTTTTTTTTGTTTTTTTTTTCATTTTTTATGTTTTTTGAACTAAATATAGGTTCGAGTTTTTTAATGTTTAAAAATTATAAAAGTTTTGAATCATAAAAAAAATTAAGCATCATAATATTTTCAGGTCATACTACTTTTGGATTATATCATTCTTGGATCAAAAATTTTTGAATCATATCATTTTTTAATCACATGATTTTCGATCAATAATATATTAATTAAATAAAATTTTTGTTCATAACAAATTTTGGATCATTATATATTTTGAATCACTTAATTTTGAATCATAACAGATATAATTAAGGATTATAAAATATTTGAATCAAAATATTTTTAGATCATAACAAATTAAGAATCATAAAATTTTGAATCATAACTTTGTTAAATCATAAATACTATGAATCATCTTATTTGCTTTTCTGAATTTAGATAAAAGAATTTCATTATGTTGTATAGTAAAATATTTGTTAAAGCTAAAATATGAACATTTCAAAATTTTATTTATAAAAAAATCATTTTACAAAGTCACTAATATAATGAGTAGAAATATCCTTTAAATTTTCATAATTTTTGGAAAATATTTCTTTCCTAAGTTTTTTTTATAAAAATAAAAAATTTTAAATATATATTTTTTTCAAATTCTCATAATTGTATTCATTTTGTAGAGAAATAAATTTTAAGAACTTTGGTTTTTTTAAAAAAAAATTCTATAAATAAAAACAAGTTATAGGTAATCCTTATATTAACCCAAGAATAAATATAAGGCTGTGACCTTACTATAACAATTCACAATATCGAAGAGGGATGCCGTAGTCTTTATTGTAAATTTTATAAGGTAGGCGAATGACGATTCAGCCAATTCCACCGCGGAAACATAATCATATTATAATGGAATTCCTAGTTTCTTTTTTAGATTTATTGAACTGTTCAATAACATGTTTTAATCTCGGGAATGCCCCACTGTTTGTGACTGGGATACTGAGGATCACAAACTGGGTGTGAATAACCATGCAAATTAGCTCGGTACTCTCGAAGTCAATTATCATCTCAAATTAACGTGCCAGTTAACCACACACGCTCCGTCAATAATGGTAAAATCTAGAAACCCATTGCAACTCTTTGTGGACCCCAATTGGTGTGCCGGTAAACCACACACGCTCCACCATTGTTCCACAAAGTGCAATGTGCAATTCCATGGATTAGCATCAATTCATATTTTTAACCTAAAGTAACTAGATTGGGTTTTTGTTAATGGTTCTAGTACTTTCAATTATAGCATTATACTTTTAAGAGGCTTAAGCGGTTCTATCAAACCCGTTCGGCTAACGACACTCGATTGACCAGGAGAGCGGTGGGTGAGAGTGGACACCAATTAGACTACAATTTTATAGGCAGACGCCATATACTATCTTTATATGACAGTTTTGTGAATGAGACGTACTAACAGTAAGACTAACCAGTTTAATCTTACATATAAATATTAACTTTTAATCATAAATATATGAGATGTATTTTAAACTCTTTAAAATATTTTTAGATTTAATCTTTTTAATTTTTCGCTAATTAAGCTTTAATTTTCGAAAATTAAATTTAAATCCTTAAGTGATTTAATTTATCTTTTAATTAAACTATTTAATTAAACTAATTAAATCAAGATAGGCATCACACAATTAATCAAATTAATTTACCTATATTAAACCCCTAGATTTCGCATACAACAATTAATGGGTTTAAGGATTCCAGTTTTTTTAAACAATCACAGTTACCAAAAATAAGAAACCTGCAAAACCCTAGCATGTGAAATCGCAGACAAGGGGTGGCGGCTAGGGTTTCTAAACCCTAGCCACAAATGTCGATGATGGCCTTATGGAGGGTTAAATTTTCGCAAAATACCCTTTATCATGCAAAGCAGTTATAGCAATTCACATAGAAAAACAGCCAAGACTCTGATACCACTAAAAGGTTTAACACAAACAATGAACTAGAAACCCTAAGTTCACATGCAACCTAATGGAGGACCTATGTTTTTTCTATCTTATGAACATATAACAAAACCTAAGGCCAAACAATAATTTCTAAAGATTGAAATCAAGAAAACCAACCTTTGATTCTTGATCCAGAAGCTAGCAGCAAAAGTATCCTACCTCAAATGGAGTCACACCCAAGCAGGAGGGAGAGAAGACAGCAGAGTTCCAGTGAGATGGTGAAGGTGGCGCAGGAATTAGGGCACCAGGAGGTTCCTTTTATAGCCTCCAAGGGTTACAGTCAAAACCCTAGAGGAGCCTCCTTAATGGGCAAGCCTGTTGACCATTTGGACCAAGGCTTCTAAACCCTAATTAGGGTTTCGCCAATATGGAGGTTCCCTCCATATTTCACGCCAACTTGGCCCCTGGCCACCGGTTGGCCAGTTATTCAACTATTGAATAAATACAAACTAGTCCCTGCACTTTTAATTAATTGAATTAATCACTAAATTAAATCCAATTAATTCTAGATTAATTTCTAATTAATAATTATAGTTTCCAATTAATATATTAACAATTAAATATATTAATAAACTATTTGTTTTATTTCTATTGATTTATTAAACAATTAATAAATCAACCTTTCTCATTACTTAACTCTACACCAATCCTTCGGCTATGAGGGCAACCCAAATGAACTTTGCTTCAATTAATAAGATAAACACAATTTATAGTCATGGCTTAGACACCTAATCCAACAATATATATCCGAAAAGATTATATATTAAGAGAAATTGTATTTCCTCCTATATTTTATTCATACTCATCATTCTACCCATGTTAATTGACGACAAGGATCACGACACGTGAACACTTGTCACCATTTAACATAAGTACGATGATGGAAATGAATAAGATGTAGGAGAAAATTCAATTTCTCTTACATTAAATACCTTTTAAATGAAGCATGTTGAGTATTGAACCGCCTATACTGCTACATACTATCGTCTCTTCAGTGTCTTCACTTTCTAAATTGATCAACAATTGAAGATTTGATTTCCTTATAAATTAATGATGGACAGGTTTGGTTTAGATGTAAAGTTAATCAAGTTAGGTTCAAGGAGTTTCTTTCTATGCCCTAAACAAACTGCCATAACCACTGGACAAGGTGATAACGACGGTATAGTTGGATTTGAAAATTACTTGACAACGTCATCAACACCAACATCGTCTACTTGCTAAAATGTAGTAGAATAAGAAGCGAAAGCTGTTGTAGGTTGGCTTAGATTCATTAACTTCTTGCAGTAACATAGTAACATCTGTTGTTCATTGTGTTAGTCTCCAATTCCCAATTCCACCTTTCCTCTGCCCCTCCCCAATTTTAAAGCAAAATCTTGTTTATACCTTAGTGAACTAGGGTTTTTTCAACCCATAGAAAAGTGTGAAACAAAATCAACCCATACAAACGCGCAACACAAATATAATCGATCACATAAAAAAGGAAAGTGTATGTTGATTTCTTATAACTCAATGACACACTGTTTGAAAAATGTTGCTTTAGATTAGTAGTCTTGACATCTACAAAAACACTCAGTTTTAGAAATATTACCTAAATTTAGAAAAACCTCACACGTGTATAAAAGGTTTAAGTGAATATTCAAAATTATGACAAAATAATGTTTTAGAATAAGAAAAAATGTGCAAATATTTCGATCATTATGCTTATTTATGAGTATAATGATCATCAATATAAAAATATCATTTGATCTTTCATAAATTTGATGGTTTCTTTTATTTTTATCTTTTATTTAACTTGTCAGGATTACCTATCAATATACGAACATGCATGGGCTAATAGGAGAGACGTACGAGAGGCTCTTCATGTTCGTGAGGTTGGTAGTTAACAATGACTTGTATTCATGTTCATGTTGATTGTGTAGGATGATAATCTCATGATATCATGACCACAGGGATTTAACGAAACCGAGTGGGTGGCATGCAATAGCACCTTGCAATTCTTTTATGGCGAGGAACCCATATCGTACACGCACAATGTCTGGAGTACTGTTGCCTATCACAAACACTTTCTTAATAAAGACAGTCGAGCTCTTGTATATAGGTGTTCCACTTCTTTAGTTATGCTGATTAATTTTCATCTATCTCTTCCTCTCAATACTTATATCTACTATGTTTTTTTTATTAAAAGTAGAGTCCACTTTTGGTTGACCTTATTCATGTATACATGTGGTACTAGAGTACTAGAATGCAAACTAACTTCCTTGTTGGGTTATTTCCTTTTGTGTTTGAGCAGTGGAGATCATGACATGGTTGTTCCCTATCTGAGTTCATTGAAGTGGATTGAATCACTAAATTTGGTAGTCGTGGATGATTGGAGACCCTGGTTTGTCGATGAACAAGTAGCTGGGTTAGTTGTCTTTTCAATCGGAGAAATGTGATATTCTATCATAGAAATGAATCCTAAAATTAGTAATATTTTGAAACTATTTTGCTATCTTATTCTGTTGCAGCTACACTGTAACGCCCCAATTTCAAAAATAAAAAAAATAATTTATTACCAAGATTCCAATAAAACATTTATTCCAAAACATAAAACTGTTCAACATGATACTTAAATTAACAGCGGAAACATTTTAAAAATACTATTATAGTTCATTGATATCAATCTCTTGAATGCGACGCGCTGCCGTCAAGCCTTGCCCTTCCCTTTGTCAATTGAATTACCTGAAATATTATAAAAACAACGGGTAAGCTTAAAGCTTAGTGAGTCCCCAAATTACCATACATGCCCACACATTAAACAACCCGTCCTCGAGAACGACCCGACCCTACCCGCCATACAATAGCTACGGGCGTCCATCATACAACAGCTATGGACACGGGAAAGTTCTACCCATCATACAACAGCTATGGGTTCCCGGTTATGGCCCAGCCCATCATACAACAGCTATGGGACAAGGCAATAGTCCAACTCGTCATACAACAGCTACGAGGGGACACGCATCAGTACTGAGCCCAACAATAAATAACCATAGATATAGAGCAAATCATATAACTGTAAACAACACACAAGATGCCTAACATGCAACATCATATAGTAAGGTGAGGATACTCACCTGATTCGAAACCGCACAGATATTCTCTAATATCCCCACTTAGCTCGTCCACACACCTAAATCCCACACACATACAACATATCAATTGCTGACTAGGCTCTTACAGACCTGCCTAAAGGTTAGACTCACTATGTGCCATCAAACCGTGGTCAAAACTAAGTTCCTGGTCAAACAGTCGCTCGCCGCGGCGTGGCTCCTCATCCTACGCGCCGCGGCTATCATCGAATAAATACGGGTTTCAGCCGAGTCCGCGCCGCTGACATAGCCAGTCCGCGTCGCGGCTCGTAACATTCCAAAATGTTTTTCAGCGATTAACAGTACATCAATCGGCTAGGGTTTCACTCCAAAACCTTCCTGCGATCAGAAACTACCCTAAGATCACTTCCTTAGGGACATGCAAGTCTATTCATGTCCTCAGTCTAACCCTAAGGGTTACAAGTCATCTAAGACTACTACTTAAGGGATAACACCATGAAAACGGGATAAACTGAAATATTAGAAGGTAGATCCTCTTACCTTACTTCTGGAAAACAGAGAAATGCACCCGATCGTCTACAGCCTTTCCCCACGCTGTATTTCTTCCTTTAAGCCTCCAAATCCTTGGAACCACAGAGTCTCTGCTGAAATCGGACGCCTCTGCTCCAGAAAACTCCCCAAAGACACGAACCCTAGGGCTGGGTCCCTTTATATAGGTTTTTAAATCCGAATTAGGGTTTTTCACTTTAGAGGCGCACCGCGTCGCGGGATCTTTAGAACCGCGCCGCGCGTACAAATCCTTCGCGATTCTAGATTCTTCCTAAAGCCGCACCGTGGATTCCTTCGGGCCGCGACTCGGCGGAACGGGTCTTACAATTCTCCCCCACTTAACTGGATTTCGTCCCCGAAATCCGTGCCGGTAAATAATTCTGGATAATGCCTCCGCATTTCCTCCTCCGATTCCCAAGTCCATTCAGACCCTTTTCGATGCTGCCACTGAACCTTAACTAATCCTATTGTTTTATTTCGTAAAGTCTTTATCTTCCTTTCAATTATGGCAATTGGTCGCTCCACATAGTTTAGGCGTTCATCTAATTGAATATCCACCAAAGGTACTATTGTAGATTCCTCAGTAACGCATTTTCTGAGCTGCGAAACGTGGAACGTGTCGTGAATCTGACTAAGTTGTTCGGGCAGCTCCAACCGGTAGGCTACCTCACCTACACAGGCGACAATTTGATATGGTCCAATGTACCTAGGGCCAAGCTTTCCTTGCTTCCTAAAACGAATAACTCCCTTCCAAGGTGACACTTTTAGAAGAACATAATCCCCAACTTGAAACTCGAGATCGGACCGTCGCCTATCCGCATAACTTTTCTGTCGACTTTGAGCGGTTAACAATCTCTCCCGAACCTTCTGAATTAACTCAGTTGTCTTGAGCACCACCTCTGTACTACCCAATACCTGCTGGCCAACCTCGCCCCAGCAAATAGGTGTCCGACATTTTCTTCCATACAACATTTCAAAGGGAGCTCTGCCAATGCTCGCGTGATAACTGTTATTGTAAGAAAACTCAGCTAAAGGGAGATGGTGTCACGCCCCCAAACCACGATGGCGGAATCGTCTGAGGGTGGATAACTTCATGAACAGTATCATAACAATGTTTGTACAATAGTGATCAAAGCAAACACATCTATCATATACATAATTGTAAATGTTACAAGATTCAAAATACAATACGTTCCAAATACAATTACAATATGATATCAAATACATAGTATGATGCCATAATGAACCATCGTCAAAACTTGTAGTTACCTGATTCATCAATTTCCTGAGAATACAAGTAGTTTGAAAAAGTGTCAACATTATGTTGGTGAGTTCATAAGATTTTTGTATGAGAAAATCCATAGTCCTTTTTCCTTATGAAGAGATCGTGTTTGAAACCAGAAAATCCAATATTTTCTTATAAATAAGTTGTAGCCTTAAAAACGTAAAGACCGAAAATGTATAAGTATTCTATACTTGAAAATAGTATTCTTTTTGTATGAAACCATGTGAATACATGTTTATTCGTAGATTAATTGTAGATCTAATTCCGTAAAACCTTTACGTAGGTAAAATCGTATTTTTATTTGTATCTTGTAGTTTTAATTTCCATAAAACTCGTATGTATAAGTAAACTGTACTTGTATTTATATATTGATAAAATGTAGTTTTAATTTCTATAAAACTTGTATGTATAAGTAAACTGTACTTGTATCTATATCTTGATAAAATATAGTTTTAATTTCTATAAAACTTGTATGTATAAGTAAACTGTACTTGTATTTATATCTTGATAAAATGTAATTTTAATTTCATAAAACTCGTATGTATATGTAAATCGTACTTATATTCATATTTTAATGAAATGAAATTTTAATTTCCATAAAACTAGTATGTATAAGTAAAACCATACTTATATTTGTAACTTATTTGAATGTAGTTTTAATTGCATAAAACTTGTATGAAAAATCTATTTCCTTGTAAAATGTAGTATCGTAACCCAGAAAATCCGATATTTTCTTATAAATGTGTTGTAGTCTTAAAAGGTCCAAAGACTAAAAATGTAAGACCCGTATCCTGATTATAACATATACTTAAAATAAGAGTGTTAGGAATTATTTGATTTTTGGTAGTTATAAAGCTAAGAAAAACTTTAGTTACAATTTCATATGAAAATCAGCATTTTGTGTCGTTTTTAGAAAAATCATAATTAATTCTACGAAAATCGTTTGGACCTCAAACCAGTGCAAAAAGTTTACAAATTGAGTCTAGTACAATTACCAAAAATAATAGTAAGCTTGAAAATGATATTATCTATGGTAAAAAATGCAATCTTTACTGATTAGTTCGGAATTGACAGATTAGATAGTCTGCTTTCAAAAATTCATAATAAATCATAGAAAAATCGTATAAATACGTAAAATACATCCCTGGAAAGGTATTGAGATAAATTTCTGGAATATAAAATAAAAACGTGAATTTCATGGGTTTAAAGTCGGCTAAACCAGTCTTGAACAGACTGATTCTAGAAGGTATTAATTTCAACAAAGTTATATTATTAAAATATTTTGTCAAAAGTGTCATGCCATTTTTTATTCAAGAATTCAAGTATAAATACCCCCCAAAACATCTCATAAACCACACCAACAAATCTCAATCCAATATATAGAGGTTTCTAAGCACTAGAGTGTAAGAAGTGAGCGGAAGGAAGGTCAAAAGCCTAACGAAGAAGTTATAGATCTCGACGACTGGTCATAAGGTAACTACAAACCTTTCTATAGCTTAATTAGGTATTGTAAAATAATTTTTGTGTTAAGAAGTAGAATATGTAATAAGTATAACATATTCATTTCCAACAATAGTAAACAAAAACCTTAAAAACGTCCTTATTATAACAATTCGTAATTCTGAAAATAATACCGATTGATTTACTTACGAGGACGGTGACTAGGCCGATTACTTGGGATCTGGTTGTTGGATTTTCCGAAAGGCTAAAATGCTGAAAGGATCCTGCCACCCCATCTAATCTTCTACCTGGCCGTTCTTTACTTGATAAATCATGGAGTGTCATGTTAGAATTATTGAAGGGTTTTATGATGCGACTATAATATAGTTAAGGATTAAGAAATGATAGATTTCTTATTATGTTAACAGTTAAAGTTGAAAGTAAATACAAATGCGAGAAAGATAAACGATATAGTCAACTACAATCAGGTGAGTCTTCTCACTATACTATAGGTGATATTGCATGCGTAGGAAGGAAGATATGTTAGACTAAGGTGATCTTACCTGTTATGATAATTGTATGAATTATTGCTATGATAATGATTGTTTGTGGACGGAACGGGATAGCCCGCGAGCCAATAGGCGGAACGGGAATAGCCCGCGAGCCAATAGGCGGAACGGGAATAGCCCGCGAGCCAATAGGCGGAATGGGAATAGCCTGCGAGTCATTAGACGGAACGGGAAAAGCCTGCGAGCGATAAGACAGAACGGGAACTGCCCGTGAGTCTTCAGGCGGAACAGGGATAGCCCGTGAGTCTCACAGACATATGAATGGTTATTGTGTGTTGTATGCTGGGCAGTTAATCGCGCGCTATAGCGGCGCTATAGCATCGCTATAGCGTATAGCGCCACTCAACCGCGAAAAAAACTTATTTAGCATTTCAAAATCGCGGTAACGCTATTAGCGGCGCTATTTACCGCGAATTCACGCGATTTTACCTAACGCTATAGCGCTTTTACCACGCTATATTAAAACTTAAACACTTTGACTAAGGTTCACCTAAGAGGCATACCCAAAATTTAATTTTCTGACCTAGGTTAACCTAAAAGGCTAACCTAATGAAAAAAAAATTATTTTTTTGACCAAGCCTTCTAAGATCAGGTGAAGACCCGATCACAAATGGCTCAATGAATGTAAGACTCCACATATGCTAGGTATTTATAATAGGAGACACACTCTTTGTTTCTTTGCAACAGGCGATGTGGGATGACTTGAAAGAAAAAAAAACTTGATCGCTTGGAGCTATCGGGATTCAACTCGAGACTTCTTTCCTGGTAATACCTTGCGACTTCATCCTGGTAATACCTTACGACTTCATCTTGGAGCTATCGGGATTCAACTCTCGATCAGCAACTTTCGATTGAAGCTATTGGGATTCAACTGTCGAGTTCCGTTTTGATTTCAAGCTTTCCGACGGTCTCTATTTGCGATTGAATGACTTCGACTTCCGATTGCAGCTTTCCGATTTCATGTTCGACTTGGTTGATTGCTTACTGAGTAAAACCGAGTACCATATGCTAGCTATGGGGAACAATCGAATCAATTACGAGCAACAGGTTTGATTGCATCTTTTGGTTTCAGGTACGATTGCAACTTTTGATTGATTAATTGATTGCAGGTCTTATTGCAACCTTCGATACCATGCATCCTTAATTCTCTTGTCTTGATTAATTAAGTTACTTGGTCATATTGATATTTCACAATTCTGATTTGATTTAAGCTATCGTTTATTTCAGGTTGATATTTCACATTTGGGATACCTGCCATTGAGTAATCATCTCTTCTCATTCCGGTTTGTAGTCTGCACACCAAGTGTTTGGTAAATTGCTCAAGAGAATCTCAAAGTTGTAGGAACTGGAATGTTGTTCAAACATGATTGTTGTTTTATTGAATGTTGTTAGAAACGTGAAGCTTGTAATCAATGTTTATAATTAAAGCTTGGAATCCAGATTTTGTATACTTTTGATTTGGTTATTATGTTATAGAGTATTGGTTGGATTGTTTACAAAAAACCGCTATATCGCCGCTATACCACCGCGAAAACCGCTAAATCAAATAGCGCTTGGTGACCGCTATTTGGTTTTCGACCGCATTAACTGCTTAGGTTGTATGTTATGTGATGGATCGTATGGTATTTTGAGGAACTCACTAAGCTCCGTGCTTACCCTTTCCCTATATAAACTACTGTTTCAGGTACATCAGGTACAATGGATGGCAAGGCGTGACGTGCATACACTGTGCTGCTTCATTGGAGGACTGTTTTTTAATGGATGTTCCGCTATGTTGTGATTTCATTAAATTTTGTTAAACCTGGGATGTTTTCATTAAACTTATAAGTTATGGAATTTTATCAAAATTAATTAAGTGGCTTTTCTTATATTGAAGTGTTCGTTTAAATTTTTTTTAATTTTACCCTAAAATTTTGGGATGTTACAATTTGGTATCAGAGCACAGCTTGAGAGAATCAGGCTCACTTAGTGAGTTCTGGACTCAAGTTGAGGCTTAAGAGTTTTCTTAAAACATTTTTACGAAAGAATGATGTTTTACGAAGGGTGAAGTGAAGACACAGTGTGTACCGCCAGCCGACGCCAGTATGAGAAAAGGGGTTAAGTATTTAATATTGTAGATGGTAAAAAAAACATATGGTATATATTTGCTGAAATGCCTGGTAGAGATCACACATTGTTGTATTATTATCTGCTATTTGCTAATAGAACTGTATGCTAGTGCCGATAGGTTGCTTAGAGATTTCCACTAAGTTGTATACAATATGGACTGAATAGTCATAGAATGTGTGAGTTGACCTTATTGCATGTTCCTTGTTTGGTTGTTGCCTTAGGGAAGATTCTCTTATTTGAAAGACTGTTTAGTTCGATATTGTATACAACTACGTTCGCGAAACAACCTGTCATCACTGGAGGAAGTTCCGTCTTAGTTAGAATAGCAGGGTGGGGGTGGGATTCCAAGTATTCCTAGAAGGGTTGGCATATGCCTTGTAAGGGCATGTGTGTTAAAATTATCGGTGAGAAGCGAATTGGATATTTCGAGACGGGTCTTGGAACGGACATGGATAGGTGTGGAAGGTAGTAGTAGAGCTCCTACTATCGAAAGCACAGGATCCACGTTCGAGTCGGGAGTTCGTCACGAAGGATCCAAGGAGCTGAGTATGTGAGTGTCTAGCATAATTAACTTAAATGCTAGTGTAATGTGGTAAACTTTTATCCATTTGATTTTTGAATGTTGATTGTGAAATTCAGTAGGAACAATTAAGATGCGATCATAGCAGTTTGGTTGGACCGATCATGCTTAAGTTGAATACTGAGCTTAAAGAATGTTGAAAGGGAGAATGTCAAAATGCTATTGTGGTAGCTATTTTTCATGCAACTAATGGGCGCACAAGTCAGACAGGGACTAGAGGATGCAAGGGTGAGTTTTCCAACTCACGGTCAAAGAGGTACAAGCGGCGCCTGAGATGATAGCGGGTATTTTTGAGTCGACTCTGTACATGCCTAGTGCTGTGTAATAGTGGGGCTACCTACCCTTGTATTGATCTTGCTTGAGTGATTGATCAGGTCGTGTGGGTTGAGAGTCTGGATCACTCGCTCGTGATTGAGGTAACTGACGATAGAGGTGTTGACTAGGGTCGCAAGCGGATGAGTAACATATGGTGGTTGATGTAAACATCTTTACATTATCGAAACATGTTTATTGAGATGGTGTTTGCCCCTGATGCAAGTTGTTGGCTGAGCAGAGTGGGCTTGGTTTTCGTTCGAGAGTAAGGGCTCGTAAAAAAAAATTATAAATCGAATAAATAGACTTGGACTTTAGTCCAAGTGGGGGAGGAATACAAAATTAAGGGAACAACATGAATATTATATTGAATCAATGAAATTATTATAACTATAGTAACACGTCGATATATTTAATTCATTACTACAACTTTATATTAATACATTAAGAAAAGTTTACAGAACTACTAACCTAAACCGGAGAATCAGAAAGAAGCGAGAAAAGATCTTCTACACTCCAATCTTTGTCATCATTAGGTTGACTTGTACCTTCTTGAGGATTTGGAATGGGTATGCTTTCAGTTATTGGAGGAGGAGCTCCAAGGTATGGGGTCTCGATAGGGTTGGAACTCGTAACCCCGTGATTAGGGGCTAAATATTAACCCATTTGGGGCGTGTGTAAGTAGGGTAATGATGAGGAAGGGTTCCAATTCGGAACCAGTTGGGGGTAGTTATAAGAAGGAGGAAACCAGGCTAGGTCACCTACAAAGCCTTTAAAATTCTCCTTACTTGTAGGCTCGAGTAAACCAGGGTTAATACTACTCATACCAGAATTAGATAGTAGAGATTGATGATATGTATGAGTTCTTGATGAAGTTTCCCCCTTTTCCTGAATTTTTCTTTTCCTAAATACAACCTTATGAGCAGCTTGTATTAGCTTCTTTGTGCTGTCTGTTAAACCCGATTATGACCCTTTAATTATCGCTTCTTTTTCTTTCTTTAGGTTGGGTATTAAATCTCTAGACAATTCTGATGCATCGCAAAAAATCGTTACCAAATTCCTGTGGCACAAATAAATCTAATAATTACAATTTTATGATATAAAGGAATTAAAAACAAAAATGTAATTCTTTACCTCAGCACGATCAATAAGAGTTTGCAGACTCTTAAGTTGTCGTTGCGGCCAACGATTGATACCTAAATCTCTACAGCGTTTTTTTAACTGTGTCGATCCAATATTGAGTTCCTTCGCAGCTTTCTCAATTGGTTCGTTGAAGTGTTTAGCTATTATTTCCCTATTTAATAAGTGCCTGAAACCTCTTCCACTGCCACCTGCTATGTTTTCTGAACTAGAAGGCTCGAATCCAATTGTATTGTTATCATTCTGGATCATTTGAACATGATCCTGATTTTCTGACCCAAAGATGGACATTGATTCATTAAAGCCAGTGGTTTCTATCGGTAGTAATTGTTGGTTTTCAACCAAAAACCCAGGATTCTGAAATCCTTCTAGATTCCTTTGAATCAACTGAAGGTGATCTTGATATTGAAAACCAACCCCAAACTCGGGATTCAATTCAATATTGATGTTATTAATCGTCTGTAATTGATTGTCATTTTGAATGTCGGCCATGAATCCTTGATTCATGGGGATGATCCCACTACTCGTTAAGGGTACGTCGATGAATGGATTGTAGTCAGATTGACCATCCACAAATGGGTCTACAAATAACAATTGTCAGATGATAAAACAAAATTAAATACTCATAGAAGCAATCATTTAAAAGAATTTAACCTGGTAGAAGGTATGGAGTCTGATCAAGTGCAAAGTCTAATGATGAATGCACCGGATCTTCTGAGTTAATGTTTAACTCGGGAAAAATTTCTGGCTCACCATGGAGTTGCTCTATTGGTAGTATATCTGGAAGACTGTATCATAATTCAAAATCAAACAAAACATTAAAAAGATAATCGAAGTATGGATGATAGATGTCTAGAATGTTAGAGTCACCGAACTCTATTAAGAATGCTTGGTTTGAAGTACCCTCTACTTGTGGAAAACCAGGTCCAGGGTTCGGCAGATCGCCCATTAAAGATCTGTTTTCCATGACTCAGCTTTAAATATGAGTTCGTTTACGAACAAACTAGTGATAAGAGAGGATGAGACTGAAAATGAATGTGGAAATGAATGATACTACATACCTGTATGTATAGTATCTTGCAGCTGGAACCGAAAGG
Organism: Cichorium intybus; assembly: GCA_023525715.1. NCBI lineage: Eukaryota > Viridiplantae > Streptophyta > Magnoliopsida > Asterales > Asteraceae > Cichorium > Cichorium intybus. Next base: position 67,102,583 of record CM042009.1, on the reverse strand, counting down.
ACACACGGAACTGAAAGGACACCTCACGTTTTAATTACCGAAATTCAAACTAACTACAGTAGATGTGACTTTTCACTACCCCAAGTGACATTTTTACAAAATTCTCTGCTTGACTCTGGTGAGAACGAGATAATAAAGAGACTTTTGAAATAAAACAAAATTTTATGTCTCCATATAATGGAAATAGTTTAAAGAGTGTTCAATACACCAAAAAAAAAAAAAAAAACTTACAAAAGATGATGTAAATTTTATATTTCGGTGAAACACAAAAATTTGGAGATTCTACAAAAATAGACTTATTTACCCAAAAAAAGTATATAAAAGAAATGTTGAATTGAGGCAAATGTGTGTTGAAATATGACGAATTCATATAAATACGAAATAGTGTTAAAAATTAGGTGTTGCAAGTTAACTAGGTTAACTATGTATATAGGTAGATTAGAAAGTACTAAATATGTACTGTAGATAGTAGCCGGTCAAGTCGATGTGTGGGACTGTGAGAAACAGTTAGAGTTTTTTTTTGTACATCTAGAGTAATTAGAAGAAAAGAAGTATGGAGTGAATGAGAATAATAGGACCTTAAGCATTATTACAGAGGTATGTGAATGTTGAAAGGGAAAGATAATTAAATCTTGTAAAGGTTCGACAATAAGACGAGGAGGATTTTTGAAGGACATAAGGACTCGATGGGAAATACATAGAGGCGTCCGAGAATGCGGATTTCGGGACGAAATCCAAATAAGTGGGGGAGACTTGTAAGACCCGTATCCTGATTATAACATATACTTAAAATAAGAGTGTTAGGAATTATTTGATTTTTGGTAGTTATAAAGCTAAGAAAAACTTTAGTTACAATTTCATATGAAAATCAGCATTTTGTGTCGTTTTTAGAAAAATCATAATTAATTCTACGAAAATCGTTTGGACCTCAAACCAGTGCAAAAAGTTTACAAATTGAGTCTAGTACAATTACCAAAAATAATAGTAAGCTTGAAAATGACATTATCTATGGTAAAAAATGCAATCTTTACCGATTAGTTCGGAATTGACAGATTAGATAGTCTGCTTTCAAAAATTCATAATAAATCATAGAAAAATCGTATAAATACGTAAAATACATACCTGGAAAGGTATTGAGATAAATTTCTGGAATATAAAATAAAAACATGAATTTCATGGGTTTAAAGTCGGCTAAACCAGTCTTGAACAGACTGATTCTAGAAGGTATTAATTTCAACAAAGTTATATTATTAAAATATTTTGTCAAAAGTGTCATGCCATTTTTTATTCAAGAATTCAAGTATAAATACCCCCCAAAACATCTCATAAACCACACCAACAAATCTCAATCCAATATATAGAGGTTTCTAAGCACTAGAGTGTAAGAAGTGAGCGGAAGGAAGGTCAAAAGCCTAACGAAGAAGTTATAGATCTCGACGACTGGTCATAAGGTAACTACAAACCTTTCTATAGCTTAATTAGGTATTGTAAAATAATTTTTGTGTTAAGAAGTAGAATATGTAATAAGTATAACATATTCATTTCCAACAATAGTAAACAAAAACCTTAAAAACGTCCTTATTATAACAATTCGTAATTCTGAAAATAATACCGATTGATTTACTTACGAGGACGGTGACTAGGCCGATTACTTGGGATCTGGTTGTTGGATTTTCCGAAAGGCTAAAATGCTGAAAGGATCCTGCCACCCCATCTAATCTTCTACCTGGCCGTTCTTTACTTGATAAATCATGGAGTGTCATGTTAGAATTATTGAAGGGTTTTATGATGCGACTATAATATAGTTAAGGATTAAGAAATGATAGATTTCTTATTATGTTAACAATTAAAGTTGAAAGTAAATAAAAATGCGAGAAAGATAAACGATATAGTCAACTACAATCAGGTGAGTCTTCTCACTATACTATAGGTGATATTGCATGCGTAGGAAGGAAGATATGTTAGACTAAGGTGATCTTACCTGTTATGATAATTGTATGAATTATTGCTATGATAATGATTGTTTGTGGACGGAACGGGATAGCCCGCGAGCCAATAGGCGGAACGGGAATAGCCCGCGAGCCAATAGGCGGAACGGGAATAGCCCGCGAGCCAATAGGCGGAACGGGAATAGCCTGCGAGTCATTAGACGGAACGGGAAAAGCCTGCGAGCGATAAGACAGAACGGGAACTGCCCGTGAGTCTTCAGGCGGAACAGGGATAGCCCGTGAGTCTCACAGACATATGAATGGTTATTGTGTGTTGTATGTTATGTGATGGATCGTATGGTATTTTGAGGAACTCACTAAGCTCCGTGCTTACCCTTTCCCTATATAAACTACTGTTTCAGGTACATCAGGTACAATGGATGGCAAGGCGTGACGTGTATACACTGTGCTGCTTCATTGGAGGACTGTTTTTTAATGGATGTTCCGCTATGTTGTGATTTCATTAACTTTTGTTAAACCTGGGATGTTTTCATTAAACTTATAAGTTATGGAATTTTATCAAAATTAATTAAGTGGCTTTTCTTATATTGAAGTGTTCGTTTAAATTTTTTTTAATTTTACCCTAAAATTTTGGGATGCTACAAGTTGGTATCAGAGCACAGCTTGAGAGAATCAGGCTCACTTAGTGAGTTCTAGACTCAAGTTGAGGCTTAAGAGTTTTCTTAAAACATTTTTACGAAAGAAGGATGTTTTACGAAGGGTGAAGTGAAGACACAGTGTGTACCGCCAGCCGACGCCAGTATGAGAAAAAGGGTTAAGTATTTAATATTGTAGATGGTAAAAAAAAACATATGGTATATGTTTGCTGAAATGCCTGGTAGAGATCACACATTGTTGTATTATTATCTGCTATTTGCTAATAGAACTGTATGCTAGTGCCGATAGGTTGCTTAGAGATTTCCACTAAGTTGTATACAATATGGACTGAATAGTCATAGAATGTGTGAGTTGACCTTATTGCATGTTCCTTGTTTGGTTGTTGCCTTAGGGAAGATTCTCTTATTTGAAAGACTGTTTAGTTCGATATTGTATACAACTACGTTCGCGAAACAACGTGTCATCACTGGAGGAAGTTCCGTCTTAGTTAGAATAGCAGGGTGGGGGTGGGATTCCAAGTATTCCTAGAAGGGTTGACATATGCCTTGTAAGGGCATGTGTGTTAAAATTATCGGTGAGAAGCGAATTGGATATTTCGAGACGGGTCTTGGAACGGACATGGATAGGTGTGGAAGGTAGTAGTAGAGCTCCTACTATCGAAAGCACAGGATCCACGTTCGAGTCGGGAGTTCGTCACGAAGGATCCAAGGAGCTGAGTATGTGATTGTCTAGCATAATTAACTTAAATGCTAGTGTAATGTGGTAAACTTTTATCCATTTGATTTTTGAATGTTGATTGTGAGGTTCAGTAGGAACAATTAAGATGCGATTATAGCAGTTTGGTTGGACCGATCATGCTTAAGTTGAATACTGAGCTTAAAGAATGTTGAAAGGGAGAATGTCAAAATGCTATTGTGGTAGCTATTTTTCATGCAACTAATGGGCGCACAAGTCAGACAGGGACTAGAGGATGCAAGGGTGAGTTTTCCAACTCACGGTCAAAGAGGTACAAGCGGCGCCTGAGATGATAGCGGGTATTTTTTAGTCGACTCTGTACATGCCTAGTGCTGTGTAATAGTGGGGCTACCTACCCTTGTATTGATCTTGCTTGAGTGATTGATCAGGTCGTGTGGGTTGAGAGTCTGGATCACTCGCTCGTGATTGAGGTAACTGACGATAGAGGTGTTGACTAGGGTCGCAAGCGGATGAGTAACATATGGTGGTTGATGTAAACATCTTTACATTATCGAAACATGTTTATTGAGATGGTGTTTGCCCCTGATGCAAGTTGTTGGCTGAGCAGAGTGGGCTTGGTTTTCGTTCGAGAGTAAGGGCTCGTAAAAAAAATTATAAATCGAATAAATAGACTTGGACTTTAGTCCAAGTGGGGGAGGAATACAAAATTAAGGGAACAACATGAATATTATATTGAATCAATGAAATTATTATAACTATAGTAACACGTCGATATATTTAATTCATTACTACAACTTTATATTAATACATTAAGAAAAGTTTACAGAACTACTAACCTAAACCGGAGAATCAGAAAGAAGCGAGAAAAGATCTTCTACACTCCAATCTTTGTCATCATTAGGTTGACTTGTACCTTCTTGAGGATTTGGAATGGGTATGCTTTCAGTTATTGGAGGAGGAGCTCCAAGGTATGGGGTCTCGATAGGGTTGGAACTCGTAACCCCGTGATTAGGGGCTAAATATTGACCCATTTGGGGCGTGTGTAAGTAGGGTAATGATGAGGAAGGGTTCCAATTCGGAACCAGTTGGGGGTAGTTATAAGAAGGAGGAAACCAGGCTAGGTCACCTACAAAGCCTTTAAAATTCTCCTTACTTGTAGGCTCAAGTAAACCAGGGTTAATACTACTCATACCAGAATTAGATAGTAGAGATTGATGCTATGTATGAGTTCTTGATAAAGTTTCCCCATTTTCCTGAATTTTTCTTTTCCTAAATACAACCTTATGAGCAGCTTGTATTAGCTTCTTTGTGCTGTCTGTTAAACCCGATTATGACCCTTTAATTATCGCTTCTTTTTCTTTCTTTAGGTTGGGTATTAAATCTCTAGACAATTCTGATGCATCGCAAAAAATCGTTACCAAATTCCTGTGGCACAAATAAATCTAATAATTACAATTTTATGATATAAAGGAATTAAAAACAAAAATGTAATTCTTTACCTCAGCACGATCAATAAGAGTTTGCAGACTCTTAAGTTGTCGTTGCGGCCAACGATTGATACCTAAATCTCTACAGCGTTTTTTTAACTGTGTCGATCCAATATTGAGTTCCTTCGCAGCTTTCTCAATTGGTTCGTTGAAGTGTTTAGCTATTATTTCCCTATTTAATAAGTGCCTGAAACCTCGTCCACTGCCACCTGCTATGTTTTCTGAACTAGAAGGCTCGAATCCAATTGTATTGTTATCATTCTGGATCATTTGAACATGATCCTGATTTTCTGACCCAAAGATGGACATTGATTCATTAAAGCCAGTGGTTTCTATCGGTAGTAATTGTTGGTTTTCAACCAAAAACCCAGGATTCTGAAATCCTTCTAGATTCCTTTGAATCAACTGAAGGTGATCTTGATATTGAAAACCAACCCCAAACTCGGGATTCAATTCAATATTGATGTTATTAATCGTCTGTAATTGATTGTCATTTTGAATGTCGGCCATGAATCCTTGATTCATGGGGATGATCCCACTACTCGTTAAGGGTACGTCGATGAATGGATTGTAGTCAGATTGACCATCCACAAATGGGTCTACAAATAACAATTGTCAGATGATAAAACAAAATTAAATACTCATAGAAGCAATCATTTAAAAGAATTTAACCTGGTAGAAGGTATGGAGTCTGATCAAGTGCAAAGTCTAATGATGAATGCACCGGATCTTCTGAGTTAATGTTTAACTCGGGAAAAATTTCCGGCTCACCATGGAGTTGCTCTATTGGTAGTATATCTAGAAGACTGTATCATAATTCAAAATCAAATAAAACATTAAAAAGATAATCGAAGTATGGATGATAGATGTCTAGAATGTTAGAGTCACCGAACTCTATTAAGAATGCTTGGTTTGAAGTACCCTCTACTTGTGGAAAACCAGGTCCAGGGTTCGGCAGATCGCCCATTAAAGATCTGTTTTCCATGACTCAGCTTTAAATATGAGTTCGTTTACGAACAAACTAGTGATAAGAGAGGATGAGACTGAAAATGAATGTGGAAATGAATGATACTACATACCTGTATGTATAGTATCTTGCAGCTGGAACCGAAAGGACACACGGAACTGAAAGGACACCTCACGTTTTAATTACCGAAATTTAAACTAACAACAGTAGATGTGACTTTTCACTACCCCAAGTGATATTTTTTCAAAATTCCCTGCTTGACTCTGGTGAGAACGAGATAATAAAGAGACTTTTGAAATAAAACAAAATTTTATGTCTCCATATAATGGAAATAGTTTAAAGAGTGTTCAATACTCCAAAAAAAAAAACTTACAAAAGATGATGTAAATTTTATATTTCGGTGAAACACAAAAATTTGGAGATTCTACAAAAATAGACTTATTTACCCAAAAAAAGTATATAAAAAAATGTTGAATTGAGGCAAATGTGTGTTGAAATATGACGAATTCATATAAATACGAAATAGTGTTAAAAATTAGGTGTTGCAAGTTAACTAGGTTAACTATGTATATAGGTAGATTAGAAAGTACTAAATATGTACTGTAGATAGTAGCCGGTCAAGTCGATGTGTGGGACTGTGAGAAACAGTTAGAGTTTTTTTTTGTACATCTAGAGTAATTAGAAGAAAAGAAGTATGGAGTGAATGAGAATAATAGGACCTTAAGCATTATTACAGAGGTATGTGAATGTTGAAAGGGAAAGATAATTAAATCTTGTAAAGGTTCGGCAATAAGACGAGGAGGATTTTTGAAGGACATAAGGACTCGATGGGAAATACATAGAGGCGTCCGAGAATGCGGATTTCGGGACGAAATCCAAATAAGTGGGGGAGACTTGTAAGACCCGTATCCTGATTATAACATATACTTAAAATAAGAGTGTTAGGAATTATTTGATTTTTGGTAGTTATAAAGCTAAGAAAAACTTTAGTTACAATTTCATATGAAAATCAGCATTTTGTGTCGTTTTTAGAAAAATCATAATTAATTCTACGAAAATCGTTTGGACCTCAAACCAGTGCAAAAAGTTTACAAATTGAGTCTAGTACAATTACCAAAAATAATAGTAAGCTTGAAAATGAGATTATCTATGGTAAAAAATGCAATCTTTACTGATTAGTTCGGAATTGACAGATTAGATAGTCTGCTTTCAAAAATTCATAATAAATCATAGAAAAATCGTATAAATACGTAAAATACATCCCTGGAAAGGTATTGAGATAAATTTCTGGAATATAAAATAAAAACGTGAATTTCATGGGTTTAAAGTCGGATAAACCAGTCTTGAACAGACTGATTCTAGAAGGTATTAATTTCAACAAAGTTATATTATTAAAATATTTTGTCAAAAGTGTCATGCCATTTTTTATTCAAGAATTCAAGTATAAATACCCCCCAAAACATCTCATAAACCACACCAACAAATCTCAATCCAATATATAGAGGTTTCTAAGCATTAGAGTGTAAGAAGTGAGCGGAAGGAAGGTCAAAAGCCTAACGAAGAAGTTATAGATCTCGACGACTGGTCATAAGGTAACTACAAACCTTTCTATAGCTTAATTAGGTATTGTAAAATAATTTTTGTGTTAAGAAGTAGAATATGTAATAAGTATAACATATTCATTTCCAACAATAGTAAACAAAAACCTTAAAAACGTCCTTATTATAACAATTCGTAATTCTGAAAATAATACCGATTGATTTACTTACGAGGACGGTGACTAGGCCGATTACTTGGGATCTGGTTGTTGGATTTTCCGAAAGGCTAAAATGCTGAAAGGATCCTGCCACCCCATCTAATCTTCTACCTGGCCGTTCTATACTTGATAAATCATGGAGTGTCATGTTAGAATTATTGAAGGGTTTTATGATGCGACTATAATATAGTTAAGGATTAAGAAATGATAGATTTCTTATTATGTTAACAGTTAAAGTTGAAAGTAAATACAAATGCGAGAAAGATAAACGATATAGTCAACTACAATCAGGTGAGTCTTCTCACTATACTATAAGTGATATTGCATGCGTAGGAAGGAAGATATGTTAGACTAAGGTGATCTTACCTGTTATGATAATTGTATGAATTATTGCTATGATAATGATTGTTTGTGGACGGAACGGGATAGCCCGCGAGCCAATAGGCGGAACGGGAATAGCCCGCGAGCCAATAGGCGGAACGGGAATAGCCCGCGAGCCAATAGGCGGAACGGGAATAGCCTGCGAGTCATTAGACGGAACGGGAAAAGCCTGCGAGCGATAAGACAGAACGGGAACTGCCCGTGAGTCTTCAGGCGGAACAGGGATAGCCCGTGAGTCTCACAGACATATGAATGGTTATTGTGTGTTGTATGTTATGTGATGGATCGTATGGTATTTTGAGGAACTCACTAAGCTCCGTGCTTACCCTTTCCCTATATAAACTAATATTTCAGGTACATCAGGTACAATGGATGGCAAGGCGTGACGTGTATACACTGTGCTGCTTCATTGGAGGACTGTTTTTTAATGGATGTTCCGCTATGTTGTGATTTCATTAACTTTTGTTAAACCTGGGATGTTTTCATTAAACTTATAAGTTATGGAATTTTATCAAAATTAATTAAGTGGCTTTTCTTATATTGAAGTGTTCGTTTAAATTTTTTTTAATTTTACCCTAAAATTTTGGGATGTTACAAAAAATGTATACCGTAAGTTGTATTATAGTATAAAACTATTTGAAGTGTATATTTATCCACGTAAACAATTTAATAAGGTGATTGTTTTCTCATGTGAGACGTCCTATAACCATACTGTGACCTTGTAGGCCTGCTGCGACGTTCTTCAGGCGTCGGAATGTTATGACATTTGTCACCCCAGACCCGTCGGTCTAGCTGTAGCTAGCAGCTCAGGTGCGGGATTGTCAATCCCGTATATATCTATACACAATTATCACGTTCTCTTACCGAGACTCTGGTTATAAATGCAGGACTTATGTATCATGCTTAAATAAGCACTTGTGAAGACCCGTCTCACAAAAATGTATGTATATCAACTTGTTTACGTAATATTTGTATATGAAAAACCCTTGTATTTGCACAATATAGTAATGTATAATAATTATATATTTTATATAATTATTTGTCTTATTTAAAACGTCTTAGTAACCTTTATATCCACAAACTATTCCTATAATAGTTTATTTTTAGTATTCTGTCATAAAAAGCATATATTTACGAATATATGTGAAATAATTTATTTAGATGATTATAAATAACATATTTTAAGATATTTTCTACAATAGTAGTGTAATAATTTGGTTTTACTCTTTATTAATTCCAATATAATATTTCATGACTACCAAATAAAGAACGGCCAAGTAGAAGATCATATGGGGAGGTAGGACCCTTTCAGCGTATAAGCCTTTCGGAAATCCAACAACCTAGCCCAATTGATCGGCCTAGACACCGCTCTCGTAAGTAGATCAATCGATATTATATTTTTGGAATTATAATTGAATTGTTATAATAATAACGTTTTACCATATTTGCATTTTGTTTACTATTGTTGCAAATGTTCCATAAATAGTCATTTTTATAATATAACTTGTATTCTTCCCCTAAAAACTTGAATAATGGTAAAAAGAAGGGGTATGAACTCACCTCAATGTCGACTAGCATCTTATCGTCGATTGTTGTTAGATCACCCGACTCTTCCTCTTCCTAACTCGAACTCACTATATTTATAACTGAAATAACTACTTCTAACGCTCCTTCTTCGTATATATCTATATATATCGAAGAATATTCTAACAATACTATCTAGTGATATACAGAGAAAAATCTGAGGTGTGAAGAAATGAGAGAAATGAAGCTCATATTTATAGTAGATTTATTTTCGTATAGCGGCCCTCAAGATACATAGATTTGATAATTATAGCTTTTAGAATTTGTTTATGACAAAACATACCCTTAAAATACTCTTTAAATAGATTTAATAGTTTTTATAAAGGATAAATAATTTTTGTTTATAAAAATGTAATCTACAAAAATCGTAGTTTAATAATATCAACTTTTTAACTAAAAATCTCTAACGAATTACCGAAAGGGTATTAGTTGTAAGTTTAATAAGAGTATTGAGTTTAAATGTAAATATAATTTCTTTTTAAAGAAAAAGAAAATATTAAATATAAAACTGATTTCCATAATATGAAATTTTGACGTCAGGTTGTTCGTATCGACGATACCGTTGTAACGGTATACTTTATGCTTTATAAAACAATATATTATTTAACTTAACAATACGTTTTGAATACGTATAGTTTAAAATGAATATATGAATTTTTAAGGGTAAAATATGTAAAATTGGATAATAATGGAATGGGACCCGCTATATATATAATAATAATAATACTAATTGATCTTGAGTCACGGAACGTTTCGTTTCACTGATTGAATATATATATATATATATATATATATATATATATATATATATATATATATATATATATATATATATATATATATATAATCAAACGTCGCTTTCAAGTTAAATTATATGTTTTTCTATCATAACTTTTTATATATAATGTTTTGTAAAAATATAAATATATATTTGGAACCGTCGTAAATTTATCTACATTTCGATATAAAATTTGTAATATTCCGTAGAGTTTTACATTTTTACCGTTTTTCTATCGTAACTTTTTATATATAACGTTTGCTATGAATATAAATATATATTCGGAACCGTCATATTTCTATCTACGTTTCGATGTAAAATTTGTAATTTACTGTTCACTGTTCACGCTGGATACTATTCACGCCGGATCACTATTCATGTCGGATCACTATTCACTCCGGACACTATTCATGACGTAAAATAATTAAATTTTTATTTTAAAAATATCTTACTTAATAGCGTTGGTTCGTATAATTGTTTTGAATTTGCGTATATAATATTATAATATCAAATAATACATTGTATATGTTATGAAATTTATATTTCATTGTATGTTTGGTTAACTTGAGTTGACTTTTGTTGACTTAATTTGAGAGTTGTCACATTATCTACCCGTTAGAAGGAATTTCGTCCCGAAATTTAGTACTTGAGTAGATTCTAAAGGGTTTGAGAAGAGATGTCGATATTTTTGTTTCACTTGGTTCTCATATTCCTAGGTAAATTCAGATCCAAGCTTGGCGCTTCCTAGTTTTTAATCATTTTGATTTTTGTATGTATGTATGTATATATGTGTGTATGTATGTATGTATGTGTGTGTATGTATGTATGTAGGTATGTATGTATGTATGTATGTAAGTATGTATGTGTATATATGTATATATGCGTATGTATGTATGTATGTCTGTATGTATGTATGCACGTATGTATGTATGTATGTATGTATGTATGTATGTATGTATGTATGTATGTATGTATGTATGTATGTATGTATGTATGTATGTATGTATGTATGTATATATGTATGTATGTATGTATGTAGGTATGTGTATGTATGTATGTATATATGTATATATGTATGAATGCACGTATGTATGTATGTATGTATGTATGTATGTATGTATGTATATGTATGTATGTATGTGTGTATGTATGTATGTATGTATGTATGTATGTATGTATGTATGTATGTATGTATGCACGTATGTATGTATGTATGTATGTATGTATGTATGTGTGTATGTATGTATGTATGTATGTATGTATGTATGTATGTATGTATGTATGTATGTATGTATGCACGTATGTATGTATGTATGTATGTATGTATGTATATGTGTATGTATGTAGGTATGTGTATGTATGTATGTATATATGTATATATGTATGTATGTATGCACGTATGTATGTATGTATGTATGTATGTATGTATGTATGTATGTATGTATGTATGTATGTATGTATGTATGTATGTATGTATGTATGTATGTATGTGTGTATGTATGTAGGTATGTGTATGTATGTATGTATATATGTATATATGTATGTATGCACGTATGTAATGTCATTTTATAGATGATATGCATAGGAGGAATAAAATATACAAGATACAGGTGGACCATGAGTTGTACATACGCCAGGTGAGTAGGTTCTAATTTATTATTTAGGATTAGATTATGACATTATTTAATTAACTGTTCTTTGAATTATTTCAGCTTTTAGGATATATATATATATATATATATATATATATATATATATATATATATATATATATATATATATATATATATATATATATATATATATATATAGTCTTTTCGTTTTCCTGTCTTTACCGGAGTTAAGCAGTGAATGTTAAAAAAATGACAATTAAGGTAGCCGAAAGGTCGCATCTACTGTAGGTGAATTTTTTTTAATCTATTCGTTATTCTGTCATTATCGGAATTAAACAGTGAATGTTGAAAAATTTTGGCACTTATGGTAGTCGAAAGGTCGCATCTACTGTAGATGGTTGAATTTTTGGTAATAAGGACGCGGATTGTCCTTTCAGTTCCAGCTGTAAGATGCTTATATAAACGAGTATGTATCATCATTCATATCTACCTCTTTTCAGTCTCAATCTCATTCTTTCTTACTACCAGTTTATTTTTATAAAATCTCAGATTTCCAATCGAGGCATGGAAAACAGATCTCATATGGCAAACTTGTCAGAAAGTGAGCGGAATTTCCTAACGGAAGAGGGTACCTCCCTATTTAATCAGATATCTCCATTGGAGTCTGGTAATTATATTATCCTAAACTCTCTTTATTTTCTTATTTCTTTCTCTAGTGTTTTGTTCTAAAACTATGTGAGGTATAGGTGTTCCAGATATATTACCGCTGGATCAGCTTCAAAATGATCCTGAAGTTTTTCCTAGGATGGGTATTCTCCCTGAAAATCCACTGCCTTTAGATTAAGACATCGTTGTTGGGCAATCTCAATATACACTTCCAGGTTAAGCTATTTAAGCTTTATGTCTGTTTCGCTTAATTATCTAACATACGTTATTCACAGATCCATTTGTAGATGATTTTACTGATAATCATCTAAGCATGAATGTGCCCATACTGCATAGTGGAGTAGACCTAACGAATCAGGGGTTTCTAACTAACATTCAAAATCAGGATCAAATACAGTTGATCCATAATGACACTATCGGGTTCGCTCCAGCGAATCCTGAGTTTGTGGGTGGCTTTCAATATCAGGATCAATTTCCAATGATCCAAAGTAACCTAGAGAATTTGAAAAATCGAAATTCTGGGTTCACAATTGGTTTTGAAAATCAAGCACTCATAATAGATAACAATGAAAATGTTGTTGATCAGGATCATACACAATTGATCCAAAATGAAATTGCTTCAACTTCGATTCCAAGAACTATTGAACTTCGTAGAAAAATGGGTTCTGATTGTGCGTTGAGTAAGGAAACAATATCCATGTATTTTGACAAGACCATTGAACAAGCTGCAAAGGAACTAAATGTTGGAATAACTCGGTTGAAGAAATGTTGTAGGGAGTTAGGCTTCAAAAGTTGGCCTCGACGACAAATTGAGAGTTTACAAACTCTTATTAATCATACTAAGGTTTAAGAATTTTTTTTTAAATTTTAATACCATGAGATTGTAATGACTGAATCACATTATGCAACAGGATTTAGATAATAGTTCTATTGGAGCAGACGTAATACTTGGTCTTGAGAACGAGAAAAGAGCAATAATCGAGGGTTCCAGTTCGGAGATAACTGATACCACAAAGAGATTGAGACAAGCTGTCTTTAGAGATATTTACAGGAAACGAAAGGTTCAGAAGATGGAGGAAACTTCATCAGGGACCGATACACAGCAGCAATCTTTGCCGTCTGGTTCTGCTACATGCAGTATGAATCCTGGTTTACTTGGGCATGTATATGATGAAAGGTCACATCCCATGATAGAAGGTATGACCATTCCTATTCATCAGGAAGGTCCAAGTCAAGTACTTGTTGATGAAAATTGGAGTTTCTTAGATCAGGAAGATATAAATCTTGATTTACTTGAGCATGATGAAGGCTCCCATCCTATGATAGAAGGTATGGCCATTCCTATTCCTCAGGAAGGTTCAAGACAAGTACCTTCTAATGAAGATTGGAATTTCCCAGAACCAAAAGATCTTTCTTCTGCCTTCTTTGGCTCTCAATCTAAGTCTTAGACATTGCTCAGTCTGTAATATGTGTATGGTGGTTATCTTTTAATAAGATTAACATAAGATTTAAATTAAGCAATCTATATGTCTATGGTAGTTGTATTCTAAGGTATTAAGTATCTGCAGCGAGTTTTAAGAAGATTCTTCAATCTCTAAAGCTCTCAACCATTGTAGTGTGTCAAACACATTGATCAACATTGATTGTTCACCGGTTCAACCATAAATAACGTAGGCGATCATTTCATGTTTATTGGTGGTATTCTTGTGCCATTGAGATTAAGTTTTCGATAACAGTTATTGGTTATGTATTATTAAAATGTCAGGTCGACTATGTAAGGATTTGGGTATAAGATATCCATAAAGTGTCTAAATGTATGGTTCTATAGTATTGTAAAATACTCCTATAGTATTTTAGCTTTATTTTACTTTAGGACTATATTGTATAGTTTATTATATGACATTCTGTACCACGACGTTTGCGAAAATGACAACTCAATCCCTAGACTTAAAAATATGTAGTATGGTGGATCTGACATAGTCTTTAACTCAAGGGACTATATTTGTGTGGTTTCAATTTCTTTTCCATAAGGTGTAAATTTATGAATTGTTAATGCTAAGAATATGAAAGGATTAATGGAGAGATTTATTTTTGGATGCCAATAACATGCTTGATCTTGGTGTTATAAAGGGGTTTTAAGGCTCTTCATTTCCCCTGTGAGACTCTTCATTTCTCCTGTGAGATATTTTTAGAGTTTCTCTATATATAGTTCTTAGTAAGTTTTTAGACTTGTTGTTCACTATGACTATTTCTAAGTACATGTTAGTCATACCTTGGACAAATAGAGTTGATCAGGCTCTATCTGTCCTAGGTATGATCACATAACTACCTAGGCTTACTCGTAGTGTTCAACTCATCTTATTACTCTTGTATTGTTCTAGTTATGACACTGTTCTAGTATGTATGTACTTGTACTTATACTTTATAAAAATATCATTGTATTTTAAAGTATACTTTGTACAGATTGTTTTAGAGAGTTTTAGTCCCATTGTATTTATAGTTGTATATCTTAAATAGATTGATATACTTAGTTCACTATAAACAATGCTCTGATACCAATCTGTCACACCCCCAAACCATGATGGCGGAATCGTCTGAGGGTGGATGACTTCATGAACAGTATCATAACAATGTTTGTACAATAGTGATCAAAGCAAACACATCCATCATATACATAATTGTAAATGTTACAAAATTCAAAATACAATACGTTCCAAATACAATTACAATATGATATCAAATACATAGTATGATGCCATAATGAACCATCGTCAAAACTTGTAGTTACCTGATTCATCAATTTCCTGAGAATACAAGTAGTTTGAAAAAGTGTCAACATTACGTTGGTGAGTTCATAAGATTTTTGTATGAGAAAATCCATAGTCATTTTTCCTTATGAAGAGATCGTGTTTGAAACCAGAAAATCCAATATTTTCTTATAAATAAGTTGTAGCCTTAAAAACGTAAAGACCGAAAATGTATAAGTATTCTATACTTGAAAATAGTATTCTTTTTGTATGAAACCATGTGAATACATGTTTATTCGTAGATTAATTGTAGATCTAATTCCGTAAAACCTTTACGTAGGTAAAATCGTATTTTTATTTGTATCTTGTAGTTTTAATTTCCATAAAACTCGTATGTATAAGTAAACTGTACTTGTATTTATATATTGATAAAATGTAGTTTTAATTTCTATAAAACTTGTATGTATAAGTAAACTGTACTTGTATCTATATCTTGATAAAATATAGTTTTAATTTCTATAAAACTTGTATGTATAAGTAAACTGTACTTGTATTTATATCTTGATAAAATGTAATTTTAATTTCATAAAACTCATATGTATATGTAAATCGTACTTATATTCATATTTTAATGAAATGAAATGAAATTTTAATTTCCATAAACCTAGGATGTATAAGTAAAACCATACTTATATTTGTAACTTATTTGAATGTAGTTTTAATTCCATAAAACTTGTATGAAAAATCTATTTCCTTGTAAAATGTAGTATCGTAACCCAGAAAATCCGATATTTTCTTATAAATGTGTTGTAGTCTTAAAATGTCCAAAGACTAAAAATGTATACCGTAAGTTGTATTATAGTATAAAACTATTTGAAGTGTATATTTATCCACGTAAACAATTTAATAAGTTGATTGTTTTCTCATGTGAGACGTCCTATAACCATATTGTGACCTTGTAGGCGTGCTGCGACGTTCTTCAGGCGTCGGAATGTTATGACATTTGTCACCCCAGACCCGTCGGTCTAGCTGTAGCTAGCAGCTCAGGTGTGGGATTGTCAATCCTGTATAGATCTATACACAATTATCACGTTCTCTTACCGAGACTCTGGTTATAAATGCAGGACTTATGTATCATGCTTAAATAAGCACTTGTGAAGACCCGTCTCACAAAAATGTATGTATATCAACTTGTTTACGTAATATTTGAATATGAAAAACCCTTGTATTTGCACAATATAGTAATGTATAATAATTATATATTTTATATAATTATTTGTCTTATTTAAAACGTCTAAGTAACCTTTGTATCCACAAACTATTCCTATAATAGTTTATTTTTAGTATTTTGTCATAAAAAGCATATATTTACGAATATATATGAAATAGCTTATTTAGATGATTATAAATAACATATTTTAAGATATTTTCTACAATAGTAGTGTAATAATTTGGTTTTACTCTTTATTAATTCCAATATAATATTTCATGACTATCAAATAAAGAACAGCCAGGTAGAAGATCATATTGGGAGGTAGGACCCTTTCAGCGTATAAGCCTTTCGGAAATCCAACAACCTAGCCCAATTGATCGGCCTAGACACCGCTCTCGTAAGTAGATCAATCGATATTATATTTTTGGAATTATAATTGAATTGTTATAATAATAACGTTTTACCAAATTTACTTTTTGTTTACTATTGTTGCAAATGTTCCATAAATAGTCATTTTTATAATATAACTTGTATTCTTCCCCTAAAAACTTGAATAATGGTAAAAAGAAGGGGTATGAACTCACCTCAATGTCGACTAGCATCTTATCGTCGATTGTTGTTAGATCACCCGACTCTTCCTCTTCCTAACTCGAACTCACTATATTTATAACTGAAATAACTACTTCTAACGCTCCTTCTTCATATATATCTATATATATATATATATATATATATATATATATATATATATATCGAAGAATATTCTAACAATACTATCTAGTGATATACAGAGAAAAATCTGAGGTGTGAAGAAATGATAGAAATGAAGCTCATATTTATAGTAGATTTATTTTTGTATAGCGGCCCTCAAGATACATAGATTTGATAATTATAGCTTTTAGAATTTGTTTATGACAAAACATACCCTTAAAATACTCTTTAAATAGATTTAATAGTTTTTATAAAGGATAAATAATTTTTGTTTATAAAAATGTAATCTACAAAAATCGTAGTTTAATAATATCAACTTTTTAACTAAAAATCTCTAACGAATTACCGAAAGGGTATTAGTTGTAAGTTTAATAAGAGTATTGGGTTTAAATGTAAATATAATTTCTTTTTAAAGAAAAAAAAAACTATTAAATATAAAACTGATTTCCATAATATGAAATTTTGACGTCAGGTTGTTCGTATCGACGATACCGTTGTAACGGTATACTTTATGCTTTATAAAACAATATATTATTTAACTTAACAATACGTTTTGAATACGTATAGTTTAAAATGAATATATGAATTTTTAAGGGTAAAATATGTAAAATTGGATAATAATGGAATGGGACCCGCTATATATATTATAATAATAATAATAATTGATCTTGAGTCCCGGAACGTTTCGTTTCACTGATTGAATATATATATATATATATATATATATATATATATATATATATATATATATATATATATATATATATATATATATATATATATATATATATATATATATATATATATATATATATAAAATCAAACGTCGCTTTCAAGTTAAATTATATGTTTTTCTATCATAACTTTTTATATATAATGTTTTGTAAAAATATAAATATATATTTGGAACCGTCGTAAATTTATCTACATTTCGATATAAAATTTGTAATATTCCGAAAAGTTTTACATTTTTACCGTTTTTCTATCGTAACTTTTTATATATAACGTTTTGTATGAATATAAATATATATTCGGAACCGTCATATTTCTATCTACGTTTCGATGTAAAATTTGTAATTTACTGTTCACTGTTCACGCTGGATACTATTCACGCCGGATCACTATTCATGTCGGATAACTATTCACGCCGGACACTATTCATGACGTAAAATAATTAAATTTTTATTTTAAAAATATCTTACTTAATAGCGTTGGTTCGTATAATTGTTTTGAATTTGCGTACATAATATTATAATATCAAATAATACATTGTATATGTTATGAAATTTATATTTCATTGTATGTTTGGTTAACTTGAGTTGACTTTTGTTGACTTAATTTGAGAGTTGTCACAGATGGGAATCCCAACTCCCGCCAAAATCGATGACACATGCCCTAAGCATATCCTCCAGCGTTTGAATCGTCCTTTCACTCTGCCCATCCGTCTGAGGATGATATGCTGTGCTGAAATGAAGGCGAATGCCTAATTCTTCATGAAACTTCTTCCAAAACCTAGACGTAAACCAGACATCCCGGTCGGATATCACCGAGACCGGTATACCATGCCGAGAGATAATCTCATCTGTGAAGAACTTAGCCAATTCCTTTGAAGAGTAAGTCTCTTAGATGGGGAGGAAATGAGCACTTTTAGTCAACCTATCCACGATAACCCAAATAGTGTCCATATGTCGAGGGGTTCTTGGCAACTTCGTGATGAAATCCATTGTGATATGCTCCCATTTCCATTCTGGGATCTCAAGAGGCTGCAACTTACCATGAGGCCGTTGGTGCTCGGCCTTGACCTTACGACAGGTCATGCATCTTTCGACAAACCAAGCTACTTCCCTCTTTATGCCTGGCCACCAATAATATTCGCGTAGATCCCTATACATTTTGGTTGCTCCATGGTGGATAGAGAACCTGGATTTATGTGCCTCCTCTAATAGGGTTTGACGAACCCCGCCCAGCTTCGGTACCCAAATTCTCTCATGGCAAGTTAACAAATCCCTACTATCTTTGACCATAGCTGCCAACTGACCCACAATCCTCTCACTTTTCTGATTCTCGCTCTTGCTTGCTTCCACCTGGGCTTTCCTAATCAGCTCAAGCAGCGGTGTCACAATTGTCATCCTTAGACAAACGCCCCGAAGGGGTGCACTCGAAGCCTTACGACTTAACGCATCCGCTACCACATTGGCCTTTCCAGGGTGGTAGTGTATCTCACAATCATAGTCTTTTAATACATCCAACCATCTCCTCTGTCTCATATTGAGGTTTGTCTGATCCATCAGGTACTTCAAACTCTTATGGTCCGTGAAAATGGTGCACTTCACTCCATACAAATAGTGTCTCCAAATCTTGAGAGCGAAGACCACCGCTCCCAATTCCAAATCATGAGTAGGGTAGTTAGTTTCATGGGGCTTCAACTGTCGCGAGGCGTAAGCAATCACCCTGCCTCGTTGCATCAAGACTGCCCCCAATCCCGAGATTGATGCATCGCAATAAACTACCATATCCTCCATGCCCTCAGGCAAAGTCAAAACCGGAGCTTCACACAATTTCCGCCGCAAAGTCTCAAAAGCCTGCTGCTGCTCCTCACCCCACCGAAAAGCAGCATTTTTCTTAGTTAGCCGGGTCAAAGGTACTGCAACCTTTGAGAAGTCTTGGATGAAACGACGATAATAACCAGCCAGACCCAAGAAACTTCTAATCTCCGAGGGAGTCTTCGGAACCTCCCACCGCATCACGGCCTCCACCTTAGCCGGGTCTACCATGATTCCTTGCTCATTTACAATGTGACCCAAAAACTGAACCTCCCGTAGCCAAAAGTCACACTTGGATAATTTTGCATAAAGCTTCTCCTTCCTTAAGGTCTCTAATACTTCATTTAAGTGTTGTTCATGTTGTTCCCTGCTCCGAGAGTAGACTAAGATGTCGTCAATGAAAACTATAACCGACCGATCCAACATCGGTCGACAAACCCGATTCATTAAGTCCATAAAAGCTGCAGGGGCATTGGTCAGTCCAAACGGCATCACTACAAACTCGAAGTGGCCGTACCTCGTCCGAAAAGCTGTTTTCGGGATGTCTTCCTCCCGTACCCGCATTTGATGGTAACCTGACCGCAAATCAATTTTTGAAAACCACGAAGCGCCCTGCAGTTGGTCGAATAAGTCGTCGATGCGAGGCAATGGATATCGATTCTTCACCGTAAGCTTATTCAACTCACGATAATCTATGCACATCCTGTTGGAACCATCCTTCTTCTTAACAAACAAAATAGGCGCTGCCCACGGTGAGCAACTAGGTCGAATAAATCCCTTATCTAATTATTCTCGTAGTTGAATAAACAACTCCAGCATCTCCGGAGGCGCAAGACGATACGATGCTTTAGCTATCGGAGCTGCACCGGGAGTTAAGTCGATATTAAATTCCACCTGTCTCTCTGGCGGCACGCCAGGCAGGTCCTCGGGAAAAACATCAGGAAAATCCCGAACCACTGGTATATCACCTGCTTTCTGCTGTGGCTTCCTTTCTCGTGCGTCTACAACATAAGCCACAAATCCCGAACCTCCATGCTGAAAATGTCTGCGTGCCCTAGCAGCTGAACAGAAAACTGCACCTCGATTCTTTCTCTCGCCCTGCACAACCAGCTCTCCTCCACTTGGGGTTTGAATCCACACTCGCTTGTTCTTACAATCGATCCATGATTCATGCTGACCCATCCAATCCATACCGATGATGACTCGGGAGTCACTCAACGGTATAGGGATGAGATCGATCGGAAACTTTATTCCTTGAATCACTACTTCGCATCCCCGATAAACACTATTCGCTTGCACGGTTTTATCATCCGCAATTTCCACTTCTAACGGCTGATGAAGAGTTCCTAAAGCAATACCAAAACTCTTTCCCAACGCGGCAGACACAAAAGAATGACTAGCACCCGAATCAAATAGTGTAAAGGTAGGCGTAGAGTTGACTAAGAATGTTCCTAATCAAAACATAATAGACATATTAATTACACACACCACAAACACGGGGCAAGTAAAGAAAGAGTACCCGTGACGACATCGGGCGCATCCTGTGCCTCCTCGGCGGTCATGACGAATGCTCGACCCTTGGTCTTAGGGGCTTCCCCTTTCCCCTGCCTACCATCGGTAATCCGGAGTGTAGTGGGTGCCGGATTCTGAACCACTCCCTGAGTCAGACGGGGACATTGGGCCTTGAAGTGGCCTACCTGATTACAATTAAAACAAATCTTGACCTCTTGCCGACAATCTTTAGCATAGTGGCCCTCCTTTCCACACTTATGGCATATTAACACCCAGCAACGCCCCTCATGATTCCTTCCACATTTACCACACTTACCCTGGCTCCTTTGCCCTTGCTTTCCCTGATCTGCCCCTCGAAATTTCTTCGACACCTGCTGAGTCTGAGTAGGCGCCGGACGCTTCTGCTTTTGTTGGGTTTCCAGTTCCTAAAATTATTACCAAGATATTCTATCATAGAAATGAACAAGTAGCTGGGTTAGTTGTCTTTTCAATCGGAGAAATGTGATATTCTATCATAGAAATGAATCCTAAAATTAGTAATATTTTGAAACTATTTTGCTATCTTATTCTCTTGCAGCTACACTGTAACGCCCCAATTTCAAAAATAAAAAAAAAATAATTTATTACCAAGATTCCAATAAAACATTTATTCCAAAACATAAAACTGTTCAACATGATACTTAAATTAACAGCGGAAACATTTTAAAAATACTATTATAGTTCATTGATATCAATCTCTTGAATGCGACGCGCTGCCGTCAAGCCTTGCCCTTCCCTTTGTCAATTGAATTACCTGAAATATTATAAAAACAACGGGTAAGCTTAAAGCTTAGTGAGTCCCCAAATTACCATACATGCCCACACATTAAACAACCCGTCCTCGAGAACGACCCGACCCTACCCGCCATACAACAGCTACGGGCGTCTATCATACACAGCTATGGGTTCCCGGTTATGGCCCAGCCCATCATACAACAGCTATGGGACAAGGCAATAGTCCAACTCGTCATACAACAGCTATGAGGGGACACGCATCAGTACTAAGCCCAACAATAAATAACCACAGATATTGAGCAAATCATATAACTGTAAACAACACACAAGATGCCTAACATGCAACATCATATAGTAAGGTGAGGATACTCACCTGATTCGAAACCGCACAGATATTCTCTAATATCCCCACTTAGCTCGTCCACACACCTAAATCCCACACACATACAACATATCAATTGCTGAGTAGGCTCTTACAGACCTGCCTAAAGGTTAGACTCACTATTTGCCATCAAACCATGGTCAAAACTAAGTTCCTGGTCAAACAGTCGCTCGCCGCGGCGTGGCTCCTCATCCTACGCGCCGCGGCTATCATCGAATAAATACGGGGTTTCAGCCGAGTCCGCGCCGCTGACATAGCCAGTCCGCGTCGCGGCTCGTAACATTCTAAAATGTTTTTCAGCGATTAACAGTACATCAATCGGCTAGGGTTTCACTCCAAACCCTTCCTGCGATCAGAAACTACCCTAAGATCACTTCCTTAGGGACATGCAAGTCTATTCATGTCCTCAGTCTAACCCTAGGGTTACAAGTCATCTAAGACTACTACTTAAGGGATAACACCATGAAAACGGGATAAACTGAAATATTAGAAGGTAGATCCTCTTACCTTACTTCTGGAAAACAGAGAAATGCACCCGATCGTCTACAGCCTTTCCCCACGCTGTATTTCTTCCTTCAAGCCTCCAAAGCCTTGGAACCACGGAGTCTCTGCTGAAATCGGACGCCTTTGCTCCAGAAAACTTCCCAAATACACAAACCCTAGGGCTGGGTCCCTTTATATAGGCGTTTAAATCCAAATTAGGGTTTTTCACTTTAGAGGCGCACCGCGTCGCGGGATCTTTAGAACCGCGCCGCGCGTACAAATCCTTCGCGATTCTAGATTCTTCCTAAAGCCGCGCCGCGGATTCCTTCGGGCCGCGACTCGGCGGAACGGGTCTTACATACACCATGAAATACTTAAACCACAACTACAACTTGACATTTACTACTATAAAGGTGAGAAATTTTTCTCAAAAGTTTTCCACATGGTACTCTTAGTATCTCATGTAAATAGTAATATCTAGCTATTTAAAAAGACATACTATTTGTTAAACATAACCATATTCTTGAAACTACACTGCATTTTCTTTGTAATCTTGATGATACACTTGTAAATATTTAAAAAATAAATTTGCAACTTTCACGAGCAAAAGAAGCATTTCATGTTATTGAAAGGTTTTGCGCAACCATGAACTAAATAACCTAAGTTCACATGCAACCTAGAAAAGATCTATGTTTTCTTACTTTGAACATGTAACTAATTCCTAAAGGCCAAACAAAATTAACTAAAAGAATAAATCAGAAAAAACTAACCTTTAGTTTTAATCTTGAAGCTAAGCAGCACAAATGTCCTGCCTCAAATGAGATCACACCCAGGGAGCCAGAAGAGAATCACGAAAATTCTAGAGAGAATAATAGAATGAGCAGCTGATAATGAGGTCTAGGGGTCCCTATTTATAGGGAAACAATAAACCCTAGCCGTCAGCTATTTTCTGGATTATTCGTACGCGCGCCGCGACCTATACATTGGCGCGTCGCGCGCCGCAATTCAACTATTGAATTTGTACGACTTTAATCCCTGACTTCCTGATTAATCTAATTAATGCCACAGAAATTAATCCAATTAATTCCTGATTAATTATTAATCAATCAATATAGTTTCTAATTAATATATTATCACTTTAATATATTAACAAACCATATATTTTATTTCCATTGATTTATTAATCCCATAATAAACCAACCTTTCTCTCTACCGAACTTTCTACCAAACCTCCAGCTATGAGGGCAACCCAAATAGAATTTGCTTCTATTAATTAGGTAAATACAAATTATAAGTCATGGCTTAGACACCTAATCCAACAGTCTCCCACTTGGATAAGTCTATGACTATAATTACCAATTTAACCTCTAATTAATCAGCAAACTGTAGCTTCCTAGAAACTGCTGCCGAACTCTGACCTAGTCAGTTCTGTCCATAGATAAGTGATCAGATGATCCTCCGTCCAACAAGATATTTTCAGACATGAGACATGGATTGAGATCAATCTCTGTCCGACACACTGTTTCCCGATTTCCGATTTTGCTTATGACTTTTAGACTTCTAATTGAACACATCAATTCAGTCCTGGCTGGCCAGCACTTCAGTCAACTTCAAAATCATTGAGTGGCCAACAGATATCTGTTTCCCGTCTGGGTCAAGGGACGAATAAGCTTCGACTAATATGTTATATCTTTTACCCGAAAAATCACTCACAACAGCACGTTTTATAACACCGAGTTACCGATGCGTTTTCGTATTATCAATGAACAACCGCCTTGCAAATTATAACTCATATCTCTTCACTTTAAGATCATAAGATATTATCGTCTCAACATTGCTCGTGATATAATCCATGAAGCAATCCATTGAGCGCGGGTTTATCCAATACTCAAATCTCCATTTCCAAGTACTCATGAACGTTGCAGCAATCTTATTGCTATGTCTAACTCCTTAGACAATCTATAAACCAATTCAGGACATTCTTCCTTCATACTTACTCTCTAAAAGTATGAGTGACTGTGGATATTTGAATAATCAAATTATTCAGGAAGTAAACATGCAAAAGCGAAACATAAAATCTGACTGGCAGCTACTCCTGCTTATTACCAAGTCTCCACGAGGTAATCACCAAGTCGGATTTATCATAACTATTATCGGTTTCTTATTCTCTTTTAAACTTTCAATTCAGGCCTTTTATATCTATGTCTATGACCTTTTCACTCTTTCTATATATCCAAGTGTCTAACACTTATACACTTTATTATGATCCTATCGGATACTCTTCCGATGATATCTCAATTTATCATTCTATCATTCGTTCTCACAACTCCATTCCTGTGATGTGTACCGTGACTGCCCATGGTTCTCGGGTCTTTAGTCTACAGGTCTACACCCTAAGACAATTTCGAGGTGTCATGATGTGCCTGTGAACCACACGCGCCCCATCAGAAACCAACGAAATTCTTTAACCATGAAGTCCTACAGCACCACGTTCTGGTGTAAACAATTACCGATTTGAAACTTCTTTCAAATCGTTCACCCTAATCATTTCCCAATGATTCCTCACGTGTGTTCAAAATCCAATTAGTACTCTCAGCCAGGTCATATCCTGAAACCAACTTATCATGCTCTAAGCATCAAGTCATCAGGATATGTTCATAACACTTCTGATTGGTCCAAGAGGCTCGTGGAACTTGATGTAATCTCATTCCAAACCCTTTCGGAATCCTAAGATTACCAAAAATCCTTGTGTCATGATTTCCAGAAACATTTCCTTTCGGAGACTCTTTCTTATGCATATTGAATCCCATCAAGATCATATTCTCAACGGCTAAGTCGATACTGTCAGTCTCATCTATCTGATAGATGTCTATGAACTACGTGAGTATGCTGCACCTTCTTTGTTTCTTTCATGCCAATTCATTACACTTTGAAATGACAGGAAACTCCTTTCCTTGGGTTATGCATCTTGAATCTCATCAAGATCACATTGGCAGAATTCTGATCTATCTAATAGATATTCACAACCATCTGAGTATGTTGTATCTCTTCAAGTCTTTCATAGCAAACCGTTTCTTAACACCAAGTCATTACACTTTGTAATGATAAGAGACGTTTCCTAGAACCAGTATGTATCCCACATACATGTGATAGCAGATAACAACAATACTCCCACTGGCTTTGACACCGTTATATGACTCTTTCAGACTATTCACAAAATCCAGAACTTATGGCACATTTTGCGAAACCGAAATCCAAACCTTTCCGACATATTAAAGGAAATCTTTCAGGCTATTCACAAAATCCAAACCTTTTGGCCTATTTTGAGAATCCGAATATCCCTTCTTGCGAGATGCCCATGGGACGAATCCCGGGGACTTGTACCTTTTGCAATGGCATGCTCTATGTGAGTCCCTATTAGTGTTCCGGTAAACCACACACGCTCCACTAACGACTCACACTATGCCATGCAGAATCCTCTCGGATTTCATCTTCTATTGAGACTGCTTCTCTAGGAATCAATTGCTTGACTCCAAGTGATGACTCATTCAACCAGATGTTTTGTAAGTGCATTTCTATGTTCCCATCATTGATGATTCAATTACTCCCACAGGTTCCTAGACTAGTTGTAAAGATCAATCAAACTGTCACATAGACTGTGTCTCGCGGTAAGCTTCTCTTATTTGGCAGCAACTGGGCTCACCAATGCTTCCAGCAGTCGGATTACTTATCCGTACCATCTTTAGTGTTTTACCACTACTCGGTATATCACCCAGATCATAACTCCTTATGACGGTGACAATAACTAATGGTCAAGCGAGGAGAGGGTATGTCAGGTTTAACAGGAATCTAATTCCTGGTCAAGGCCCAGTGATGACTAAAGGTTCTTTCACTTGGCTAATCCCTGAACTCATTCAGTATTATTCTTACTCCCACTGTTTCCTTAGAACTTGAGCTCTTTCTAAAAAGACTCTTCTTTCAAAGGATAACCGGAATGGCCAATGAAACGACATTGCTGATCAGTTTCAGGATTGTCATGAGATTCGGACGAATGCTACATGACCCTAGACTTTCTATGTATTAGTGGGACGATCCCTGCTTTACATTTCAGACAGTGTCGACATAACCTACTTAGTCTAAGATATGGTCGGAATATGATTTCTGCGGTCTGACTGGTTGAATATTTAATTCATTGAAATACTAATCGGAAATGTATCTTATACATCAAGGATCAAAACTATTTCGATCAATGCTCCATAATCTTCGCTAAGACACATTATAACCATTAGTGTTCTTGGAAGAGGATAAACTGTGAAACATTTTCTTAGTCTATGTAGTCATTCAGGTTCTGTTGATCTTATACTTCCTTTGAAATCCTTGAACACTTCAAGGTTCCAATCAATCGCTTATTCCGATAAGCAAAGCCATATTTGTCAAACTATTTGGCAAATATTTTGAAGCATAACTAATCGTGTTCTGTTCGAAGATTCGAGCAATACACAGTAACTTATGTGTCTGTCGCTCAAAATATTAATACCTTTACATCTCCATGTAAATTTATGAATTTGTTAATATTGTTCAAGACATGCAATCATCACCTGACTCCAAGTCAACTGATTCCAAAATCCTATCCATTGGATCTTTGGGTGATTCCTTTCTTGCCACAATTGATTTTATTAAGCACTCAATTCATCATGTGACTCTAAGTCAAATAATTCCAAAGTCCTGTCCATCTGGACCTTTGGTTGAAGTGATTCTCATAAAATTCACTTTAACAATCATAAAGAACACAATTTACAAGTCCAATCCCATTGGATGTATCAACATTCAAGTTATTACCATTTATGCCATTAACACATTCACACAACATTTCGAGGATAATTAAAACAATCAAAAGAAAATCAACATTTTATTAAAACACAAAAATCCTCGAACAATGTACTATATGAAAACAATGTCGTTTGCATCTAATAATCTAATAACAAGATTGTAATATCTAACTAAACTTCAAAACTGCATGAGCTGGAGATTCAATCCAAAAGTGCTCCTATGCGTCAAAGTCCTGTACCCTACTGATTCCCTGCATACAAACAAAACGTGACTATCACATTATGTATCAAGGAATTATGGATCAGGAGTTTCGAAGTTTTTAGATAAACCTGAGTTTCTAAAGATTTTACCTTGGAGCATTTTCCAATCTTTCCGTGACTGTATCCGATCCTATGGATTCCCAGTTTAAGACATCTCAGAACATGTCCAGACGATCTGGAGCGTTTCTTGCTGCGTCTCATCACTGGACTCAATCCAGAAGTAGCCGAACCAGTGGAGCAATGCCTGTCCATGAGTGACTCGTATAGGGTCAATAGAGAACGCATTTCCATAAAAGTCTTTTTCCGGTATTCCTTTCTATACGTCTGAATGAACAGATTGTACTTATTGGTCAGCGAATCAAGTAGGATCTTAACACTCATTTCCTGACTAATTGGATGACCAAGTTTGTACAATTCGCCTATGTATCTCTCAATCTTGAGAACATGTGAATCGATGCTACTTCCTTCTTTTAGCTTGCACTCTGCAAGTCTTTTGAAGATCCTAGCTCGTTCCTCTTCAACCGGTTCTTGGAACTTTTCCTCAACCAATTGTATTAACTCATACGGCCCTAGGGATCCAAAATCCCTGCGAAACTTGGGGTCAATGGTCAATAGCATGAGGTCACGAACTTCCTCTGATTCATCAAATAATAGGTCATGCTCATCATAAAGACCTTTTGTTATGACATGTTTTGGTGGAACTTGGATCGGATACTCAATGAGGTGTAGCTTGCCAGCAATTACAAGAACCATTCTCCAATTGCGAAGCCATTCCACATAGTTAAGGCCAGTCAGCCTTTCCATATTTAGCAGGCGCTTTCTGATGCCCTCAGAAACGGGTAAAGGAGGAGGAGGATGAGAATAGACACTCGATTCAGACATCTATAAAAGGAAACAAAATTTATTAGATTAATTAATCCTTTTAAATAATTACCCAATATAAATTATTTAACAAGGCTAGGATCCAAAATACCCCAACTATGCTGTGAAGAGGGATGCCGTAGTCACAACACAACGGTCATTAAGGTAGATAACTATTATCAATTTCAGT
Organism: Cichorium intybus; assembly: GCA_023525715.1. Lineage (NCBI taxonomy): Eukaryota > Viridiplantae > Streptophyta > Magnoliopsida > Asterales > Asteraceae > Cichorium > Cichorium intybus. Next base: position 67,073,543 of record CM042009.1, on the reverse strand, counting down.
CTAATGAAATTCCTAGATCTGTGAGACTCATTGAACTGTTCAATGGCATGTTTAATCTCGGATATGCCCCACCGTTTGTGACTGGGATGCCGAGGATCACAAACCGGGTGTGAATAACCATGCAAATTAGCTTGGTACTCTCGGGGTCCATTATCATCTCAAATTGATGTGCCGGTTAACCACACACGCTCCATCAACAATGATAACACCCGAGAAACCCATTGCCACTCTTTAAGAACCCCCATTGGTGTGCCGGTAACCCACACACGCTCCACCAACGTTTCATAAAGTGCAATATGCAATTTCATGGGTTAGCATCAAATTCATATTTTTTTTCTAAAGTAACTAGATTAGGAATTCTTGTAAGGGTTCTAGTACTTTGATCATTATACTTTTTATGATTTAGCGGTCTTATCAAAACTGTTCGGCTAACGACCCTCCACTGATCAGGCGAGTGGTGGGTGAGAGTGAACACCCATTAGACTGCCATTTTATAGGCAGTCTCATTATACCCACTTTATAGACCAGCTTCGTCAATGAGGCCTACTAATGATTTGACTAACCAATTTATCTTATACATATAGTGTTAACTTTTAATAATATATGTATAAGATGTATTTTAAACCTTTTTAAAATGTTCCTGTTTATCTTTTAATTTCCTGAAATTTAACTATTAAATTTCAAATTAAATTAAACCTTTAAATTCGATTTAATTCATCTTTTAATTAAACTATTAATTAAATTAATTAAATCTAGATATTTTAAACCTTTTAAAATATTTAGGATTTATCCTTTAATTTTCGAAATTTAACCATTAAATTAAAATTAAATTAAAACCCTTGAATTATCTTTTAATTAAACAATTAATTAAATTAATTCAAATGTAGATAGGTTTTTCCAAATTAATCAAATCAATTTAATCCTATCTTAAACCCCTAATTATCGAAATTCAAAAAATGGGTTTAAGGTTATCCAATTAAAGTTACCAAAAATTAAAAACCTTCCAAAACCCTAATGCCAATTTTTGAAAATTACCAGGGGAAGGGGATAGGGTTTCTAAAAAACAAACCCTAAATCGATTCATGGCCCAAAAAGGATTTATAAACTTTAAACCCTAATTTTAGGAAAACTATTACAGCAATTCAATAAGAAAACAACCAAATGCTCTAATACCACTGAAAGGTTTTGCGCAACCATGAACTAAATAACCTAAGTTCACATGCAACCTAGAAAAGATCTATGTTTTCTTACTTTGAACATGTAACTAATTCCTAAAGGCCAAACAAAATTAACTAAAAGAATAAATCAGAAAAAACTAACATTTAGTTTTAATCTTAAAGCTAAGCAGCACAAATGTCCTGCCTCAAATGAGATCACACCCAGGGAGCCAGAAGAGAATCACGAAAATTCCAGAGAGAATAATAGAATGAGCAGCTGATAATGAGGTCTAGGGGTCCCTATTTATAGGGAAACAATAAACCCTAGCCGTCAGCCATTTTCCGGAGTATTCGTACGCGCGCCGCAGCCTATACATTGGCGCGCCGCGCGCCGCAATTCAACTATTGAATTTGTACGACTTTAATCCCTGACTTCCTGATTAATCTAATTAATGCCACAGAAATTAATCCAATTAATTCCTGATTAATTATTAATCAATCAATATAGTTTCTAATTAATATATTATCACTTTAATATATTAACAAACCATATCTTTTATTTCTATTGCTTTATTAATCACATAATAAACCAACCTTTCTCTCTACCGAACTTTCTACCAAACCTCCAGCTATGAGGGCAACCCAAATGGACTTTGCTTCTATTAATTAGGTAAATACAAATTATAAGTCATGACTTAGACACCTAATCCAACAGTTATGATGATTATAATTGATACTTTTCTGTTGTTAAAGGGAGGAGGTCACATAGCTCCAGTTTATAAACCTAAAGAGTGTTTAAGGATGCTTACGAGGTGGCTTGGTGATGACGCTCTATAAGTAACAATCATAGAGTTTGATGTTTTTTTCTTATGTTGTATGCATCCATTCATATATGTCTGCTTTCTATAAGTCAAATTTTATGGATATTGTAACGTGCTTATTTAAGATTGTTTACCATACCATCATTCTTCTAAGCCAATTGACACACTTGCAAAACTTGATGATATACTTTACATGTGGTCGTACTAAGACATCTCTATGTTTGTTAAGACTTAAGAATATAATTTGCGATTCTAAGTATGTGCTAAAAACTACCACAAATAAGGCTTTTAGACACCAAAATTAGTACTAGAAAAATACATATCCTTGATTGGCAACGGATATTCGGCTAAATCCAACAGTCTTTTAACATCGGTGACAGTTAATTGGCAGCTGCCTAAATGACGGTTTTTGCTAGTGTGGCATGCTTATGATACAATCATTCTTCTAAGCCCATTAACAAACTTGAAAAACTTAATGACATACTTTACATGTGGTCGTACTAAAACATCAATTTAATAGTATTAGATAAGAATTTGATTTGTGATTAGTATTTGCCTATTTGGTAAAAACTACCTCAAAAGAGGGTTTTAGACAGCAAAATTAGTGGCTACAAAAATATGTGTCTTGATTTGTGACGTATGATCTTGTGGCCATTACTCGGACTTCCACACTTTATTGATCTAACTCTTCGAGAATCAATTTCATTCGACCCTTAACTTGGAGGGGCAAAGCGATGAAGGATTTGAATGCGTCTGAGTGGATTTGGGCAAAGTTAGAGATTATCTGCAGCTTTTGTGGGCAAATCAGATGACTATGTGAAAGAAACAAGATCTGAATCCATCAGATCTATTACAATCAGTAATTTGCAGCCATGACAAATTTATCCTCTTTGTTTGTTCTTGGGCATGACAGTAAATGAAAGCAAGGGCTATCAAGTGCTCTCAAATCGCAATCAATTTATTAGCTTACTAGTTGTGAGACCCGTGTATTATACGGGATGATACAAAAAAATTATTAATTAATAATATCTAAACATTAACAATTTTACATAAGAAATTTGTTTGTGTATCGTGACATCTTACTTTTGATTTTACTATTACGACTTTGTATTTTGATAAGTATAATTGATTATGAGAATCTCACCCGTACTAAAATCAAATTCACTATTATGATTGGAATTGTTCTTCAAAATATTATGACGCCGATTGTCTTACTATTATCTTTAAAATCATTTTACACATTAAAAAATAATATGATATTAAAAAACAATTAATTTTGAAATTGAATGATAACAATTAATTTTGAAATTGAATGATAATTAAACCGATCATTAAGGAGTTAGAAACGTTTCAAACCAATTAGTTTGTTTAAGAAATTTAAAATTATGAGAAAATGACATGTGGCAAATTCAATGAGAAGATGACATGTGGTATTGAGTTACTTATTTATTAGGATGAGATGATTTTTTAAACAATTGCTCATATTTTGTTGCTTTTTGGGTATTACTGCAAATGAAATCAAGGTATATCATACATGGTAAGCATGTAAATTGTAAAGTATTCATGCCCTATCTTTTTCCTTTGGTTAAGCTATCTATAATTGCAAGTGAAACCTAGCCTAGTTGGGTGGATGCACCCGGGTTATATACCCATGTGGTGGAAGGTCTGGAGTTCGAATCCGGCTAACCCCATGTGGGGGATTTTCCCTGGAGGCGAGGCATGGTCGAGGGAAAAGGCCTTGCGCCTATGGTAATCGCCAACCGCCTTGGGTGGCGGGGTCGAGTACCCTCTGGTGAGACCACTAAATTGCCAGTTTCCAAAAAAAAAAGCTATCTATAATTGACTACTTCGTAATGGTCCTCTTTAGTTTGATTTTTGGTGAATATCCAAGTTTTAACATATACCATCACTTAAAATATGTCCGGCCTCTTTGGGGTTATGGGTTCAAATCCCACTAGGGGATTAGGTGGATTATGTTAGGAGGAGATTAGAATAGATGTGTGTAATATTTGCCGGTTCAAAAAAAAAAGATTTATCTCTTCCGATAAATTTTTTTATAAATATAACAAATTTATCCTCATTTATTTAAAATGTTCCATAAAACTCTCCCGTTTAATTTTTTGATTTTTTAAACACACATCATATTTTAATAGGCAAATTTAATAAAATAAGTTATTAGACATTAATATTTAATAGAACTAATTGATTAGTAAAGAAATAACAAATATTCTAAAATTAAATATAAGGGTTAATGTCGTAAATGACAACCAATAATACATAATTTGTTTTTTAGTCAATTATCTTTTAAATGTATTCAATATATTAGTAAAAAATTACAGTTTTCTCATTACACCATTAAAATGCATTTCAATTGAGTAATTCTATCAAACTCATTATGGATGCAATATCACTCTCAAATGACCTAAAGGAATTAATTTTGCTATATTGAATGTCACAATAGATAACACATAGGATCCGGTATAAGTTTATCCGATTAAAATCTACCTTAATGGTATGTTAAGAACCTAAAAAAAGTTTATTGACCTATTGAATACAATTAAAAGATAAGTGACATAAAGAACAAATTATGTATTTTTGGTTGTCATTTTATGACATTGACCCTAAATATAATTAAGATGATAAAATGAAATACGATTGAATAAGAAAGGGTTAAATATACAAAGCCAGAAAGTAAACTGACCACTCAATATATATCGAGTAGTACATGAAAAAAATCAAAAAAGCTATCTACTCCAATGGTTTTGACTTTTGAGTGATGATCTAAACAACCAATTAGTAAAAGTCCTCACAAGAACAAACCCCATTCTTAAAATGATGAAAACGGTTAGGATCCTTCAATATAATCTCCCTCTTAACCACTTTCGAGATACATTTAGCAACCTCATGGCAACCATGACAAACACGAACATTCTTAGTCACGCGAATCGTACTTCCACTTGTCGTACTAATCAACCCGAACGAAATCGCCAACAACTCACTATGACCAATCGCAACACACTCTCTCTCTTCATCCACATCATGAAAACTAAAATCATGAACCCAACAAAACCCTCTTTCTTCAAGATTCTTCATCAAACACTCCAACTCCCAATATATACCCTCGGATCTCGGATGCGACACATCACCCGTCTTAAACACATGAACTTTGTTCCTAAACTCTACCCAACTATACGCGACCGTTGGTTTCAAATCCATGTCTTTTACACTCTCTCTCCATTTATCTACCATTTCATGTTTTCCATTTTCCGCGTACCAATTTGACATTAAAACATAGTTATCTGCGTTAAGAGGCTCTGAATCACATAATTGTTCGACCAATTTTTTTCCAATTGTTAAGTTCTTATGAATCCTACATCCATCTATCAATGCTCTTAATACCTCTGGATGCTTTTCTACACCATGTTTTTTAACAAAAGCTCTAGCATCATCGATTTTACCAGCACGCGATAAAAGGGCAGCCATTAAAGCAAAATGAACAACTTTAGGCGAGTTTATACAATTGAAATATTGAATACCATTTTCGACCATGCGAGCAGTGCAACAAGCGTACAAGGCTGTGACATAACTTATTTCGTCTGTATCTATTTTTGGTACTTTCTTGAATAAATCGACTGCAATATCACCTTGACCATGTAAAGTGTATGCCAAAATCATCACGGTCCATGAAATGATATCTTTGGATTTTGTTCTTGAGAATATTGTTGAGGAATATTCTAAGTTTCCTGATTTTGCATACATGTCTATGAGGGCGTTCTCGACTTTTAGGTTTATGGGGATTTTGTTTCTAATCAAGTACGCGTGTATTTCCCTTCCGTTTTTATGGGCTGCCATTCTTGCACAAGCGGGGAGAATTGTCGAAATTGCTACCACATCTGGTTTTATTTTGTCTTCAGTGACCATATTTCTGAATAACTTTAGCGCTTCGTTTATATGTCCGTTTTTGACGTGGCCTTGAATGATGGAAGTCCATGAAATGGCATCTCTTGATGGCATTTTATCGAACAGTTCACGGGCGTCTTTGATGCTGCCACATTCCATGTACATTTTCAAAAGGGAATTGCTGACTAAAACATCTAATTCTAATCCGTGTTTTTGAGCTGTTTGATGAATGTTTCTACCGTGTCTTAATGACTTAACAAGAATGCACGCACTAATGGCTGTGGTTAGTGAAACAGAATCAACCTCAGCGCCTGATTCTACCATCTCGTTGAACAAGTCAATAGCTAATGCAGGTTTGTTTTGCTTGATATACAACTTAGCCAACAATGTCCAAGATACACAGCTCAATTTTCTCTCAGAATTATCGAGCACCCATTTTGCAGCATCAACGCCATCAAGATGCCCATACAATTCAATCAAACAACCAGTTACATAGATATCGTTACAAACACCAAGCTTCAATGCCTGACAATGGAGTTGCTTACCAAGTGACAAGCTACCGGATAGCCTAGACACAGATAAGATGCGAGGGAGAGTGTGTCTGTCAGGTCGGACACCACGCGTTAACATTTCATGGTAAGTCGTTACAGCCTTGAAATAATTGAAATTTCCTAAATGGGTTTGGATAATACTGTTCCAAACCAAAGAATCTGCTGATAGAGGCATTCCGTCGAACTGTTGGTGGGTCGATGTGGATTTCACCGCACATGTTCGTGAATAGTGGTTTACTCGGATATGAATCGTGTACTTACTTGGTCGATTAGGCATTTCGAGGATACTCAGAGCTTGCATCGACGAACAAATCAGATCCATTTCCTTGCAGATTCTACGACAATGTCTTCACTGATATGCTTCTACGCATTCAGCCAAATGGTTAAAGCTTGCATCGACCAAGATATGATAGACATCCAGTTCAAATGATAGAACTGGCTAAGTTCCGTTTTGCATTTTGACCCCTACGTTTTAAGAAATGATGCTTATGTGTCATTTTTTTTTAAAATAATGCTGTTATTTTGATTATATAAAAACACTAGTTTGGAAATTCGTGTATTATACTTGATAATGAAAAAATTAATAAAATAAAATAAAAAATATGAATATTTAAAATAATAAAATTGTCGTCTGAGAGTTTTGTTTATTTTGATACTTCATGTAATAACATCAATTGTATATTCTATATGAATACCTAAAAGAAAAAAGTATAAGACTATAATAAATATTAAAATGAAAGTTGAATGTCATATTGAAAGAAAATTAAAACAAAATCCAATAACACAATTCTCTCTCTCTCTCTCTCTCTCTCTCTCTCTCTCTCTCTCTCTCTCTCTCTCTCTCTCTCTCTCTCTCTCTCTCTCTCTCTCTCTCTCCTTTGTAAAAATAATTATAATCGGGTTGTATATGAGGCATCTTACTTCAATTACCTAAAAATAAATATAGAAAAAACACATAAATTTAAGTAAGATGATAGAATAAACGAATAACTTAAAAGCCTTTGTTCTTTATTGTCTTTGTTTATTGCAGAACCATCAAACAAAAAACATTATGTGTCACAATAACCAACGATTTAACATATAAAAGTATGATGTTATAATGTGAAAGTGAATGATTGTATGTTGTTATTTCTTGCATTTAGACTATGGAATTAAGATTAATATTAAGAATAGATAAAGAATCTCAACCCTGCAATGCAAAACCATCATGTTTGAAAGTACAATATTATATATGGTTGAGATAAAAAATAGATAGAATTTTCAAAGTCCAATGCTTTTATAAGAAAAATACTGAAAATTTTTCAAAGTACGATGCTATTATAACCTTTTCTGACTTGGTAAAACATACTTGCGAAATCCGAAACTTAATCCAAAAGCATAAACATAGAAACCTACAAAACGATGCAAAAACCTATCAATCGCACCATCAAGAAAACCATATAGTAGATCTATCGTATCGACTATGACTACTAATATATTTTGGAAACAAAATCAGCCATACATAGAGATATAATTAGAAACGAGAAAAAAGAATCAAGCAAACCATGAAATGGAATCTCATAAACAAAAGCATAAAACTTAATTAACATACTTTCAAACACGTCTACTCACACACAAACACCACACACGCCCACCTATACATATCCACACATACTTAGATACACAAACAACATGAGATATTAGCACACAAAGCTTTACCAAAATCACATAATGTCATTTGATATTTCACCTTTACATATCTCATCTGACTCTATTTTAGTGTTACAAATGGTTCATCGGTAATTTTGTTAGTAAACAAAATCTTTGTCATTATACTGTTACAAAAAAGACATCATCAAAATCAAAATAATTATCAAAATCAAGTGTATTCCTTAGAGATCCGGAGGTTAAAACATCCATTTTCATCATCAAAATAAAAGGCAAGATCCCATAAAACTTTTACATATCTGAAGTTTAAAAACATCCACTTCAAATATGGTCTAATTTAAGGGACACCATTAAGTGTTTTCCTTACATATATAAACATGTCATTTCAAATATTTTGATTCGGAAATAAAAAATGGTCATTATTTTTCATGTTTTAGATGGGGGGTAAGGGAGAGATCGGGTCTCAGATCTTTCAAGTTAACATCTTAATCCACCTTATCTAAAAGAATTAAAAAAATATTAAAGCCTTTTGCACAAAAAGTAGATATACCGGTTGGTTATATATGGATACTTTGACACTAAGGAAGAGAAAATAACGTTAAAAAATAAAACCACGACGATTGAATAATAGTTGAAAAGAGCGATGTGTGGTTCATGTTCCTACAACAACACCCAGTAAGCCAATCCCGGAACGGCTTCTTCTAAGGTAATTCAGAAAATAGGTGGGCTCTGCAACTGCCTTCGTTGGCAATTGGCTTTCAATCTCGAAAAATCAGTCAATGATGGAATTAAAGGTGAAGTAATGGTGGGACGTTGATTTTTGTTAGGTTGCCAACACTTTAAACCTCCTAAATGATTTTTAAATAATGGCAATACTAAAGAAGTACAACTAAAATCTGAGAAATAGAAGAGGAAATTTCTAGCAAACGTACATGTGTCATTGATCATTCCTATGCAGCTATTTTCCTTGATTGGAACATTAGATTAATAAGTGTAGAGTCAGGGATTTTAGGGTTTCAATTTTGAAATTGGGTAGCTATGCATTTAAACGTGAAGATTTGAGACAGGGGAGCAGGAGTGTGATTTATCTCCTTCTGTATATTACTTATGGAATGAATTATGTTCCTGCAGATTTGTCGCTCATTTTGTTCCTGATTTATCACCATATTTTTTGGGAACTCCTTATCTGTAATATTGGAATATGATTCATCCATAAAATAGGGTTAGATAGCTCGAATTTGGGTATAATCATGTACACGTGTCAAAAAGTTTTGAGTGGGAAGCAAACCTAGAAGATTGACAGTAACAGGACACATGGCAGCAGAAGAAGTTGATTTAGAAATAGGACAAGTGACACTTAGTTATTTTTATTTTTAAGTATAATAAGATAAGACTTAAAGAAATTTATAGCAATAGAAAAAAATCTTTTAAATAGACTAGAGGAGATTTTATTGACCATAAAATGGGGCCGTCTTGAAGATGTTGTTAGAACTAGAGGAGATTTGATTGACTACAAATGAGCAATGTATCCCTTACAATTTTCTAAAGTGTGCCCTGTAAATTAAGTTTATAATGAATGTAATGACAGTACGAACAATAAACATAACATATTAGAAAAAAACATTACATAGTAGAAAAGACATTACATATTAGAAATAAGGAACATTTTAAGAACATTCTGAACATCTTCATGTGCAACGTCCCTCCCGTCTCTTTGAAATTTGTATTTATCTTTAGTCGCCTCGAAATTATTAGCATCATCATCATTTAGTTGTGCATTGTCAATGTTGTGATTAATTGTAGTTAAACATCGTCAGCTTTTGATTTAAATCTATCCACTTTGTGTGATAGTTTCCATGACCCATTTTATTGTGAAACATATGCATCGTGCGGTTCTAAAACGATAATCTATAGTAATACGGGGGACTCGCTACAAGGATTTTATCCTCCGTAATGATAATCCAAGAACATATCAATGCAAGTTCCTCATCCATGGACCATGGGAAGTGGTACACGTGTTCAATCGCTTACTTTTCTTAAACACCTATAACAAATTTAAAAATGTTAGTCTTACACTTAGTATAAAATACTCAAGTGTTAGATGAAAAGTAAACATTCTATCATATAGATACCTGAAGTGCCCACCTTGGGCATCTTCATCTTCAAGTCTTCAAGGAGAATATGACAAATCCTATTCAAGTGACCAATTGTGCCACATTCATCACATATAGTTTTTTCAGAAACCTCGTCCTTCTTCTTAGGTTTCAAAATTTGGGTAACTTGCTTGCCTTTGTCCCTAGCAACTCTTGCTATAGTCTCGGTGTCTCAATGTTTGGGTTTCTTAGAGTTTCCTTCCATAATTGTAAGCACACTAGAGCTTCTCTTGGAAATGATCTTCTCAATAGTTAAAACATCTTATGCAACTCTGAGATGGGTTTTTCCCAATCATCTAAGTTCATGTTCATAATAAATAGATAGTATGACTTGGGTAACGAGTTAAAGATCAAATCCATAGCAAAATCATTAGACATGGGACAACCAAGTCTATCCAAATTTTCAAAATGACTATTCATTTTGAGAACATGAAAGCTTACATCTTGGCCTCCATCCACTCTACTCCTATGTAACGCTCGGACCATTTCAAGGTCATTCACTTTTATGGATAAAATTTAGTATTCTTTCATATACTTTCAATGTCACTGACCTTGTATTTTTGTGATTTTCTACAATTTTATATGAATTTTACAAGTTAATAGCAACAAGCTGTCAGATTCTATTCAGCTTGACAACCCTTAACAATTTGCATTGTTAAACCCCCTTAGGGTTGAAACCTAGTCTCGTGATCCTAATATGAAAAAAAGTTAGACTCTCATAGTTATCTAATGTCACTAGTCCCACCCTCAAATGACTTTTATATAATTTATTATGAATTCTACATGATGGCCATGACCTTCCTTCACACGATTTTATTGTGTTTTATAATGATTTTTACAAAATAGTGAATTAAGTCATGTTCTCCCAACCCTAGGGTTAGGGTTTTGGTTAAACAAATCTTATTGATGACTTAACTCTTGAAAAATACTTAAAATAGGATAATTCTTACCTAGGGTTTGACGGGATGAAGATGCTACACGAAGGTCTTGCACGTGAACTTGTGATCAACGATTTTTTTAAGGAGGATAATGATGATCGGGAGTTTTAAGAGAAAAGGGATGGAGGATTGGGGTTGGAAGAATTTACAGAGATTAAGAACATAAAATTAAGGGTTTTCATTAGTTGAGGGTATTTATAGTTCCCAAGTTTGATATTTGCATTAATTAGCCCCTCAACTACAATTATCTACATTTAAACTTACACCCTAAACTTCAAACATTTTCCTTAGAAACATTTTTAATTACCTAACTATATTTTTTAAGAAAATGAAAACGGGGCGTTACAGCAAAGCATACGTTCAGATTTTCCATTTAGTTAAGAGGTGTGAGGACACAAAAAAACATAATTGAATCTCGTGTGTATAGAAGTAATCACGGAATTATCTGTTGTTAATACCCTCTCCCCGCTTTTATCATACTAAAATAGTTGGATGGTTGTACTGAATTAGATTTTTATGTGATTTAAACATTGAATGAATTTGGAATGTACATCTGATTTTTGTTTTAAGGGATAGACATAAAGGTAGTGTGTAGTGATCCAAGAATATAACATAATATTGTAAACCACCCACACTAGTAATGGGAGATGTCTACACATATGAATGAATTACATCAAATGCATTCAAAAAATTGAATCAGAATACCAAAAAAAAAAGTTTAGTTTGTTTTCCAAGTTAACAAGCTTGGCACGTTACATTAAAACCATTTTATTATATGAAATAGCATTGTATGATATTAAAGACTGAAAATTTTTTATTAACAGGGTGTCTAAGGCATTGGTGCCACACATATAGGTTGATGAAAATAAAGGCTTGAGGAGATGTCAAAAGGACAGGGTATAGAGGGTCGTCATTGTCACACTTGATTAGAGGGTGAGGTATCTGTAATCCTTAATAGTAAAACCAAATTCATCAAACTCAATAGAACATTTATTTTGATGAGTACATATTCGTACAGATATGAGGTTTTTAAAACTGAGTGAATGTTAAGATCATTGTTTAATTGGAGTGGACATAGTGAATTTTTAATTTGAAATATGGTGTGTCTAGTCGATACTACATGTATTTTGGACCCGTTTCCTACTAAGACAATACGTGAGTCATGAGTATCAAGGATACCTACGTCTGCATGAACATGACCAGTTGCACCGGTGTCTAATCCATTCACTCGGATCATAAAGGGACATGATTCCAAAAGTCTAGGAAGAGTTGTGGGAGACTGTTCCGTGCCAAACCACATCCAAAGAGGAGGAACGATGGCTATTTAAGGTATTCTGATGGCTGTTGTCGGGTTGACAGTGATGTCGGCCTGAGCTAGGGCTTGTTCCACGAAGGAGAAGGATAAAGAAGACATTCTAGTAGCTGTTCCTATGGGCCTTGCATTCCACCAAGGTTGTTGTGAAGACCCAAAATTACAAGGTTGCTAATGGGCCTGACATTCCATCAACTAGGATGTGTCATTTGGGCTAATGAAGAACCAAATTTATAAGATTGCTGATGATCGTTGCTATTGGACTACTGAAGCTAATGAATGTTAGCTTGTAAATGGTTGTTTCTCTGAGACCCATCATGCGAACCTGCATGAAGGATGGCCGACGATGATAATTGTTGGAATGCGATTACTACAATAGATTGCAAGACATGGAAAACCTTTATTCCTCCGACAATAACATAAATCTCATTTTGGTGAATGATGGTAGTGTGTTCCGATGCTGGATGATACTAGCACATAATCAAACCGAGAAGAAAGGCCATTTATGATGTAAATAATTAGGTGTTTGTCGAGTACCTTCAATTCGGCCTCACGATTCACTAAGATCAACAACACTCTTGATCTTGGAATAATAGGCAGTGACCAAGAGGTCACTCATGAGAAACTCACTATCAAATTGCATTGACATTGCATCATTGTTATCCCGAAATAACTTCTCTAAATTGATCCATATGTGACAAGCAGATGAGTCTCTTTTGAGAATCAATTGGAGAAGGGATTGAGAGACGGTGGAATAAATCCATATTTTGATGGTCGAGTTCGTCATTTACATAGTAACCCTCATAGTGAGTTGAAAGCACTTTTCTCCCTGGATTGTAGTTTAATCGTTCAAGGTCAAGAACAAGAGGAACATGTGCTTTAATGTTTGTGATGTCAAATGCTTTGTGTGCAGTGTTGGTGTTGGCAGCAATGAGAAGAAACGAATCACGTATAAGGGTTAGGTCACAACAAAGGTTGGAGATGTCAATAGTGGAAAGAGGAAAGATAATGAAAGATTATAGAGAAAATAAGATGGTAGCTAGTATTGCTCTGGTACCATGTTATTGAATGGGAAATATTCTCATCGATCTTAAATACAATATATTGAAGTGTTTATATACATACAAATTGAGAACTATGCACGCTATACAAGTCTAACAAAATGGATAAAATACATAAACAAATTTACACTAACATTATTCTTTTCTGCCTTTTTTATTATTAAAAATATTTTAAATATTCAATTAAAAACTAAATATTATGCGTTAAGTTATGTCGAGATTTAAAGGAGAATTGAGCATGTTTGTACATTTGAGTTGAAATTTAGGAAAGAATGTTCTAAATATTATATGTGTTGGTATTAGAGTTGGCAAAAACGATCTAACCCCTCAAGCCAACCTATTTAACCAATTTAATTATATAAGATGGGTTAGGGTTGGAATTTCAACCTGATTTTAATTTGCTGAACGATTTAAGAATTATATTTACTTTACTTTATATTTATCAAATATTAGTATCTAATAATCCATATTTATTATTTTATCTTTGTGTTTCAGGACATATTCTTTTAAACATAAACAATTATATGAGTTTCTGATTTATTAGAACAATTATTGGAATGTGAGGATACATATTTAGGTGTATGTTTATGTATATTATTTATTTATTTTTATTTAAATGAGTCTATTCAAGTTCAACTCAATCATTAAAGAATTTGTATTCGAAAAAATAGATAAGCATCGAAATCTGATTTCAACCAATTTGATAAAGATGTTGGGTTGAATTGAGAATTGACACTCATTTATTTATACATGTTATCTTGTGTTGGGTTGGGTGGTGTTGAAAATTATTACTCTTCAGTTTGTACAGTTACGTTGGATTGAATTAATGTTTTCAACATGGTAAGTTAAACAAGTCAATCCGAAAACGACTCATCCTAACCCATCGTCACCTATAATATTCTATAAATTATTAAGTTAATTTTGTTTTTTCAACTCCTAATTACTACTGTCAATACTTTTAATTTTTTTTCATAGATACTTCGATCTTGTTGATAATTATAAATTATAATTATAATTATAGTTATATTTATAGTTTTTGATAAAAACTAACTATTCTTTTTTAAATAAAAAGTATATATGTTTCCAATCAAATGTAATAAAAATGAAATAAATAGGCAATCTCAATCTTCAATGCTTTGATAGAACACCCTTTTGAAATCCTCCATGTGTCTCACCTGCAAACACAATGCTACAACCAGAGATCCACCTCCCTCTTCCCCACGTAGAATCAAAAAGTCTCCATCATCAGCATCATCGGTTCCTGGACCTGTAAATTCCTCCTTCCCCCACCCAAAATCAACACCGTACATCGGCAATGTTAACCAGCTTACCACTCCCAGATTCGGATTCCCGTAAAACGGCCCTTCATCGTCCCCAAATCGTTGCAAATCTTGGAACTTTGATAAATCTTCTTGATTTTTCAAGAAGTCAATCACTGAATTCACATACTCATCATTAACCTTCTCGATCGCGTCCCTTATCTTAGTCGAAACATACCCTAATGTCTCCGAAAGTAACTCACCGGAAGTCCCGGTGGCAATCACGTCTATAATGGCGTTTCCAAAGTACTTTTCCGGCAACGGCGGCTTCATCCTGGTTCGAACATCAATACATATGCCTACTGCAGTTGGCTGCTCTGGTTCTAGATTACGAGCTTTGCATGCTGTTCGCCATGCATGTGCAGTTACAACCTCATACCGTGTAAAACCACGGTCCGTTTCAGTTTTCCGGCTTTTATTAGCTTTATTTCGCAGTTTTTCGACTAGAGTTTCTGTTAGTTTCAGCATTGCTACAGTGGTTTCCTGGGTACGTTCATTTTCATTGCTTGATTGACCTAAAAGGATCGGTGGAGGACGAAACTGTACATGTTGTTCGATGCTTGAACATGTGGTGGTCGGTGGCTCACCAGCGTGCAAACATTTCCTATCGATATGAGGTGGTGAATCCAGCGGCTCACCACGACAAGCTCTAGCCCATTCAGACAGAAAATGAAGTGCGCTTTGACCGTCGACAACAACATGTGATATACAAAACCCTAAAGACCAACCTCCACACACAAATTTTGTAGCTTGCAAAAGCAATAATGGGACTTCTTCAAGGGGGGTATGGCGATAATCTACGGAAGGAATAAGGTGGTGAAATATTGGAGATTGCATGAAATCATCTAAGTCAACTAGTTTCATGTCGGCGTAAGCTTCGATGAACTGAACACCATCCGCATTGCAGTCAAGTTCCAGGCGGCCACCGGCGATGGAAGATAGCCGGCTGGCTAAAGGATAGAAATGAACAAGTGTGGTGGTGAGGGAAGCTTTTAAGGTTTGCAGGACAGTGTCCCAGTCCTGAGAGGGTTTTGTGTAGAAATATATGGTTGAAACATGTGTGTTCATTCCTGTTTGGTCTAGTTCGGATAGTGGGAGCCTACCAGACCATGTTGGTTCGGCTGGTTTGATCATGGAAGAATATTTCACGGTGACTCTCATTTTGGTTGAAGGAAGAGACTTTGAATGTCTTGGGTTACTTATAAGGAAATTAGTGGTCATTAAAACGGTGTGAGACTTGAGTTACGGCAGAAAGAAAGGTATGATGTTTGATTGCTAATGTTCATGATTAGAGGTGGTTTATTACTCTACTTGTATAAAAGCAATATAAGGTTTAATTTTTGAGGATTTTATTAGTAATCAAATATTTAAAAGTATTATTGTATTAGATAACATTGAGAAAACTAATTAATTATCATATTTCCAAACTCTATAAGAAAATTTTGATATAGCTACCCGGTTTTCCGTTGCTCCGACCTTAAAATGAAATGTCAAACTTGCACAACTGTAGTTACAAAAATGCTACATAAATTTGTTATCGGGGATCCCGTAACTAGATTATTGTGATAATTTGGTAGCAAATTTGTTATGGGCATTGCAACGGTTTATATGCTTTAGCAATACAGCTACGACACTGATTTCGTAAATAATCATAGCAAAATGACTTTGTTGACGTTATTATTAAAATGGAGATAGAAAAAATTCCATAATAACTGGTATCGAAAAGTTATTATGTAGTAAATTCCATCACTTGACGGTCGCAACCGTCGGTAAACCATTTGTTCAACGTAAATTGTCTGCAAAAAATTGGTGGGTAATTACCGACGGATTATTGACAGTATTCCAACGGAAATATCCCGGTAAATTACCAAGTGCATATCGACAGATTGTCGTACCGATGGAATACCGATAAAAAGTCATACCCGGTTTGACTAGGGCATCGACGGAATTCTGACGGACACCAATTTTTTTACTGAGAGCTTTTTTATATTAATCTGTCACTAAAATGTTTTTATTTAAATAAAAAGAAAGACATTAAAAAAATGTGATTTTTTCCCAAAATGCAAAGAAACCCCGAGACATTAAAAATAATACTCATATTGAAACACAAAATTAATTAAACATTACAATAAAAATTGTTTAATACATTCAAACTGTTAATCAGTAATTACAATTGTGCAACTGAATTATTCAAAACATAAAGCTAAGAACTAGAATCATCAGGCGGTTTGAACTGTCTTATAAACGTTGCTAATTGTTCTTCAAGTTCCTCTTGCATTTGTTGAATTTTCAAAGTCAATCGAGCTTGCATTCATTTCATTTGCTAATCCAATTGAGCTTGCCTTTCTTGGGTTTGCCATTATATCTCATTTTGTAAATCAACTTGATTTTGTTTGATTGTTTCTTTCATGTTGTGCACTTCTTCACACAACTATTCTATCAATAAAATGATAAGACAAACATATATAGTTAGTGAATATAGGTCACTATAATACTATAATAGCAATGTACCTTACTTTATTATAAGAACATATTATCAACTTAATCCATAATAACAATATAATTTGCTTTTTATCCGTTAGAGCAATGAATTTTATATTTTTTACATAATAACAACATACTTGACATTGACGATCCATAATACCAACATACTTTATTTTTCATCAATATTACTAATGTACATTATTTTTACTATCCATAATAGCAACATACTTTACTTATTACCAATTATCGTACTTTACATTTACAATCCATAATAGCAACGTACATTACAGTTACTATCCATAATAGCAACATACTTTAATTTTCATCCATTAAAACATTGCACTTTACCTTTACTATTTGCAACAGCAACAAACTTAATTTTTATCCATAATAACAATATATCTACCTTTATTATCTATAATAACAACATAATTTATTCTTCTATATAAAACATAATGCATTTAATGAATAACTATACATCATGCGGCGATGGTTGTGCAAAGTCGAAGGACTATGCTGACTGGAAGAATATGTCACGGTCACCACATAAAAAAGATCTAAGTATCCTATTTTATATATATATATATATATATATATATATATATATATATATATATATATATATATATATATATATATATATATATATATATATATAGAGAGAGAGAGAGAGAGAGAGAGAGAGAGAGGGGGCCTTTCTTATCCCTCATTGCCTATACAATGATCCCACAAGTCAAGATCATCCATTATATGTTGACTCGGATCATTTCATACTTCTCAACCATGCATCTCATATAGGCATCCTACAATTTTCCAAAACAACACAATTCTCATTGTATAAAAAATTGTGACAGTCAATATATAAAATTGATAAAAAATAACTTACATTTATATACTGATCCTTCTGTGAGCGAAACTGCAAACACTCATGATCACCTACAAAATATATTTTCTTTGATTTTGCAATAAGATGTATGTATATACACATCCAACACAAGAGTGGTTTACTTTGCTCCCTACATAGACACGATAAAATCTATCTAGTTAGTATTAAAAGAAAATAGATTACTAGAATTCATAATTATATCACTTACCAATCTAAAACGGTACTTGAACTTTCAGGGGTATTGCGGTTCTTCTTTCCACTCGCACACTTTTTCTTTCATGCGTATGTGTTCCAATGTTGTGAAAAGAAAGAATGCATGTATAATAATATAATAAGAAATAAAAATTCAAAAAAAATAAACATAATGTATGAAATGGCTTACAATGCACAAACGTCATCACATGGCATCAGTGGCGACTCCAAGATTCAAACTCACGTGCATCCATCTTGAATAAGATGACAAAATAAATGGGTCGAAAAATTTTGGTTATTAGGTCGACTTGTCAATAATAGCATCTAAGGCAAGCGTAGTATTGACTATAATATAAAAAATCAAACATAATCCAGAAAAATGCTAAAATATCTTACGGTTGTTCACTGCGAGTTCTTGTATTTTCAAAAACAATCTATAAATGTATCATTGCTAATAAGTAAATAAAAAATTAAAAGTATTCTAACTTTTTTTATTCAAATTATAAATATAACATATACTAAATAATTACCAAATCAAATAAGAGAAGATATAAGAATTCTAGTATTAAATGTAATGTGAACTAAATAAAAATCAAATCAAATAATATATTATAATACGTAAGAAAAAGATGAAAATAGGAAATAATCAAAAGTTGAGATGTTCACTCATGTCTTGTGAATTACTAGACCTTAAATTATAATAGATTTATATTACATTAATATAATAGCTTTATATCTATCCTCTTTATATTTTTCTCTACATAACCTAAGAGAAATGGAGAAAATGTGATACCTGATAAATTACTTCAAAGATAATATGTGTTATACATCAATGATAAAGAGTTCAGAGAGTGTAGGGAAGCAGGTCCTCGGCCGGTCGTCGGTTGTTTAAAAGGTACAGAGAATCAGCAGATAAAACATCGACGGTAACAAAGAAACAGATATCACTACTGACGGCAACAAAGAATCGGCAGTGGCAGAGAGAGAGAGAGAGAGAGAGAGAGAGATAGAGAGACCGAAGACAGTTGTGGTGTCTGATGACCTGAAACTGTTGTGAACTTTTTTTAGGGTTTTTGCCATTTTCATTCCTCTTATAGTTTTTCCTATCTTAGATTTTATTTCTTTTATTATGAGATTGTAAAATAAAATTTGATTATGGTATCTATAGAAAGGACTTTTTTCAGTAACCACCTCCTAACACATCTGCATATCAATTTATATAAAAACTTCAGAGCTATTTAAAAAATATGTTGGGTTTTTTGTTAAAAATGGGTGTCCTTTATATCTTAATCATGAGTGTCCATTTGACATAAACCATATAACTTATAAAAAATTCAAAATTATGGGTGTCCATGGACACTGTTGATACTAAGGTAGTTTCGCCTCTACATGGCATCTTGTATGTTACGGGGATGGAAATCATATAGTATCAAAAAAAGGAATCATCAATCTCTTTGATTTCTTGATTGGATTTTATGCCTATGTTGTAGCTACTACCTTAGAATCCCTTATCTTCTCATCAAACTCTGATATAATGCTCTTTTAGCATAAGATATACAAATAAAATTTTAATATATTACTTAGAAACATTCAAAAATCTGTCTAATAACCGGAATGGGATGTCTAAAGGTAGCCTAAGGGTGATCCATACTTTGTCAAAATATATTTATGATCGCCAGATGATAATAGGACCTATTTGTCTTGCTTTAAACATGTTTGTAGATCTTTTTATTTTTATCTGAAACCCCTCATGAACATATTTCAATTCTATGATATTTTAAGATCTTTAGTTTTGAACATTTCTAGGTTTTGATATATGTTATTGGATTATGGGTGTTGATGTCGTAGGTGTACATATGGGGTCTGGAAATGGTATTGGGGGATGCATACCCTTGAAATATGTTCTTATTACACCATTATTATATTTATTAGTGGACCAACCCATCCTCTGAATTTAAAGTTTGGATATCCCTAAAAAGATATTCTAATGGCTTCCCATGAGGATCTAGATTGGAATCAGGGCCGGTCCATTGGTTTTCAATGCCCAGGGCAAGATACTAAATGGAAAATTCTATTTCTTCCTAATTTATCCTCCTAATTCATCCTCCTAACCTACTAAATTATGACATGTGGAATCCATTATTTATCTCTCTTAATTTCTTCCTTTGATTTTGACACTTGTCTTGATCATGTGATTAGGAAGAAAATTAGGAAGATTTTTTAGGAAGAAATAGAACTTCTCATACTAAATTAATGCCCTATTATATAAAAATTTTGATAGCAAAATTGAAATAACACTTATATTCAACCAAAATCCATGGTTGTACAAATAATAACATACAAAAATAACTTAAAATGATTGTATGCTTCATCCGACAACATAACCTGCAAACTCCACGATTTGAATTATTGTCCAAGGAAGTTCTCCTTTGTATGCTTTATCCGGCAACATAACCTGCAAAATTTGTAAACTCCAAAAAACAAAGTGTTTCCATCAATATCATAATCCTAACCATTTGTCAAACTAGATTTAAGTTTCAAAAACATCATTGTTCTCAACATCATTAGAATTTTTCACCAATAAATTCATTTCTAACAAAATATTTCTTTAAGGACCCATGTAAAGAATTAACAAGATTTTGTTCTTTTGTTTTTCATTTTCTATTTTGAGCATCCAATGGCTGTTTTCTTGGAAACATATTTAACAAATTCACAAGATGTAGAATGCAAACAAAAAACCACAAGTTCAAACAGAAAAAGACCACACGATGCAAACTGGTCTGCAAATTATAGTTAAGTCTTAAACAAGAAAAGATACAACCTGAATCTGCTTTCCTGTTCACGAGACCAAGACCATTATCCACCAGGTACAATGTGTTCTAAAAACAAATATAACACATATTCAAAAATTCTTAAGGAAACGAAAATCAGAAAATAACCCAGCTCTAAAATTAACTTTTATTATAAAAAAATTCAAAAACATACCTCAGAAACAAATCGGCTTCACTTCAAAAATCAGATATCCAATTCAAAATTCCGACCTTCAGTAGTTGAATTCAAAATTCAGAAATCAGCAACTTGGTTAAATCAAAATTCAGAAAAACAACTCAGAAACTAACATTGATTATCACATAAATTAAAAAAACAACAAACCTTAGTCCTTAGAAATCGGTGGTGCCACTGATTGTCGAGTTTTCTGACTTGACTTCACTTCAGAAATAGTAGTGCAACCCCAAATCAAACCTTCGACCTTCGACATTCAACCCAATAACAGAATCCTCGTCGGTGCTACTGATTGTCGCGTTGTGAAATCTGACTTGACTTCAATTGAAGATAGCGACTTATCAGAATACGAATTTGGGACTAGGAGTAGGGCCGAGAATTACTTATCAGAATAGGAGGAGGAGAAGGACAATTTAGAAATCAGAAGAGGGAGTTATCGACATTCAGCAATTAGGAATTTAGGAATAAAGATTTACGTTTGGCGTTTACGAAATAGGAGTGCTGAGGTCGCGATCTTGATTCTTGAGAATTGAGATCTTCAATCTGCATCTCCTCGTTCGCTCAACCAAACGCTTCGTTATCTTAAACCTAATTAATGACGCGTGCTTATGCGAATGGGAACCGAATACGATAACTCGCTAGGCGTATTCAAATATCAGCAGTCAACACGTTGGACTTTGAGACTTGGATTCGGCTATGGGTCGCTGGCTCGCTGCCCCCTGAATTGGACTATTATGATTTGGCCCAAATAACGTATATGTTAAATAACTGGACAATAAAAATCTGATGCCCCTTGAATTTTGATGCCCTGGACTGTGGCCCAACTCGCCCTGTGGGCTTGGGCCGGCCCTGATTGGAATCATTAACAAAGGGAAGCATGTCTTAGTATTCAGCATGCCCACATATAGCAACATCATCACCAACATACTTAGGATCTTGTGGAGAAACATATTGAATACTTTTGCTAGTATTTCATATAAAACATCTTAAGCCACTATAAAATACCTCATTGATTGTTGTTGCTCACACATGATAGATTTCTTCTAGAACCTTTTCCAGCTGATCGAATTCCACCACCACCCACCTGATCCTTGTAACAAAATTATAAGTAGGGATGTTATCTACAAGATACATATGTACAACATTTGGAAACACATCAAGAATAATAGTTAGCTTGTGCTTGACATCATTATCATTAATTATCCATGTAACATATATCAAGTAAGTATGTTAGAAAGATAAAAAGATGTTGCTATCCTCTAAACGCAACTTTATAGTCACCAAGTCAAAAAACTCACAAAATTGTAAATATGACTACAAATCTAGATGACTAACCCATAATTTATCACCTTTAGTATGATGTACAAGTTAACTTAATAGTTGTCTATCGCAACCCTCCAATACAAAGAATTACGAATAACTCATTAGATAAACTCATTTTAGAAAATAAAACTTGTTTGAAAACTTGAATATTACTACAAAGATTACATTTACACTTCTCTATTTATAAAAAATTGTCAATTTGGCAATGATAAGGATAATTTTGTATCATCACTATGAGAGTTATTAGCATTAAACAAGTCATTTCAATTAAGTATATAGTGGGGTCCATTTCTTAATGGCCCACTAGGAAACATAATGTCACAAAACACAAACAATTTTTGTAAAAAAGTACTTTTATAGTGGAGTCCACAATTTCACAAGTGGAACCATTATGAAATTCAATGTTATTTTGAGGAAAGTCTAAATTTTGTTGCTATTTTGGGAAAGTCTACAATTTCATAGTGGAACCATTTTGAAATTTCATTTTAAGTCATTGGATCATTTAATTAATGAATATGATTATTTGATTTAAATAAAATTATATATATATATATATATATATATATATATATATATATATATATATATATATATATATATATATATATATATATATATATATATATATATAGGCGTGTTATTTGGTCGATTAAATCGGATTTCGGTTTAAGTCGCTTTTTTTTTTTAATTTTCCAAATTAATCGTAACCAAACCAAATAAGGTCCGGTTAAATCGGTTTCGGTTTATTCGATTTGGTTAATCGGTTTCGGTTTATTCGGTTTGGTTAATTGGTTTCGGTATATATATATATATATATATATATATATATATATATATATATATATATATATAAGTTCAAATGAGACCATGTAAATTTTGTGCGACGGGGAGACGCAATCCTAGCCATTCATTTTGGAGATCAAAAAATAAAAAATAAATAAAATAGGATAAAATAATGAGAATTTAAAAAAAAAATTCTACTAATTTTTCGCTATTTATTCTATCTGAAAAAAAATCAAAAAATTCAAAAAAATCAAAAAAAAACCTAGAAAAATCATAAAAAATATTTTATTAAAATGTTGCTGGATGTTGTATATTCTAATAGAATATTACACAAACTAGTGTAATATTCTACTAGAATATGAAAAAACACTAAATTTTTTTAAATTTTTAAAATTTTTTTGAATAAAAAATGAAAATGACGAAAATAATAAAAAAATATATTTTTTCAATTTTTTTCATTTATTTTGCGTTTTTTTTACACCCAAAATAAGTGGCTAGGAATGCGTCTCCCGGTCTCACGAAATATAATGGTCTCAATAAAACTATCGTTGATCCACCTCTCCAACACCCCTTAGACAAAGTTGTTCAAACGTGTCTAATTCAATTGATTCAAGGGGTTTTGGTTTTAAAGAACCAGCAAAGCATAGTTCCTACTCCGAATGAAATACAACTACAGATGTACATGAATCATTTCCGCTATAATCGTAGCACTGAAAGAGTTGTGTTGGATGATTGATGATTATTTAAGTAATTTAATATTGTATTATATTATCTTCATTTATGCAAAAAAAATAGCTCGATTAGAATAATTAGAACAGCACTATATTACAACATTTGATAATATAAACGAACAAAACATATAAAAGTATATTCAAACAAAACGTCAAAAATTAGAAAATTAGTACGTCAAAAATTAGAAAAATAGTAATTACAACGTTAAATAATGCAAACGAACAAAACGTAAATAAACATATTAGAAAATGTATTCGTACTAAACGTCAAAATGTTAAAAAATTATTTAAATTATAAATACCAAAAATAAGTAAATAAATTAAATAAAAATGATATATATATATATATATATATATATATATATATATATATATATATATATATATATATATATATATATATATATATATATATATATATATATATATATATATATATATATATATATATAGAGAGAGAGAGAGAGAGAGAGATATAGGTTCAATACAGAACCAAATTAAATCACCTAACTGCAGAACCACATTTATAACCCTTGGATAATTATATCAATGGTCTAAATTAAAAAGGATGCACCAAAAGAATTATACTCCTTATGCAGGGAATCCTATCCAAGCAAGGGCATAATGGGGTTTGTATCATTCTCATCTCCTTCATCTCGCTTCTTTCTCCTGTACTCAAAACCACATCTCGCTTCTTTCCCTAAATCGATTTCAGAAGTAATCGATTTCACCCAAATAGCCATCAATCAGTAGCTATTTGTTGGATAATCCTCTCGGCGCTCCATGTTCTAGACATTTTTTCTTGCAATTCAAGCAAAATGGCTTACTTCAGACTTCTGGTGTGAAACCTAGTACATATGTTCATCAATGAACATATGTTCATCAATGAACATATGTTCATCAATGAACATATGTTCATCAATGAACATATTGATCTAAACTTTCCTTTTCTCGTAACAGTTTAACGTTGCTTTCAATTTCTAAGGTGAAAGTAGCTTGTTAGACCTTACAATACAAATTCAACCTCTTTTGGGAATGAATGCGTGCCTTATTTTGGCACTACTATGATTAGATTTGTTGGCATTACAGTGATTTCTTCTTCTGTTTGCTGTGTAGACATTTTACTGGAAAATTGAAAACACATGTTCATCAATGAACATATGTTCATCAATGAACATATGTTCATCAATGAACATATGTTCATCAATGAACATATGTTCATCAATGAACATATTACGACGCAGTGGTTTCTTTCTTCCTTCTCGTATTTCTATTTTACCATCATACCCTTAATGAAGGAATCAAATCTAACGGTTAAAAACATTGTTCTGCAGTTAGGTGATTTAATTTGGTTCTGCATTGAACCCATCCCTATATATATATATATATATATATATATATATATATATATATATATATATATATATATATATATATAGAGAGTTAGTATTAAATATATTTGACAATTATTGTGTGACTGTAGGACCAAATGTGGAACGTCCGATCAATATTATCTACGGTTTTAGATGCAGGGGCTTAGTTGTAAATATATTGTAATTAAATTATCAGATCTTACAATTAAACCCTTAGAAAGGGTATTTTAGTCTATTAATCAAATTTTAAAAAAGGAATGGATTATGTTTTAACCAACAAAATCTACGCTCATGGACGCGATTTTATTCTCAGTTACGTCTGATTAAATCAATACACTCTCATTCCCAAAGAATGACTATTCTCAGTTACGTACTTTATTTTAGTAAAGCAATAATCGTACAAGCTCTCATTCTTTAAGAATACACACTCACATTCTCAAAGAATACTCTCACATTCTCAAAGAATACAATTTATTTACTTTATTTTGTCATAACATTCTCAAAGAATACATTTACATTATCAAAAAATACACTATATACATTCACATTCTCAAAGAATACCCCTACATTCTCAAAGAATACTCTCACATTCTCAAAGAATACACTTTATTTACTTTATTTTGTCATAACATTCTCAAAGAATACCTTTACATCATTGGAGGCAACGATGTCGATCAGTTAGGTTTTTTCCTTCTTAGAGAGAGAAGCGATGCCAGAGAGACAGAAGGAGGAGCGTACCCAATCTGATGATGTTGATGAAGTCGACCGGTTTGGTTTTCTGATTGCAGGTCTTGTGTTCCGATTTAGGGTGAAGCAAGCAGTGGCGGATCCCTTTAGGGGCCAGGGGAGGCCATGGCCCCCCTGGTTTTTGGATTACTAACCACTGCATTATATGCTTACTCTCTGATTAAAAATTTCGAAGTATATAAATAATTGAAAATAACACCTCTCGTTAGTTTGGTAGATGACCAGAAAAAAGGATTATAAGATCTCAAAGGTATTAAAATCTCAATTGAAATCTTGAATCCCAAGTTGAGAAGGTCAATAATAGAAAACTTGAAAAATCTAAAGCAGAAATAACTATTAAAAACTTTAAATCTCAAAATCAATTTTAAACTTTGATCCTGAAATTTAAAAAACCTTAAAAGCCGGAAATCTCGAACAGCTGCTTTCAAAATCAAAAGATGTTTTGGAAAACCATAAAAAACCTTATCCGGAAACTTAAATACATACAAATTACCTTGTTAATATCCTAAAACCCAATCGTAAAACAAACATATACTAAAAGTTTAAAACCCTTGTTCAAAGTTTCGACGCATCCTCATTTTCATTCGCCGGCAGCCACTCTTGTGTTTTAGTTTCGGCCCCCTTGTTTTAGGACCTGTGTTCCGCCCTCGGAAGCAAGACTCGATAATGGGGAAGCGGCGAGGTGGAGAATCAGTCGTCGCCGGAGGAGCAAAGGCCGGAGGAGCAATCGCCGGAAGAAAAGTGGGAATCGGTTTCCTTGGACGGCAAAATGGAGGAGACGAGAAGTGATTTACGGCGTATATGAAGAGAGAAGAGAGAGATAATGAGATATTTATGCCTAAATTAGTGGAAAAATTAAAATATAATTATTTAATTATTGAGTTTCCGAAATTACCCCTATGAAATGATTGGACCAGATTTAGTCATACAATCACACAATATTTAGAAAATGTATTTGAACCTACATCTATATATATATATATATATATATATATATATATATATATATATATATATATATATATATATATATATATATATATATATATATATATATATATATATATATATATATATATATATATATATATATATATATATATATATATATATATATATATATATATATATATATATATATATATCCTAATAAATAAGTAACTCAAAGTGCCAAATGTCACCTTCTAAGCTGTAACACCCCAACTTTTACACAAATTTATTTTTTTTTCCCAAACTTATATTACAAATATTTAGTCATACAAACCATTTAAGTTTTTACAGACGGGGTATCACAAATTTGCATCATAACCACAGTTCAAACCTGTTTATTTTACATTTTGTACAACAGAAGCTACGGTCCCACACCCGACTCTTCTAACGCCCTTCCTGCTTACCTGAGTACATAGCATTTTAAAAATAATACGTGAGACATAATGTCTCGTGAGCATTATGGGTTTAGACCCAAAACAGTTTTCCAATAATAACATTATTCTTTAAATTTCCAATATTTTATTTCCTATGAGCGCACCCATAGGTATTCCTTGTTTTGTGATAATACATTCCTACGAGCGCACCCGTAGGTTTTATACGAGACGCACCCGTATAACTACTTCCCCAATAGCATGAAACAGATTCATCTATCAAGGTAAGACAACTACTTCGCGACGGGAGGTACCATCCCAGTAGTGTCTTATTGCCACCCCTACCGCAGCACGCAGTGGTCTTTATCCGGATACTAAGCAACTTATCATCATGGGCCAATCACATTATTAGTTCACTATATTTCTGATTTTCTTTCTTTACACATTATAATCATATTTTTCATAAAATACCTTTAAAGTCATAAAACTACTTTGACTCCAAAACATTTTAAATAAAATTCATTTTGCTATGTACCCGAAAATCCACATAACACTCACCTCGGTCACCTAGAAGTTACTTAGCTTCGTGGACTCCTTTATCTTTCGCTTGATCAATTCTATTAGAACCACCACCTATTATATACAAAATATATATTTATACTCAATTCATATATATAATAACCAACTTCACAGCACAAGAGTGCCATACAATGCAACTACGGGTCATAATTAGACTAAGACTCTCATTATAATAACTTTCTTTAATTTGTAAATTTTCCCGAAATACGCGTATTTTACTACAGTACCCTCGGGAGGTCATATTTCGGTTCCGACAATTTTCTACAAAGTTTTGGACCATAAGGGACTTATGTTTAAAATTTGAGGTCAAACGGACAAGTCTAACCCCAACTTTCAAAATAAAAACTCAAAATCCCTCCTCAGTATATTACACGGTCGTGTAATATTTGCTTTGAAAATTACACGGCCGTGTAATTTTTCTGGCTGATTACCCTTTTCAAAACATTACACGGTCGTGTAATGTTGCCCTTACAGATTACACGGCCGTGTAATTCTGCTGGGCTGTTTTCGGGTCCGATTTTCGTTCTCCAGCCCCCTGTTTTCGCGTATTAAGCTCTTATTTCACCACTTAATTGTTAGGGGATTATTCCAAGACATAACCCTTCAGTTTTTATCAAGTTTTAGCTTGCAGAAATTGTAATTTCTCAACAATTCCATAACAAACCCGTTTTTAGTATTTTACACCCAAAAACACCAATTTTCGAAATTAATCACTTGAGGATGTCTGGATACATCCTAAGTGGTTCTTAAGACTTAACAAAAACATAAAATCAGTATTAGCCAAGCGAACCCATTAATTAGGGTTCTTGAGCTCAAAATTCATTATTTTTCATAAGTTCAACAACACTTCTTAATTAAAGTGTGTTTATAAAATACTAGGATGGAAAGAATCTCTGGAACCATTTTCTTAAATTCCAGAAATCCATGTTCCAGGTTCTTCCCGAGAAGATGATGAATAGTGCATGCTCGATTATGATTTCTTACCTCTCTTGGTTTAGAAGTCTTCAATTCTGCACTAATACTCCGATTATCACTTCCTTCCTTCGTGAATCCTCCAGAAATCGTGATCTTCCAGTGCTCCTTAGCTCTCTCTCGATTCTTCTATCATCTACTGAGAATGGAAGATTTTTCCACTATTTATACTTCCAACTTTTCACTTCTAACCCTCCAACTCCACTTCTCACACTTTGGCACTAAAAACATATTTTTATTACATAAGGTCTCATTGTTTTGCATAATTATCCCATTACACAAATTATTTACATTAAAATCCAAAACATGGCAAAAGACCAATTTGCCCTTTTTCCATAACTTTACTATTACACATATTTATTTTATATTTTATTACAATTTCTTTCGGGTTTTTACAACCTCTCCCCCTTAAGAGGATTCCGTCCTCGGAATCTCTTCGTAATTCGTGAAATTCGGGTATCTTTTCTTCATGTCTTCTAAAGTCTCCCAAGTTAAATCTGAACCCAATGAGTGCTTCCATTCGACCAAGACTAAGTCAATGTCCTTGTTTCTCAACTTCTTGGTTCTCACTTCCAGCATTGCTTCTGGTTCTTCTATTAGCTTATTCGGGGCTTCTACTTTTAAGTCTCTCAACGGGATAACAAGCTTACTATTTCCAAAGTACCTTTTTAGGTAACATACATGGAACGTATCATGTATACCACTCAGTTCGCGTGGTAATTCTAACTTGAACGCTTGTTCTCCAATTTGTTTTAAAATCTTGAAGGGTCCAATATATCTTGGACTCAGTTTACCTCTTTTTCCGAATCTTACCACACCTTTCCACGGTGATACTTTGAGCATCACTAGATCACCTTCTCTTAAATCGTAAGGTCTCTTCTTCAAATCTGCATAACTCTTTTGTCTATCTTGAGCAGCCTTAATATTAGCTTGAATTATTTTGATCTTTTCGTTTGTTATCCTTACGATTTCTGGTCCAGTTACTTTGGTCTCCCCCGCCTCTAACCAACACAAAGGGGTTCTACACTTTCTGCCATATAGAGTTTCGAATGGTGGCATTCCAATACTGGAATGATAATTATTGTTATAAGAAAACTCTACTAATGGCAAGTGCTCGTCCCAATTTCCACCAAAATCCAAAACACACGATCGTAGCATATCTTCTACGGTCTGAATAGTTCGTTCACTTTGCCCGTCTGTTTGGGGATGATAAGCTGTACTCATTTTAATTTTTGTCCCCATTCGTTCCTGTAGTGCCTCCCACAATTTTGAGGTAAATCGTGGGTCTCTATCAGACACAATTGACAAGGGAGCTCCATGAAGTCTTATCACTTCATCTCTGTATATCTGCGCCAATGTTTCCAATTGTGTATTTTCTTTAATTGCCAAAAACATTACACTCTTGGTCAAGCGGTCAACAATGACCCATATACAATTATGACCTCTTCTAGTTCTTGGCAACCCAACTATGAAATCCATGGTTATGTCTTCCCATTTCCCCGCTGGAATTTGCAGTGGTTGGGTATTTCCATACGGGGCTTGGTGTTCCGCCTTCACTTGTGCACAAGTTGCACATTTGGAAATGTACTTGACTATTCCTTTCTTCATTCCCGGCCACCAATACTGTTCTTTGAGATCCCGATAAGTTTTCGTACTTCCAGGATGAATGGAATACTTTGACTTTATGGGATTCTTCTAGAATCAACTTTCTGGTTCCACCAGCTTTTGGTACCCATACGCAGTTTCCGACTGTCTTCAATCCCCGAGTATTTTCTCCAAACACCAAATCCTTTCCCAACTTTTCTTTCTTTAAGTCACCTCTTTCCAATACTTGTTTTTGTGCGTCTTTAATTCTTTCTATTAGACTTGATTTTAGTTCTATCTGCATCAACCTTTCTTGACTTCTCTTTTCATGAAACTTTCTGCTTAAAGCATCTGCTACTACATTTGCTTTCCCAGGGTGGTAGGCGATTTCACAATCATAGTCATTTATCAGCTCCAGCCACCTACTTTGTCTCATATTAAGTTCCTTCTGTGAGAATACATACTGCAGACTTTTGTGATCCGTGTACAAAGTGCACTTGGTTCCGTATAGATAATGCCTCCAGATTTTTAATGCAAACACAATTGCTGCCAATTCCAAATCATGCGTTGCATATCTTGTCTCTGGTTCTTTTAATTGGCGAGAAGCGTATGCTATCACCTTCCCCCTTTGCATCAATACGCAACCCAATCCTCTGTTCGAGGCATCACTATATACCACGAAATCTTCAGTTCCCTCTGGCAGGGTAAGAACCGGCGCATCACATAACTTCTCTTTCAATGTTCTAAACGCTTTCTCCTGTTCCGCCCCCCATTCAAATTTTACCCCTTTTCTTGTGAGCTTCGTAAGAGGTACTGCAATTCGTGAGAAATCTTGGATGAATCGTCGGTAATACCCAGCGAGTCCGAGAAAACTTCTCACTTCTGTCGGGGTCTTGGGAATTTCCCATTTCATCATTGCTTCCACCTTTGCTGGATCTACTTTAATCCCTTGGATTGAGACCACGTGTCCAAGAAATTGCACCTCCCTCAACCAAAATTCGCACTTCGAAAATTTCGCGTATAGTTTCTCTTTCTTTAAAACTTCCAGCACCGTCCTCAAATGATTTCTGTGTTCTTCTGCATTCTTCGAGTAAATAAGGATGTCATCAATAAAGACGATAACAAACTTATCGAGGAATGGTTTGCACACCCTATTCATCAAATCCATGAAAATTGCCGGGGCATTCGTTAAACCAAAAGGCATGACTAAGAATTCATAATGCCCGTATCGAGTGCGGAAAGCAGTCTTCTCAATATCTTCGTTCCTTACGCGCACCTGATGATACCCAGATCGGAGGTCAATCTTTGAGAAATAGTCGGCACCTTGCAATTGGTCAAACAGATCGTCTATGCGTGGTAGCGGGTAACGATTTTTAATGGTAATTTTGTTAAGCTCGTGATAGTCAATGCACATTCGCATCGAACCATCCTTCTTTTTAACAAACAGCACCGGTGCACCCCAAGGCGACACACTGGGGCGTATGAAGCCTTTATCAAGCAATTCCTGTCATTGTGACATCAACTCCCGCATTTCGGTCGGGGTCAAACGGTATGGAGCACGGGCGATAAGAGAAGCTCCGGGTACAAGATCAATTCGAAATTTTACTTGCCTCTCAGGTGGCAAACCGGGTAGATCATCTAGAAATACTTCGGGGTATTCTCTCACCACATCGATGTCATTTACTGTTTTCTTTGCTTTATCTTCCATCATTACATACGCCACATAGGATAAACATCCTTTCACCAAACATCTTCTAACTTTCGCTGCACTAATCAAACTTGACATCCTCTTGGGTTTTTCACCATAAACATACACCTTGCTACCATCCGGAATTTTCATCGACACTATCTTCTTTCCACATGCAATTTTCGCATCATTGGCTCCAAGCCAATCCATGCCAATGACAACATCAAAAGTCTTCACTCCAATTGGAAGGAGGTTCAACGAGAATTTCTGGTCATCTATGCTGAGCTCACAACCACGGTACACATGTTTTATCTCCACCTTCTTACCGCTCGCCAATTCGACCTCACATACATGATCTAATGGTTCGAACGGTACGTTGAATTTTAGACCAAACTCATAGGACACAAACGAACACGTAGCACCAGAATCAAATAATACGTAAGCAAGCATCTGGTTAATTAATAGGGTACCTGAGACCACGTCTTGTGTCTCCTTTGCTTCTTCTCGGGTGAGCTGGAAGGCGCGAGTCTTCATCTTTTGAGGCTCCGTCTTTTTCTGCGCAGTTGATACCATTGTCTCGCCACCCTTCTTCGGACAATTAAAACTATAGTGCCCCTTTTCGTGACATGAGAAACATTCGACTTCGCTGAGCTTCGGATAGGTACATTCCCTAGCCTTGTGACCCGTTCTCCCACAGTTAAAGCAGGCTGTGCTTCCCGTCTTACATTCACCCATATGCTCTTTCCCACACTTATCACACGTCTTCCGACTACCCTGTTTGCTTGACATCACCACCGACTTCCCTTTTTTATTCCAACTACTACTCCCACCACTGAATTTACGTTTATCCCCAGAAACTTGCCTCTCTAGTGTTCTCCTTTTCCCCACATCCTCAACATTTCTTGCTGCTGCAAATGCCTCATCCATTGTTGCCGCCCGTTTCACTTCCAATTCATACTCCCAAGGTAGACCTTTCGCGTAACGGTTGATTCGTGCCCGCTCCGTATTGTAAATGTTGCCCACAAATGGAAGCATATCGCTAAACTTCTTAGTGTACTCAGCAATAGTCATACTCCCCTTCTTTAAGGTAAGAAATTCGTCTTCAAGTTTTTCTATGTCCCGAAGGGGACAATATTTATTCTTCAGGCGAGTAGTGAATTCGGTCCACGACCATTTATAAATTACATCCTTCCCAACCAGCTCGTATAAGGTATTCCACCAGACTAATGCATCATCTTTCAACATTCGAGAGGCATAATAAACCTTGTCTTTTTCATGACATTTGCTGACCTCCAGTACCTGCTCCGTCTCCCGTATCCATCGCATCGTAACCTTGGGCTCAAAACTTCCATAGTATTCGGTTGGTTTACATGCCAGGAAAGTTTTGAAAGAACATCTCTTCTTGTCTTCTGTCCCCACACTATCTTCCTCTGTAACAGAATCTCCATTAGTGGGTCTCCAAGAGGCATCATCCGCTGAAGGATTAGGGTGCGGTTCTCCCAGCCGAGTATTCAGCATCTGGCGCATATCTTCCCGCATTTCTGTTTTTAAATTGCTGATGAGATTTTGTATAGCCTCCAAAGTCACAGGTGAAGGTTGCGGTATTGGATTTGGGTTAGGATCCATGTTAACCGCATCATCAATGGGGTTACCCCCATGGGACGGGGTATGACTGGCCGCCCGTTCCCCACTTGAAAAGCTATGATCACCGCTCACCATTTACTATATAAAATGAATAAGATCTACGTTTATTATTTCACATAAGTATATTTATCAATATATATCCAAAAGCTGTAGCATGTGATCTTCCTATGGAACCTGTGTCCCCAAGTATCTCTCTACTAATTTCCACAACCAAATTCCTCAGGCTCCCTCGTGACTTCGCCATTTCCAAGGCATATCCTGTGGTTACAATAATACGGGCCCAATATTATTTTAACCACCTATATGCTTTGGCTCTGATGTTATCACAAGATCCCCTGATTCCTTGGTTTCTGTGGATTCCAACGTTATAATTTACCGACTCTACCCTGTTAGTTAGTACCTAGTACTACTACTTTACTTACTATTAATCCAATAGTTTAAGCCTAGGATGGTTACCCAACCTAATTCGCTTAAACCATGGCTCTGATACCAAATTGTAACACCCCAACTTTTACACAAATTTTTTTTTCCCAAACTTATATTACAAATATTTAGTCATACAAACCATTTAAGTTTTTACAGACGGGGTATCACAAATTTGCATCATAACCACAGTTCAAACCTGTTTATTTTACATTTTGTACAACAGAAGCTACGGTCCCACACCCGACTCTTCTAACGCCCTTCCTGCTTACCTGAGTACATAGCATTTTAAAAATAATACGTGAGACATAATGTCTCGTGAGCATTATGGGTTTAGACCCAAAACAGTTTTCCAATAATAACATTATTCTTTAAATTTCCAATATTTTATTTCCTATGAGCGCACCCATAGGTATTCCTTGTTTTGTGATAGTACATTCCTACGAGCGCACCCGTAGGTTTTATACGAGACGCACCCGTATAACTACTTCCCCAATAGCATGAAACGGATTCATCTATCAAGGTAAGACAACTACTTCGCGACGGGAGGTACCATCCCAGTAGTGTCTTATTGCTAGGGGTGGCAATTGGGTCGGGTTCGGGTTGGCGGGTCCCGGGTTGGCGGGTCAGAAAGGTCAACCCAAACACGACCCATATAAATATGCGGGTTGGCGGGTTACGGGTTGGCGGGTTGATAGGTAACCCGGACACGACCCACATAACCCGTTTAATTATATGGGTTGGCGGGTTGGCAGGTCAGATTCGGGTTCGTGGGTCATAAACGGGTTGGCAGGTCATAAATGGGTTGGCGGGTCATATACGGGTTCGTGGGTCATGACATCTTTAAGCAGGAAATTTTTAGAGAAAACCTATTTTAACACAACCCAAACTTCAAATAAACATATCCAAACAACTAACAATGTCCAATTAAACATATCCATGCAAAATAAACATATCCAAGCAAATTAAACAAAATGAGTGAACACATCCACACAAATAAACATAACAAGTTTGTAAACATATCCGAGACATTTCTTCAACCCAAAAATTGTCGTCCAACAAGCTTTGTATCAAAAGATTTCTTCTTCATAACAAGCTACAAATAGGAACATAATATGAAAGTTAAATTTATGACGTCTTGAAAGCTATATAAATAAAAAATCTACTATTGGTATTAAATAAAACTTACCAAACGTCAACTTAAAGTTTATTAGAATTGGTAACCTCTGTTTTGTCTTCGCCAATCTTCAAACCCATTACATTTTGAATTAATTTCTCAATACCAACCTGTGAGTCAACTGCATAAAAAACCAATAATCAATACTAAATTTTAGGTAAAATAAGTAATTGGAAAGTATAAAACAAAAAAATATTACGGTTTTCTCCAAATAACCAATCCCTCGTACAAACTAAAGCTTCAACCACATCAGCCGTCATGGAACTTCGATACTCATTCAATATTCTTCCACCAAGGCTAAAAGCAGATTCAGATGCTACCGTTGAAACAGGAACACAAAGTACATCCATAGCTAGTTTAGCTAAATCTGGATACTTATAATGTTGTGCTTTCCAAAACTCAAGTATGCTACCGTTTTAGTTGAACCAGAACCGTTAGCTCTTGGCTACAATAAGTAATTGGAAAGTATATAAAATGTTGACATGGCTGGTTTAGACTTTGGATGGTGTACCTGGAACCGTGAGTCCGTGAACCAAATGAATTAAATTAACAGCGAATATGTCGAGCAACTTCCGCTGTACCAAAAAAAAAAGAATATGAAATAGGAATCAATCAATGTAACAGGTTCTATTTCAAATGAATAATCAAAGACTAAAGTGATCTGAAATTCAATGGTAGAAGTAGAACGGTGCTAACTTACCGGAGCATACGGCGGGGTCACGTCGGGAGGACCTGCAAGACCGGCGACGCTGCATGTGGACGTGGGGCGGAGGCTCGAACGAGGTGGCGTCGTGGCGGTGTCAAGCGAGTGAAGACTGGAAGTTTGGAACCGTGGAAGCTTGGGAGGGACGAAGTCACGAAGAGTTGTCAAACGAAGAGAAGTCTGATTAGTGATTAGGTTTAGCCGTTTAGGGCAATTGGGTATTTGGGTAAAGTTATTTCATTTTCAGTTTTACTTTTTCACTAATAAATGCATATATATACGGGTTGGCGGGTCAACCCGCAAACCCAAGTAATGACCCGAACACGACCCGTATAATTGGCGGGTTGGCGGGTTGGCGGGTTAGCGGGTCAAAAATCTCAACCCAAACCCGTTTATTTTCGTGTCGGGTTCGTGTCGTGTCGCGGGTCGTGTCGAGTATTGCAACCCCTACTTATTGCCACCCCTACCGCAGCAGGCAGTGGTCTTTATCCGGATACTAAGCAACTTATCATCATGGGCCAATCACATTATTAGTTTACTGTATTTCTGATTTTCTTTCTTTACACATTATAATCATATTTTTCATAAAATACCTTTAAAGTCATAAAACTACTTTGACTCCAAAACATTTTAAATAAAATTCATTTTGCTATGTACCCGAAAATCCACATAACACTCACCTTGGTCACCTAGAAGTTACTTAGCTTCGTGGACTCCTTTATCTTTCGCTTGATCAATTCTATTAGAACCACCACCTATTATATACAAAATATATATATTTATACTCAATTCATATCTATAATAACCAACTTCACAGCACAAGAGTGCCATACAATGCAACTACGGGTCATAATTAGACTAAGACTCTCATTATAATAACTTTCTTTAATTTGTAAATTTTCCCGAAATACGCGTATTTTATTACAGTACCCTCGGGAGGTCGTATTTCGGTTCCGACAATTTTCTACAAAGTTTTGGACCATAAGGGACTTATGTTTAAAATTTGAGGTCAAACGGACAAGTCTAACCCCAACTTTCAAAATAAAAACTCAAAATCCATCCTCAGTATATTACACGGTCGTGTAATATTTGCTTTGAAAATTACACGGCCGTGTAATTTTTCTGGCTGATTACCCTTTTCAAAACATTACACGGTCGTGTAATGTTGCCCTTGCAGATTACACGGCCGTGTAATTCTGTTGGGCTGTTTTCGGGTCCGATTTTCGTTCTGCAGCCCCCTGTTTTCGCGTATTAAGCTCTTATTTCACCACTTAATTGTTAGGGGATTATTCCAAGACATAACCCTTCAGTTTTTATCAAGTTTTAGCTTGCAGAAATTGTAATTTCTCAACAATTCCATAACAAACCCGTTTTTAGTATTTTACACCCAAAAACACCAATTTTCGAAATTAATCACTTGAGGATGTCTGGATACATCCTAAGTGGTTCTTAAGACTTAACAAAAACATAAAATCAGTATTAGCCAAGCGAACCCATTAATTAGGGTTCTTGAGCTCAAAATTCATTATTTTTCATAAGTTCAACAACACTTCTTAATTAAAGTGTGTTTATAAAATACTAGGATGGAAAGAATCTCTGGAACCATTTTCTTAAATTCCAGAAATCCATGTTCCAGGTTCTTCCCGAGAAGATGATGAATAGTGCATGCTCGATTATGATTTCTTACCTCTCTTGGTTTAGAAGTCTTCAATTCTGCACTAATACTCCAATTATCACTTCCTTCCTTCGTGAATCCTCCAGAAATCGTGATCTTCCAGTGCTCCCTAGCTCTCTCTCTATTCTTCTATCATCTACTGAGAATGGAAGATTTTTCCACTATTTATACTTCCAACTTTTCACTTCTAACCCTCCAACTCCACTTCTCACACTTTGGCACTAAA
Source organism: Cichorium intybus (assembly GCA_023525715.1). Lineage (NCBI taxonomy): Eukaryota > Viridiplantae > Streptophyta > Magnoliopsida > Asterales > Asteraceae > Cichorium > Cichorium intybus. The sequence continues at coordinate 67,035,131 of CM042009.1, read as the reverse complement.
AACATATTTTTATTACATAAGGTCTCATTGTTTTGCATAATTATCTCATTACACAAATTATTTACATTAAAATCCAAAACATGGAAAAAGACCAATTTGCCCTTTTTCCATAACTTTACTATTACACATATTTATTTATATTTTATTACAATTTCTCTCGGATTCTTACAAAATCCCTCTTGTACACATGTCAATTTTATAGAGTTTCTGATTTTTAACAAAAATTCTCCATTTTCAGTTACGTTTTCATTCACACCCACAGAGGCTGGAGAAATATACTTTGTAACTCCACGTACTAGAAATTAGGAACCGGTTACAAGAAATTAGGAACAAATGATCCCTAAATCTCGCCATATCCTTTCTCCCCCATTTCTCATTTTGTTACAATCGCGTGCGATGTTCAGATGAAGTTATTATTAAAGATTAGAAAAAAACAGCTGCCGATTACAAAATAATAGATAGTGAAGCTTCATATATATTGTTAAAAGGTGTAGCTGTTAGTAGCGATTTGGATTGTAGATTTGTAGTAGATTTAGCGGATGTTGGTCCGTTGATCAGTCTTTGTTATTTATATTTTTATTTCAAAACGCGGATGAGCTTCAGCAGCAGCAGTAGCCTTAAGAAAGTGAGTTCTCTTTTTCTGGTTTATGTATATACTGTGACTATAGTGTTTAATTAGTTCATTTAACTATGTAAACTAATCTGTCTCTCCTATTTCTCTCTTGCTTCAAGTCTAATCAAATACCTCAGCTCAACATATGGTCTAATTTGGAATATTTTAGATTAGCCCCATATATACATGAATACGAAATGCATCTTAAGCATATAATCCCCAATTTCTTTCACAAAATCACAAAAATTATCAAAAAAAGGCTTACCCATTTGGTCCAGTTCAACAACGAGAGGCTGCACACAGAGCCGTTTGAACATATATTTCACCTCAGAAGACTACCTTCACAGTAAAAAGACAAATTGGAATAAGCCGAACCAAACTTTGATTTGAAAATTAAAAACCCAAAATAACTTGCGCACATCAGGTTTTTGAATAGACAACTGTGTCTCTTCTAATCGAGTTCCAAACGAAGCGGTCATAGCAAGGATCTTAAGAGCACCGTGTTTAATGATCGTCAAAAATCTTCTTGATGAGGTCTTTCTGTGATGTTGACACAAACATCCAAAACTTAACTTGGGAGATAGCTTCATAAAGCTCCTATTATTTTTATAAAAAGTATTTTAGGGGAAGACTGAATTTAAATGTCTTTCGGGTATTTTATAGCATTTATTGAGATGTGTAGTTAAAGCAATAATGATTATTGTGAATTACTAATTATTGAGAGTCAAAATATTATAAACGAATTTATTGCTATAACAACCTGAATATTTGTTTTGTGCAATGGTGTAACTGTGTAAGCATCTTCCTTCCTGCTACACACCTTCACACATAGACATACACATGCATACATGAATCTTATTTGCTAACTGAAAGTCAAATAAGTTATATGCTAGCAAGCTTAATCTATAGACTTAAAAATAAAGTAGGGAGAGGCATAACTAACGGATTATTGGCCTTAATTTCTACCTAGCAAGTATTCTATAGTTAACTAGATTATAAATAATGTTTCTTTGTAAAGTTATGAATTTTTTAAGCTTAGAATTGCAAGTTGTTATGAAAATTCTCATAATGCTTTAGCAACTTGTACTCATATCGGTGGTTTTTGAGTTGGGTCTTTCACAGTGTTAATATCATGCTTTTGCGACTTGTACTGCATTAAGTTAAGATCTCTGTTTTCTCATTTGGGATTTTCAGACTGTTCTTAGTTTTTCAGCATGCTTTAGTGACTTGTACTCATAATCAAGCATAAAGATGAATACAAGACTCATGATCTTCCTTTTAAATCTGCAGCTTTCTTTAAAAGGAAGCTTTTTTGCCTTTCGGGATGTCATTAATGGTAAGAATAAACTGTAAATCGTATATGTTAGAACTTAGAAATGCCTATGGTATCTTTATATTTTTTTTCTTTGCTGAAAATTAATTATTTAATTGTCGTGTGAGATATCTTTTCTATCTATCATTTTTTTTGGTTTATAGGGATTTATTTTGAGGTCATACCCAGCAGAACTCTTCATTGCTCTAATTTGTACAACGCTGAAGAATGGGGGAATAATTACATTGAGTTCATACCCATTTAATTATCTTTTAGTTCTTGAAATCTATCTTGGTTTTGATTATTTTAACTTGGGCGTGATGATCAAATGAACGAAAATTCTTCGTGAGTGGTTCTTAATTGCTGTTTTTATATTAATTTTCTTTAACATTAGATCATGTTTTATTTGTTTAAACATCTCTATGTTGGTTTTTATTATTTTAACTTGGGGACCTTTATTAGTTCTACACCTCGAGCCCTTTTTATACTCATTAATCATTATGGCTATATGTTGTTTTGGAGGAATCGCCAATTTGTGTAACGTATGGAATTATCCTTGGTATTTGATTGGAATGCTTATTACGTTGCTTTGCTATCTTTTATGTTTTACGCGAGCACGATAAGAATTTTTGTTGGTTTATCTGAATGTTAAATTGGGTTTATGTATACTTGTTAAACTAAGAATCCTCTGATGTGACGAATTAAATAAACCTTAAATTACACCCACGAAAAAGGAAGCTTTTTAAATAATCTTCCACAACTACACTGGTTACATCCTTTAAAGGAAAGTTTTAAAAGAAACCCGCACAATTTTACTTCATTTCTTTGCCTTTTCTTTTGAACAATTTTGAACTTTGATCTTCGAAATAAATCCCAAGAACATCAATTTAAAAAAAAATAGAAAAGTTCGGTAACGGGTGCAATTGTTTATGTTAGAATATTTTATCGTTATAAAAAGCTTTCAAATTTTGATAATACAATGTCGTATAAGAAAGAAAGAAAGAAATGAAAAATATAGGTTGCTAAAACCGGATGGATTTGTAAGAGTACAATGCCATAACACGTAAAATTATTTAAAGTACAAGGTTGTAAAAGAAGAAACGAAAGTAGGTTGTTGTAATACATAAATTAATGAAAGTATATTGGTATTGTTTTTTTTTTAAAAACACTTTTGATCTTTTAATCAACCCGTGTAATACACGGGTCTTACAACTAGTATATATATATATATATATATATATATATATATATATATATATATATATATATATATATATATATATATATATATATATATATATATATATATAAACTAATATTAAAAAGAAACCCTAACTGATGGGACATCATATATTCATTATGAGGGGTTTTTTTTAAGATGGCCCTTTTTCTAAATGTGATTACACAAATCCAACAATAGCCTATTTATACTATATTGGTAGGAGTACATTATTCCAAATGCTCATAATCTTGTTTATAAACCACTTGACTTTTACCTAACAACAATGTAACTCCAATCTAACTCAAACATTTACAAAATCAGCCAACTCCTACCTACGACCCACCTAACACCCACATAACACGGCTCTTTATGAATCCGAACAAAAAATAACAAATATAGTTCAGATAAAGCTGAAGTCAAACCGGGGAAAATCGGAACCCGACCAAAAAAGCTGGATCCAACCAGGAAGAAAAAAAAAAAGCCCAGCCGAGACCGGACCGATCTCGACCAAAGACCGATCCGCCGAACACCAAAAAGTAACAGTCTGCCAAGACTGATTTTGTTTACCTCTACTTTTTACTTTATTTTATGATTATTTCACTTTTTCTACATCATCATATCTTTTATTCTCACATTCTTGTTTATGTACCTACGTTAGGGTTCTTTAAGAATTCTCGATTAAAACATTTTATTCGACTTATCATTGTAATATATGACAATTTCCAATGTATTTCAATATCTATTCATTTGACAGTTTGTTTAACCCTTTATGCAAGGACACCATCGAAGTCCTCTGTAGCCCACTTCTCCATACCGTTTCTAGCATTTTTGATACGTTTTGGTGCCCGTTTTACCTCAAAACGAAAGTCGGAGTTTTTGTTGTTTTGGCAGCAACTACCCGTGCTTCCTAATGTATTCCCTTGTTACAAACTTTTACCTAAAACTTTTGTAAACTTACCAAAGACATTTAATTAGGTCTCACAATTGTTTTTGTACCAAAATTTATGTTCGTTAAATGACATAAAACACATCTGTGTCATGCGCTCAAAAGCAAGACAACGTTGTTATAGGCTTCTTTTCATAGTCTTAATCATTTTTTATTCTCTTTATTTTCCACCATAAATGTTACACAAACATAACTTAAATCAAAAGTTCGACACATTTAAATTACAAAAAAAGACTTAAGACACCGTAGGCAATCACTTAGAATTTAACCTTTGAACATCAACCAAGTTGTAAAGGTCACCACGACGCTGCTTTTGTAGTGGGAGATTTGTCCTACACATTTATTGAAAACCATGTTAGAATTTTCTATGTATTATAATTTTTATTCAAAAGATTTTAAAAACTTTAATTGAGGTTTTACGATTAACTTAATTAAAGTTTTTTTTATTATTTCGAGTCTCACCTCCTTAGCTCGATTAGTGAATAATCAATCTCTGAAATTATAGTCGCCTCCTCATGTTCTGTTGTAGCCAATACCTCTCCAAACTGTCAAATATCACATAAGTTAAATGCTACACCCTAAAAATAGCAACGTACTTTCATTTATTTGTTTATTATATCATCTTTTCTTAATAAAGCATTGTACTTTGAAAAATCTACCCAATTATTGCATTGTACTTTTTATCTTTTATTTATTAGGACGTTATAGCTTGAAAATCTATATCCAATTGTAGCAGTGAAATTAATTTGTATTTTCGATGGCGTTACTACAATTGGGTAGATTTTTTAAAATACAATCCTACAAATTATAATACACAAATCAATGAAAGTACATTGCTATTTCTTGCATTTGTGGAAGTTTAAAAACTTACTGGTCCAACAAGGGTGGAATGGCCCCACGCCACATAACCACCTGACTCAGCATCTCTAGCAGGAGAGCAAGTTGCTACATATAACTGTTGCCATAAAATCAATACTAATTAATTCTTTGTGTTTTACTTATAAATATATTTGCAAAAAAAATAAATCAGTATTATGACTATTATCATTTCCTGATAACAATTATAATAAGTAACTGGTAGCATACCTGATTATCCACAGCCCTGCATAAAAAATATAAAATAAGTTAGTAGTATATCATATTTTATAATTTTCATATATATATTAACCATAAATCCTTCCATGAATTTTTTCTTTTATTAAAATAAACACCTTGCCCTTTGAAGTAACTCCCAGTGTAGTGGACCAGTAGTCATGTTGAAGGCCCCAGGATAACAAAGTAGGTGAGCACCTAATAAGTAAAATGCATAAATAAATAAATAAAGCAGATTAACAATTAATTTGTAAAAATAAAAGTGAGTATTAATTAATATCAAGACATCAAAGTGGTATTGGAACTACTAGTTAACAGACAATCACTTGAAATTTAATTGCTATACTAAAAAAATAAAATCAATTACAGCTAAGCATAAAAAGATATTATGTTCATTCGATTACTGTGGTTATTTACTATTTAAGAAGTGAAGCTACTTATAATCACACATTGCTTACATTTACCAATTATTTTTAATAAGTTCAAATACAATAAAAGTAAAAAGTTGTTAGTAGTACAAACCTCTAGCTGCATATATCATGGCCAGTTCTTGAAATCTAATGTCATAGCATATACCTATGCCTATGCGTCCAACATCTGCATACACAATTATATGATAAATACAATGTATAGTTTTAACTTTAAAGATTATTTATTTATAATTATATAAAGAAAAAGGGATTATAAAGCAAACATTCAACATTAATTACAAACAAACCTGTATCCACAACAGTAGGAGTTTCTCCAGCAGTAAGAGTCTTTGATTCCTCAAATGTGATCTTTCCAGGAATATTAATGTCAAAAAGGTGTATCTGTCATGTAGTCATATAAACATTCATCATTCATGTAACACGTTTAAAATAAAAAAACAGAATGCTTATGTCTAAAATTAAAGTTTTGGTATTGCATATAGGCCAACCTTAGAGCAATACCTTTCTATGTTTAGCTATGAGCTTTCCATGAGTATCAAAAACACAACAAGTATTGTACAATTTGTCCCCACATCTTTCTGGTATGGACCCACCAACAATTGTGATCTTCAAAGAGCGAGCAACTTCAGACAACATTGCTGTTGAGGGAGATGAGTCCTTTCCAGCATCAATGTCTTCAGCATACACAGGGAAGCTATCATTTGAATATGGACTATTCCATATTTCCTGACATGAGAAATCACTAGATTTGTTAAACTTCGAGTGCAGATTCTTCAGTATATTAGTTAGCAAGGAGAATTGAAACAAAGAAAGAAGAGTAGAAGTTCATATGAGAATTACAGGTAGAAGAACAAGCTTGGCGCCCTTTTCAGCTGCTTCCTCGATTGCTATACGAGCATGGGCAATGTTCCTCTCCTTGTCTGCGGTTACAGACAATTGACATAGTCCAATCTTGAACTGCAATCGCAATATCATATAATCATGTATAAGACGAGTAGATTTGAAGGTTTAATACGTATATCTCCCTAAAAGCTACCGGTTAGGTATGAATTTCCACCCAATCACAAGATTTGAACATAGCTACATGTACCGGAACAAACACAATATCAGATAGTGCACACACACATGAAAAATTGAATGCCGCAATGCACATGCATATCCCCAATTTTAAGTACACAGATATGAAACCTTTGAGATGGGAGGGACTGGCAATTCGATAGCAGGGGGAACCCTAGCTTTCTCAGGGCTAAAAGAAGACGCCATGGATGATGCTGAAGCACGAGCGTTGAATAGATTGTGACGAGCGCCGATTTTGTTGACTTTACTATCAGTTTGCAGAACCCGGAAGTTGCGTAGTAAAGATAGACGGTGGCCGAGAGGCGCAGCTACGACTGAAGCAGAGCGAGAGATAACCGATGATCGAAGAGTTGGGAGATTTACCGGCGAAGTGTAAGAAGGTAAAGTTGTGGACAAGAACGCAATTGATCCACTTCTCATTTCTTTTCCACCGTCGCTTTCACCATTGACACTACCTCCGTTAAAATTGAGGGAACGTTATCGACAGACTTCGAGTGTTAGAAGTCCTACAACACAAGTTCATAGAAATTGCATTTTTAACCTTTGACTATCAAAAATGACTAGAAGAAGCCTATTTTCCCTAAATTTGTTGACAATTTTTCGGCTTTTATGATATTGATTAGGCGGTGCATCTCATCTAATGCAATGGGAATCGTGAACAGTATTACAACGATTAAATAGTTTTAAAATGGGAGGATAGTTAGGGCGTTAGGTTTAGCAAATAATATATACAATAATTATATATAAACATATATTTTTAGTTTGTGAAAACGAAAATCTAAAAAATGATTTTTTTTGTTTGTTTTTACGACATTTACATATGAAATGAATATGTAAATAATTGGAAATCAAATTTGTAATAAAGCTATTTTCTAACAACTGAAAATTCTTTAAAAAGATCATGCATAAAAAAGATATAAAAACGGAATAATGATAATAAAACTATACATACAAACGAAGATATTAAAAAGTTGAAAAATGATTCTATATAATAATTAATTTTATGAAAACAATTTTTTCAAAACAAAGTTGTAAAAAGTTATATAAAAGAGTTTCTAAAAAATTAAAAGCATAAGTATACATAAAAAGTTTATAATCAAATGCTCATTAAGAGTTTTAAGTGGTTAAGACTAGGCTTAGTTAAAATGATGACAAAGCTAAGGTTTTACATAAAAGCATAAATTTGTATTAGGGTTTAGGCTTGCAACTAAACCCATTAAGATCATTTTTATACATATGCTTAATAGCTTCACATAACATGTTATTTTATGTATATTTTTCAGTTTTGATTGGATTGGAGTTGAAAGAAATCAAAAAGTGAATTACATGCAACTTTTCTACAATTAATGCAATTAGACTATTATCCAATATTTTGATCGTAACTTCTGAACCACAACTCCAAATGAGGTGATCTAGGTGTCTCTAGAAACTAGACTCAACTACGACTCTTATCTCGGTGATTTTTTCAAATTCTTAACTTATTTTCTTTTATTTAGTCTGCAAGTTCAGGATAGATTGATGTACCCAATTTCAACACCTCATTCCTAACTTTTCACTAAGAGCATTCATATAAATCCTTTTGCCAACATCTTGTGCACTTGTGTAGAGCTTTATACATGTTATTAAGTACTTAATTTCATTTACATTAACACATATACACCATTCTTGTTACATGATCCTTTTTCTCACAAGAATAAGGAATATTCTTGTTAGGATTTAGGTTATATGCATGTATCTTTGATGTAACTTCGTTAAACAACTGATTCATCAACATCATAGGATAGCCAAGGGCTGATTTTTCAAATTATAAACACAACCCCAACACATGGTGGTGTCGTGGTGGTTTCATGGTGATGTAAATGTACCAAGAATCAAGAGAAAAGTCAAGGAAAATCAATATGAGAACACCAATCTATGCGTAATTGATAAGATCCCACAACACCAAGCCTTTGACATCAGCTTGTTGTTCTTCCCACTGCTCTACATCTCATTATGGCTGTCGTGAAACTTCTTCTTGGTAACTCTCATTCTCTATTTCAGTCTCTCACTCTCAATACGTAAATATGCAATAGGGTTGTGGGTGTTTGTATTTCTTACATAAAGGTAAATATATAAAGAGTCTTAGGCTCCAAACCATGAGCTACCAGCATGAAAAGAAGGATATCGCTCAATTGAATTCTCGGAAAAACCCATTCCCGACACCCTCAAACTCGTTCACGACCAACAAAAAAAGGGACGTAGGGTTTGTTGTGCGATTTGTATAGGCGAGTGTATGTTGTAATCAAGGGTGTCCATGGACACCCCTGGTTTTCAATTTTTTTATAATTATCCATCAAATTTTATATGGACATCAGCGGTTTAGTGAAAATGAACATCTATGGTAAACTAAATATATAAAACAAAAATTTATTAACAGAGTAGTCGATGTATTAGGAGGTTACGGTACGGTGGATAAGAAAAATAAACTCTTTCTATAGATAGCAGCAAATCTTTTCTATTTATAAGAAAAACAAATATTTTTTATAGATAAAAATAATATAATTGATAAAAAAGGACGATTGAAAACGCAAAAGCCCTAAAATCAAAATTTTGAAAAAAAAAAAATTTGGGTCACCGAAGTTATCTTCGTCCTCATAATTGTCCGGCACCAGCCACCGCCGACTGTTGGATATTTGTTACTGCTAGCAGTCCCACTTACTTCGCCCATCTGCGCCAATTATTTTTTGTCGTCGGCTGCTTTAACGGCTCCGCCTATATCTAACAACGTCCGTAGAATCTCTGTTCTTTTCCCATCACCGACAATTAATCAGTTTCGGTGACCGGCTTTCTTTACCTTTGAGAGGTATTTGGTTCACTTTATCTATTTTTCATGATGTAGTATTGTTTGTGTGTAGAGAGATTTCATCGATGCAACTTTCTTTGTTTTATAGAAATATGTGATCAAATAAATATAAAAGAAGTATGGCTTAGTCAAAGTCTACAAGTCTAACTCTATAAAGTAGAAATAGGCTCTAACACACGTTTGTCTTTGCCAGAGAATTTTATATTTGATTTTAGGATCTATTTTTATTCTTTTTCTTGCATATTTTCTCCAACATTACAATTTACTTTATAGTTATATTATATCCATCATCAAAGAATTTAGAATTGTGTCAATTATTTACTTGTTTATTAATTTAATATATTTTTTTGTTTATCGTTGTATGTAATGTTATTTGTTTTTTATTTGATTAACTTGGTTAATTAATATTGGTCGTGTTGGATTAGGTGTCTAAGCCGTAACTTATAATTGTATTTATCTTGTTAATAGAAGCAAAGTCCATTTGGGTTGCCCTCATAGCTGGAGGTTAGGATAGAGTTCAGTAGAGTAAAATGTTGATTTATTAATTGTTTAATAAATCAATAGAATTAATAAAATGGTTTATTAATATATTTAAGTGTTAATATATTAATTAGAAACTATAATAATTAATTAAGATTTAATTTAGAATTAATTGGATTTAATTCAGTGATTAAATTAATTAATTAAAAGTGCAGGGACTGGTTTGTATTTATTTAATAGTTGAATAAATAAATGGCCAGTGGACAGGGGCCAAAAGTGGCGCCACCATGGAGGGATTCTCCATGGTTGGCGAAACCCTATTAGGGTTTAGAAAAGGCTTGGTCCATTTAGTCAGCAGGCTTGCCCATTTGGAGGCTCCTTAGGGTTTCAGCTGTAACCCTTGGAGGCTATAAAAGGAGGCACCTGGCCACCCTAAAACCTGCGCCATTTTGACCTAAGACTACTCTGCTGGACTGTATTCTCCATTGCTGTGGGTGTGACTTGCATTTGAGGCAGGATTGTTTTGCTGCTAACTTCAAGGATCATAAGATCAAAGGTTGGTTTTCTCAATTTGATCTTTAGAAATAATTGTATCCTTAAGGTTTAGTTTATTATCTTCATAGAAGAAAACATAGATCATCTTAGGGTTGCATGTGAACCATAGGAATTATTTGTTCATTGATTGTATAGAAACCCTTCAGTGGTATCAGAGCATAGGCTTGTTTTCTTATGAATTGATATAAACTGCATGATTAATTCTTGCCTTGAGGTGTTTTGCGAAAACTCCTCCTTGAGAGGCTTGATTGTCGACGGTTTGGCTAGGGTTTCCTAACCCTAGCCGCCATGCCCCATGGTCCCCCCTTGATTGCTTGATTTGCTTGCCATAAAAGTATGTTGTTATTTTTGGTAAATTGGATTAATTAAATAACTTGAACTCTTTTGCTTGGCTTGTAATTTTCGATCACCATAGGGACCAAGATAGAAAATTAATTTGATTAATTTGATAAAATCTATCTTAGATTTAATTAGTTTAATTAATTGTCAATTAAAAGATCAATTAAATCGGTTTAAAGAATTAATTTAAATTTTCAAAAATTAGTTTAAAATTTGCGAAAATTATAAGAAAATTAATTCTAAAAATATTTTAATAAGATTAAAATATATCTTATATATTTATGATTAAAAGTTAATATTTATATATAAGAAAATTGGTTAGTCTTACCATTAGTAGGCCTCATTCACAAAATTGTCCTCTAAAGAGGGTATAAGGCGACTGCCTATAAAATGGCAGTCTAATGGGTATCTACTCTTACCCACCGGTCTCCTGGTCAGTTGAGTGTCGTTAGCCGAACGGGTTTGATAGAACCGCTAAGCCTCTTAAAAGTATAATGCTATAATTGAAAGTACTAGAACCTTAAACAAATCCCAATCTAGTTACTTTAGGTTCAAAATGTGAATTGGTGCTAATCCATGAAATTGCACATTGCACTTTGTGGAACGTTGGTGGAGCGTGTGTGGTTTACCGGCACGCCAACTGGGGTCCGCAAAGAGTCGCAATGGGTTTCTTGATTTTGTCATTATTGATGGAGCGTGTGTGGTTAACCGGCACGTTAATTGGAGATGACAATTGACTTCAAGAGTACCGAGCAATTTGCATGGTTATTCACACCCAGTTTGTGATCCTCGGTATCCCAGTCACAAACAGCGAGGCATTCCCGAGATTAAAACATGCTATCGAACAGTTCGGTAAATCTCAATGAAACTAGGAATTCCATTTTAATAAGATTATTTTCCGCGGTGGAATTGGCTGAATCGTCATTCGCCTACCTTATAAAATTTACAATAAAGATTACGGCATCCCTTTTTGATATTGTAGATTGTTATTGTAGGGTCCTAGCTCAAAAGTTACGTTAGACGGCACTAACTACAATGACTGGATCCGCAACATCAAAATGGCTCTACGGTTTGAACACAAAGAGTATGTTCTGGAAACCGAGCTTGTTGAGGTTGACCCAGAAACCGCTACTCCCGAGGAAGTCGCCTCGTACACCAAACACTCCGATGATGCGACCAAAGTGGCCTGCATCATGATCGTCAGCATGAACCCTGAACTGCAGCGTATGTATGAGAACTATTGGCCTTACAAGATGCACAAAGAGCTCATGGAAAAGTTCCGCAAGCAAGAGCGCATCGAAAGGCGTGAGGTTGTAAAAGCCTTCACTAACGGCAAGCCCAAAGAGGGAGAGTCCATCTGCATTCATGTGCAAAGGATGCATGGTTATGTGGAGAGGCTTAGGAAGCTGGAAATGCCTGTTCATGAGGATTTAGCTGTTGACATAGTGCTAAACTCCTTGCCCAGTTCTTATGACCAGTTCACACTGGCGTATCATTTGAACAACAACCAGGCAACCCTAGCTGAGTTACACCGCATGCTTCGTACGGCTGAGGACGGGATGAAGGGAAAAGGTTTGCTCCCTGTCAACCCGCCTGTTCTGGCTATTGGCTCTGGAAAAGGAAAGAAACGGAAGGGCCTTCCTAAGCAGAACTGGAGGGAAAAGACTCATGTCGGGTCATCTAGTGGTGTCTCGAAAGGCAAGTCTTCCGGCATTCCGCATGTTCAGAACCCCAAAGAGGCTGACTGCTTTTACTGCAAGCAAAAGGGTCATTGGAAGAGGAGCTGCCCAACGTATCTGCAGGATATCAAGGACGGTAAAGTGAAACCGTCACAAGCAGGTACATATTCTATATTTAATAACTCATCTTTTTCCCGTTCTTGGGTCCTTGATACAGGATGTGGTTTTCATATATGTTCTGATTTGAAGGGCCTAGAGGAAAGTAGGGAGCTGGAGCATGGTAGATTGAACCTGGTCATGGGAAATAGGCGAACGTCACCTGTTACCAAGATCGGTGTCTACAGACTAATGCTTAGTAGTGGAGTTAGATTAGATTTACATAATTGTTGCTATACGCCTGATATGGCAAAGAACATAATTTCCTTTCATGCATTGTTCAAACGGGGCTTTTATTATGAATTTAATAAATTGAATGGTTCAATTTTTGTTTTCAAATATAATGTTTTTATATTTAATGCTATGCCTTGTGATGGAGTGTATGAATCTATTATGTGTGTTGATAATTATGGTAAAAATGTTTTAGCAATTGATGCTTCGAGCGGTATAGAAAAGGCGTGCTTGTGGCACTGTCGCCTTGGCCATATCAACAAGAAACACATCGCCCAACTCCAAAAGGATGGAGTATTGGAATCTTTCGACCTCGGGTCGGACGATGTATGCGAATCTTGCTTGCTTGGTAAGATGACAAAATCACCATTCAAAGGTTCCTTTGAAAGAGGTGAGGGTCTATTGGATATCATACACACAGATGTGTGTGGTCCCTTCAGAACAACCACAAAAGATGGCACGCGATTCTATGTGACCTTTACTGACGATTTTAGTAGATATGGGTATATCTAATTAATCAATAATAAGTCAGATACCTTTGAAAAGTTCAAAGAGTTCAAGAACGAAGCAGAAAATCAATTGGGCAGAAAGATAAAGATGCTTAGATCCGACAGAGGCGGTGAGTATCTTAGTATCGAGTTTCTCGATTACCTCAAGGAATGTGGAATTGTTTCACAGTTGTCGCCTCCAAGAACACCGTAGTTGAATGGTGTTGCTGAAAGGCGAAACCGAACCTTGTTGGACATGGTTCGTTCCATGATGAGTCGAGCTTCACTTCCAATCCATTTCTGGGGGTATGCCTTAGAGACTGCCGCCCATATCCTAAATCTTGTCCCAACCAAGAAGGTTGCGGAAACACCGCATGAGATATGGATGGGGAAAGTTCCCTCGTTGGCACACATCAAAGTCTGGGGCTGTGAAGCTTTCGTAAGACGAGAGACTTCAGACAAGCTCGCAGAAAGAATTGAGAGGTGTTTCTTCATCGGATACCCGAAACAGTCTTTTGGATACTTGTTCTACACACCGAGCGAGGACGTGGTCTTTGTAGCAAGATGTGGGTTCTTTCGAGAGAGAGAACTCATATCCAAAGAGGACAGTGGGAGTACGATCGATCTCGAAGAAATTCAGGAGGCGCCCGATGAAACAACCTTGGAAGAAACTAGCAACCAACATGAGGAAGAAGTTCCTGTTAGACCCACCGACATCTCATTGCCCATTAGGCGTTCGGGTAGAGTTAGCATGCTGCCCGAGTTTTATGGTTTCCATATTACTTCGAATGGTGACACGTTGGTCAGTGATTACACATTGACTAATTTGGATGAGCCAGCTAACTACTGCGAAGCAGTGGCAGGCCCCGAGTCTGCTAAGTGGAAAGAGGCAATGGACAGCGAGATTAAGTCCATGTATGACAATCAAGTTTGGAACTTGGTTGACAATGTGCCGGGTCGAAAGACAGTCGGGTGCAAGTGGATCTTCAAGAAGAAGACCGACATGGATGGCAAAGTACATACTTACAAAGCTCGGCTGGTTGCGAAGGGATTCACTCAAACACCGGGGGTTGACTATGATGAAACTTTCTCACCAGTAGCCAAGATTAAGTCAATCAGGATAATGCTTGCCATAGCTGCGTTTCATGATTATGAAATTTGGTAGATGGATGTCAAAACCGCTTTCCTTAACGGGAAACTGACTGAGGATGTTTACATGAGTCAGCCAGAAGGTTTTGTAGACACAAAGCACCCTGATAAAGTATGTAAGCTTGAAAGATCAATCTACGGGTCAAAGCAAGCATCTCGCAGCTGGAATCTCTGCTTCCATGAGAAAGTCAAAGAGTTTGGCTTCTCTAGGAGTGAAGATGAGTCATGTGTCTATGTCAAGGCTAGTGGGAGTATAGTCACTTTTCTGGTGTTGTATGTTGATGACATACTGCTCATGGGAAACGACATTCCGACCTTGCAAGATGTCAAATCTTGGCTCGGGAAGTGTTTCGCCATTAAAGACCTAGGAGAAGCTGCCTATATTCTCGGGATAAGAATACTTAGAGATAGAAAGATAAAATTAATAGGTCTAAGCCAGTGTATATATTTGGAAAAGGTGTTGAAAAGATTTGACATGGAAAATTCCAAAAATGGAGAACTACCAATCCAGAGTAATGCCAAATTGAGTAAGACTCAAAGCCCCAGTACCAATGAGGAAATAGCTGAGATGAGTCGGGTACCTTATGCTTCGGCAGTAGGGTCGATCATGTATGCTATGACATGTACTCGTCTCGACGTATCCTTTACACTGAGCATGGTTAGTCGGTTCCAGGGTAATCCTAGAAAGGCACATTGGATTGCGGTAAATAACATACTCAAGTATCTGTGAAAGACAAAGAATATGGTATTAGTCCTTGGTGGCAATGATGACTTGAAAGTGAGTGGATATACAGATGCCAGCTTCCAGACAGATAGGGACAGTGGACGGTCCCAGTCGGGCTGGGTATTTCTTTTGAACGGTGGAGCGGTCACTTGGAAAAGTTCCAAGCAAGAAACGGTGGCTGATTCAACATGCGAATCAGAGTACATTGCAGCGAGTGAAGCGTCCAAGGAAGCTGCTTGGCTGAAGAACTTCATAGGTGACCTTGGAGTTGTCCCAAGCATTCAGGAACCAATGGAACTGTTCTGCGATAATGAAGGAGCGGTCGCTTTGACAAAGGAACTGCGAGATCATGGAAAGTCCAGACATATCGACAGAAAGTACCATTACATTCGACATCGCGTAGAAGAGGGTCACTTACTGGTTAAGAGAGTATCATCAAAAGACAATCCTGCTGACCCCTTGACTAAGGCGCTAAGCAGGATCAATCATAATCAGCATGCTCGGAGCATTGGTATGAAGGATGATATTAGTTTTAGTAATTAGATTTGAAACTTGTAAACAGTATAAATGTAATTGACTTGGTGACTTTATAATTGAGATTTATAAATGAGTATTGTTACTGCCTTTGTCAATTGTTTATTATTGTGTTTCTATTTTTGCATGTTTCACTTCCTAAATAATTGGATTATTTAAATTTCCACAGTCAATCACACTGTTAGGGAGTAAGTGTGAACAAAGACTGTCATGAATCGGTTGTAGATTGTTTAAGGAGTTAGACATTGCAGTAAGACTGCTACAACGTTCATGAGTACTTAGAAAATAGAGATTTGAGTATTGGATAAACCCGCGCTTAACAGATTGCTTCATGGATTACATCACGAGCAATGTTAAGACGATAATATCTTTTGATCTTCAAGTGGAGATATATGATTTGTAATTTGCGAGACAAGTACTTATTGATAATGCGAAAACGCACCAGTAACTCGGTGTTATAAAACGTATTGTTGTGAGTATTTAGACCTGCAAAAGGTATGGACATATAACTCGAAATTTATCCGTCCCCAGACCCGATGGGAAACAGATATATGTAGGCCTCTCGATGATTTTGAAGTTGACTGAAAGTGTTGGCCAACCGAGACTAAATTGATGTGTTCAATTAGTAGTCTCAAAAGTCATATGCAAATCAGAAATCGAGAAACAGAGTGTCAGACCAAGATTGATGTTAATCCATGTCTTGAGTTTGAAAATATCTTGTTAGACGGAGGATCATCAGATCACTTATCTTTGGACAGAACTGACTGGGTCAGAGTTCAGGACAGTTTCTGAGAAACTGATATTAAACAGAAGGTAAACAGACAATTAAAGTCATAGACTTATCCAAGTGGGAGACTGTTAGATTAGGTGTCTAAGTCATGACTTATAATTGTATTTATCTTGTTAATAGAAGCAAAGTCCATTTGGGTTGCCCTCATAGCTGGAGGTTAGGATAGAGTTCAGTAGAGTAAAAGGTTGATTTATTAATTGTTTAGTAAATCAATAGAATTAATTAAATGGTTTATTAATATATTTAAGTGTTAATATATTAATTAGAAACTATAATAATTAATTAAGATTTAATTTAGAATTAATTGGATTTAATTCAGTGATTAAATTAATTAATTAAAAGTGCAGGGACTGGTTTGTATTTATTTAATAGTTGAATAAATAACTGGCCAGTGGACAGGGGCCAAAAGTGGCGCCACCATGGAGGGATTCTCCATGGTTGGCGAAACCCTATTAGGGTTTAGAAAAGGCTTGGTCCATTTAGTCAGCAGGCTTGCCCATTTGGAGGCTCCTTAGGGTTTCAGCTGTAACCCTTGGAGGCTATAAAAGGAGGCACCTGGCCACCCTAAAACCTGCGCCATTTTGACCTAAGACTACTCTGCTGGACTGTCTTCTCCATTGCTTTGGGTGTGACTTGCATTTAAGGCAGGATTGTTTTGCTGCTAGCTTCAAGGATCATAAGATCAAAGGTTGGTTTTCTCAATTTGATATTTAGAAATAATTGTATCCTTTAGGTTTTAGTTTATTATCTTCATAGAAGAAAACATAGATCATCTTAGGGTTGCATGTGAACCATAGGAATTATTTGTTCATTGATTGCATAGAAACCCTTCAAATCAATGATTAGGAGTTTGTGAACAATTCTAAGATATTTACCATCTTTTTAACTATGTTTGATCTTTCATCATTGGTGTTGAATTTAACATTATACTTTATTTAGATAGTTAACTATATTATCAATTCCCGTCTTTTTTGGGTGGTCCGTGTACGATTTTTTTTTGCGTTGGTTTTTTTCCTTCCGTAACCACTACTCTATCTCTCTCATTTTCATTCCAATGAACCGCCATTATCAGCCAATGCTATTGCACCATGTTTGGGACACGCGTATACCATTGGATCTCATATTTCTCACCACGTTTCTTCAATGCACTATACGACCACTGATACTCTATACCACCGTTCCATTCTTCTCCACCATACCACCGCCTTGCAGTTCTGCTTAAACCGCTACCCGTTCGCGACTATTCAAATGTTTAGACGAAGGAAAAGATCGTCTTCTCCGGCGCTGCATCCCGACGACTGCTTCTTTGACTCCGTCTCCGGCGCTGCATCTGCTCCATCAGACATCAGACTGCAGACTGCAGCTCTGCCGACTTAGCATCTACTCCATCGGACTGCATCTCCGGCGACTGCATCTTCCACTCCTCCAACTTCTTTCTCCATCAGCATCTCTCGGTAACCTCTTTCTCCCGTCAATAATCTCAGATTTTCTGTTTAGCTCCAACAATTATCTGCATAATTCCATCCGATTTTTCTGTTAAATCTTGATGAATCAACAGGTGTTTGCGTTTTTCTTTTAATCTGTGTTTGAATTGAATCTTAGATGAAACTGTGTTCGCATGTTTTTCTGTCATAATTTGTCTTTGCATTTTTTCTGTTAAATCTTGATGAACCAACAGGTGTTTGCACTTTTCTGTTAATCTGTCTTTGAATTGAAGCTTGATGAATCTGTGTTTACATTTTTTTCTGTCATAAATGCATTTTTCTGTTAAGAAATCTGTATTAGTATTGATATTGTGATGAATGTTGACTTTATATGTTTGCATTGATAGTCAATTGTGAAACTATAGATTATTGTGATGATTACTGATTGTTTGATATGACATAACAACTCATGGGGCTTGATAGTCAGAATGGCATA
Organism: Cichorium intybus; assembly: GCA_023525715.1. Classification (NCBI taxonomy): domain Eukaryota; kingdom Viridiplantae; phylum Streptophyta; class Magnoliopsida; order Asterales; family Asteraceae; genus Cichorium; species Cichorium intybus. Next base: position 67,016,551 of record CM042009.1, on the reverse strand, counting down.
CCAAGGAGGTAACCTGAAGTTGACCTCCATAAATGGGGTGAAGATGTAGACAGTAGCAGGACAACACCGGTCACTCGCCGTTGTCCGGTCACTCGCCACCTGGTTTGCACCAAAGAAGATCAGAGCTCTTCGCAAATACAAAAGTACGGATTTTGTGCATTTGAATTTGGCAATAGGCAGTATTTACATTTGAACAGGCTTCACCATTTTGGTAATTTGATTTATTTTATCCTTTGTTACCTTTAATAACTTCATTTTCCGGTGTATATAGATTATTTGGAAAGGGTGGATTTGCTCCAGGATTTAAGGTTTGAAACTGCAACAACTAGAATTAAAGCTACTCCAGATGGCGAGTTTCTCATTGCTTCAGGTTATTGGGAACATGTGATATATATTTTTGTATTTTATGCAGCCATGTGCTTTAGCATATGTGGTCGAATTGTCATATAAACCTTGCTGACTTTCAAGTGTTTTACGTATTTATCCCCCACAAGTCAAAGGTATATGAACTAAGGGAATTATTATTGAAGTTTGAAAGGCATCTCATGTCAGAAATCATCAATTTTCAGGTATCTTTTTTTCTTAACTTTTGAATTGGGCTACATACAACATACTTCATTTATTTGTTTGTGATAACATTCTACTTACATTTCTTTCTGTTAAATCTTTATTTCTTATGAAAGCTTTAGTTAATAAAATTACAATGTTTTGTTTGATATATAAATATAAACAGGTGTTGAGTGATGACTATTCAAAGCTTCCTTTTCTTTATGCTGATCCTTCTGTTTGTCTACATGCTAAATATGGAAGTCATTACAATTTACGCATCCCAAGGTACTTTAGTTGTATGTTTTTATTATTATAAAACATTGTCATTATTTTTTTAATTATGGAGGGGTTTTTTAGTCCTATCACTCTGATCCTTTCTTTTCTGAGCAGGATGGGAAGGGATAACTTGATATGTGCAGCCTCATCTCCCGATCTATACAGAATTAGATTGGTTCTTTTATTTATTTGGCAAATAAAGATTCTAAAATTTTTTATTTTATATAATTTTGAATGGGGTCAGATGATGGAGGGTGTCCAACCATTTCACCCCAAGTCTCTTGAAGAAGTTGTTAAGTTGATGTCTGCAGATGTCAAAAGACTACTGTTGAAGACAAAATCTAAATATTCTCCTCCAGATTTAAAAGAGTAAGACCTTTTTTCCTTTGACTATTCATGTTATTTTACATATAATTAAATTTAGGGTTAGATTCCAGAATAGCATTGTAGTTTCATTACCATCCTCCAACCCCACAATAATAGCATTTTAGGGTTAGATCAGAAGAACACCTCCAACCCGACAAGATGAAATAGCAACTGTACTTTACCTTTTTAACTAATATGCACAACTTTGCTTATCTTTTATTGTAATAATGTAAATATGTAATGTACACATTATTCTGTATAACTAATGGGTTTTTCTGTTATTTTTTGGTATAAGTTATGTAAATTGTACATTTGTATGTGCTCATGCTTTTTTCTGTGATATTTTATAGACGAGATTATTGGATTGATCATTAAAAAAGGATTACGTATGTGTAATCTTATTGAAAACGTCGGTTGGTATTTTGTCGTGTGTTTGTGAGCTTCATTTGTTTTCTAATGGCTACGATTGTTCATCTGCTGATGTGTTTGTGAGATTTTAATTTGGTTTTGATAAATTTAACATTGTGTAAAATCAAATTTTGTTTGTGGATTTTCTAAAGTTGAATTGAATCTGGATAGAGATTGAGGTTTTCAATATTATTAACCTGAAATGTAGGGTTTTTGTTTGATTTGCATATGCGCTTTCGATTATATTAATTATTTACGTTCGCTCTCTACATGTTGACTGCAGGAATCTAAAAGTACATTGCTAATAAAGGTGTTTGTACAAATTGAAAACGCAAATTTCCTTCCTAACCCGCGCACACTAGTTATTATTGATAATCCGACCCGATAACCAAAACTTTTTGACCCTTTTATTTTGTCCTATTATTCAAGTTAGACACACTAGGTTTAATTTCTGGGTTGGTTTGTGTACGGGAAGTCGGGAAGAGATAACAAGGTGTTCATCATGATGGGCTTCACAACCGAAGGCTTCAAAAGAAAAATCTCGCTGTACAAAACTGCCCATAATGAAACATATGCATAAATTTCAGAATTGTCAAGTTAAGCCCTTCTGTTTTGCTAAAATGACATTATGAACCCCTTACAACGTTTTTCCTAATATTAAAGTTATCTCTAATGTCAACCTTACTCCCTAAAGTTTATTTTAGCATTTACACTTATTTATAATCAAACAATAATTATTATTATTTAATTTACAATAATTGGAATAAAATAAATAAATGATAAAATAATTAAATGACAATGCGACGTTATAACTAAAGTTTAAGTTTCATTATCATATTTTAACACTTTTTAAAACTTATAACATGATATCATAATTAATAAAACTTCAAAACACACACACACACACACACACATATATATATATATATATATATATATATATATATATATATATATATATATATATATATATATATATATATATATATATATATATATATATATATATATATATATATATATATATATATATATAATGTTTATATTTATTTTAATGTGTTGTGATTTATGAATGAAATTATTTATTTTATTAATATCATAATTACTTTCATTTATTTTTAATTATATTTATTTAATACTACATTTAAAATTATTATAATAAAATATTTTTTAGAAAAATTTGTAAAAGCTTTGTAAATTGGAAGAACATTTATAAAAATTGAATGAAAAAATAATGTTAACTTCTTTTTTTTTTTTGGGAAATGTTATAAAAGCATAAAGTTTCTCAGAAATATTCGTTTTTATCCTTTTATGCATTTCTGGTCCATTAAAGTTCTTAAGTTTGGTAGAAAATTTTCAGTTTTAGCTTTGTGACCTGCTATCGAAGGTTTCTAGGTTATTATGAAATGAAATTTGTAAAACTCTAAAGTTTGCAATTTTTTTACGTTTTTACTTTAATTATTTTTTATATTATATGTGTTTAAACGAAATAATATTTAATACACGAAAATACATATTTATACATGAAAAGTATTTCATGAAACATCGTATTTACGTTTTTTAAAAAAATACTATTTATGTGTAAATGTTTTTTGCCGATTTATACGGTTTAAAACGTCAAAAATGTTTTTATGTTTTTATATAACAATGAAAATTTGACATTCTTAAAATCATTTTTTACGTTCTTTAGAAATATATAGATATAATTTTTAGAAGTATTTCTATATTTTAAGAAGTATAAATATGTATATTTATGTTTTTAAAAGTATAAATACATTTATTTCGTTTCATAATACGCTTTTGACAACTACATACGTATTTATATATATATATATATATATATATATATATATATATATATATATATATATATATATATATATATATATATATATATATATATATATATATATATATATATATATGTGTGTGTGTGTGTGTATGTGTGTGTACTAAAAACATAGTAATACTTCTAAAAATGTATTTTTACTTCTAAAAAAATGTAAAAGTACATTTATACTTTTAAAAGAAGTAACAAGACAGTTTTAACAATATTAGATTTTTACTGTTATATAAAAACATAAATACATTTTTTTTACGTTTTAAACCCTATAAACCTGCAAAAAAATGTTTACACGTAAATAATATTTTTAAAAAAAACGTAAATATGATATTTAATGAAAATTTTATAAATACGCGTTTTCGTATATTAAATATTTTTTTATTTGATAAATACGTATAATATTAAAAGAAATATTAAAGTAAAAACATAAAAAAATTGTAAATTTAAGGTTGATTTTGCTAATTTCATTTTAGTAACCCGAAAATTTTGATATCAAGTTACAAAGGTAAAATCAAATATTTCTATCAAATTTAAATTTAAATACTTTAATAAACCAATCAGCGATCGTCACAATCTATTCAGCGTTACTACTGCTTCACTCGTAGCTTCGACTTCCCGGTTCCACAAACTGACAAGTCAACAAAATCAGCGATCGTCACAATCTATTCAACGTTACTACTGCAGGTACCGTCACTTGTGTTCAGCATCATCCATGGCGTCTTCTTTTAGCTCTGAGAAAGCTAGGGTTCCCCCTGCTATCGAATTGCCAAGCCCTCCCATCTCCAAGGTTTCATAATTCAAAACGTGTGTGCGTGCGTGGTACTTCTGATATTGGGATTGTTTGGGAACCCATGTAGCTGTATTTAAGTTACAAATTTGCGTCTGTTATATGTGTATACTGGGATTGCAGTTCAAAATTGGGCTATGTCAGTTCTCTGTTACTGCAGACAAGGAGAGGAACATTACCCATGCTCGTCTAGCAATCGAGGAAGCAGCTGAAAAGGGTGCCAAGCTTGTTCTTTTCTACCTGTAATTCTGATATGAACTTTTACTCTTCTTTCTCTGTTTTTATTCTCCTTGCTAATTGCATTTGATAGCTTTAAAAGTTTAACAAATCTAGCGATTTCCCATGTCAGGAAATATGGAATAGTCCGTATTCAAATGATAACTTCCCTGTGTATTTGAAGACATTGATGCTGGAAAGGATTCATCTCCTTCAACAGCAATGTTGTCTGAAGTTGCTGGCTCTTTGAAGATCACAATTGTTGGTGGGTCCATACCAGAAAGATGTGGGGACAAATTATACATACAATACTTGTTGTGTTTTCGATACTCATGGAAAGCTCGTAGCTAAACACAGAAAGGTATTTATTCTTTAGTATGTGGCCTTTATGAAATGGAAAATCTATTTTTTGGGGTTAAATGCAAGAAATGGCAACGTAATTTCATTTATTTGTGTATTATAGCATCCTATTTTCATTTATTCCTATTACAATATTGTACTTCTATTTTCTTTTTATTAAAGTATTGTACTTTGAAAATCTATATACTTTCGATCCATTTCTGATTAGGACATTATAATTTACAAAATCTACCCGATTGTAGCAGTGAAATTTGTTTTGTGTAAAGGGTCGTCAAAAAGGGACGTCATTATGTTAAATACACCATACCATTTTTTCACTTTTGTGATTATCTCTTTTTCTAATTCCATCTTGAAACGAAATGAAAAATTGCAATTCTTTACATGTGTAATTTTAATGCGTCCAGTTTTTTTAAGAACTTAAATGATTCTAACTAAATTACAATTTTATTCTCTGAAAATAACAAGAAAATATGTTTTCTATTTATAGTCTTATTCAGGTTTTAACGAGCTTTTATTATGTTTACTATTTAGTATTCTAAATAAAAAAAGATTCATTAATTATATTATATTATTATTATTAATCAATTGCCGTGATTTTCCATGGTATTGTGTACGTTTTTTTCCCGGGTTGTGTCACGCGGGTTGCCTCTTGAATTTGGGTCGTCTATCCGGGTCGTTATTCTCTACAACCTTCCACCCGCTTCCTTCCTCTCTCACGCTTCGTTCACTTACACCACGGCTTTGTGCGTCTTCTCCACCGTTTACTCTGCAACTCCCTGTATTTAGCGTCATGGCAGCAGTTAATCTTTCTTCTCCTTCATCGGCTTCTCCGGCACTGCATCTCGGCGACTGCACCTCCGTCGATTTCGCGTCGGTTGAACATCGGTTGAACAATTGCTTCCCGTGTGTGGGTGCGTGTTTGTGCCGCCTGGGATCGAGAGAAAGAGAGGTAAAATACTATACGTTGATGACTTTATTGATTGTAAGCCGCTCCGCCGCTTCACTGGTCGGAATCACCGCCGGTCAATCGTCCATATCCGGTCAAAATGACCTCATGCGAAAACGGAAATTGCCGAATTCTGATATTCGTTTCTAACATTCTGAATTCAATTCATTGGAGTCCAAACAAAAACACTAGAGCCCGTACAGAACCCTAACATTCTGCCGCCTTCTCCTGGGGAAAATCAAGGATAATCGCAGGTTTTTAGTTGTGTGTTCTTTTAATTATTTTGTGTTTTCATGTGCTAATTTTTTTGGGTATTGCAATTGCCAATGAGAAGGGAGAAAAATACTTTTTGCTTCATCATTCTAGACAAGTGCTTGGCGTTTGAAGACCAACAGGTTCGTTCGTTCAAAATTTTGTTATCAAGTTTGTGGTTTTGGATACTTTTAATCATGAATATTGGTAATACAAAGGTGATTATTTGTGCTTTTTCATACCATTTGAGATGCATTCAACCTGTTCGATGTAATGTCTCATATATTTCTGTATTAATTAGGATTCATTTTTCTGTTGAAATTCAAGGTTTGCCATTCCATACTTGCTGGGAGATTTTTGATGTCATGACTCATGTAACAAATGCATGTTTGTAGCTTTTTGTTAATTTTAGATTAGTAACTATGATCCCTCTATAAGCTTTTAGGACGCAATCAAACTTTCATAAGCTTTTAGGACACAATCAAATTTCATAGAGAAAATGTATCAGGCGAGACCGACTTCTCAAAAATCATGAAGAAACATGTCAGAACTAAAATGAAGGTTTCCTGTTTCTTTTCTTGGTTCAGTTTTTTATTTAATTTATCTCAAAGTTAGTTGCTTTTTGGGTTTCTTTAATTCACAGAAAGACACTTTATATTTATTATTTTCATTTTTTATGTATACAATGGGAGAAATTTTAAGGCTATTATGTCTTGGTGGAAAGAAATGGCCCAACATAATGGTAACAATAAGGTGAAGCCAGGTTACACAATGTCACAAAGCTTTTTGGGCAAACCATCAAGTGATCTCCAACGAGTTTATTATTTTAAACTTTTTATATCATAACACCTTTATGATCTGTTTATTTAGTTGTCTAATAACGTCACAATAACTGTTGTTTATTATTATGCAGCCATTTAGTCGTCATATACGTATTTTGTAAATTAAAAGAATAGAATGCAAATGGTCATCTTCATGTCAAGATAAATTTCATAAAAAGTTTCACGTTTGAAAGTAAAAAGTTGGGACTTAAGTTTCCAACAGTTCTTTTCACGTTGCAATTTGAATGACTGGGCCATTAGTACTTTTTGCTTTTCACGTTTGAGACTATTTTCTCATTAACACAATTCTTTTAACACATACAGGGTGGTATAAATGTTGCATTAGGAAATATGACCGAGGATGACTGGAGGTGGCACATGTATGACACAGTTAAAGGAAGTGATTGGCTAGGTACTTCTTTTCTTTTCCATCTTACAAAAACAATGTTTCAAGAATTTTTTTGTTATTTTAATCATAACAAAGCTTTTACATTTCTATAACTTTGCTAATATGATTCTATTGGTCAATCTCGGTTGCTAATCTGATTCTGTATGTATAAAGTATCAATAATCCATCTACAAAATCAAAACTACTGCGAAGTATTTCTGCCAACTATCATTTCACTTGTAATGCCAACTAACCTTCTCGATGTGAAATTCATGTTGTGCTTTTAGCTTTGAGTTTCCCAGAAGAAGCAAAAGGCAGTGGCAAGTTTTCATAGGTATATTATTTATTGATATTTTAGTAATCAAGGTTTGTTTCACTATTAACGTGGCTACGTTGACTATGGATTGATATTCAAAAGCATTGTGTGCATTTCAAGATGTTGTGGCTGCAATCAACAAATTCAATTCTCATGTACGTTCACTTTTCCTACCGTCTTTTTTCTTTTTTGCAGTTAGTCATTTAGATCTTTGGAACGCCTCTCTGTTTTTTCAGGTATTTGTTCTTCCTCGAATCTCTTTCTTTCACTTTCTTTAAGATCGATCTCTTGCAATTTTGGTTTTTATTTGCGGTTTTCTTAAATTTTTTTTTTTTGCGGTTTTCTTAATTTAATGTTTACTGTATTAAATGTAGATGATATTAGTGATGTTGTTTGCATTTTTTTGGTTGTTGGAGACTTGGAGTACCTGTTACTTTGAATGCAGACCTTAAGAACCAATTTGTTCAACCAAATTTACAAAGCGGAGATTATGATTTTTAAGTCATTGGAAAGGGCCGAAGAAGGAATACTATCAAGCTGCGAAAAATTATAAATACAGTGTTCAAAGTCGATTTCAGTTGCAGGTTTTGTTTTTTGCTGTTTTCGTTTACAAGTGTTAAAAAATATTAATTTTCAAAAGTGAAATATTTTTGTTTCGTTGCAACCTAATTTCATTTTCTGAGTGTGAAAATCTAGGTCTTGATTTGAAATCGAGGAAGATTTTGTTTCCAGTTAACAACAGTCCAATATTCAATATGTAACAAATGGTATCTCTACTATTCAATATGTAACAAATGGTATCTCTACTGGGAAATTCTTACTCTGTAACAAATGAAGCCTACTTTATATCTACATATTGTAGGAATGTACTTACAGTTTGCTACCGGTATGGGCATTGTACTTTAATTGTTACATATTGCTATTATTGGTAAATAAACGTAAGTATATCGCTCTGATGAGTAAAGAATTGTAACTATGTTGCTATTATGTGCGAATAAAATATAAGTACATTGCTATTATGGGTTAACAAGTATAAGTATATTGCTATTGCGATAGCTTTTCTTTAAGTATTCTTAGAATTTGTTAATTTTTTTTTGTTTTTGAAAATTTTAGCACTTCAGATGGTATCTCTACTGGGAAATTCTTACTCTGGAGATGGAGGGCTACTTTCGCAAAATCAATTTCAAGGACAGAATAGTCATTTAAGTTCAATATCATTGTTAAGTGAGCTCAGTCGTAACCATTCTTTTGACATGAATGATTTCTCTTAGTTATCTGGACATCTTACGACTGCTGGTACTTCTCAGAGACAACTAGGTATTATTGCCTTCTTATCCAATCTTTGAGTAAATTACAAAAATGGTCCCTGTGCTTTCTATATCAACCATTTTTAGTCCAAAATCAGAAAGCACAAGGACCATTTTTGTAACTTGGTCTTAAATCTTTATATATTCGTCAACAGGGCAGTATGGTAATTTTTGTTATTACTGTGCAGGGGGTTTCGCACGTAGGCAAAATGTGTGCTTTATGCAACAAAATCAAGAATTCAGCATTCAAAACGAATATTTTCCTGCTTTACCTGGATACAAAGGTACATCTGATCAAAAGGGTGCGTCTTAAGGATAAATTGGAAACTTTTATAGAAATAAACATGAGATTAACAATTGGTAAAGTCCATACGTTACTATTATTGCTAAAAATATAATAAATTTAAAATATATTAGTATAAATTCATGTTATTAGAAATACAAATTTGGGAAAAAATTTGGATCAACATTCGGAACGAAAAAAGCTTTTCACAAAATAGAAATATACTTTTATGTCTAAAATTTGCTTCAGTTCTCGTACTTTGTTGCTTTCTTTGCATGAAATAGCAATCTACTTTCAGTTTTGCACAGAAGTCAACTTTGGCTACATGAATAATGAGTAAATTACATTTTTCCCCTATTTCATATCACTTTTTGCTAGGGTATCGTATAAAGTTTGCTTTTTTGGTCCATAAATTACAACTTACAGACCAGGTCTTCATTTGTCAACTTAGAGTTCACCAAAAAATTCAGATTTCCTTCTTTTTCGGCAGGTCTTTGGAGAATTTTTTGGACAACTATATACAATTTGCTATTACTTTCAGAAAATAGCAATGCACTTTGCTACTGGAAGTCTGAAACATGTTTGTAAGATTATGGCTGAACTTTAAATTTATACAATCTATCACAACATTGAAGCCCCGAAACATTTTCTTTTGGCAATTTTGGTGCGTACAAAGTAAAATGACCATTTTTGGTCCTTGAGTAATAATTGATTTTCACAATTATACACAAATAAGTGAAAGTATGCTGATATTTCTTGCATTAAGAGTTTATAGCCCTTTTATTTATAATAAACTTACTAAAATGGTGTTCGCAATTTCAGGTTAAGGGAACATGTTGAAGGGGCTGATAACAATCGTCTTCTTATATTTCCTGAAGGAACGCGTATGAATAATCATTACATACCAATCCATCAGGGTCCATTTGAACTCGGTTTGACCGAACCCGTGCATAGCACGGGGCCCCACTAGTTATAATCAAATAATGTATATAGAGTTAAAAAGCATACATTGTATTTACATATGATATAATAAATTTATTTCATTCCTACTGATCAACCAAACATGATCATGAATGTAACAACAAACAACTCATTTCATTCCATTCCATCATATTCATTATAATTAGACAAAACTTCATAAATGGTCCATGTGGTTTCAGAAGATATCGAGTTTGGTCCCTAACTTTCAAAAACCTCACGCCTAGTCCCTGTGGTTTCAAAACTTTTGTTAGGTGGTCCCTCACCCATATGAAATGACGTATTTACCATTTTTAATATCATTTACATTTTCTTTAATTAAAATTATTTAAAAAAAAGAAAAAATGTAAATCTCCCTAACCATCAGTACTCCTTATCTGAAAGCTCCTTCTCGTTCTTCTCCACCATTTCACTTCATCACCGCTGCCGCCCTCCGCCTTCCCTAATCACCAACACCCACCGTCCAATTCCTCTACCTCATCATAGACCCCTGTTTCGCGAACCATGTCTCTTCCCACTCCTCTCATCAACCACCCGCCCCTCCGGAAAGTTGATTTAAATCACTTCGTCTCCCTCACTTCCACCACCTACGGCTCCTTCATCCTCGTCGACAACACCTCCACCACCACCACCGACAACAACAAAACCCTAGAAGATTACCCTGCTTTGTCTCTAGACTCCGTGATTAACACCAGGAAGCTCATGGAAGGTTTAGATGATGAAACCCAATCCGTACTGTGGAAAATTAAGTAACGGGTCGAAGGAAAAAACCTATGTTTCTTTTGGATTAGGTGGTCCTTATGAATTGGTGGAGCATTCAGATCCTAAACCTTTGTGGAAGCATTTATATGAAGATTCACTGCTATCGAAAATGCCCAAATTGCAGTGGCAGCAGGAAAATTTTTGAGGAAGAAGAAGGGAGATCGATTTGGTGCCCTAAGTGCAACAAGAACGGATTAATCAGGTGTGCAACTTGTTCTTGATTGATTGATTAAGCACAATCACACATAAATACTCGGTTTTATATAGTAATCGTTAGTAGTCGTTCTTGATAACGATGATGAAATCATTGATGTGAGCTTTCAGAGAAGAAGTAATGCTATTACATTTTACTGTCTTCGGGAGATGAGCATGTTTACATCTCACCTGGTTCACATCGCACACGAGATGTGTGTGTGTGTGTGTGTGTGTTCTGTTCTTGATTAATGTATCCCACCAGGAAAGAAAAAAAATAAGCTTTGGTATAATTCTTTTTCTAGCTAATCGATGCCCACAGTAAGTGTGTGTGTGTGAGAGAGAGAGAGAGAGAGAGAGAGACTTAGGGTAGGGGTGATGGTTGACGGTGGTGGTGGTATGATAAGAAATGAATGGAGGGGGAAGGGTGAGGATGAGGGTGTGTTTTATTTTCTTTTATTTTCTTTTTTATCCTTAAAAATAAATTTTAGTTAAATAAATGTAAAAGAAATTAAAAAGGGTATATTAGTCATTTTATATGGCTCAGGGACGATTTAACAAAAGTTTTCAAACCACAGGGACTACCCTTGAGGTTTTTGAAAGTTAGGGACCAAACTCGATATCCTCTGAAACCACAGGGACCATTTATGAAGTTTTGTCTTTTAATTATTTATGACACACTTGTTACTTTTTTTTAGAGTAAATTACAATTTTGGTCCCCGTGGTTGTCCCGAAATTACACATTTGGTCATCCTTTTGGTTTTTCACGCTCATAGTCCCTGAACTGCACTTTTGCTTACACTATTTGTCCTTTGGGCAAGTAAAAAAGACCAATATACCCTTTTTAATTTCTTTTTCTTTTTTCTTTTGAGATATTATTATTTTAAGAATTAAAAAAAATACCCCAAACCCCCACCCCCCACCCCCCTCTCTCTCTCTCTCACCACCGTCTGGAAATCTCTCTCTCATACCATCGAAACTAATTTACCGTCGAAATTCATGGTTGTTATCGATGAGGAAAACTATCTTCTTAAGCAATTGATCAGTCCAATCCATCTCTTATGCACACAAAGGACACCTCTTCTCTTCTTCGTTGCTCATGATTCCTCAGGAAGAGCTATTCTAAAGACATTTTTTTGTCTTCTCAGGTCCCATCTTTTCCATAATTTCGTCGGACATTACAGGAAAAAACTCTCTTACGAATCTTCTAATTGTTCGCTGCTTTCTCTCTCAGGTCTTCTCAATTTCGGAAAATTCAAAGCTTCACCTACTAAAACTTTGATCCAGTTCACACACAAGATGATAGTACATGGAGGTTTGTTAAATCCTATGCTTCACGCTCCTTCGGTGTCCGATTCGATGTCGATTGCAATTACTTCAACGAACAATATCGTTTTTCCCAGGTAGAAGTGGCGGAATACATTCCCTATTTTAATAGTCAAGTTTGGCTAAATTAATTTGATGTCGACATAAATTAATTTGTACCATGTAAAACCCACTAAAGGTGAAGCAGGGCAAATCAATACTCCTGAGTTCTGTGAGTTTGAGAAGGGAGTCGGTTTAACTCTCCGACATCGAGATTCATGTGGGTCTTAGAAAGCTTCGTATCCCCCCACCCGCTAAATCATTTCATGGGCAAATCAATACTCCTGAGTGCTGTGCTGCACTTTTCTTTTCATGGGCTCATTTTGCTTCCGCTAAATCTTTTTTCTCTATAATTTGTTTGTGGTAATAGGTTTCACCTTCAATAGAAAATGAAATGTTTGTTCGGTGTATATACGAATTAAATGTTTGTATCCAAAAAGAAAATGAAGTCATTGAAGTTGAGTGAAAATGTGAATCGGAGCCTGTAAAGAGAGAGAGAGAGAGAGAGAGAGAGAGAGAGCTTTGGTGGGGAAGAATTAGGCACGACAGGTTTGTAATGGGTTCAATAGTGGCTCCTAGGTGAAGGGAGTATTGGAAACACCGGCTTGTTAAGGAGCTATTGTCCCCTCGGCGTTAGCCGTCATCTTTTGCAGTAAGTTTAATGGAGGTTTCTTCTCACCTTTTAGTTGTGTTGGTACTAGACGAGGGAGCAGAAGGAGAGGGTGCGGTGAAGGCACGACAAATCAACGATGATAAACGGCGAGCCATTGTCGGCGAGCAATGGTAAAGAAACCCAGACGGTGGTGAGAGAGAGAGAGAGTAAGTTTAAACTCGACCCCACGCCAATACCCGAGCCTTGAATCATCCCGAGGTGGTTTTGTGAAATTACTTCAAGGCGGGTCGCCGATCTCACAACCACCACTTTTTCAACAACAATTTCCACCATTCAACCCATATCAACAATTTCAACCACCGTTCTCGTTTCAACCGCAATCTTTTCCATCGCAATTATCGCAACCACCAATGTCACAACTGTGACATCCGCCTAAAATGGATTCGGGTCAACCCAACCCTATTGGAAATTTAATAAACCCTACTCAAGATTACTTGACGCTAATAGGATCAAAACCCATACACTACGATATAAATTGACGTTAATAGCAATATAGCATAGTATAACGTTATAACTATAATCAAATTAAATTATGATACCATCTTAAAATTAAATCAAAGTATGATGCTCTAATTAAATTAAAAGAATCAAACTTGAATGCTATAATTAAACTTCAAATCAAAGTAGATTGTTATAATCAAATAATAACCTATCTTTTATAAAACTCTATTTTTATAAATTCTACATTAAATTTTATAAAACTCTTATATTAATTAATATATTATATAAAAGATGCTTGTGTTAGTGGAAAATTATAAAGACCACCAAAAGCAAAAGGTTATTCCCATTGTCTCCCACTCACACCTCCCATCATCTTTCCTTTCATTTTTCTCCCAACACATTATTCTTATCACCACTCAAACCATATCTATTCTTTCTCTCACTCTCAATCTCGAAATTCCTCCTAGAAATCTTCATATTTCAGCCAAGAACACTCCAATATACTCAAATCTTCATCCCTCTTGAAGCATTCATCAAGGTATGTTGTTAAAAGTCTCAAATTCATGAATGAAACAAATTAAATCCACCAAACTATCTAAAACTCATTTTATGCATAAACCTGATTTTTCTCAGGATCCCATCAATAAAATAAGAAGTTCTGGAAATTTTCAGAAAATAACTTATTTTTATTGAATTACTATAATTATTGCAATAAAATAGGGCAATAATTCACATAAAATACTTTTTGCAGTCAATAAATTCTGGGAAAATTTTGGAACAACCAATATATTGCGTAAAGTGGATTTATAAAGTTTCATGCATTTATATTACTGTTTGATGCTTATTTTGTATTTTATTTTGTTGTAGATAAATAAATTGCAAAATATAGTTATGTATGTTAAAAACTAGATTTTATATTTTTCGCACCTTATTAACATTTTAAATACTCCATGACAAAATTTACAGATTTTTGTAAGAATGTTTACTTATTGTTCCTGATTTAATGACTATTTAATGGTTTAAATTGATAATAAATAGCTACACATGTCCAAAAATTATAAAACCTTATCAGAATATAATATATAACATGTTAATCATAAATAAAAATTTTAATGAATTTATCTTAATATTTTTCTATTATTTATGATTTTATTGATTAGTTAATAATGAAAAACATAAGAAATACTTCCCATAGTCAAAAATATCCAAAACCTTTACAGTAGGCTCCATATAATGTTAGAAAACTATGCTTATTTTTCCAGAATTTTTGGGAATCATTTGTTATTTTTCCCGAATTTTGTTGTTTTTTAATCATTAAAATACTAAATAAACACTAAAGCAGTTAAGAAAAATATGAAAATTTTAGAGTAATTACTATTTTATGAAATAATGATTTTCTGATAATTTCAGAATGTTTCATTACTGTTTAGTATTTAAAACCATTTTCCTAAGTATCTAAGCATGTAAAAATGCATTTTTAATGATTATTTCATATAAATAATTGTTTATAATATATAAAATCTGTAAATACTTATAATTTTACAAGTTATTATTTTAATAAGAAATTATTAAAATCTTTCCTAAAGTGAAAATATAAATTAATTAAGCAAAGTAATTAATTCAATTTAAAATTCATCTAACCTATGAATACATTAATATTCAAAACAAAATTTGATTATTGTTAATTCATCTAATATAAGAATATGTGTCTAATTATTTTTATTAATACTCCATTCCCGTTTAGTAGTTCCTAAACCAAAACTATTAATTATAATAGGTTCCACGTCGTTTTGACCCGAGCCGTCTATCGTACAACACGCGTATTCCGTTTGGACTAATGTGAGTAATCTACCCCATATTTTATAATTTTCAATACTTTTGGGGTGTATCATGTGGTTTTAATATGTTCCAAATTCATTTTATTATTTTTTCACCATTGAGACATTGTTGGGACATTTATACGTGAATCATTATTTGTATAATTATTGTTTGTTTACGCTACATGTACTTGTAGTGCATTATCATTTTTAGTCTAATCTCCATGACTATGCCCGTATTCTTGAGGTACGTTATGGACAATAATAGCGCTATTAGGTTGACCACCCCGCCTTAGGACGCTAAGGTGATTGATTGCACATGGTTGAGTGTGTATGATGATTAGATGCTCCATCCTATATATATACATATATATGTATATATAGGGTGAGGACTTATTGTTGTTGTTATCATTTGTTAATCAATTTTTGATTTATAAACCGTTATCTCAATAATACTTGCTTGTCGACTTCCAAAGAAAACAAGTTTCAAATTATAAATATTTCAAACTCACAATTTTCTTTAATAAAACTAGATTACTCACCAACTCTCGTAGTTGACCTGTTTTTACCCATGATGCAGATTTGAAGAATGAAGTTGATGAAAAGTAGGGTATACCTTAGAAACCTACAAGATTATTTAAATTTGATGTAATAAATATTGTTTGTATTTGAATTTGTATTTGTATGTTGTGGATCTTGTTTGCCTACTTAGTACTTAATTGAATCTAATCATATTATAACATAGTTGTTATGAGACTTTGAACAATATATCACGCCTTGATCGATTCCACCAAGGATCGGGGTGTGACAACAACCATCACCACAGCCGCAACCGGTGTCTCCCGAGATCGTTCAAGAGACACAAGAAGAAGACGACAAACCAAATGTAACACCAAGATACTCTTTTTATAAATATAATAAAAAGGGTAAAATGGTCATTTTACCTTGGAAGGG
Source organism: Cichorium intybus (assembly GCA_023525715.1). Lineage (NCBI taxonomy): Eukaryota > Viridiplantae > Streptophyta > Magnoliopsida > Asterales > Asteraceae > Cichorium > Cichorium intybus. The sequence continues at coordinate 67,000,251 of CM042009.1, read as the reverse complement.
TAAATTGGTCTTTTGGACAGAAAAGTATTTGGTTTGAAATAATATTTTGAGTTTTGGACTTAAAATGTTATAAAAACGGATTTTTTGTCGTTTTACCACAAAAGGGTAATTTGGTCATTTGACCATGTGAAGGACCAAATATGAAAAATATTGTTGGTTGTGGCAAAAATGTAAGAAATGAAAGTTTTATTGTAATAAAACTTGATTTTGTGGTCAAAGTTCAAGAAAATGAACTTTAGGACTAAAAATGTAAAAATTTGAGGTATAAATAAGAGAGAGTTGACTCTCTCTTTGACTGGCCATTTCTGCAGCAACGGGGATGGGTTTTGAGAGCAAAAAACCTGGAAATCTTGAAGGATTGAAGCATGGAATTGGAATCATGGCTTGGAATTGGTGATTCCTATGTTAATCAAGGTTAGTAAACTTGATTTTAACCAAGTTCTTGAAGTGTTCTTGGTTTGGTTTTATAGAAACTGAAATTTGTACATTTCAGTTATGATTATGTGGTTTAAATGGTTTATTACTTCCATTAAGTCATGCTAGAAAAGACTTAACTCAAGATAATGGAAGTAGGTTGTTATTGTTGATGAATTTGAAGTTTTGGGGTTTTGGAACTAAGAACCCTAATTCTTCATTCTAATTGATTTAGTTGTTTTGAATGGTGGAAAACCTTGTTAAAGTATAAGGTTTTGGTCCTAGAACAAACCCCAAACGATTAAGAACAGAAATAAGGACTTAATGGGACAAAACTGCGTGCTACAATGCACAAATCGCGGCTGGACAGGAGACCTGCGCAGGCGCCAGGCGCGGTGTGCCCAGGAGCCAGGCGGGGTGCGCCCTGTCCTAGGCGCAGTGCGCCTCCAAGCAGGGGCCAGGCAGGGGATCAAAAATGCTAACTTTTGTTTGGCTTGTCCGTTTTAGCTCAAACTTGAACCGTAGGCTCATTATGGTCTGAAAAGTTTGGGAAAATTTTTATATTGAGTTTTCGACCCCTCGGGGGCACTGTAGATCGATTCGAATGCCTCGGTGAATAGTAAAATTCATATAAAGTTAGTAAACGGAAAGTTTATTAACTAGGCATTGTTTGTAATGATATTGTATTGAACTCTATTGCATTAGAGTCAATTGGAATGATTATTAACCTATTATCATTTGGTATATAAATGAAAATATAGGTATGGGACAAAGTGGTTGTGGTGCACGCAAAGGCAAGAAACAACCGGGATTTAAATGCAGCTAGCATCCAGGTGAGTAATCTCACTTATATCACATATGATATGTGTTGATTGGACTGTTACAGGTTGAAACAGGTTTGGGGGACGAAAATGATAATCTAAAGTTATGGCGAAAAGGCAATACCGGATAAGCCGTGAGTCAATGAAATGACAAGAACAGAGCCGTGAGCCACAAATGATTATGAGTTCTGGATTTTATATCCAACTGGTGCGGCCTATATGGCTATGATTTCTGGATTTTATATCCAACTGGTGCGGCCTATATGGCTATGATATTCTGGTGCGGCCTTCGGGCTATGATATTCTGGTGCGGCCTTCGGGCTATGATATTCTGGTGCGGCCTTCGGGCTATGATTTTGGTGCGGCCTTCGGGCTATGATATTCTGGTGCGGCCTCCGGGCTATGATTCTGGTGCGGCCTCCGGGCTATGATTCTGGTGCGGCCTTCGGGCTATGATATTTGGTGCGGCCTCTTGGCTATGATTTTGTTACAGGTACATGGTGCGGCCTTATGGCTATGATATCGGGTTATTTAACCCAGCTGGTGCGGCCTTCGGGCTATGATTTATATATTGATAATGTTTTGGTGCAGCTATTATAGCTATGACACAGGGTGCGACTTAAATAGCCAGGATATACGGTGCTGTCCGATGTGACTAAGAAATATGGGACAGAAATGGTTATATATGATTATATGTGCAAATAACTGACGTGGCTGATAATTGCAGGTTATCATGTTTTAGTCTGTAAGGCTATAAATTAGGATGTTAAATCCTAAGAGATATTTGGTCAGCCAGTAAGGCTAAGAGTTTGGATTCGATATCCAGACAGTTATATGAATGTATTTCTAATACTTGTTATTTCCAGATACGATTACTCACTGAGCTTTATAGCTCACGATATTGTTACTGTCCCTGCAGGTTAGCATGATACTGATAGGGAACAAGATAGAGTCCGTGACTTTGAAGTGGGACTCATAGATGCTGTCAGTAGCAGCCCGGCTTTAAAGGAGTTATGGTATTTTATACTCTCTTTGATACACTTGTACCCGTTTTTATTAAAATATACCACTTTGTTATGGTTTTATGTATTGAAACCTGTGTTTAAATGAAAATTTTTTTAAGGGGTGTTTTGTTTTAAAAGCCGGGTGTTACACCAAACCTGCCAGGCCACAATGAGGAAGGGAAAAAAACGATGGGCGAAAAACGAACCAATTGGACGTAAGATGAAGAACTAAATTTGATCAATGCGTATATTTCCGCTTCCGTTGACCCGATCGTCGGGGACTCGCAAACACTTGACACTTTTTGGAGCAAAGTTCAAGCGTTATTTTACGATTTAATGGGAGAAAAAACGCGCAATATCGATAAAATAACGGGAAAATTTCGGGAGATGCGAATCAAGCACAACCAATTTAACGACATCTTCAATAATCTCACAAACATGCACAAAAGCGGGTCAAACGATTTCGACGTTCTCAACTCGGCGTTACAAAAATATGAAAAAACAACGCCCACTCGGAAAGCGTTCCCGTATGTCCAAGCTTGGAACGAGTTGAAAAAACAACCGAAATGGCTTCTCGTCGAAGATTCGCAATCTTCGGGAACGAAAAGATCGAGGTCGGTCCACCAAGGCACGTCACAACAATCGGACGGGCGAACTTATATCGATGTGAACGACGAGCCCGTGGATCTCGAAGAAGACGAATCCATCCGTCGACCGATGGGGCGAGACAAGGCCAAGAAAGCGGCTTCCGGTTTGGAGTCGAACGTGATGGATTTTTTTGGCAAAAAATTTGACCGATACGTCCAATTACAAACCGACAAAGTCGAGATTATGAGTCGAGTTGAACAACAAATAGTCCAAACGCAACAACAAATTGCGAAAGCCCAACAACAAAATGTCGAAACGCAACGGGAGTTACAACGGAATGCGGATATCGACTTTTTGTCAAAAAAACCATCCGACTTCGAGGGAGAAGATTTAGATATTTTCTTGGCAATGCGGGAAAGTGTCCGCTCTAAATATCGCCATAGGAACAACTAGTTAGTTTACATTTATTTTCGAAGTATCGTTTTTTTTTCTAAGTTAGTTTTTTTTTGTTGTTGTTTTTTAATTTTAAAGTAATTTTTATTTTTAATGTAATGGTTTTTAATTTAAAAATTAGATTTTAATTTGTTTTTGAATTTTCTTAATTAAAAAAGAAGATGTGGTGTGATGAAATGTGATAGGTATAAAGTGTGTGTTGTGATGGAGTGTGATAAAGTATGATTGAGGTAAAATCCTATGTGGATCCTATGTAGCACCCATCATATTTGTATAATGTGATGGATATTGTAAGTGGTCTAACCTAATAATTAGAGCAACCATCATGAAAGTAACCTCCGTACTTCCGTTTCTTGTTTTAGTAGACAAAACAAAAAGGGCAACATGGTACTCTTTTTATGTCATTGTTTATCAATAAAAAGAAAACAAATTGGAAATTTTTCCGCAAATGGGTTTCTGAGTTTATCTGGTTTGTCTCGTGGGTACACCGTACACATGCGCACGAAGAGAGAGAGAGAGAGAGAGAGAGAGAGAGAGAGAGAGAGAGAGAGAGAGAGAGAGAGAGAGAGAGAGAGAATGTAAAGAAATATTTTTGGTTGTGTTGTAATTTAAAAAAATTGTTGACCAAAGGGAATAAAATAATGAAATTGAGCACAAATAAACCCTGAATTTTAACCCAAAAATATGCACTCTTCTTGGCCCAAAGTCCTCAAAACCGCAACCTAAATACAGTCCAAAATTAAACACACTCGTGATTGATTGTCTGTTTGTGTTTGAATATCGTGCATCAATGCCCCAAAATATCAACGTGGATTAAAAAAGTAAAATTTAAAGCAAAGATTATTGAAAGCTAAAAGAAAATATACTTAAAGCAAACATTATTATTACAATTTACACCTGGTGGGAGTACCCATCACATTGCACAAATGTGATGGGTGCCACATCAGTGCCACGTCAGATTTAACCTCTATCACATTCCATCACACTCCATCACAACACACACTTTATACCCATCACACCATATCATCTTTTCCAAATAAAAGTAATTCTATAAAAATAAAAAATCTTAGCTTCTAATTGGTTGAGTTGGAATTTAAAAAAAAAACCCTATTGGGTGTGATACACCGTGTTCCCCATCACCTTCTATCACGACCACGTCCATCACGGAGCACCCGGGGCGGTGTGCACGCCGTGATGGGTTGCCAACATGGCCATCACGGATGTCTCGTAATGAGTACTCCGAAAAGCCTAAAGAATAAAATAAGGTGGCGTTTGGTTCACATAATGTTTTTGAAGGAATTGGAATCTAGGAAGGAATTGGAATCTGTCAGGAATTGGAATCCAATTCCATATTATGTTTGGTTGGCAAGAAATGGAATTGGAGTCCAATTCCATATTTTGTTTGGTTAAAAGGAAATGCAATTGCAATCTATGTAAAATGACAAATTTGCCCTTATGGCTTTTTGGCTTAAATTTACTATGTTTTTCAATACACAAACGTTCGTTCAATGCAAGAACATCCTCCATGTTTGGAGTGAACATCCTCCATGCTGTACCCTCTTCTCATAAATCAGTTTAACACAAATCAGAAAATCACGATTAACAGGACTCCCAACACAAATCATAAATCAATTTAACACAAATCGGAAATCAAGTTAACACAAATAAGAAATCAAGCAACTCACTGATAACACCTGCTTCTGTAGAGGAATTGATATTAGCGGTCAAAGGAAAATCGATTGCAGGTTTATTAACTAAAACGATATCAGAAATCAAGCAACTCACTGCAACCAGAAAGTCGCCAAATCAGATGAATCACGAAATTAAGTTCTGAATCGATTAACACAGTCGTTTATTACCGAAATCAAGTTCATAGGACTCAAAGTCAATCGACTTCATAGCTGTAATTCCTAATCATCACAGAAATCGGGAATAAAAACTAGTTCTCTAAGAAAATCGATTTCATACAGAGAGTGAGAGACGGAGAGGGAGAGAGAGAGAGGGTATGTGTGTGTGAGAGCGACTGACTTAGGGCTACCGGAAAATCGATTGCAGGTTTCCAAGGTTTGGAGTAGACGAGGTAGGCGGCTGTGGGGGGGAGATGAGAACACGAAGAAGACGACGAGAAATCTGTCTTAGGTGAGGGTTTTTGTGTGTAGTGAGGGGCAAAATGGTAATCAGGTAAATTCACATCACCAAGGCATTTAATTCCCTCAACATACCTATGAAATTTAATTCCCTCAAGTCAACGGAAAGTTAGCCTCATTTAGGATTCAATTCCTTACTAGAATGTGAACCAAACACAGCATTTCGAAGGAATTGGATCCAATTCCTTCGAATTCCGCTGAACCAAACGCTACCTAAATTCCATGTATTGTATGAACAAACTCGAAAACCGTTTTTTTTTTTTTTTTTTCGTACCTCAGTTTTGGTAACATTTTCCTTCGCCCGAGGTGAAGCAAACATCAAAACCCCAATGCAATCTCATCTCTCTCTATATCTCTAACATAATTCCGTTATCTTTCTCATAATCAATTCTATCTAAGGATTCAATCTTCCGCTCGGATCTTTCTTGTAAGTAATCTCCTACAATGCAACAAATATCTTTGTTTCGTTTTTTAATCCAGGCTGGTCTGCTGTTTCCGTACCAAAAATTTGTATCGAAGTATATGAAAAAGGAAATTGTTGTTCGATGTCATTTGCGTTATGAATCTTCTTCTTTTACGTTTGGTTTGTTTAATCGCATTTTGAATGTTGGATTGTGTATTTATAGGAGTTTGATGCTGGGTTAAGTGGCATTATTTAACGTTCTCATTGTCGTGATCTAACTTAGTTCTGTACTCATACAATGTCTATCAAGATCTTTCTCTTCTTTGTGTTCTAATTCTGAATGGCGTTTTTGTGAGTTCACTTTAGTTTACGATCTTTCATTCGTGGGGTTTTGGTGTTACGTCATTCTTGTTTTCTTATTCTATCATGTGCTTTTAACTTTTAAGCATTATAAAATAGGTTGTTTGATCTAGTTTTTTGTGCATTGTTAGTTAGGGTTTAGTGAGTTTTGCATTTGGGTATTTCCATTCTCGGGACACCGATTTCGATCTATCATAATCCTTCACATATCAGCATTCTATCCAAGGATCTCGTTTGAGATTGTCTCTTTTGATTATTCTTTATATATTTGGATTTTTTTATTAATATTTATATGATAATCTTCGGACAACTGTTCGTCTGTTAGTATAAAGTCTCTATCATTATTCTCCTCGGGTTAAGCATCGTTAGGATAAACATCTCAATCGATATAGAATGGACTGTTGGTTTTATTATTTCTAAATTCGAATTTGCAGAAGGTTCTGATTTTGATAATATGATAAAGGCGACTGTTTCTTCGATATCCCACCAAATTTTAAAACCCTCAACGGTTAGCCAATGGAACTACACCATCAGAGAAGCTGTAAACCAAGCTCAATACCAAAACGCCCTTTTCCTTTTCCACCAAATGACGCAAAAGAGCTTACAACCCAACCATTTAACCTTCCCAATCATCGCAAAAGCATGTGGGAAACTCAATAACATTCATTACTCAAAAATCATCCATGCTCAAATCGTAAAATCCTCCTTTTCTTCAGATATATATGTACAAACAGCAACGATGGACATGTACATAAAATGTAACCACATAAACATCGCCCACCAGGTATTCGATAAAATGCCAAAGAGAGACATTGCATCTTGGAACGCATTGCTTTTAGGGTCAGCTCAATTGGGGCTTGTTAGTCAAGTTTTGTCACTCTTTAAGCAAATGAGATTTGAAAGAATCCAGCCTGATTCAGTCACAGTAATTGGAATATCACAATCAATTAGAAACAAAGAAGACATTTGGCTTATGAACGCCATTCATTCTTTTGGGATTCAAATTGGGGTAGAAGTAGATGTTTCAGTTTCTAACACATGGGTTTCCTCATATTCCAAACTTAGAGACTTACATTCAGCAGAAAAAGTGTTTCTTGAGATCGATTCAGTCTTCAAAACAGTCATTTCATGGAATTGTATAATAGCAGGATATGCTTATTTCAAGAAATCTTTAAAAGCCATTAGTTTCTATAAAGATATGCTTTTTAACGGATTCAAGCCAGACTTAAGTACCAATCTTAACTTACTTTCTTCAATAGCCCACCAAGAATCACTTTTTCATGGTCAATTAATCCATTGTCATGGAATCAAATTAGGTTTTGATTTGGACATATCCATAAAAAACACCCTAATTTCTATGTACTCCAAATCCAACGACCTTAATGCTGCAAGATTTATCTTTGATGGAATGATTACCAAAACTTGTGTTTCTTGGACTGCTATGATTGGTGGGTATGCTGAAAAAGGTAATCTTGATGAAGCATTAGTATTATTTCACTCCATGGAATCAAATGGCATAAAACCAGATTTAGTTACAATACTTAATATCATTTCCGGTTGTGGAGAAACCGGATCACTTGAAATTGGAAAATGGGTTGAAAACTATGCGGTTTTAAACGGATTCAAAACTAATTTAATGGTCTTGAATGCTTTAATAGACATGTATGCAAAATGTGGAAGCATAAAAGAAGCCCGTGAGATCTTTTACACAATGCACGAAAAAACCGTTGTTACATGGACTTCAATGATTTCAGGGTGCGCTTTAAATGGCGAATTTCAAGAATCTTTGATGCATTTTTTTCATATGTTGGAATTAGGAGTGAAACCGAACCATATAACGTTTCTTGCGATTCTTCAAGCTTGTAATCATGGAGGTTTTATTAAAAAAGGATGGGAGATTTATGATCTTATGACTAAAGTTTATAAAATCGAGCCAAGATTAGACCATTATTCGTGTATGATTGATCTTCTTGGACGTTATGGAAAGTTAAATGAGGCTTTTGATTTAATTCAAAAGATGCCAATGAATCCGGATATTGGGATTTGGTCTTCGTTGCTTAGTGCTTGTAAAATTTATAAAAATGTTGAGATTGGTGAGGTGGCGGCTTGGAATCTTTTTGAAATGGATTCAAAATCCGCGGTCCCGTATGTAGAAATGGCGAATATTTATGCATCGGTTGGATGTTGGAATGGAGTTATGAAAGTTAGAAGGTTGATGAAAAGGAATCAAGTAGTGAAGTATCCAGGAGAAAGTGTTGTTCATGTAAATGGAAAAAGTTATAAGTTTACAGTTGAAGATTTATGTCATCCGAAAAGATCGGTTATATATGAAGTTTTAGATGGTTTAGGTTTACAAATGAAAAATGAATTGGATTTATCAATTATACAAGATGTGTTAGTGTTACCATGAACATAGAAAAAATTCTGGATTTTTCATCTGGGTATTTTCGGAAAAAAGGAATTTTATTAGTTCAAGGGTATATGAAGAAATTTTGAGTAATTATTTCAAGAACTTGGTGAATGGTAATGATATTGATATCTGTCTAGATAAATTCTGTTTCTTTTTTAGACTGAATAAACCGTTTGAATAACCATTTTACCCTTAACTCCAACAAACAATATTCATCGATTTTAACAATTAAACAAAAAAAAATAAAAAATCAAGTGTCCATGTATAAACAAATAAAATCAATTAGCCAAGTCATCATAGAAAGCAATTAGAGACCCAAATCTTTCAATAATTCATCACATATTTGTTCTTGTTGGCATGTCTCAGTTTTTCTTAATATTAAATAATCATTATTTTGTGAATAATTTGATCATATAATTTTCTTTATGCATCAGGGAATTTAATATCCACTCCAATGCAACCTTGTGCTACAAAACTTACTGTTAAGGTGAAAGACATTATCCAGACCGATAATGTTATAGACATCTCTTCCTCTGATTCCAGCACAAATGACGAAAATACCCCTTCGAGTGCTGATTCCCAGAAACAGTTAGTTCCTTTCGATCCTTCTGTTAATGGCGGAGGTGAAATTGAAGCCGCCCCTGATCCAATTTCATACAAACCTCAATCTTTACAAAGGGTATTACCGTCAATAGGTGCTTTCACTGTTCAATGTGCTAATTGTTTTAAGTGGAGACTTATCCCAAGTCAAGAGAAATACGAGGAAATACGGGAACATATTACCGAAAAGCCCTTTGTGTGTGAAACTGGTCATGAGTGGGGTTCTGATGTTTCATGTAATGATCCTGCTGATATTGAACAAGATGGAAGTAGACTTTGGGCTATTGATAAGCCCAACATTGCTCAGACACCGCCAGGCTGGCAGAGGCTTTTGCGGATCAGGGGTGAAGGTTGCTCAAAGTTTGCTGATGTGTACGTGTGACGTGTCCTTTTGGTTATTTTCCTACTTTATCCGATTCTTTGCATTTTGGGTTGAAATTTTTTTTTTTGGTAATCAGATATTATACGACACCAACAGGAAAACAACTGCGATCAATACCCGATGTTGAAAAGTACGTTCTGTAATCTGATTACCCAATTATTTTGATATCATATCACGTTTTAAAACTTAAATTGGTTCCTAATGATTTTTATAAAAAACAGGTTCTTGTTTAAACATCCAGAATACATGGAACAAGGGGTTACAATTGCACAATTTTCATTTCAGATCCCAAAACCATTACAAGAAAACTATGTAAAAAAACGTGCTGCTACTCATGTGTCAGGTATTACAAGTTCTTTTTGCATTTGTATCACTGTAAGTAAGTTAATATATATACTGGTTTTGTGTTTCGTTGTAGGCAAATTGAAGTTATTAGGTCGATGTGCATACGATCCTGTGTATCCGCCTGTAAAAAAGGCAAGGAGTGTACGGAGTAAACGGATACACAATTTTTGACTTGATGTTTCGACACCATGATGTGTAGGTTTGGTAATTAGAAGACAAACAAGTATTAGAATTAAATCCCAACAAGGTTTTAACTTTTTTGTGGTGTTAGCAAACTTTGAGCGTTGATAACGGGTTCTTTTTTAGGGTTGGGAAAAGGAGGATGCCGTTGTGATTGTTATTTTGGAAATGTATAGGGGAAAGAACCCTAAAATGGCAAATATATTATAAATATATTACTTTAGTCTCGTTTAGTTTGTGTTGTTCTTAGGTGGTTCTTTAAGATCAAGTGTGACAAGACTCACAAGACAAGCTTTATTGGGTTATTTTCGATGATGAGAATGAGAAGGGTATTCAGGTCTTTTCACAAACTCGAGGTCGAGTGTGAGTCCTTGTCGCACCTTTTTTGGTAAGACAAAAAAAATTGCAAATTTTGTCTCATAGATATCGGTCACAATCTATGCAAATTGTTTTCTTGTTTTGTACTGTGTAAGAATCTAAAATATTTCATATTGCGTTTGACATTTGACATGCGATGAACTTTAACTATGAATGATGTTGATATAAAAACAAAAATTGTTATTTTTTGTCTCACAAAAAGGTGGAACATGGACTTGTTCTTGATTATTTTTCTATGCAAAAGACATGAATGTCATTTTGATCATCAGTTATTAATAATAGCTACATAAAATTTGTCTAGTATCATCTAATCTTGTCCTATTTAACAACGCGGTCCAAATACTTTGTATGTCTATGATTTGATGTGTCCAACGAACCTTTAACATTCCCAATCATTACGGGTGATAGTAGTTACGTGAATAACGTCTCTTTAAAAATAGAATAAGATCCATTTTTACAAAAAGTGTTACTCAGTCTTACTTGTATGATACGTAACAATAAAAACACATGTCGTTTATCGAAACGTTCGATGCTAAAAGTACTTTGAGGTTTATATTAATCTAGTTCATTTCATTTATGCAAAAGTAGCTTTTTGGAATATTAGGTGGTTGGATGGTAAAAAGTTGAATATAATAGCAATGGAAAATAAAAAATGTGGTCCAAAAAAGTACATGTTTTGACATCACTGTGACACTGTTCACTCATCAAATGCAAACAACGTAAAGGGCTTTCAAATTCAAACCACCAAAATTGGACCACTTTGCTCAAAAATAAGCCTTTTAGTCCCTCTTAAAAAAACTATTAGTTGGACCACTTTGTTCAAAAGCAAGCCTCTTACTCTCTTTGTTCTTAAAAAAAAAAAAAACGTATCACGTTTGATTCGATAATGACCTCCAAAAATGATTTATGGATTTACATTTTCATGACTTTGACTCAAAGAAAACTCGATTTCAACTCGACAAATTTTGATGTAATTTTTTTAAGTACAGACTATTCAAAAGTTGAAACTTGTGAGATTTGAATCGGGTCAAGCTCAACCTCAAATGATTCAATTTGTTTGCATTCTTATTTGAGACAACTTAATGAGATATAAGATATTAAATGATGTATTTTAATAAAGATAACAATGAAACAAATTTATAGACAAAAATGGAAGTTGCCTAAACTTAAGTAATGATTAGTGCGGATAACAAATAAATGTGTTTCAAATGCTTACGGTTCATCTATATATTGTTTCCGTGTTCATAAAGTAAAGCATATGGTCTTTACATGCATGTTTATTCTATAGAGTTTGACCGAGGAAATCACATACGTGTTTGAATATACACTTTGAGAATCAAAAGTTAAAATACTTCGGAATTATTCCAATAACTAAAATTCAACCCAATACCAAATAATTAAAATTCAAACCAATACCAAATAACTAAAAAAAAAAAAAAAAAAAAAGCTAAAAGAGCTTATTGGCTTTTCAGCTTTTTAAAAAGCTGATAAGCTAAAAAAAGTGTTTGGCTCCCCAAAAACATTTTTTATTTTGGCTTTTCAGCAAAGAGGGAGAAGTTGTTTTCCAAAAGCTCCGTGTTCTTGGCTTTTCAAAGAAAAAACGACTTTTTACTTGCAAAATGACAATAATACCCCCCAACTACCACCTAACCCTACCATTAACGTTCAAACACTTTTTAAACCTCCTTATCAACTTATTAATTTTTCTCACCACATAAGTTTATCCAAACATTTTTTTAAAAACTCATTTTTGAAAAGTTATAAACTCATAAGCACTTTTGCCCAAAAGTGCTTATGAGCTAAATAAGTTTATCCAAACAGGCCCTTTAAGATACCTCATTATTGTGCGTTAACTAATAGAAAAGATTAATAAAATCCAAAAATTATAAAAACGTTGAAGACCAGACTGTTGGGATCCATGATGCACGAGCCACAAATCCTTTTCGTGGATTGTTCACGGGCTGCATAAATCCTACTAATTATAAGATAAATCTATTTAAAAATTGGCTCGTTTTCTATCACATTTTCATCAATCCATGTACGAATTAGTCGACTGAATTGTTATTATTTTCATTAGAGTTCAAGCGTTTTACTTATTATCTAGAAACTATTAGATGCCACCAAGAGTCCAAAAGTATGCCATAATGCCATATATTGGATACCCTACTTATAACATGAGTTGTCTTAATCACTAACATAATGCATTATTGGATGTGTATGCAACTATGCATGGATAATGGGTTGTCCTCATACATAATAAATTGAATAACTTTCCTTTAGATAATAGTTTAAATTAAAATTCACCAAATTTGCAACATATATAATAATAATGATTTTTATAGCAGATTTTAAATATGTTTGAAATTTAATTGCCTTTTTTAGTGGAATTTAGTTTGGGCCGTTTAATTTAACGAAAAGGTATAGACTATAGAGCGACTCTTCACATGGATGACCTCACGCGTATATTTTTTTTTACGGGTTAATGCTTTAGGCTATGTTTTGCACGTTATACCTAGCTTGTAAGTTAGTTTTTTTTTTTTCGAGTTTATTTCATTTTACATGTTTGGCGTACCAAAAAACTAGCGTATAAACTAGCATATAAGCTAGTTTTTTAAAATGTAAGTATGAGTAACATCTAAAATAGCGCTTTCAAAATCTTCTAAATTTACCTTTCAAAATATAACTGGATATGTATATGCATGTACTGATAAATTTGTTTATGTCATTTTACGTCTTCCAACTAGTTTTTACCAAACGTAATTTATTATCAGCTAGCTTTTCAACTGTAACTAGGTTTTTAATTAGTCGCTAGCTTTCTAGCCACCCGCTAACTTTTCAGCTAGCAGTTAGCTTTTCAGTTAGTTTGTCAGACATAACCTTAATGTCGTATATGAGTAATAAACTTTATTTCTTATACACATTTAGTTACTTATGTTTTTTAACACATTTAGCCATTTATGTTTTTCTCGGTACACATATGACTATTAAACTTGTTTTTTCTGTATATGTATAACCATTAAAATTTTATTTTTGTATACATATGACCATTAAACCTAATGGTCATATGTGTACGAAAAAACATAAATGACAAAATGTGTAAAAAAAAATTAATAGTCATATGTGTTAAAAAAACATAAATTGCTAAACATGTACATGAAACAAAGTTTATTACCCTTATAAAATATTAACCTTATCTTTGCCCAAGCGTAATATGCAACAAACAATATACACTCAAACAACAAAAATTTTGGACACATATACAACTTGGCACAATGCATCCCTGCAAGACATCCCATTTTTATGTTGTGCCAAAATTCAATAACATACATGTCAGTCTAAAAATACATGCACACATAAATTATTACATAAAACGACAATAATTTGAAGACATACTTATAAAACATTGCAAATGTATTGTTTTGCATTTAATGCTTAGTTTGGCTTATGTTCCATGTTAATGCCAAATTCATAATGGTGGTATCCCCTCTCCACCTTCTATGTGTCTGTGTGGCTTCATTTCTTTTCAATCAATCCTATTGTCGTTTGTGGCTCTAATAAAGAGAATGTGATGCTCTTCATATTCACCATAATCACCACCCACAAAACTAGGTTTCATTGAAGTCCTTTCAAAACCAAAAAATGGTGTCATGTCGATTAAAGTAGAATATGTTTTTAGAATAATCAAAAAATATACATGAAAATCATTTTCTTGATGTATTCATGGTAATTTAGCATATACAAGTAGCATAATCTGAACTCAAGATTTGTATTCTGAATGTGCAAAGTTCTTATGGGATCTGTTGCACTTCGTGCAACCTGGCTCTGACGTGTTTTGATGTTTGTTCTTCAGGTCTAATAAAATTTGTAAATCACTTTTCGGTTATTTGATAAGTATGTATATAATAATAAAATCGATGCATAGTTTCCACATACTCCTATTGATGTGGATTCATGCATGGAGAAAAGCCAAGAATATTGGCTGAAAATGTAACAAATTTTATTTTTTGAATCTTTGATGACATCTCAATGAACACCAAAAAGGTTAAAATCACCGAAAAATAGCTACAACTTCTAAAACTGTAGGGTTAAATCTGTCATTATAATAAACTTTGGAGGCTAAACGTAAATTGCAATCGGTCTTATGAAATTAGGCAAGTAGCCATTAATCTCCATATCAAACAGGAAAGAATCTCTTAATGGGCCATCCAAATTTTTTAATGTCGGCCATCGAACACTAATTTATATTTGGTATATTTTTCATAAAGAAAAGAATATATGAATTCCTAATAATGTCTTAGGTTTAAGATTAAGGTTCTTTTTTCCTGTTAAGAAAATTACGATTTACATTTTTTATATTGACTCTGTACTTATTCGTGAAACATCAAAAGAGAGCTTGTATTCTTTCTTACTTCTGCACATTTATAATCTGATTCTTCAATATTCCTATCTCTATGTGCGTAAGCCGTAAAGTTTTTATTCTTTTCATACACTTAAATATTTTAGTTAGTTTTATATATTCATGGACATGAAACGACCTTATTATTTTTACATCTTTGCTTGAATGTCATGAACAATGGTGTACACTTATTCAACAAGATTTTGCTTTCAGGAAATTCCTTACGAGAATCAAAGCAACCATATTTTTGACTAATAAGTGACCGAGAATATATTTAAGTGTCATTTTTTAAATAATAATGAAATAAAAACAAATTAAATTAATACAGTGGCCCAATGAGGACCTACTCCTCCAAATATGTTGACCTTTCATGGGACATAATGACCCAAATTTAATGAAGGCATGTTTTCATGGATAGGGGCATTCCTGGAAAGAGAATTCACAAAACAATTATTGGCCATTTCATGTAATGATATACTTTAAGGTTGATGACGAAATTTACAATTAATCTTGGTTCATATGTATACATATAGTCAAAGGTGAAAGAATAAATCATTTTTAATAAGATTTTATAATGTATGAACATCAATGTTATCTTCTTTACACCTCTATCGATATTTGATGTGCTTCAACATATTATCTATGTAAACATAATTTTAGTAAGAAAACAAATCTTAGAAAACTCAGTTGTTTAGACAAAAAGGTTTTCATTTTCACGTCTAGTGTGATTGACTTCTTTTCCAAACAACATTTCAATGCTTAGGGCCAAAGATGTTGGAAGCTTGTTATTGAAGGTTTCATTATGTTGGAGTGTTGGGTCTTTGTTTCCTAGATATTGCACATTGATGAATTAATCAATCGAGATAGCTTGAAATAGTTACAACCTAAATGATTAGGGTTTTAGATATTTTTAAATAGTTTACTACACATTTAAGAAATTGATGGTTTGTAGCTTTGTGTGCTAAACCATGCAACATACTTCCTTACTTACTTTTCCACTATCATTAGCAGAGGCAATCAATGACGAAGAAGATAAGTGCTCAATAGAGGTGTACAAAACCAACGGTTTTCTTAACCCGAAAAAAAAAACCTAAATCCGTTTTTCCAATAATTGGGTTTTCATTAACCGGATTGGTTATTGAAAGATTGCAAATTTGTCTTGCCTTCACATTGATACAAACGTGTATTCATACATACAGGGTAACGACACTTTGGAAAGAATATCAACCCTAGGAATTATTTAGAACTAGCCACGTAATTATCTTTAATGAAATATAATAACATTTAGTCTAATAGTCCCCCACAGTTGCAGCTGGAGGTTGAGGATGCTAAGACTGTCTCAAAAATCATAAAATAGAAACTGTGGTAGACCTTTGGTGAAGATATTGGCTAGTTGATAGCGAGAAGGCACATGAAGAACTCGGACCTCACATTTGGCACTTTTTCCCGAACAAAATGAACATCCATTTCGATATGCTTGGTATGTTGGTATTAAGCATGATTACCTAATAAATAATGGCATCGACATTGTCACAATTAACGAGCGTGGCTTTGGAGAGAGGGCAATTTAACGTAAGAAGCAAATTTCACAGCCAACATGCTTCATAGACAACATTGGTGACACCATGATCTTCGACTTCCGCACTTGAGCGAGATAGAGTTGGTTGCCTTTTAGATGACCACGAAATAAGATTGTCATCAAGAAAGACGTAATAGCCCGATTTTGGACGTCAGCTATCGGGCACCCCGCCCCCAATCCGTGTCGGTGTAGCAAAGAAGACGGGTGGATTGTGATTTGTGGAGGTGCAATCGGTGGTCAAGCGTGCTTTGTATGTACTAGATGATTCGTTTGAGTGCATTCATGTGAGTTGTGTGAGGAGCGTGTGTGTGGAGACAATTTTCTTGAACATCGTATGAAATATCGGGTCATGTAAAGGTGAGGTATTGTAGGCCACCAACTAAACTACGATAGTATGTAGGATCAGGAAAATGTTTGCCGGTGGTAGAGGTCAACTTTGCGTTGGTATCAACTGGCGTTGTAGCAGGTTTACACAATGACATACCTGTCCTTTCAACAACATCTTTTGCAAACTTAGTTTGGATAAGAAAAAGACGTTGTTGGTGTCGCTTTACAGAAATACAAAGAAAGTAGCTTAGAGGTCCTAGATCATTCATGCCAAATTGCTGAGCAAGAAGATACATTAGGGAGTGGTGTAACTCATGAGAGGAGGTAGAAAAAATTATATCATCAACATAAAGTAAGAGATACGCAACATCTTTGCCATGTCGATAAGTGAATAATGAGTGATCACAAGTACTATGTGTGAAACTTATTTTGCCAACAAAATCTACAAACCATTGTACCAATCCCAAGGTGCTTGCTTCAAGCCATACAATGTTTTTTTAAGAAGACATACATGATCGGGGTAAGAGGGGTCATGAAAACCCATAGGTTGGTGCATGTACATGATTTCTCGTAAGTGATTGTGTAAGAAGGCATTCTTGGCATCAAGTTGATGTATTGGCAAAGACTTGGATATAGCAAGGCTGAGAACAGTACGTATGGTTACTGATTTAATTACGACTGGGCTAAAAGTTTCATGACAATCTGTAATACCCAACTTATTCACACAAAATACACCCATTTTTAAAGCAATCCACACATACTTAAGCAAATAGAGTTATCATTTCCATGGTGTACTTTTTCATTAACAAAAGAGATACAAGTAGTTATCAAAAGGTATATAATACATCAAAGTAACCGTGTCAACCCCGAGTTGGGTATGGTTGCAAACGACTCCAGTTGATCCTGAGACTGACCAAGCTCGACTCGAACTTGTTTAAATTATACGGGGCTTGGATCGAGATGGGCTCATTTTTTATTTATGGTCTCAAGCTCGGATCGGGCTCATTAAGAAATATAAAGGCTCGACTCGGGCTTGGTTTCAGCTCGTTTGTTTCCTGACAAGCCTAAACGTGCTTAAGCTTGGCTCGAGCTCCGTTTACTAAACATCTAAGAAAAAAACAACTTACTTAAGGCTAAATCCCAATTCTCAATTAGTAATCTCAAATATGTTTTAATTTTAATTTATGTAAAAATAAAATAAATGTTATAATACATATAGGCTCATTTAGGGCTCACGAACCTAATTGAGCTTAGTGACACAGGCTCGACTCGAGCTCGTTTAATAAACGAGCCTTATATTAAGCTCGAGCTCGGCTCAGGCTCGTTTAAAATCGGTCTCGAGCCGAGCTTTTATCAAGCCTCTCCCGAGTAGCTCACCAGCCGACTTGACTCGTTTTCTCCCCTAGAGCTGGACAGAAACAAGCTAACTACTAGCAAAACGCAAACTATATGATTGTTATAGGTTGTCTAACTGATGTACTACCTCTTTCTCTTTCGAAGGGTTACTTGGTTCTGAAAAGTTAACGACAATAAAACGTAATCTACAAGAGTTTATGAGCAACAATTTTTTTAAACAGAACCTAATAAATCATAAAGAATTCCAACATGCATAAAATACACAACAAAACTACAACCAACATAATACACACTATCATACAAAACTTTTTATATCCAATTGTCGAGTATTAAATTTTCTCCGTTCATCCCTTCTACCTCGTTCCCATTTCATCCCAAAAACGCTTATGGTTCTAAGCCACTAAGTCTTACAATATTTTCCAAAGAACTCTGCATATGGTTCTGACCAAGGCCTACATGGGCCTTTAAAGGTATGGTTCTGAGCCACTAAGGCTTACTAATACCACATACGTTCCAGCCAAGGCACTAAGGCTTATCGAGACCCTCAAAAGCATGGTTCTCAACCACTAAGGCTATATGTTTGGCATGCCACATCTGGCTTGTAAGCTAGCTTTATTTTTTTTTACTTTTTTTTCACTTTACAAGTGTGGCAGACCAAAAACTAGCATATTAGCTAGCATTTTAAAATGCTACTACAAGTAACGTTTAAAGTAACTTTTTCAAGTATTACAAATTTACCCTTCAATATACTATGTACTATACGTACTTGATAGTGTTTTATTTTTACAATAAAACACTATCATTTAAAGACTATTTTATCGCATAAAGATGCTCCGTGGCACACAAAAACTATATTTTTGTGCAAAACAAAAGAATCCAAAAACTGCCTTAAAACATGCAAAATGCTTCTTCATAACAGATATGGTTCAGACAAATCCGTCTAACCTACCTCGTCTGTTAACCAAACAGTCATATTTCAATAAAGAATGCATGTTTTCACTCAATATCCAGGCAAAAGCTCACATTCCAACGGCAGCCCCTGATGCACACCACAGACTCCCAAAAGTCTGGCGGTGATAATAGATCTACTGTCGGGTCAATACTAGCCAAGCCAGCCATTTGTTTTCGCATAAAAAACATCTCACAAATCACGGGGAAAGCCTATTATGATATCATTAATTCTCTCAATAGAATAATGATTAATTTGTCTTTCGTCCCCAGACATCCTCACAAAAATTGCAAGCTAACGAGATAATATCTCATCTTTCATACACTGCACATCACGGCCTACTGCTGTGTTGCAGATGCAATCTACCAGAACTATGGTATTTACCATAGGAAATCCTGATAAGCTCAACATCAAAACAGGCTTATATTAACAGGTGGCTAAACATGAATTACGATTCATGTTTAACTTGAACAGAGTTCTCCGGAGCTGCTGGTGTGAGGAAAATACGAGGGATTTGTGTGCCAACATTTATGGCTTATTTTCAGGAACAAGATCCAAGAAACTCTGATAATAAATCAAACCCGAGGAAGTGATGCTTCAAACTTCAGACCAAAAATACCAAAAACACATAAAAATTACAGCAATCGCGACTTGACAGACCCTGTGTCGCGACGTGAAGAGAAGCAAGCCAGACGACCCAAAAAGCTACAGCAATCGCGCCGCGACAAAGTCTATGGTCGCGACGCGAAGACCTTGAACGCGAAGCCTTTGAACGCAAGACCAACCACTCCTGATCGCGAGACTACCAACAAACGCACTAGCCAGACCAGTGGCCGACAAAAGTAGCACTACTCCGCACCCTCGCGCCGCGACGGACCCTTTGGTCGCGACGCGAGCACTGTGCTCAGCCAGTATAAATAGAAGCTCTCTATGCACGGATTAAGAAACCAATTTACATTCTCTAGACATCAAGTTACCAATTCACTTTCTATTTGTTGTAATAGTCGAAATATCTCTTAGTTAGTTGTTTAGAACCGATAGATCATCTATCTCGGTTGTAATTTTAGTAGTAATTCAAGATCATCCGAAGGATACACGCACCAAGTTACATGTCAAGAACCACCAAGACCATCTCCACGATCATCATGGAAGGCTAATCTTTTCAGATTACTTCCGGTAATGTTATCCAACCTTTAGTATAGCATGTTTTTACTTTGATTCCGAACAAATGTTTACTATTGTAACTTTTAAACTCTCATATCTTTGAATACAACTAGTGAATCATTTGTGTCTACTTCTACTTGCTATCATATTCTTAAGACATAGTATTACCAACATATTATGCGTGCCTATCTCACCTAAATAACGAGCTAAGACGGATAATCAGTTAATATACTTTGTGCCCAAATAATATGTTAATAAGTTGTAACGTTACTATCATCTAGATAAAACATAATATTGCTACACCATTGTTTGTGCCCAATCTACTCAATTGTTAGACAAAGACAAATAATTGATCCAACATGTTATGTATTTACCTATGTAATAGTAATTGTCAGTAAACTGTAATTATGTCAAAGTAATTATATCGGAATCATTATAGTAAAACATGTGAAACTAATTGTTGATAACTAAACCGGAAGTAATTCTTTCTCTATTCTCAAGTTACAATTTCAATATTTTTTCCATCACCGTCAATATTTACTTTACAACTCATTAAAAGTTAACCACTAAATCCTTGGACTCGACCCCGCTTGCCCTATCTACGTAGTAAAAGTGGGTTATAAATTGTTTTTGACGCGTGTGACGATAGCGTTGTCAGTACTGCTAAAACATTACCTACAAATTTGATTTCTATTTTCCTCCAAATCTGACTACTAGGATATAAATACCAACTCCTTCCAAATCGCAAAGCATTCCCTCCATCACTGATTTCTATAAATTATGCGATTTTCTAGATATAGCATCATACCTTCAGAAGAACAAAACAATCATTCAATATCTAGTCATGCGAACATTCGAGAGTCACGTCACGAGATGCAAGAACTTCGTGATAATATTGCGAATATGATATGGGATGCAAGAAATTTAAATTAAAATCAAAAAACTTTTATTTAGTATTTACTTTAATTTAATTTAATGTATTATGTTTTTTCTTATAATATTGGATTCATTTTGTACATGTCCTTTTATGTCATTTTACGGTTTCCAGCAAGTTTTATCAGTTAGTTTTTACCAAACGTCATTTATTATCAGCTAGTTTTTCAGTTCAACTAGTTTTTCAGTTAGTCGCTAGTTTCTAGCTACCCGCTAGTTTTTCAGCTAACAGCTAGTTTTCCGGTTAGTCTGCCAAACATAGCCTAAGGCTTACCGATGCTTAACATAAACAACATTATTATATTTGGCCACTAAGGCGCATACGATACAACCATTGTATTTATATACATATAACACACATTCGTTCATCGAACATAATACTAATATCAAACATCTACAAGGGGAAGAATGGTTACTCACCTGCCTGTCGAACTCAACTATATGGACAAGTACAAGAATATAGTATCTGAACAATACACAATTTTCTTAGAAACAACCTACAATAGGTTTTCATATGTATAAGTATTTTGCAGGTCATCCTCACTCTTATTGAAAACCTTAGCAACACTATGAGGCTTAACAAGGACGGATGACTCACAACTAATTCAATATAACATAAGGGATACATTCTGTTGAGAAAATGTGTCGTGTCCCAACACATACTTATATTAACCAAAGTACCATGGTGGTTAACATTTTGGTTAAATTAACCTTCAAACATATTTAATAAGGTTTTGCAAGTAATTTAAATCAAAATTATAACATAGATTCTAATATTTTATAGGCTACAATACAAGTGTTACAAGTTCTCCCCCCCCCCCCCCCCCCTCTTCAAGAGATTGCGTCCTCAAAATCGTTTTTAGAATATATGCGGGTATTTAGACTTAAAATCCTCCTCGGGTTCCCAAGTTACATCTGAACCTTTAAGATATCGCCATTGAACTTTCCAAGGAGAAACCTTCAACATCACCATATCTCCAGCTTTAAATTATAATGGAGTGTTTGGTAGGCATCAATGACAGAAGGAATGGAAAGCTTTATTCCATTCCAAGCTAAAAATGATGTTTGGTTGACTAAATGGAAAAGAATGAAGCATTCACAAAGGAATGTCATTCCTTTAAAAAGCAGGTTTTTCATTCCACCCTATACCCCTGGTTTTTTTTCATTCCATTCCTCCAAGAATAAGCATTACCCATTTACCCTTCATCGATACCATATACCAGTTTCATGTCCGTAAATATCCAGATCAAACTAATATATTCAAAGAAGATTGAAAGTCAATTTCAATAGCATGAAATCAATTTGCAGAGAGGTTCATAAAAAATCTGGATATTGCGCACAATCTGAATATCGCATGACATCCCCTCTCGTTTTCTTTGCTTCTCTACTTAATAAATTTTCATTTGAACTTATTTTGTGTGCTCATAAACTGTTCGATGAAATGCTTCAATGAACTGTCCTTTACTTGATCATTCAGTAATGATGTACCAATGACCACCTGCAACTGTTATTAAGTAATTCTAATTTTGCTTAAAATTCAAAAGCAAAACTTGAATGTAAAAGTATTGGATTATATACATAATACGCATTGATTTTTGAATTTTTGTAGATTAAATGAACTTTTGTTAATAATTTTTAACATCAAGGTTACTACCAAATTTTGGGTATTTCCATAAGGATTGTGATAGAAAGTGGATTGGGAATCAACAATATCTAATTGGCTTAGGTTTGTTAAAATTGAGACTCTATGCATGTATGTATAATTAATAACTCATGGAATTATCTCAGTTCTTTTTTTTCCTATAGGCACGGTTTGTGAAAACTTGGAAATATATATCAAGTAAGTAGAAATATAACTTATGTAATACTTAGTTGCTATATTTGAATATTTATAGTAGAAAGTTGTAAATAAGGGTATTTTAGTCTTTTGACACTATGAATGATCTATTGCGTAATAATATTGTGTGTTTGTGGCAAGAGTGAAAGAAATAGAAAGCTTAAAGCATATGTTAGAAGTTTTAGACCAAAAATGAACAAAATGGAATTTGAAGGACCAAATGGTCATTTGTGAAAAGTATAAAGGTTTAAATAGAGGGAAGCTTCTATTCCTCTCTATTAAACTCGTGAAACATCTCCAGCAGAAGAGAAAGAGATCAAACACTTGAAACTCTGAAGAATTGAAGCAAGAAATCGAAGAATCAAGGTTGGAATCGAGAATTCCAAGTCAAATAAGGTTAGAATTTCATCCTTGTAAGCTAGTCAAACCATCTTGAGTTGTATTGAATGGGTGAAAACGAAATTCAGAAGTTGAGTGAGGATTAGTTCTGAGGTTTTAACCTATAAATCGTGTTCTAATCATCATTGGAACTCAACTTCACCTTTAGGAACGATTAGGAACAAAGGAATTGGCAAATGAGTTCATAAACCCTAGAATTCGGGTTTATTATGATTGGTATGAATTGAATGTTTATGGATGTATAAGGGTCATATAGGAGGTTTAGAAATGTTCTTAATATCATAATATAATTGTCTTTTGAATCGATTTTGAGCTGGAACTATTCAGACCAAGGATTAAAGATTGTGCAGGAAATGATAAAGAAGGGTCTGTAGCGTCACACGACCCGTGTGATTTCTACACGACCCGTGTAGTCTTGACAAGTATGCAAACAGTGAGGTCTGTAGGTTCTACACGACCCGTGTAGACTTACACGACCCGTGTAAAATCAAACAGTGAGGTCTGTAGGTTCTACACGACCCGTGTGGCCTGGACTTGTATAATTCACTTACATTATGACCTTAATTATGTAGTTTGATCTCCTAATCTTTAGTATATGTTTAATATGGTATGAAAGCATGAAAATGTAAGTTCATATCATGATACAAACAATTTGTATAGGTGCGGATCAAGCAATAGAGAAACAAGGGAAAGGAAAAGAGGTGTTGAATACTTAGACATTCTTTTCGAGACCTAAGGTGAGTATGTGTTTATTTTATGTGCTACATAGCAAATAACTTTTCTTTATTCATTATGAAATATCATATGAAATTCAAAGCTATAAAGTTAAAGATAAGTTGTATTAGAATGATGATAGTTTACACATTTGCATGATAGTTAAGAGTAATATCTTTATAAGATGATAGTAGACTGAGTATGAGTGATAGAGTTAAGTATTATAAAGAGTTGTCCGGACTAGGACCTTACCCGCTTGAAGGGGGTCATAAGACGCCACTGGGACGGTACCTCCCTTCGCGAAGTGGTGATCTTAGCACGCCCTTATGGTTAAGATTCGTTCTTTACCATGAAGGGAGATTTATTGGCACGCCCTTGTGGTTAAATTATTTCTTTGCCACGAAGGGAGAAGAGTTTAGCACGCCCTTACAGATGGATTCGTTCCATTATGTGAAGGGATATTAATTATGAGGATTTCCTTATATAGAAATGAAAAGCAGAAAGTCTTATTCCGAAATTAAAAAGGGATAAGAAGAATACAGTTACTAATTTATTACTTATGCTTATTACTTGTTTCCACATTACTCACAAGACTTTATGTCTTACATATCTTTGTTTGTTTTTGGAAATGTTATGTTTCCATGTGATTTAGCATAGAGGATTTTGGAAGGACTAGAAGACTTTGATAGTGGGACCTATATTTTGCGGTATGTTTAAACTATGGTAATGTAACTTAGTTGTAATACCCCGAACAGTGTTATGAATAATGTAATAGTTTTTGTTAAACCTTATTTTGTAATGTAAATATGGTTGAAAAATTTTATTTGGAGTATTGGGGTGTTACAATTTTGGTATCAGAGCCATAGTTTAAGCGAATTAGGGTGGATTACCATCCTAGGCTTAAACTAAGAAGATGGAAACAAGTATACCATAGTAATTATAATGTATACGAGGATTTATAAAGTTATGCCTATGAGATATAATCTATAGGATATTGTGAGAAGGAGAATAGTGCAACAACATAGGAAGATAACATGCTACTGCTTATGATTATTATATAGAAATTGTGTAACTTAAACATGAATTTTATCCATTCGTTATAGTAAATGGAAGGTGGTGGACAAGAACCGCCAAGTGATGGGCATACAGCAAGTCATAACGCGTCGCGGGGAAGTAGACCCGCAAATGTTGCAAGTGGTTCGGGGGCTGAGCAACTCCCACCACCACAACCTGTGACATTATAAGCCATCCAAAACCTTCTTTTGAATCTAAAGAAGGAAATGAAAGACGATGTGAACCAAATTATTGACAACCGACTTGGAGAGTCCGATACTCATTCCTCAAGGAGAGCTTCGGAAAGATCGACAGCTGGTGTTTCCTGGAGGGGTGAGGTAAGTGTGGGAACAGAGAATAGAAAAGGATGTACTTTTAAATTCTTCCTTTCTTGTAGACCAACTGAATACCTTAGTAGTGTTGAACCGAAAGTAACTATGAGGTGGTTTCGGAAAACCGAACAAGTGATGGAGGTTAGTAAATGTTTGGAAGGCGACAAAGTGTACTATGCTTCTCAATTGCTAAAAGATGACGCCTTAGTGTGGTGGAATACGCTATATGAAGGCCTTGGAAAAGATGTGGTATATAAGTGGTCGTGGACTGAATTTGTCTCCCGATTAAAGAACAAATTTTGTCCCACGAGAGATATAGAGAAGTTAGAAGAAGATTTCCTTACTCTTAAGAAGGGCAGTTTATTGGTGGACGAGTATACCAAGAAGTTCTACGACATGTTGCCATTTGTAGGAGAATCTTATTCCACAGCTTGTTCCCGGGTCAACCGATATGCTCGAGGTCTACCTTGGGAATATGAACTTGAAGTGAAGAGAACTGAAAATCTAGATGATGCAATCATTGCTGCTAGAAATGTGGAGGATGTAGGGAAGCGTCGAAATCAAGAACGACCAAATTTTGGTGATAAAAGAAAGTTCGAGGATAGTAGCGGAAATTTTAAAAAGAAAGGAAAGTTTCAGCCAACTCAATCTAGGCAGGGGAGTAGAAAGAAGTGTGAAAAGTGCGGTAAAGAACACGAAGGCGACTGTCAGTCTGGGGCGGGAGCATGTTACAATTGTGGCCGGTTTGGTCACAAGAAGAAAGATTGTAAGGTGAAGGATACCAGTGAGGTGGAGTGTTATTCATGCCACGAGAAGGGGCATTTCAGTACTAATTGCCCAAAGAAAGGTGGCGAGACCCTAATGTCGACAGCTCAAAAGAAACCGGAATCGCAAAAGGTGAAGTCTCGGGCTTTTCAGATTACCCGAGAGGAGGCGAAGGAGACGCATGATGTTGTGTCAGGTATTCTTTTTGTCAATTCGCTTCCCACTTACATGTTATTCGATTCTAGAGCTACGCATTCGTTTGTATCACACGAGTTTGGAGTCAAATTAAAAGTGCCACTAGAGTTATTAGATGTAGTTTATGAAGTGGAGGTAGCAGATGGAAAGTATATAGAAGTTCAGCATATGTATAGAAATTGTGAGCTTAGTATTGATAACAAGAAGTTTCGAGTTAACCTTCTTCCGATTAGGATTAAGTCCTTCGATATAGTAATCGGCATGGATTGGCTTGGTGTAAATGATGCAAAGATAGCATGCGGCCAAAAGAGGGTGTCCGTCAAGACACCTGAGGGAAAAGTTTACGTATACGGAGAAAGAGGGAATCATGTCTCGAATTTTATCAGCGTGATTAAAGCTCGAAAATGCCTTTCAAAAGGATGCTCTTCCTTCTTGGCATATGTAATGACTTTAGAAAAAGAGAAGATGACTTATAAAGATATCGAAGTAGTATGTGAATTTCCAGAACTTTTTCCAGACGAGTTGCCTGGTTTACCACCGGAAAGCCAAGTCGAATTCCGTATAGACCTTATCCCGGGGGCTTCTCCAACAGCACGTGCCCCGTATCGATTAGCTCCGACTGAAATGCGTGAGTTAATGACGCAGTTGCAAGAGTTACTTGATAAAGGATTCATTAGACCTAGTTCTTCTCCATGGGGTGCTCCAGTATTGTTTGTGAAAAAGAAGGACGGATCAATGCGTATGTGCATTGATTACCGTGGACTTAACAAGATTACTATTAAGAACCGTTATCCTTTGCCACGTATAGACGATCTTTTTGATCAGTTACAAGGTGCAGATTATTTTTCAAAAATTGACTTGAGGTCTGGTTATCATCAAGTTAGAGTAAAAGAAGACGATATCGAGAAGACTGCATTTAGGACCCGTTATGGTCATTACGAATTTCTTGTAATGCCATTTGGTCTTACCAATGCACCAGCTATTTTTATAGACCTAATGAATCGGGTCTGTAAACCGTTCTTGGATAAATTTGTAATAGTGTTTATAGATGATATTCTCATTTATTCAAAGAATAAAGAAGATCACGAACGTCATTTGTGGGCAATTCTTGAAGTGTTAAAGAAAGAACAATTATATGCCAAATTTTCCAAGTGTGAATTCTGGATGCGAGAAGTGCAGTTCCTTGGTCATGTGGTTTCAATCCAAGGAATAAAAGTAGACCCTTTGAAGATTGAAGCGGTAATGAAATGGAAACCTCCCAAGACACCAACTGAAGTTAGAAGTTTTCTTGGCCTTGCTGGGTACTATCGAAGATTTATTCAAGATTTCTCTCGGATAGCAGTACCCCTTACCCGATTAACGCGAAAAGAAGTGAAGTTTTGCTGGAAGGAGGAACAAGAGAAGGCGTTTGTTACACTCAAAGAGAAGTTATGTGATGCTCCTATTCTTACTTTACCAGAAGAAACAGAAGATTTTATAGTCTACAGTGATGCTTCCAACCGAGGGTTTGGTTGTGTATTAATGCAACGAGGAAAAGTAATAGCCTATGCTTCCCGACAGTTAAAAGACCCAGAGACGCGTTATACCACTCACGATCTAGAGCTTGTAGCAATTGTTTTCACATTAAAGATATGGAGACATTATTTATATGGAACAAAATGTAAGCTTTATACAGATCATAAAAGCCTTAAGTATGTATTCTCATAGAAGGAGCTGAACATGAGGCAAAGTAGATGGCTTGAACTCATTAGTGATTATGATTGTGAAATCATATATCACCCTGGAAAGGCGAATGTTGTGGCTGATGCATTAAGTAGAAAAGCTCCAGAGAAAAGGATTAAAGCAAGATCAATGCGAATTGAACTGGTGTCTAGCATTATAGAAAGAATCAAAGATATCCAATAAAAGGTGATAGCCAGTGATGATACAAAGAGTGAGAAATTAGGAAAGAATGTAATGTTTGAAGAAAATACTCAGGGTTTAAAGACTTTCAAGAACCGAATTTGGGTACCAAAGGCTGGTGGAATAAGAAAGTTAATTTTAGAAGATTCTCATAAATCTAAATATTCAATTCATCCGGGAAGTACAAAGACTTATCAAGATTTGAAAAGACAGTATTGGTGGCCAGGAATGAAAAGAAGAGTGGACAAATACATTTCTAAGTGTACAACGTGCTCACAGGTGAAGGCAGAAAATCAAGTTCCGTATGGAAGTGCTCAATCTTTGCAAATTCCAGCAGGAAAGTGGGAAGATATAACTATAGACTTCATAGTAGGATTGCCAAGAACGAGAAGAGGACATGACTGTATTTGGGTCATTGTCGATAGATTGACGAAGAGCGCGTTATTCCTAGCAATCAAAGAAACTACCCAACTTGAAAAGTTAGCTCAAATTTATGTAGATGAAGTATTAAGACTTCATGGTGCACCTTTATCAATAGTGTTTGACAGAGATCCAAGATTTACTTCTAGATTTTGGGATGCTCTACAAGAGAAATTGGGGACAAAAATTCATATGAGCACGGCATACCACCCACAGACAGATGGTCAAAGTGAAAGAACCATATAGACGGTGGAAGATATGTTGAGATCGTGTGTTATAGACTTTGGGGGAAACTGGGATGAGCATCTACCTCTTGTAGAATTTGCATACAACAATAGTTACCATTCCAGCATTGGGATGCCGCCTTTTGAAGCATTATATGGTAGAAAGTGCAGAACGCCTTTATGTTGGCTTGAAGCGGGCGAAGCAAAACTCACTGGACCGGAGATTGTAAGTATAACCAATGAGAAGATTGGTGTGATTCAAGCAAACATGAAAGCAGCACAAGACCGACAAAGAAGCTATGCAAATTTAAATAAAAGACCATATGATTTACAAGAAGGCGATCTAGTAATGATAAAAGTGTCACCTTGGAAAGGAGTGATAAGGTTCGGAAAGAGAGGAAAACTAAATCCAAGGTATATTGGACCTTTTAGAATCTTGAAGAAAGTTGGATTACAAGCATTCAAGTTAGAACTATCGCAAGAACTTGGTGGAATACATGATACATTTCATGTATGTTATTTGAAGAAATATTTTGGAAAAGAATAGACGATCATACCTTTGAAAGATGTAAGAGTAGAAAACCCTAACAGATTGGTAGAAGAACCCGAAGCTATGTTAGAGGTAAAAACCAAAAAGTTGAGAAATAAAGAAATTAACCTTGTATTGGTCAAATGGAAACATTCTCTTGGATCAGATCTAACTTGGGAAACTTTAGATGAAATGAAGAGAAGATATCCAGATTTTGTAAACTATGGGAAGATTCCGAGGACGGAATCCCCTTAAGGAGGGGTGAATGTGAAAACTCGGAAATATATATCAAGTAAGTAGAAATATAACTTATGTAATACTTAGTTGCTATATTTGAATATTTATAGTAGAAAGTTGTAAATAAGGGTATTTTAGTCTTTTGACCCTATGAATGATCTATTGCGTAATAATATTGTGTGTTTGTGGCAAGATTAAAGAAATAGAAAGCTTAAAGCATATGTTAGAAGTTTTAGACCAAAAATGAACAAAATGGAATTTGAAGGACCAAATGGTCATTTGTGAAAAGTATAAAGGTTTAAATAGAGGGAAGCTTCTATTCCTCTCTATTAAACTCGTGAAACATCTCCAGCAGAAGAGAAAGAGATCAAACACTTGAAACTCTGAAGAATTGAAGCAAGAAATCGAAGAATCAAGGTTGGAATCGAGATTTCCAAGTCAAATAAGGTTAGAATTTCATCCTTGTAAGCTAGTCAAACCATCTTGAGTTGTATTGAATGGGTGACAACGAAATTCAGAAGTTGAGTGAGGATTAGTTTTGAGGTTCTAACCTATAAATCGTGTTCTAATCATCATTGGAACTCAACTTCACCTTTAGGAACGATTAGGAACAAAGGAATTGGTAAATGAGTTCATAAATCCTAGAATTTGGGTTTATTATGATTGGTATGAATTGAATGTTTATGGATGTATAAGGGTCATATAGGAGGTTTAGAAATGTTCTTAATATCATAATATAATTGTCTTTTGAATCGATTTTGAGCTGGAACTATTCAGACCAAGGATTAAAGATTGTGCAGGAAATGATAAAGAAGGGTCTGTAGCGTCACACGACCCGTGTGATTTCTACACGACCCGTGTAGTCTTGACAAGTATGCAAACAGTGAGGTCTGTAGGTTCTACACGACCCGTGTAGACTTACACGACCCGTGTAAAATCAAACAGTGAGGTCTGTAGGTTCTACACGACCCATGTAGACTTACACGACCCGTGTAAAATTAAACAGTGAGGTCTGGAAGTCCAACACGACCCGTGTGATTTCTACACGACCCGTGTGGCCTGGACTTGTATAATTCACTTACATTATGACCTTAATTGTGTAGTTTGATCTCCTAATCTTTAGTATATGTTTAATATGGTATGAAAGCATGAAAATATAAGTTCATATCATGATACAAACAATTTGTATAGGTGCGGATCAAGCAATAGAGAAACAAGGGAAAGGAAAAGAGGTGTTGAATACTTTGACATTCTTTTCGAGACCTAAGGTGAGTATGTGTTTATTTTATGTGCTACATAGCAAATAACTTTTCTTTATTCATTATGAAATATCATATGAAATTCAAAGCTATAAAGTTAAAGATAAGTTGTATTAGAATGATGATAGTTTACACATTTGCATGATAGTTAAGAGTAATATCTTTATAAGATGATAGTAGACTGAGTATGAGTGATAGAGTTAAGTATTATAAAAAGTTGTCCGGACTAGGACCTTACCCGCTTGAAGGGGGTCATAAGACGCCACTGGGACGGTACCTCCCTTCGCGAAGTGGTGATCTTAGCACGCCCTTATGGTTAAGATTCGTTCTTTACCATGAAGGGAGATTTATTGGCACGCCCTTGTGGTTAAATTAGTTCTTTGCCACGAAGGGAGAAGAGTTTAGCACGCCCTTACAGATGGATTCGTTCCATTTTGTGAAGGGAGATTAATTATGAGGATTTCCTTATATAGAAATGAAAAGCAGAAAGTCTTATTCCAAAATTAAAAAGGGATAAGAAGAATACAGTTACTAATTCATTACTTATGCTTATTACTTGTTTCCACATTACTCACAAGACTTTATGTCTTACATATATTTGTTTTTTTTTGGAAATGTTATGTTTCCAGGTGATTTAGCATAGAGGATTTTGGAAGGACTAGAAGACTTTGATAGTGGGACCTATATTTTGCGGTATGTTTAAACTATGGTAATGTAACTTAGTTGTAATACCCCGAACAGTGTTATGAATAATGTAATAGTTTTTGTTAAACCTTATTTTGTAATGTAAATATGGTTGAAAACTTTTATTTGGAGTATTGGGGTGTTACACGGTTCATATTTTCAAACAATGCTAAAGTACAATATGTAAGAAAAGAAGCTTAGCGACCAAATTGAGAAAGGAGTTGAAGATGATTCTTTAGGATACTAAAGTGGTCAAAGAATTCATCACTTGTGGTTTTGCAACGATTGCTATTTTTTATTGTGAAAGAAAGTTTATAGCTTATTACAGAACATCGATTTTATATGATTGGTTTATGTTATCGCTATAAATTGTAGTTATTAAAAACATATTATGTATTGATTATGAGAGCGATATTTTGTACTGGATAACTCTTTAACATTAGGAATTATGTGCATTTTGAGTGATAAAGGTATTTCTGTCATTGTCATATTTTCATTCTATTCCTTCATCTTTTTCAACGAACCAAACAACATGAATTAATTGTTCATTCCATTCCAAATAAGTAACCAAACATGATAATAGAATGATAATCATTCATTCAATTACCTTGTCCATTCCATTACCTCATTTATTCCATTCCTTTGTCATTTCATTCCATCCAACCAAACACACCCTAAAGCTTTTCGACGTTCATCAGCGTATTGTTTTGGCGCAACTGAGCTACTCGCATATGTTCATAGATTTCTATTATTTTTTCTTTTGTTCTTGCTAAAACATAGGGCCCTGCAAGTATTTTTTTTACCCACTTTCGTCCAACACGTAGAAGTTCGATACGATATCCTATATAATGTCTCATAGGGTGTCATTTGTATGCTGGAATGATAACTATTGTTATAAGCAAGCTCTACTAATGACAGGTGATCATCCCAATTACTTTTCAAATCAATAATGCAAGCACATATCATATATTCCAATGTTTGAATTGTTCACACATTTTGTCTGTATGTGGATGGTAAGTAATGCTCATTAGCACTTCGGAACTCATCTGTTTCTGAAAGCTCTGCAAAAATCTAGAAGTAAACCGGCTATCCCTGCCATATACAATAGACATTGGCACTCTATGCTGTCTCACCACCTTCTTTATGTATATATTGACTAGTTTCTCTACTGAGTAACTCTCTTTTATGGGCATGAATTGAGCAGATTTCGTCAGTCTATCCACCACAACTCACATGGAGTATGAGGTAGTTTGGTTATGAAACCCTTGGGTTTGGTTATGAAACCCTTGGTGATTTTATCTAACTTCTTCATTAGAATTGGTAACAGCTAAATCTCTCAATATGGTTCTTGATTTGAGTTCACTAGCAAACACATCAAACAATTTTCCATGTATTGTCTCATATCTCTTTTCATTCCCAGCCACTAATATACGGACTTGAGATTTTTTTACATCTTCGTACTACTAGGGTGTACGGTATGTCGGTTACAATGTGTATCCTTTAATAGCATCTTTCGAGCTTCCCTATGTCTAGGGACCCATATTCATCCCTTAAAAGTTTTTAAATGTCGTGAATCTTCCTCGAGATGATTTATGTAACCAATCATTCTTTCACTTTTTACATTTTCCGGTTTAATTTCCTTGTCTTGTGCATTTCAAATCAATTTAGGTAAACAACTGATACCTCTAATTCAGGCTAACACAACATGTATGGGTGTAATTGAGTCGAGTTACTCGTGAGCTACTCATGATCAACTCGTTAAAATCTCGACTCAATATCGAGTTAAACGGACCCGAGCCCGAGCTCGAGCTTAGTTTTAGGCTCGTCTATAGAACAATCTCAAACCTGAGCTTCATCCGTCGAGCTCAATTAGGCTCGTGCGCTTAAACAAGCCTATGCATATGTATTTAATATAAATTTTTAAAAATTTATATATTAAATTATTAATTATTAATTATTAAAATCAAATAATGGTAAACGAGCTTAAAAAGCACAAACGAGATCAATTTTTTACTGTTAACCGAGCTGAGCTGGAGCTCGTTTAGGCTCTCATGTGAATCGAGTTGAGCTCTAGTATGTTAAATACTCCATGCTCGAGCTTGAAAATTAAGCTTGAAACGAGCTCGAGTCCTATGAATTTAAACAAGCCCAGCTCGATCTCGGGTTGGCTTGGGCTCGATTCAGCTCATTTACAACCCTAACTACAAACATGGGTCACTCATTCCGTCTCAGCGTGTCTGTCACTACATTCGTCTTACTGGGTGGTACAAGATCTCACAGTCGTAGTCTTTTAATAGGTGTATCCACCTTCAATGTCACATATTAAGATCCTTCTGATTAAACAAATACTTCAAACTTTTATGATCGGGATAGAGTGGTTCAAACTTTTATGATCGGGATAGAGTGGTGTGCTTTGTATGGAAGGCGAATTTAGGTCGATTGCCTACGAGGAATGAGCTGATGAAACGGGGAATCCAAACAGTCCCTGCTTTGTGGTCAATGCATAAATGGCGAGGATGAACTCAATCATATTTTAATAAATTGTCCGTTTGCAGCCTCGGTCTGGGATGGGATTATTCGGTTACGCCTATTCCTCTTTCGAATAATGTTGGGGGCATTATCGACTTTGCAAGCAAATGGGGAAATCAACCGAAGAAAAGGAAGAATCTCATAAGTGTATGTTATGGTACCTTATGGTGGTTGTGGAAAGTAAGGTGTGGCCGCTCGTTTAAGGCAACACATTTAACCCGCGAGGTTAGTTGATTGTATAAAATCAACGGTGTACAACCGGATAAAGTATAGAAGGCGAAATAGCAATATTAGTTGGGATAATTGGTGCTTAAGTCCTTTTTAGGATCTGTAACGATCTTTCTTTAAACTACTTGTACTCTTTCCTCTCCATCTATCCGCTTGTTAGATGTGAGTTTTTTTTAATATATTCGTCGGTTAAAAAAAAGTTATTGAGTATATTAATTAGATAAACTCTGATTTCAAAAGAGTTGAAGACGGCCAAATTCACGAGTCGCTACTAAAATTATTTTGTATTTTCAATTTGTATTTTAAAATCAAATATAATAAAAATATTTATTTATTTGGAGTTACATTTAAATTTTTATTGATTTTTTATCGTTTTTTAGCCTTGTAGTTTTTCATTTTGTATTTTAAAATCAAATATAGTACAAGTATTTATTTATTTGGAGTTAATTTTTAGTTTTTATAGATTTTTTAGTCGGATTAATTGAAAGCGGTTTTTTTAACCCGTTACCCGAAACCTAAACCGGTCCAACCAGTTATATATTTTACTCCATAAAAACTGGTTTGTTTTTAACCGAATTCGACACCTAAAAAAACCAATGGAAACCAAACCGAGTTTTTAAAAAATCGGTTTTGGATTTTGTGCCCTCTACTCCTCAATACCAAAAATTTGAAAATATTGTGGATTTTCAAACGACATAATCTGTTTTAGATCATCGACAACAACTTTAGCGGTGATCAATGCACCGATGGTGTTGCTACCGGTGTTGGTGGTGAATAGGATAACGATAGAAAACTAAAATGAAAGCCTAAATATGACATCGAACAGCAGGATAGGAATCAATCAAGCATGTAGGCATATGACCAGCTGTGTATGTTGATAGTATTGGTATACGAAACATCAGTTTGTGTAATACTACAAACCGTTAGATTATATTTAATTAGTAGCAAATATTTATATCCTAAAAAAAGTAGATTAATGTTATGTAAATTTTATTGATATTCTAAAAAAAATTCTTAAATGGCATTCCATAAACATCTAACTATATGATCGACATGTAAAATTCTAAATAATACATAAGGTTGTCAAATATGTGTTAAGATGACTGTTATAAAATATATCATTATCCAAAACCAATAATCTATAAATAAATATTTAATTTAGTCCACGAAATATTGGCAAGTTGCCTCATGATTAAATGCACATGGATGATGGTATGAATAAATGAAAATACATTCTTCAATGTAAAGTTCATAAATTTTGCTTAGACATATGAAACTAGTATATGACACAGACACATGTTATGCTTTTGAAGTTATTTGGCTAAATTAAATTTACCGACACAATATAAAATATAAAATAATTAAGGGTATAATGCACCGTGCGTTGCTACGGAATATTTCTATATGTATAATTTACAAGACATAATTTATAATAAAATTTATAAAAATTGAAAAATCATAAAAAGCACACCTAAAACAAATATATAAAAATAAAAGAGTCTTAAAAATATGCATAAAAATAAAGACACAAAAGGTTATGAAGAAATCCATTAAGAGAATTTTTTAGAAGTGAATTGATAGAAAACAAAGTTGACAAAAATGTAAAAAAAAATTATAAAAAGTATTAAGTTTAAAAAACATCTACGTTGTAAAAAAAAAGTTTGGAAAATTCTATAAAAATGTTTGAACAAATTCTTTAAAAAAATTTTAAAAATGGAAAAAGTATATTAAAACAACATAGAAGAAAAAAAATATAAAAGTAAAGTTATTTTATAAAAAAAGAATTAAAAACAATTGCAATATAATATGAAATAGATTGCCAAAGAAAAAAGTATTTTTCTAAAGAAAACTAAGGTTTAAAAATATTTAAAAACAAAGACATTTTTTTTCGTAAAACAGAAGAAAAACAAAAAAGAGTAAAAGTAATAATATAGAAAACCAATTTTGTGAAAACATATTCTTAAAAAACAAATGTATAATAAAATATAAAAGAATTAATATTATCTTTCAAAAACAAAAAAAAGTTTAAGATATACATAGAAAAAAAGTTGAAAATGAAGTTGGAAATGTTATAAAAAAGATTGGACTAAACTTGTAAACTTGTAAAATCAAATAAAAGTTCAAAGAAATTATAGAAAAAAAGTAAGTTGATGAAACTTATTTGTATAAAAAAATAAAAAATGGGTTCAAATTGTAAAAAAATAGAAATGATGGATTAGATTGACACCTGCTAAATTTTGTCTAGGTCGTTTTTATTTTGTTAATTATTTGCTTTCTAGCTTTCTACTAGTTTTTAGTATATTTTATCGTAAGACGTTAAAAAAAACATTTATGTTTATATCGATTTCCCCATAAAAATGTGTGATTGCATTACGTGATTATTGATAAGTTTCTAATTTGTATGTTCATTTTCCATGCAATGATTGTTAGTTATTAAAATTTCATACTTACAATTTTACTATATATATTCTAATAGGTTATAGTCTTTTTTACTATTTATAGTCAAATGAACCAATGATTAATATCATATTAATGTTTTTTTTGTTTATGTTAAATAGCACTATTTTTCCTAACATTTA
Organism: Cichorium intybus; assembly: GCA_023525715.1. Lineage (NCBI taxonomy): Eukaryota > Viridiplantae > Streptophyta > Magnoliopsida > Asterales > Asteraceae > Cichorium > Cichorium intybus. The sequence continues at coordinate 66,963,176 of CM042009.1, read as the reverse complement.
CGATAAGGCTTACAAAAAATGTATGTAAACAGTATTGAAAGCACTAATATTTATTTCATCATGGAATCAACTGATTACATTTAGTGCTACTTGCAAAGACCATTCATCCAATTGTACCAAAACTCTATAAACACTTATAAACGTATTTAACATGTAACGTACACTTTTTTACATAGATAAGGCTCTTATAATAGAAGTGAAAAATAACATACTAAACAAGTCATTTTTGCTCGCCATACACTGTGACTGTGGTCAACATAACCAAATACCTTGATAGTGAGGAATATGTTAAGTACACCAAATACTGGCTGAAGAGATTGGAGATGATAGGGGAGAAGACGTTGATAAGACATGATGAAGCCGAAAGGGTCAATGAGATTCCGCTTGATGAGTTGGAAGAGGAAAAAAGTGAAAATGGTTAAAGATATTAAATGTTAGAACATTGAATACTGGTAAATGTTGTGTTGAGAACACTGCATAGCAGATGAAAAGAGACGATCTCAAAAGAAAATTAAATAAGAATTTGTTAGATTCAATGTAAAGTATTATTCGTTGGAGGTTAGATATACAATCATGTTTGTTGATGGCATTTCCAAGCTATATCTGCAACGGTATTTATAAAATGAGGATGTATCAAAACGTTTTAATCTCTCAATGTATAGATCTTTATAGTAGATGATCTTTTCTTCACATCCCTTTGGAGATCTTCCTCCATTGATCACTTTGCAAAATCTTAATTTGTGAGGTTTGGCAGACTTGATATTTAGGTAGAGGATGAGAAGGATGAAGACATTACGAAGACTTGTTATATATTTCTTAGAGAAAAACTTGTTTTAATGGTGATGAAAGGTATAATGGAAGAGTCTATTCATAATATAAACAATGTGTAGTGTTGTAAAACTCGGTCAACTCGGTTGTGTACTCAAAATCAGCCTATTACTGAGGTTAACCTAACCCTAACCTAGTATTAAAGATCGAAGAACCTAATCGAGCCTGTTAACATAACCCTAATCAACTTTGTTGACATCGCTATGCCAGTCTTAACCTAAACCTGATCGACGACCAAAGACGACGACTAAGCCAAGGTAAGTTATACTCTCTCAGCATTTCACTGCTTCCTCTAGTCCTCTCTATTTCTCGTCATCTTCTATTTCAGACTTTCATCAATTCACGACTATTCACTATGGAGTATCTATTTCCGATTTTAGATTATGTATGTATGTATTTTAGAGTATGTATTTATGTATTTCAAATTTAGAGCATGCATGTATGTATTTTAGACTTTAGAGTTCAGAGTATACACATATTTCTTTATTTCTCTATCTTAGTTATTTACAGTTGCACCGGTTTTGGGTAAAGCTTTCTTATCTCATATATTTTTGTTAGCATTTAACCGTCAAATTTCCTTTAATGTATGGAATATGTTATGTAGTAGGTATCCCAAAAGAAAATGTAATACTAGATTATACTTAGGTTGTTTTGTTGCATAAATCAAAACATTTATAATTTCTTTAAGGAACAAAATAAATGGGTTTTAGACTCCAATAGGATTGCTCATTTCTATTAGTGTTAATTTTCTCTAATATTTAGGTACTTGGATATTTTATGTGATTATCGTAAGTGAACCTTCTTGAGAAGTTGATTTATGAATACTAATTTGAGGGATTCATCTACAACCAATATTCTTCTATATAATACATTGTAAAATTTGTTTCTCAAGCTTGGTAGAACAATGAGGGGAGTATTTGCATGTGGTTTTAAACTCATGAAATGTTTCTTTCATTTTGACAACGCAGGGGTCGTTATGCGGTCAAAAATAAGAAAATAAACCTCACACACACTAGTATAGCGGTAGCAATGATCGATCCACAGGAGTTTGGTGGTCAAGATAGGACGATAGCTTACCAACTGTAGTGTCACGCTACATCCAGAGGGACTAACTCTATTTTTCCAAAAAATCCAACAAAAACACAATTCCAAGCAAAGTCCAAAATCCAATTCAAACATCAACTAAACTAAACCAAATCCAGTCCTAAACTATGATCACTTACTGAAATCAGAAACCAAATTCAGAATCCAGAAGCAAACAAACAATCCAATAGCATTCAAAACACATCCAAACACAATTAAAGCTAAAAAGTGCAATAAAAACATGAACTGAATGATTACTTGAATTATAAACCAAAACAGAAGATCCAATATACTGAAAATCAAAAATAAATAACCCTAGACTAAAGCTACTGGTCTGAACAATCCAGAAACACTAGGCTAGAAGCAAATTCAAACTAAGAAACATTAAACTAAAAGTGAAAACATAAGAAATACCAAGAATGGTTGTTGAAATTCCGAATCTTGAGTCAAAGAATCCTTAAGTCCACCTTAGGTTTCGATCTTCGCCTTAAGATTTCGACCTAAAGACCTCTATTTATACTTGATAAATCTGTCGATCCGCAGCGCACAAAGCTTGGAACCGCGACACGCGTATAGCCTTATCCCCGTTTTTTCGCTTTTTGAATTTACTGATCTATGACGTGGCGCGACGCGCATGCCCTCTTTCCCACGACGCGCGTGTTCATTCGACTGGTATTAACTTGATCCAAACTTCTTCCATTTTGTCCGCTTTCAATCCCTGTTTTTAACATTTTCTTGCACACAAGCACTAGCACAAAAGTGAGAAAAACCAGTATATCTATGATATAATTTCACCAAGAATAGGGTCTAACAACGACTAAAATACTTGATATTACTAGGCGTTGTCACATTTGCATATCATTTTGGGTGGATGAATGTTGTTGTAAGTAAATAACTTCAATCTTATATAAACACTTAGGACTAATTTTTTTATCTCATTAAGTGTTGAATGGGTAATTCCATAAGTGATGTGAGTATGGAGTAAGTGTTGTATACATGAAGTATGTTTCTTTTATTCAACTGAATATACATGTGAGTAAATGTCCATTTTCGCCTACCTGCCAATAGTGATGATAATGATGATGGATTAAGCATAAAGATCAACATCAATGAACAAATTGGAGCTACACTGGAAGACGAGGACTAAATGATTAATATAGTTATCAAATATAAAAGAGAGTATATATATATATATATATATATGAAGTAATTCAACATTTAAACATGTTCCTTTTTGTTTATATTTCACCTAATTTTGTTATAAACTTTAATTAACTTATGATTTTTGACATGTATAAAATTTCCCTAAAAATTATATATGGTTACCATATTCGAGTACTCTTCAAGTACTCCTTGAGTAATCCGGGTACTCGCTACTCCCTAGTCGGTCGAACGAGTAGTGAATAACGACTGCAACACTGAAGTTGTATGGATATCAATAAATATCAATTAGGTGTATCTTCTAAGTTTATCGTATTTATCTTTAATTAAATTGACTGTATAAAAATTCATATGATATGGAGTTATTGAATGACACCATTGACGATTATGAAGCCAATATGACATTGTTGGGAGACGGAAAGGGTTTGAGCCATCCTACCACTCGCCCAATGCTGATATTTATCTCTGTTAGTAAATTCCCAAGAAATATTCCCATTTTCAAATATCTGACATCGTTACATGAATACCTTGATAAAAAGATTAAGAGGAAGCTGGAGCTGATAAAATGGTTTAGAAACCATTGAAAATTAGGTTTTTATGTTGTTTGAAATAAGTTTCTAGTACTTTAGCCTATTTGTTTTTTTTTGTATGAAGGCTTATTGAACATGAAATAGAAATTATGATATTGATTATTTTGTTCTATTTTACAATTTACAATAATGTGCATGTTTATTTCTCAATGTTTGTTAATATTTATAATATGTATTATTGTTAAGTAGTTTTTGCTATTTAGTTGGATACATGTTTGTTGTTAATGTTAATAATTACAATGTTTGCAAAAACCCTTCTTGATATTATATTCGGTGCACAAGTCACAACATATATTCAGTGTTGAGAATGTATATTCCATGTCGAGAACATACATCCTACATCGAATAATTGTTCAGTTTTGTGTTGCGGTCTCCCTGAAGTTGAGTTGGTCCACCGAATATGTTTAGTGTCAAGGCGGGAAGTCTTTGATTTTGAGAGGTTTATGTTCAGTGCCAAAAACCTGAACTTCTTCAGATTTATACTTTTACAAACTAAATCCTAACTTTTTTAACAACTGTTACATATTAATAATTTTCAACATTCTCACCTTAAATGATAATTCCTGCACAACCGTCTAACAATTTCTAACACTTCGAAAAATCTCCACTTTAGGAATATTTCCAAATCTAAAAATTTAAAGCATACCACCCACATCATTGATAAAAATATTTGAGTATATCAATTACTGACAAAAGATAGTTAATACTAAACCAAGTTATAAGAAAAATAAACATGAGAGAAGTCAATGTTTGATTGGCTTGTCACGGTTTGGAGAAAAGGCAACCCTTTTCTTCAAATTTTCAAACCATTATCTGAAAATGACAATTTATCAAGGATAAAATTTTGATTCTGATCTCATTCTACTGATCATTAACCGCCCCTAGTATGTTGTGGAGTTGTTTGAGGAATAAAGTAGGATAAGCTTGCCTCTCATCAAATTTGATGAAGTATTTCTTCTGGGTGTTGCAAAACTCCGAACCTCTTTCAGGTATTGTCAGTGACAACATATCCATTCAAAAAGCTTTTGATTCCGTCAATACACTTGTTGGTATCCATGTATATTGGCTCATACAAACTCACTTAGCTCTAGATACAATGAGGCAAAAGTCACTTATCAACTTCATATCATAAAACCTTAATCTTTTGAAGCAATTTTCATAGATTTGCTATTTCTCAAGGAAAATCAAGGTTCTAAATGGCGTGAGGCGTGACGTGGCGGCAATGTCAAGCCTCAAGTTTTACGAGCCTTGGCGAGTAATGACGTTTTTTAGGGCGTGATGTAAGGTGGCAATTTTATATGAATAATATAATTATATTATATATAAATATAGATTTATATAAAACATATGAGGTTTTTAGAAGTGTTTTATCAATAATTAATAACAAAAAGTTAACGAAAAATATCAAAAACTCAAATGTTTTATGTCCAATCAAGAAATGCAAGAAAAAGAAGAAAAAACGGGTCGCAATACTAAAAACTCGCGCCATGGCACGCCATGGCTCGCCTTTTCACGCGCCACGCCTAGCCACGCCGCCATGAGGGTTTTCGGGACGGCAGAGCCGCGCCTCATGACAACGCCTAGTGATATTACATATTTTAGTCGTTGTTGAGCCCTATTCTTAGTGAAATTATATCATATATATCGTGGTATTCTCACTTTTCGTGCCAGTACTTGTTTGGAAGAAAATAATGAAAATAGGGACCAAAGGCGTACAAATTGGAAGAAGTTTGGAGAAGAAGGAAAAATCAGGAAAAAACGTATGCGCGCCGCGGAAATCAAGAAGGCGCGACGCGGATACAAGGCGGTGGAACAAATTCAAAGTCCGAAGAAACGGGGATAAAGCCTTACTCGCGCTGCGGAAACCATATATGCGCGGCGCGGTTGCGTAAAATTTGCAACTATAAATAGAGGTGTTTTCAGCCGAAAACCCGAGCAAAACCCTGGTAAAAAATCGACCGTAAAGGCTCTTTGACTCCAATAACTCGTTTCCAGCAACTACCTTTTCGTATTTCAGGTTTTTATGTTTAATTTCGTTTTAGTTTATTAGTTAGCATTAGTGGCTAGGGTTTGTGGGAGTGACAACCACTGACCTTGAGCATTTCATTTACTGTTTTTCAGTTCTTGTTACTGTATTGGATGATTGGAACCTGTTTTGGGTTTATAATAAGCATTTGGTTACAAGTAATATTGGTTTTTCGGTGTTTGATGCTTGATATTGGATTGTGTGTGTTTGTTTGATGTTTGGATGTGTTTATGACCTTGTTGGGACTGTTTTTCCTTGCTAATTTCAGTAGCCAACTAGGTTAGCTTTTAGGTTTGGACTCTAGCCAGTAACTGTCATTTGGACTTTTAGTTATTGATTCAGTTCATGCCTTGTGATTGTTTGGTTTCTTTGTTTGCCTTTGTTGCTTCTGAAGCAGAGATGTACTTCTGATTTCAGAAAGTAACTAGGTTTGAGTTGAAGCTTAGCTTAGTCTATGCTTGTTTTGAGATTGTTTAGTTTTATGTTTTCGGGTATCAGTAGTCAAAAGTGTAGGAACTAAGTCCTCTGACTATAGCGTGACACTATAGTTGGTAATCTATCACCTGACTTGACCACGTAACTCCTGCGGATCGACCCTGACTTCCACTGTGCTAAGTGTGTGTGTTAGGTTTTTTTCTTATTTTTGATCGCATGACGACCGCTGCGATGTCACCTCACGCCATGGCACGCCTTGAGGCACGCCATGACGCGCCTTTTAGAACACTGAGGAAAATATAATACATCAGGTGTATGATATCACTTTGATTTATTTGTGCAAAGTTAGCTTCAACAAAAACACACTCCATGTTGGTCAACCCAGTAACATGGAAAACAGAATAGGGCTTGTGATCATGCAACCGCATTGTCAAATGCCTCACCTTTGTTATTTTGTGATCATATCATACTTATCTTAGGTCAAGACTTGAACTCATAAAACTCTTGTAACCTCAAAGGAAACCTCTTAAATAATAAGTAGTAGGTTTCTCTCATAATCCAAGACTATTGATTCTTTTTTTCCTGAGGTGAAGGTGGTATATCCCATGTCTTAAGAATTCCAACTAGCTTAAAAGGAGTTCTAATATGGCTGATTATACAAGGATAGTCTATTTTCTAATAGGAAATATTTGGATTTAAAGATTTCTATACCATATACTTCATTGGGAAAACAATGAATTTAATCTATGATGGACATCTAATTTTCCCAAGTGTAGAAGTATCACCAGTAACAATGTCTACTTAAATTTTCAAAATCATTTTCTCAACTTCCCTGGAAAGTGCTTCGTCTATCAGTCTTGATTGGTTAAAGTATTTATCAATTAGGTCTTTTTGACATAAATGTTTTAAATTTGTTGCTATCTAAACGTTCTTATTAAGCTGAATCACTTTAATAGGACGTCTTACTTCTTCTTTTTGTTAGAAAACTCAAGAATTCAACATTTTGATTTATAGGGAGGGCTTACCAGATGCTCTATGAACGAAACACCTTTGGTTGTGTTTGTTGGTGGAAACACCCTTGACTCTTGAATCAATCTCCTATTGACAACAATCTGTTCAGCAAATAGATCCTTTATACCATTCTTTAGATATTCTCAATTGGTTTGCGTACATTGGGATTTTGGGGGATATTTGGTTGTTTTCCCTTCATTATTGTCCACACATCATGAATCCTTTTACATTCAGCATCTGTAAGATTTATTAGAAAAATCTACATTACCCTCGTTGCTGACCCCTGACATATCTTACTGTATAAACACTAATTAAATATGGGGATGATGTTAAAAAGAAGGCAATAAACCTATAGTAGTATGTGTCTTGTGAAAATAATCTCTTTTAGAATTATCGAAAATGATGTATCTTAAATCAGGACATGCGTTTCAAAAATGGTGGTAAAATAAGGTAAGGAACCTATAGTCTTATTAGTACCTGCCTTGTATTTTTTAGGTTGAAGCTATATAATAACTTGATTGACTTCACTAATTCCACTATCATCTTTGGTGTTCCCAAGTTGAGCTATAACCCATGCAACCTCATCAGTTTGGATGTTGCTTAAATGACCATTCTTTGCTACATCATCCTTTAAGCTTACAAATACTTTCTTTGATTGGTTGATAATTTCTTTAAAATCTTTTGTTGCCTTTGTGAATTTCTTAGCTTTAGCAACCATGGTATCTCGAGTAGCTTTAATAGAGAACTGAATTAGCTCAAGTTAGGATTTCATTGTATTTAGCTGTTCCTATACAAATTTATTAAAGTCTACAAGAGGGTTAGCAAAAGCAACTCGTTTTGTAGGAGTGGAAATTAAAGGATGCATAATGGTTTTGAGAAACTATGTTTGAGATATGGTTCTCAAGTTTTTTTCTAAATAACTACTAATTAATATCAATAACAATATTAAAAATTATATCATGGTCAAGATTGAAAGATAAAATAAATAGATGCTTGATATTATATAAGATTATGATAAATGATATATATATATATATATATATATATATATATATATATATATATATATATATATATATATATATATATATATATATGACAACATTTCAAATTTGGTCCCTACATCTTGTCATTTTCTTTGGGTTTGGTCCAATAACTTTCAAATTTGCAAATTTCGTCCCTATGAGCAGGTTTTGTCCGTGTAGATAATAGGTATTTCAGTCTTTTTTTTACTTTATCATATTTCTCACATCCTATTAGACTTTTTAAACCCCTAATTTTTCACTGCATATTTCTTCCATGTGCCGCTTTTCTCCCTCGTTCAAGTTCTAATACAGGCCAAACCCTAAATTTAAGTTCACAATCATCATTCAAGCTCCTTCTATTATCCTTTTGCAGAAGACTAATTTCAGATGACATTGTCTTCTAATCCAAGGTATTAATTTGAACTTTTGTATTTGTTTCTTTCAACATTAAACCTTTTATAAAACATATACGTTTGCGAAAAAAGCATAAACCCTAAAGGTTGAAGCTTTTGCAATATATCTATCAAAAGTTCTAAACCAAAAAAGCTTAGTCCTACACCTTTAACCTTGGCGGACCCTCTCAAGAAATGCCATCCTTTAGTCCACTCTTAGACCAAGCACCTCCAACAGATTGTTCAACACCAAAAGAAGCCACACATATTTATCCATAGAACCATCTAGATAAAGTTGTGAGATGCATCTTGTGGTACAATAGGGGAACCGACGTAGCTGCTCCAACATCACCCTCTTATCTTTATATGGTTAAAAGACATCCTTGCATAGTCCCTAAACTAGTTTTTGTTTCTTCAAATACTTTGATATATTGTGTTATATTTTACTGATTATGTCAAAGTTGAATATGATTATTGTCGCCATTGCTTGCTAGTTTGAATGAGATTTTGATTTTTAGGGGATGGTTGTTTATAAAGGTAATTTGTGTTTGATTTCTAGGTGTGGTTGTATATAAGGATAATTTGGGTCAATACGCATTAATTGATTTGATATTGAAAAGACCATTAATAGATAGTAATAATTGTTTAAAAATTAGTTTTCGTTGTTTATGATAATAATAATTGCATACATACGTATACCCTAGCATCATTTTTGTATACGCTTGCATTTTGAGTATTATGAACATTTTGAGCAATATGTTTTCATATTTTAGGTTCAATAAGACTAACATCTACCTCACCCTTAAAGGTTACAAGCAACAAATTGCCTCCCACTTTGTAGAGGAGATCAAGAAGCTTAATGGAATAAAGTCTTTTTTTGATGATGAAAAGGCTTGTTTATTTGTTGATGAAGAATTTAAGGTCAAACAGTTGGAAGTCATGCATGTAGATCCAAAGACTAACTTAATGTATTCCGCAATGATATACCATGTTAAGTAAATGAATGTGATTTAGAGTTAAAGACTAATATTGATAAAGTTGTTGAAAGTTTAGAGAGACAATAATGATTACGAGTTATTTGTGGCAACTTATAATTCTTTCCGAAGTTATTTCAGGGTGGACGTAGTCAAGCTGGTGGTCATGGAAGGAAGGAACTTGATTTTTTAATTTGATATATTTTGTTTTTTTAAAGTAATTTGATGTTTTTTCCGGAGATAAGTGATGAATGTGGTATAAACAATGATAATCTTTTAGTTCCAGTTCCATATTATGTTATTTGGGAGGGTAATTTATGCACTTTGTTGATTTTGGATGATAATGTATGCGCTTTGTTAATGCATTTTATTAAATGTACAGAGCTTTTTTAGATATTATTTCAAATTTAGTGTTTATGGTTTTTCTTATTTTTTTATTCCAGTCCAACAAATAAAAAGATCGAAATATCTTTACTTGAGGGGCACTCGGTTAGGGGGAGGGGGGGAGGGTGTGTTAACTGATGAGAGTTAACGTTTGTTATCCCGAGTGACCAAATCCAAAACAAAACATGCTCATAAGAACAAGCTCTATAATTTTAAATATTGTTAGGCCAAATCCAAAGAAAATAAGAACTACATTATCTAAGTTTACAATTTTATCTAAAATAATATAAGATATATACACAATCAAATTGATAAAATAAAATATAAATCTATATTGATTCAATATATTAATATCAATTTTGCTTCTATTATTAACCTACAAGTTAATGAAGTAGATGCCTTTAATTAAATATTTTAAATTATACAATTACAGAGAAATAAGCTCATCTGGTCAACCTTGAGAGCCCCTTCCCTTTTCTTTGGCTAGTCTCACCATTGAGTAGAGAGAGAAAGATTGCTTTCAGACACTCAAGAAAGAGAAAGAAAGAGAGAGAGAGAGAAAGAATCAGACACATACATACATAAACTTTTAGAGAGAGATTCAGATATATACATACAAAGTTTTATAGAGAGAGAGATATTGATCGGAGAGAGAGAGAGAGAAGGGGGCAAAGGTGCAGCATTTGGTCTCTGCAATACTTAGCAAACTCTCCTTTATTAAAGCGTCTCCGGTCTTCATCTTGTCCCCCATCCACCTTTTCCGGCAACTTGTATTTTATAAAATTAATTTTGTCCATTGGTTTTTTTGTTACCGGCGTGTTACGCCGGCACACACCGCCGGTCATCTGATTTTAGGCGTTTTCTCCGAAGAACAGTTCTCGCAGCTGGAATAACAAGCCTGTATAGTCAAACATCTTTTGGATTTGATTTATAGGAAACGTAAGCCCCGATGGATCTATGGCGGTAGGAATCTCCGGTCACCTATTATAAGACTACGGCGATCGGTGATTTCGTTACAGCTAGCAATGAAGACACCTGCAAACAGTTCCGGATCCACTTTAACAACGGCGAATCCTGGCGAAGGTCAGCTCGATATCCTCTCTCTCATCTTAAATACTTATCCATAACATAAAATTTGTTTGAAATTCTACTTTCACTTAGATGATTGTTATACTAATGTATTGGACCTTCATGGCGATTTCAATCTGTTTTACGGAAACTTTCTAAATCTCCGACCGGTTGGACTTTTTTACTAGTTTTTTATATATTAAAAATGCAGTAAAGTTCCTTTCTATGATAATTTCCTTTATTCACTTTCATATTCTCGAAATAGGTGGAGAGAAGAACCGGATAATAAATCCGGAGCTATGGCAGGCCTGTGCCGGACCTCTGGTCAACTTACCGGCGGCTGGGACCCACGTCGTCTATTTCCCACAAGGCCACAGCGAACAGGTTTCCTTTTCGCTTTCCTAATTTTTGCTATCTTGCGCCTATACAGACTAACGTAAGCCAATACTCGAACAAATTCCTAGGTTTCCATCCTTTTCATTTAGTTAGCAATTTTAATAGGATTTCATTAGAACAAATTCACTGTTTAGACGATGTACAACTCTTGATGCTGGACGTACAACTACCCCAAGCAGTACTTTCTATCGGACACTTTTCCGGCCAGAAATTAGATATTATACAATAGATAAGTTGCTACAATATTTGTGTTGCAGACGATAGTGATAGAGCACTAGCATTTGGTTGAACAGTTGTACCGTACAACTGCTTAATGCATACGAAAAAGAGGAAAACGAGATTGATATCAAATTTTGGAATCATTGTACAGTGGGTAGTTGGTAATAGCGTTGCAAAATTAATATTATTTTGGGAAAAGAATATTTGTTTGTACCAAGGTATAAATATAGTAAACGTTTACAATACAGTCTTGTAAAAGTTATTTTCTAGTTATTATATATTTTATGTTTCAGTATTTTTTGCCCATGAAGCTCGATTTCCTTCCAAAAATAGAAAGTGACAAGCTTGCCTTTTAAAAGTATATTATGTTACACCCGTAAAAAAACATGTCAAGTTTAAGGAAAGTAACGGGAATTTAAAAAAAAATGGGACACATTTTAGGAGAAAAAAGGAAACTTTAGAAAGCGTTGGTATATTTATTTCTTAAAGGATAATAGGAGACGTATATTTTCATGTAAAAATAATTAAATAAATATATCTTTTTTTATTAAAAAAGGGTATAAAAGAATAAATTAATTGTAGATCTGCTAAATGCACATGTTACAGTGATGGTTGGTTAGACGGAACTTTCTTCCCTGCAACTTCTCTTTATCTTTACTACCATAATTTCAAGCCAATTAAAGCTTTGATTTATTTTGTCCTTTTTTGATGCAAAATACATGCACATGCTTTCGTGTGGGACCCACGTGCGATCTCCTTGTCAAAATAAATCTTGGACCTCAAATTACCAAATTGCTCTCCATATCTCGGATTATTATCATTTTGATTTTTGGTCCAAAAGATTTTTATTTAAACGATTGTTGCAACAATTAATCATACAATTCGATCCCCATAAAATCTAAAATATTATATGATTCTAATAGAAATAAATAAAATCAGCAACTTAAACACCTTGTTCTAATTTTATTAAGCTAAATGCAAGCAATAGCAACCAACTTCATTTATTTATGTATTATATCATCTTACTTTCATTTCTTGCTATTTATTACAACATGTTCACTCAATTTCTTTTCTTATTAAGATCTTTTACTTTGAAAACTATAGTCAATTACTTTGTAATCCGTCAACAATCATTTGACCTAAATAACATCAATAATAATATAATATTTAATTATTATTTCGCAATACATGTTTTCAGGTTGCTGCATCTATGAAGAAGGACGTAGATGCTCAAATTCCAAATTACCCCAATCTTCAGTCAAAATTACTATGCATCCTTCATAACGTCACATTACATGTACGCTTAAAACCATAAACTCCATAAAATTTTATTTTATTCATTTATATTTATTTATTCCAAAAACATATACTTTCAGGCCGATACAGAAACAGACGAAGTATACGCTCAAATGACCCTTCAACCAGTTCCTTCGGTATTTTATATTTACCTTGCCTTTTTAAATTTAGCACAAAATTAGTTTGCGAAATAAAATAAATAATCATTTACATTTATTTTCAGTTCGATAAAGAAGCATTATTGAGGTCGGATCTTTTAATGAAAGCACACAAACCACAAACGGAGTTTTTTTGTAAAACTTTAACAGCAAGCGATACAAGCACTCATGGAGGCTTTTCTGTTCCTCGTAGAGCAGCTGAAAAAATCTTCCCGCCACTTGTAAGTAAAGAGGCAGATTAATTGACTAAAATAATTAATAAAAAAATTAAGTAATTTTTATTTAATTTTTTCTTAGGATTTTTCGATGCAACCACCTGCACAAGAACTCGTGGCCCGGGATTTACACGACAATGTATGGACGTTTCGTCATATTTATCGCGGTAAGTTCTTAATTCATTAAAACTTTTATAATTTTTTTTTTTGTTTTTTTGGTTTAATGAAAAAAATATAAAAATTCAGGGCAACCGAAACGACACTTGTTGACAACCGGATGGAGTCTTTTTGTTAGTGGGAAGAGGCTTTTTGCGGGAGATTCGGTTTTGTTTATAAGGTAATTCTATTTTCCATCGTCGTTTTATAAAAACTTTGTAACTTTTTTTATTTGTAATATCTTGTATGGTTATTTATTATATGTTTTTGAATAGGGATGAAAAACAACAACTTTTATTGGGTATTAGAAGAGCCAATAGACAACCAGCTAATCTTTCATCATCAGTTTTGTCAAGTGATAGTATGCATATTGGAATATTGGCTGCAGCTGCACATGCAGCTGCAAACAATAGTCCTTTTACCGTGTTCTATAATCCAAGGTAACCGACTTTCGTTTATTTGTTTATTATAGCATCCTACTTTGATATCTACTATGAAAAATCAGTTACCATGTTTGATGTGAATAGGAGAAAAGATGTATATGTGCTTCTCAGCCTCATCATTGAAAATTCAAAATTTTTTAATCTTTTAAAACAGGGCTAGTCCGTCGGAATTTGTGATTCCGTTAGCCAAGTACTACAAATCCGTTTGCAGTAACCAAATATCCCTCGGAATGCGATTCCGAATGATGTTTGAGACTGAAGAGTCGGGAACAAGAAGGTATATGGGAACGATTACGGGTATTAGTGATCTTGATGGTGTGAGATGGAAGAACTCACAATGGCGTAACCTACAGGTATGTACATATAATGTAATATTATATCTATATTGACATATTTTGGATTAAGGCTGTGTTTGATAGCCTCTAATCTGAATGATTAAGAGGCTCTGAATGATTAAGAGGCTCTGAATGGTTCAGACTGTTTGATACGCAAAAATACCACATCTGAATGAAACAGAACCTCTTAATGGGCTCTGAATCATTAAGAGAGAGAGAGAGAGAAATGAATCTGAATGGGCTCTAAATGGTTCAGACCTCTAAATGATTCAGATCTGAATGCTACCAAACACAGACTAAGGCTGTGTTTGATAGCATCTGAATCATTCAGAGGTCTGAGTATTATTTAGAGGCTCTTACTCATTCAGACTTGTCTCCATCCCTTAATAGTTCAGAGGCCATTAAGAGGCTCTTACTCATTCAGATGTGATAAATTTACGAATCAAACGTTCTTATTCATTTAGAGTCTCTTAATCATTTAGATTAAGAGGCTATCAAACACAGCCTAAGGCTTTGTTTGGCGTGCTAGCTGAAAAGCTAGCTCATCGAAAAGCTAGTTTATACGCTACTTTTGTGGTCTTACCAAACATTAAATTGCAATAAACTCAAAAAATAAGCTAGCTTATGCACGCCAAACAGCTAGCTATGTTTAGCGCGCCACAGCTAGTTAATTTTCGAGCTCTTTTAGGTTGGTTATTTGCAAGCCAAAAAGCAGCTTATAAGCTAGCTTTTTAAAAAGCTACTCAGACTAACGTGTTTCAAGGAGCTGATGAAGCTTTTTTTCAAATTTTCCAAATATACCCTTAATTAATTATAAAAACTCTTTTTTCTACATGCCATTTTTGTTTTTTTATCGGCTAAGAGCTACTTTTCCCGACATAGCCTAAATAAAGTAGTTATTATCATAATTAATTTATCATCTTGAGTAGGTTGGCTGGGATGAAGCAACCGCAGGGGAAAGGCGCAACCGTGTCTCGGTTTGGGAGATTGAACCGGTTACCGCCCCGTTTTTCATCTGCCCGACAACACCATTTTACCAACCAAAACGTCCAAGACAAGGGATGCTAGGTACAATCTCCATAGTAACGTTATTTATTATAGCTTCTTACTTTCATTATTTCTTGTTACAACATTTTACTTCAAAATTTACACAATAATAGAAATGCATTCAAATACAAGGAAACTTTCATTGCTTAAATGGGTAGATTCTTCAAAGTACAGTAGTTTTGATAAGAAAAAATTGGAAGCATGCTATAATAGAATGAAATGAAAGTAAGATGCTTTAAATGAATTACTTTTTCTTGCATTTCGCCCATTTTTCAGAATATTTTAAATGAATTTCAAAAAAAAAAAAATTCATTGTAATTGTTATTTGTACTTGAACGGGCTTTTATAATGCTTCATTTTCTATTTTTTGTAAATGAAAATTTCATTAAATTACAATTGAACGATGTGTAAAGTAGAGTTAAAAACTAAAAAGTAAAACCTATACATTCTATTTACATATCACATAAAAAATTCATCATATCCGACAAGCCAACAAAACATGAATGACTCATTCCCACCTTGCTTATTCCAATTTATTCATTCATCATTCCATTCCATTCCATCCAATTAAACTTGATATCTAAATTGACAGGTGATGAATCCGTGGATCTTGACAACATATACAAAAGAACAATGCCATGGATTGGTGAAGATATGTCCATGAAAGATCCGGGTCTAAGCTTAGTTCAATGGATGAACATGCAGCAGAATTCATCTCTCGCTAACCAAATTCAACCCAATTACTTAAACCCTTTACCAGGTTCAGTTCTCCAAAACTACAATGGACAAGATCTTTCGCGACAGTTGGGTTTGCAACCGTCACAAATGTTCACCCAAAACAACCTACAATTCAACAACCAACACCTCCAAAAGCCACCACAACCCACCGCCACAAACCCACCACCCATGATGGTGCAACCGCCACAGTTCATAGACCTGACACAACAAACCGCTAGACAAAATTTAATCAACCAAACCCAAATTCAATCTCAAAATGTCCTTCAGCAACAGTCGGCAATTCAAAACCTTCAACAGCAACAGCAGATGACGGCGGCTGCGGTGGTGGTGGTCAACCAAAGTCAACAGAAAAACACCATGCAAAACCAGTTTCCCGATCATCAAATTAGTCAAAAGATGCCGGAAAATCAGATGCAACTTCTACAAAAGCTTCATCAACAGCAACAATCGCTTTTAGCGCAACAAGGGAGCAATTTGGATGTATCACAAAGCTTTCCGAGGTCAATTCCAACCACGCAAATGACTGAAATGCCCTCGCAAACACCAATCGCGTCAATACCTCAACAAATACAGAGAAACAATAATAACAACGAATCGAATTTTCGATTTTCTCATCTTTCTCAGCAAACGAAGGTCACAGGGCAAACCAATCAGCTCTCGACAAATGGCAGTAGTTTGTTAACCGGAACTGTAAACGGTCAATCTGGAATTAGCGACGACGTTCCATCGTGTTCCACATCGCCGTCAACTAATAACTCCCCAAACATGGTGGTTCCGATGATGAATGGCGGTTCTGGAATCAACACCAGCGGATTAGAAATGATATCGGGAAATGGCAATTTCGGTAAACTACAGCAAAAAGCGGAAGTGAAACCTTCGGTTGACGTTACCAAGATTCAAAACCAAGGGTTTTTAGCCCCACAGACGTATTTACATAATCTCACGGGTCCCCAAATGGACTATTTAGACAGTTCTTCATCAGCGACTTCCGTTTGCCTTTCCCAAAACCAAATATCGTTCAACTCACAACCATTGCCGTTTAGAGACACGATTCAAGATGGCGAAGTTCAAAACGACTCAATCACAGATATTCCGTTTGGGGTAGCGATGGATAACCGGTTGGAAATGGCGTCGATGATTCCTGACCCTTTGATTACGAAAGGAATGATGGGATCCGGTAAAGATTTTCAAAGTAATTTGACTTCAGCGGGAGGTATGATTTCGAACTATGAAAACCCTACGAAGGAGACTCAACCGGAACTCTCTTCTTCCATGGTTTCTCAGTCGTTTGGTGTTCCTGATATGACTTTTAATTCCATCGATTCGACTATAAATGATGGCGGGTTATTAAACGGCGGTGTTTGGGCCCCACCTCCACAACCGTTTCAGAGAATGCGAACGTATACCAAGGTTCGATGTTAAACTAATTGTGCTCCTTTTGTTGCACGATACTAGACATGTCTCATTTTTTTTATGGGACAAAAAATTGTAATATAGAAATCAGAATGTGTCTCATCTTTTTAGGTGGGACATAAAATTGCAATTTTTGTCTAATCTTTCTAGACGAGACAAAAATTACAATCTTTCTGGTGCACGTTAACGTGCACCAGATGCTGATGCGGTACAACTTGTCTGTCTGGGAGTGTTAAAGACGTATAACTGTGATTTTTTTGGATTCGTGTAGGTGTACAAGAGAGGAGCAGTTGGAAGATCTATTGATATTACTGCATATTCGGGCTATAATGAGCTTAAACATGACCTGGCTCGAAGGTTTGGTATCGAGGGTCAATTGGAAGATAGACAAAGAGTTGGGTGGAAACTTGTGTATGTGGATCATGAGAATGATGTTCTCCTTGTGGGAGATGATCCTTGGGAGTAAGATCCACTATATACTTGATGCAAATCTATTTCTTGCATTTAACCGTGTCTTATATTTAGTTATTTACATCTTTGGTTTTCTTATATTTCAGAGAATTTGTAAACTGTGTACGTTGCATCAAGATTTTATCTCCTCAAGAAGTCCAACAAATGAGCTTAGATGGCGATTTTGGGGGGAATAATGTTGTTCCGAATCAAGCTTGTAGTAGTTCGGGTGGTGGAAAAGTGTAAAAAAGAAGTTTGTGTTTTCAAGTTTTAACCACTAGGAAATTCTTCTTAATTACGGGTATTGTTAGTCAGGCATGGATTGGGAGTTATTTAGCCGTTAATGGATCCACAATCTTGGAAGTCTGAGAGAATTTGAAGGAGCGGTTGTTAGTTGTTGAACTTGTCTCGCATAGACAACCCTGATTGTTGCAGAATTTCTGTTTCTATTAGTACAGAAAATATCATTATCCATTTGTACAAATAAATACTTAGACTTGTTGTTCATGAGTTTATGTTTTAAGTCTTTTAATGGGAGAATTGATTATCGCTTAAATTACGCAAATTTACACGGGCTATGGTGTAAATGCATCAATTGTCTTGAAGGAACATCGAGTGTTCTAGCTTGTACTTCTAGGTTTTTTTTTTTTTTTTTTTCCTTAAATGTGTATATATTCTCATTGTTGCTACAGAATAGTATCTTGTTTGGTTGTACGGATTTAAATTAATTGGATAACATTGGGCCTACTAATGGTCTACACGATCATATGAATAATATTTAAACAGTATTCTAGAATGGGGTAGTTAATTATCGTTTTACTGGTGAACCCATGATGCTTTCAAACTATACATTGACCCTTTGGTGGGTTATTAAGGTGTTGATGTGATGTTCTTAATTCAAAGTATGTTATGAAGTTTCAAACTAAGACAAAAATAAGCGATTTATGACTCGGTGACCTTTTTAACCGGTTATTGTTTTATTTGTTTTTCTAATACTTGACTAAACACTCCATGACAGGGACCATTAATGGAGTTCTGCGTCCATGAACTATTTGTTTTGAACCCTTTTGACGGTCGTACAACAATCCAACATCAACAATGCTAGATGGGCCGTGCTTGATTAGGTTTGTAAGACCGTTGACGTGATAGTGTATAAACAGTTAATATCATTAGCAGTTATGTTGCCTTTGTTACACGTGCACATCATGTGAATCTGTTAGCTGTTAGAATAGTCTGTTACAGTAACTCAATGAGTTAGTTAGTTTGTTTGGTATGAGTCAGCTCACTATAAAGTCTGTGTAATAACTTTCCCTTTGTAACAGTTAGAAGAATAATGAGAACTCTCTCTCAATTCGTTGCTTCTTCTTCACGAACTAACATGGTATCAGAGCTGAAATGCTCGAATCACTGTCTCAACTAAATCTTCAATTTCATTCTTCCGCGTTCAATCGATCGGTTCAATTTAATCCTTCACTTTATAATCAAATTCAACCTGTTCGTATTAAATCACGATGTCTGGATCTGTTCCTCCTTCATCAACCTCAAATTCAAATCACACAATCACATCTCTTGATCCTCTTTATCTGCATCCGTCAGATCATCCAGGGATGATTCTCGTTGCAAAGCAATTTGACGGATCAAATTTTGGTTCCTAGAAGAAAGCAATCGCAATATCTTTATTTGCTAAGAATAAACTTGGTTTCGTCAATGGAAAGGTTCCTAAACCTTCTTCTCTTAATGTGTTAGCTAGTGACATTGCTGAATCAGTGTTATATTCTTCAACAGCTGAAGTAATATGGAAAGATCTACGAGATAGATTTGGTCAATCCAATGGCGCCAAATTGTATCAATTACAGAAAAAAATCTCAGATCTAACTCAAGGATCAAATGATTTAGCAACTTATTTTACAAAATTGAAGAAACTTTGGGATGAATTGAATTCTATTTCAACAATTCCAAATTGCACTTGTGGAGCTGCTCACGAGATGCAAACTTCTCAACAAGATCAACAACTTCTCAAATTTCTCATGGGGCTGAATAGCGACTATAACACAACTCGCGGCAACATTCTTATGGTGAATCCTCTTCCATCAATTACTAAGGCATACGCCTTACTCATTCAAGATGAGAAACAACGTGAGGTATACTCTCCGTCTCATTTCAATTCTGAGTCTGCATCTATGAATGTCAAGGTCAACAATAATGGCAGACAATTCAACAATAATTACAGTCCAGCAGATAGTTCAAGCAACGTGGCAAACGTTTCGTCTGTCAACTAGTTCATCTTTGAGTCAGATCACATATGTATAACTCGAAATGTGAATTTTATCTGCTAGTAATCACACATAACACAAAGCGTGAATCAGAATCAAACTTAAATTTATTATGCCAAAATAATCCCTTGCCTGTCACAGCAATACATCACGAATATATATACAGTTTACATAGAGATAATTACCAATTGGGCCTAAACAATAATAAGTACAAATGGGCTAAATACAATATAGCTTATATACACTACCCCCCCCCCCCCCCCGCGGGAGTTTCAACGTGGTGGCGAGCCAGAACATTTAAACTAGAGCAAAAACCTGAGAAAAGAGATGTGAGAAGGTCTTTGGTGAAAATGTCAGCGTACTGAGTAGATGAAGGCACATGAAGAACACGAATCTGTCCCCGAGCAACTTAGTCACGAACAAAGTGTATGTCAATCTCTTTGTGCTTAGTTCGTTGATGATTGGCTAGGTTCGTAGACATGTACACAACACTGATATTGATGTCACCGTAGATAACGGAGGCTTTGTTGGTCGAGCAACACAATTCACAAAAGAGATTCTGGATCCAGCTGACTTCGGCGACTGCGTTGGCAACCCCACGGTATTCGGCCTCTGCACTTGAGCGAGAAACAACCCCTTGACGTTTGGAGGACCAAGATATGAGGTTGTTTCCTAGGAATACGCAATACCCAGATGTAGATCGTCGTGTGGACGACCATCCCCCCAATCTGCATCAGAATAGGCAACAAGTTGAACAGAGGAAGAAACATGAATCTGAAGGCCATGATCAATAGTGCCACGGATGTACCGTAGTATACGCTTGATGGCATGAAGGTGCTGCTTGCGTGGGTCATGCATGAATAAGCATATCTGCTGAACAACAAACGCAATGTCTGGTCTGGTGAAGGTCAGGTACTGGAGGGCACCGGCTAGGCTGTGGTATAAAGAAGGGTCGAACACAGTGGGGCCGGTGGAGTGCAGTTTCTGGGTCGCCTCAGCGGGAGTACGACATGGGTTGTAGTTTAACATGTTCTCCAGCTCCAATATATCAGTGGCATATTTTGTTGGATTAGGTGTCTAAGCCATGACTTATAAATTCTATTTATCTTATTAATTGAAGCAAAGTCCATTTGGGTTGCCCTCATAGCTGGAGGATTATGTAGAGTCAAGTAGAGAGAAATGTTGATTTATTAATTGTTTGATAAACCAACAGATTTAAAATAAATAGTTTATTGATATATTAAAGTGATAATATATTAATTAGAAACTATAATAATTAATTAGAAATTAATCTAGAATTAAGTGGATTTAATTTAGTGATTAATTTAATTAATTAAAAGTGCAGGGACTGGTTTGTATTAATTCAATAGTTGAATAACTGATCAGCCAATGAGAGGGGCCAAAGTTGGCGTGAATATGGAGGTCACCTCCATATTGGCGAAACCCTGATTAGGGTTTAAAAGCCTTGGTCCAAATGGTCAACAGGCTTGCCCATTAAGGAGGCTCCTCTAGGGTTTTGACTGTAACCCTTGGAGGCTATAAAAGGAACCTCCTGGCCATCCCAAAACCTGCGCCATCTCTCTGTCTCTTTGGAACTCTGCTGTCTTCTCTCCTCCATTGCTTGGGTGTGACTCCATTTGAGGTAGGAAACTTTTGCTGCTAGCTTCTGGATCAAGAATCAAAGGTTGGTTTTCTTGAGTTTAATCTTTAGAAATTATTGTTGGCCTTAGGTATTTGTTATATGTTCATAAGATAGAAAAACATAGATCCTCAATTAGGTTGCATGTGAACTTAGGATTTCTAGTTCATTGTTTGCTTAAAACCTTTCAGTGGTATCAGAGCCTGCTTGTTTTTCTATGTGAATTGCTATAACTGTTTTTGTTTGGTTGATGGGTTGATCGAAATTTAGTGGCTAGGGTTTTGAAAAACCCTAGCCTCCTCCCCCCTTCTGCGATTTTTTGCCATGCTTGGAAAGTAGGTTGTTATTTTTGGTAATTGCTGATTAATTAAATAATTGGAACCCTTTATCCATTGTTTGCAATTTTCGAGAATTAGGGATAAAGATATGTAATTAATTTGATTAATTTTGTGATGCCTATCTTTGATTTAATTAATAGTTTAATTAAAAGATAAATTAAATCACTTAAAGGTTTAAATTTAATTTTTAAAATTATATGATAATTTGCGAAAATTAAAGGATTAAATCTTAAATATTTTAATAAGATTAAAATACATCTTATACATAGTATAATTAAAAGTTAATATTATTTGTATAAGATAAAACTGGTTAGTCTTACCGTTAGTAGGCCTCATTCATAAAACTGTCCTATAAAGAGGGTATAAGGCGACTACCTATAAAATGGTAGTCTAATGGGTGTCCACTCTCACCCACCGCTCTCATGGTCAGTCGAGTGTCGTTAGCCGAACGGGTTTGATAGAACCGCTTAAGCCTCTTAAAAGTATAATGCTATAATTGAAAGTACTAAAACCATTAACAAAATCCCAATCTAGTTACTTTAGGTTAAAAATGTGAACTGATGCTAATCTATGGAATTGCACATTGCAATTTATGAAACATTGGTGGAGCGCGTGTGGTTAACCGGCACACCAATAGGGGTTCATAAAGAGTTGCAATGGGTTTCTCGATCTTACCATTGTTGATGGAGCGTGTGTGGTTAACCGGCACGTCAATTTGAGATTGTGATTGACTTTAAGAGTACCAAGCTAATTTGCATGGTTATTCACACCCGGTTTGTGATCCTCGGTATCCCAGTCACAAACAGTGGGGCATTCCCGAGATTAAAACATGCTATTGAACAGTTCAATAAATCTCAAAAGAAACTAGGAATTCCATTATAATATGATTATGTTTCCGCGGTGGAATTGGCTGAATCGTCATTCGCCTACCTTTATAAAATTTACAAATAGATTACGACATCCCTCTTCTATATTGTGAATTGTTATAGTTGGGTCCTAGCCTCATTATTATAATTGGGTTAATTCTAAGGATCATATTTATATATCTAATTAAAACTATATTCTTTTATAGATGTCTTCTACTGACCAATCCGTTACCCACTCAAACTCCAGTAATGTCACTTCAATCCTCTCGTTATGTTCCAAAGTGCAATTGGATGGCACGAACTATAACGACTGCATCAGAAACATCAAGATGGCTCTAAGGTTTGAAAACAAAGAGTATGTTCTCGAGACTGAACTAGTTGAAGTTGACCCATATACTGCTACTCCCGAGGAAGTTGCATCATTTTAAAACACTCTGATGATGCGACCAAAGTGGCCTGCATCATGATTGCTACCATGAATCCTAAATTGCAAAGAATCTAGAGGACTACTGGCCCTTCGAGATGCATAATGAGCTTGCAGAAACGTTCCGCAAGCAAGAGCGTATCGTGAGGTGCGAGGTGGTCAAAGACTTCACGAACAACAAGCCTAGGGATGGAGAGTCCATCTGCACTCACGTGCAAAGGATGCAAGGTTACGTGGATCGGCTAAGGAAGCTTGCGATGCCTGTGCATGAGGAGTTGGCCGTTGACATAGTGCTTAACTCCTTACCGAGTTCTTATGACCAGTTCAGGCTGACGTATCATTTGAACAACAATCAGACCACTTTGGCTTAATTACATCGCATGCTTCGTACTGTTGAAGATAGGATGAAGGGTAAAAGTGTACCCTCAGTTAGCCAGCCTGTCCTGGCTATTGGTCATGGAAAGGGAAAGAAAACGAAGGCCCTTCCCAAGCAAAATTGGTGGGAAAAGGTTCAAGTCGGGTCATCTAGCAGTGCCCCGAGAGCCAAGTCTTCCGGCATTCCACATGTCACAAATCCCAAGGAAGCGGATTGTTTTTATTGCAAAGAGAAGGGTCACTGGAAGAGGAGTTGCCCAAAGTACTTGCAAGATATCAAGGATGGCAAAGTAAAGCCGTCATAAGCAGGTATTTACACTATTTCTAATAACTCATCATCTTCTGGTTCTTGGGTCATTGACACCGGATATGGTTTTCATATCTGTTCTGATTTGTAGGGCCTAAAGAAAAGTAGGGAGCTGGAGCACGGTAGATTGAACCTGGTCATGGGCAATAGGCGAACGTCACCTGTTACCAAGATCGACGTCTATAGACTAGTGCTTAGTAGTGGAGTTAGTTTAGATTTACATAATTGTTGCTATTCGCCAGATATGGCTATAATTTCTTTTCATGCATTGTTCAGACAAGGTTTTTATTACACTTTTGATAAGTTGAATGGTTCAATTTCAGTGTTTAAAAATGATGTTTTTATCTTTAATGCTTTGCCTTGTGATGGAGTGTATGAAACTATTATGTGTGTTGACAATTGTGGTAATGATGTATTAAATATTGATTCTTCAAGTGGTGTAGAAGAGGCGCGTTTGTGGCACTGTCGCCTTGGCCATATTAATAAGAAACGCATCGTCCAACTCCAAAAGGATGGACTGTTGGAATCGTTTGACCTTAAATCGGATGATGTATGCGAGTCTTGTTTATTTGGAAAGATGACAAAATCACCATTCAAATGGTCCTTTGAAAGAGGTGAAGGTCTATTAGATATCACACACACAGATGTGTGTGGTCCATTCAAAACAACCACAAAAGATGGCATGCGGTTCTATATGACCTTTACTGACGATTTTAGTAGATATGGATATATCTGCTTAATCAAGCACAAGTCAGACACCTTTGAAAAGTTCAAAGAGTTTACAAATGAAGTAGAAAATCAATTGGGCAGAAAGATAAAGATGCTTAGATCCGACAGAGGCGGTGAGTATCTTAGTATCGAGTTTCTCGATTATCTAAATGAATGTGGAATAATTTCATAGTTGTCACCTCCTACAACACCTCAGTTGAACGGTGTTGTTGAGAGGCGAAACCGAACCTTGTTGGACATGGTTCGTTCCATGATGTGTCATGCTTCACTTCCAATCCATTTCTGGGGGTATGCCTTAGAGATTGCCGCCCATATCCTTAACCTTGTCCTAACCAAGAAGGTTGCTAAAACACCTCACGAGATGTGGACGGAAAATTTTCCTCGTTGGCACACATCAAAGTCTGGGGTTATGAGGCTTTCGTGAGACGAGAGACTCAAGACAAACTCGCAGAAAGAAGTGAAAGGTGCTTTTTCATCGGATACCCAAAACAATCGTTTGGATACTTGTTCTACAGACCAAACGAGGACGTGGTCTTTGTATCTAGACGAGGAGTCTTTCGAGAGAGAGAACTCATTTCCAGAAAGGACAGTGGGAGTACAATTGATCTCGAAGAGATTCAAGAGACACCCGATCGACCAACCTTAGAAGAAACTAGCCACCAACATGAGGAAGAGGTTCCTGTTGGACCAACTGACATTTCATTACCTCTTAGGCGTTCAGGTAGAGTTATCATGCCACCCGAGTTTTATGGTTTCCATATAACTACGGATGGTGACACGTTTTTCAGTGATTGTACATTGACAAATTTGGATGAACCAGCTAACTACTATGAAGCAGTGGTGGGCCCTGCGTCTGCCAAATGGAAAGAGGCGACGGACAGCGAGATCAAGTCCATGTACGACAATCAAGTTTGGAACTTTGTTGACAATGTGTCGGGTCGAAAGACAGTCGGGTGCAAGTGGATCTTCAAGAAGAAGACCTACATGGATGGAAAGGTACACACCTTTAAAGCTCGGTTGGTCGCGAAGGGATTCACTTAAACCCCGAGGGTTGATTATGATGAAACCTTCTCACCGGTAGCCAATATTAAGTCGATTAGGATAATGCTTGCCATAGCTGCGTTTCATGATTATGAAATTTGGCAGATGGATGTCAAAACCGCTTTCCTTAACGGGAAGTTGACTGAGGATGTTTACATGAATCAGCCAGAGGGTTTTGTAGACACAAAGCATCCTAACAAGGTGTGTAAGCTTGAGAAATCAATCTACGTATTGAAACAAGCTTCTCGCAGTTGGAATCTCTGCTTCCATGAGAAAGTCAAAGAGTTTGGTTTCTCTAGAAGTGAAGATGAGTCCTGTGTATATGTCAAGGCTAGTGGGAGTATAGTCACTTTTCTGGTGCTGTATGTTGATGACATACTACTCATGGGAAATGACTTCCCGACCTTGCGAGATGTCAAGTCTTGGCTCGGGAAGTGTTTTGCCATGAAAGACCTTGGAGAAGCTGCCTATATCCTAAGGATAAGAATATTAAGAGATAGAAAGAAAAGACTTATAGGTCTTAGTCAGTGTACATACTTGGAAAATGTACTAAAGATGTTTAGTATGGAAAATTCCAAGAAGGGAGAGCTGCCTATCCAAAGTAATGCCAAGTTGAGTAAGACTCAAAGTCCGAGTATCGATGAAAAAATAGCTGAGGTGAGTCGAGTACCTTATGCTTCGGCAGTGGGATCGATCATGTATGCTATGACATGTACTCGCCCCGACGTGTCCTTTGCCTTGAGCATGGTTAGTCGGTACCAGGGTAATCCTGGTAGGGCACACTGGATAGCTGTTAAGAACATACTTAAGTATCTGCGAAGGACGAAGAACATGCTGTTAGTCCTTGGTGGCAGTGATGACTTGAAAGTAAGTGGATATACAGACGCCAGTTTCCAGATAGATAGAGACAGTGGTCGGTCTCAGTCGGGCTGGGTATTCCTCTTAAACGGGGGAGCGGTCACTTGGAAAAGTTCCAAGGAAGAGTCGGTGGCTGATTCAACGTGCGAATCAGAGTACATTGTAGCGAGTGAAGCGTCTAAGGAAGCGACTTGGCTGAAGAACTTTATCAGTGACCTTGGAGTTGTCCCGAGCATTCAGGAGCTGATGGAACTATTCTGCGATAATGAAGGAGCGGTCGCTTTGATAAAGGAACCGCGAGATCATGGAAAGTCCACAGTCGATCATACTGTTAGGGAGTAAGTATGAACGAAGACTGTCATGAATCGGTTGTAGATTGTCTAAGGAGTTGGACATTGCAGTAAGAATGTTGCAACATTCATGAGTACTTAGAAAATAGAGATTTGAGTATTGGATAAACCCGCGCTCAACAGATTGTTACATGGATTACATCACAAGCAATGTTGAGACGATAATATCTTATGATCTTAAAATAGAGAGATATGAGTTGTAATTTGCAAGCAAGTTGTTCATTGATAATGCGAAAACGCATCAGTAGCTCAGTGTTATAAGACGTATTGTTTTGTGAGTGATCTGACTGGTAAAAGATATAACTATATGAGTCGAAGCTTATTCGTCCCCTGACCCCGATGGGTGCCTTGCTTGTCCCCAAGCAAGAGAGTTTTTAACAGATTTTAACTAAGACTCAAACAATTTTTGAATGCGTTTAATTTCAAAGCTTATTGTCCTAAGAGTTAGTTTGAAATAGTTTGTGAAACCATAATCGAAATATTATTTGGAATTCATGACTTTCTAAAGAACCCTTGATTACAAATTTTCTGTCCACAACGAAGTGTACGTACTCATTCAGATTCTAAAGGCCATTAAAGAATTGTCCATGACTTTCGATGTTGTCCGTGTAGCGAGCTTTCAGAAATACCATCCCAGACCAGATGATCTTAGGTGGTAAGGTGCATAAATGCCTTTTTCGAGGCCACCATTTTCGGACCTACCGGATCGAACAACAAAGGCCACTGATTGACAGTCCTTTCCTAAATTCCAATCCTAGAACACTCCAATCTTCTAACTTCTATAACTCAACTTATTTGACTAAACTCATAGCATGATAAAACTAAATAGTATTTCTCGAAAAATACAAGTGCTATAACATTCACAAATTATTCGTTTCAAAATTACAATCTAATAAAATTTTTGAAAAATTGCTAAAAATTTGAAAATTGACTCATTTCCCGCAAAAATTTCAAAAAAACACTCTTTCGACCGACCGTCCACACCCCACACTTAAAATCGTACAACGTCCCCGTTGTACATAAAATGATGTCAAAACAAGGGATAAAGAGTTACCCCCTTAGGAACGGCGAATTGCTTGATTATCGGGATCATACTGTAGCAGGGTCGATCGTTCGCGTCATTCATGATGAAATCCGGAAGTCGGGTTGCAGCAGTATACACGTCGGCATGATGCAAGTGCAAGGGTACGGTGACCCCACATTTGCGTTATGCAACTCCCTCAGTTGGTGCAGCAATCACAATTTGGCAGATACTAACAAACATATTAAAAATTGCAAAATACACCAAAGAAAATTATACATTGCGAGTTGTTGTCCTTGCTGATTCCTCGTCTCCGCGACGTCGAAGTGTCAAGGCCGCAACGCGTAGACTCGATGAAATCTGGTGTCTGTCGATCAAGTTCAAAGGCCCGCGGCGCAAGATGAAGATGACCGCGTCGCGAGTATGCTTGAAAAGCCCCAGATTTTTCGATTGTTCAATTTTTAGCCCATTTTTCAAATTGATTGCACCAATATGTTCCTAAACTAAAGCCTAACAAAAGCCCTAAGTTTAATTTCAGAAAAACAAGATAAAATTACCCTAATTTCTCATTTAGATCAAAAACCCGAATTATGAACCCTAGATTTCTTGATTTTCGAATCCGACCTGTTTTTATCAAATTGAACACACCAATAGCATCCTAGAGTAACCATTAACAAGTGCCCTCTGTCAATTTAAGGAAAAACAAGCTAAAAAGCCGAAGAACCCTAAAACGTGCCCTAATTTCACAAATTCCTGAATTTTTGTTGTTTTCATCAAATTGAATGCACCATTCAGTAGCTATAGGACCGATTAAGAAACCCTAGGTGGTAATTTGGAGAAAAACAAACAAGAAATCGTTCGATTTGAGGATGAAGGGTCCGGTTTTCAGAAAACCACAAAAATGAGCCCTAATTTTCGTTTTTTCGATTCTTGATCTGTTTTTGTCAAATTGAAGATGCCAATGTGTTGCTAACCTACCGATTAAGAAACCCTAGGCTTCAATTTCAAGAAAAACAAGCAAGAGATAGCTCGATTTTGAGGTTAAAGGTCGCGAAACACGAAACCCCAAAATCGGCTCAAAAACTCTGAAATCCGACTTGTTTTGCACGTTTTAATCGTAATAAAAAGTTGGGACACGTACCTTGGATGCTTAATTGCAGTTTGGCCGGAGCAATTTCACGAAAACAAGAAAAATCCGGCGGGTTTATGCTTGTTCGGCTCAGCAGTCGCGCATGGAGGGGGAGGGGGTTCAAGATTAGCGACGAGAAGAGCTGGAGAGTTGACCCTCGTTTGACCAGAGGTTAGTGTCACTAACATTAAAAATAGTGGCGCTAACTTGTAATTTTCCATTTTTTTCGCGATTTTTCCGTAATTTTAAAACCCGTTCGACCACCCCACACTCGAGTTATGCCAGGACATTTTTTTAAAAAATTTTCCAAGTGATATTTTGACAAAATAAAAACTTAATTTGTTCGGTCTTTTAGCTGGACCGTCCTTCCTGCGGCTACGGTGGGTCGTACACCATTTGACTCCACTGAATTTTAGTCACCACCGTCCCCTCGTTGATTCCATACTCCGATTTCCCCGAGTCAAATGGTTTGCCGGTTCCTCTGCTGTTGCCCGGTTGCCGTTTTCTGATTAATCCGCTGTAATGCTTAGAAGTAGATTTAAACCTCCAAGCTCGATCTTTCCTTCGGTATCTCTTCAAGATTACTGGCTTGATGTGAAGCGTGCCCAGTGCTTCTCCCAGTAAGTGTTCCCCAAGTTGTTTGTTGCTCGCATCTCGCATGGTGTCTTCATTTTGCAATTTTGGCTTGCAGTGCCAATAGAAATTTTCCAATCGAATGAGATCGGAGGGCATAATATTGGTATACTCCCGAATGTCCTCATCAATGTTATTGATCACATCCAATTTTCCATTCATGAATGGATCATGAGTGGTGATAAAATCATGTTTATTGTTTTCAAAGACCAACTCATCGGCATCATCTTCTTGATCATCGTCCAACAGGTGGATCGGTACCAAGAGTGAGCGACTGGTTTGATCTGGTGAAGGTGCAGATTCACTCATCACCAGATCCTGACTTTTAAAATGCTCAAAATTTTCAAAAATTTCAGGAATTGTTGGGCTGGGGTCTGTACTGTCAACATCCTCATCAACCAAATTGTCTGGTGATGGTATGGATTCACTCATCACCAGATCAACATTATCAACATTTTCAAAAACATCAAAAATATCAAAAGCTGTTGAGTCAGAGGTAGCATTGTCACCTACAACCTCTTCCTCAACAACATTTTCGACCCTTTCAATGGTCTCTTGATTTTCCCACGGTGCATGCCCTTCCATCACATATTCAGGTGATGAAAGTTCACACACATTATCATTGGTATAAAAATCACTCGCCTCAGGTTCTGGCGAGGGTGGTGAACATTTCCAACTTTCCTCTAACTTATCTAATGAAACTTGCAATTTTTCAAGAGCATCAGCCTGGTCTTTCTGCACATGGTAGGTGTTATACATGAGTACCCAAAGTTGGGCCTAGGTTGCAGAATTTTCAGGTTGAGATGACTCCTCGGTCCGCCATCCATTGTCATCGAATGATCCATTGTAGTAATCATCCTCGTAATAGGTGTCGGCCGGATTTTCATAATACTCATAATCCTGATCCGGGTACATGTAATCGCCCATTATGAAGACGTACACATACCAAAAATCAAAAAACTAAAATCAAACATCAAAAGAAACAACCCTACTAATCGTCTATCCTAAGCGCACAACTCCCCGGCAACGGCGCCAACATTTGACATCACAGCGGTCGTCATGCGGTCAAAAATAAGAAAATAACCTCACTCTCACTTAGCACAGTGGAAGTCAGGGTCGATCCACAGGAGTTACGTGGTTAGGACAAGACGATAGTATACCAACTGTAGTGTCACTCTACAGTCAGCGGTATTGTTTCTACTTTTCCAAAAACCAACTAAAAACACAATTCCAAGACCAATGCCAAAAACCAAATCAAACATGAACTAACTAAACCAAACAAAATCCTAGACTAATGTTACTTACTGAAATCAGAAACTAAGTCCAAAATCCAGAAGCAATAAACAGTTCCAAACACGTCAACAAGCATTCAAACATCCAAAATACCGAAAATTGCAAATAAACCATAAACCGAATGATTAACTTTTATAAATCCAAATCAAACCAATATTCAAACAATCACAATAAAATATCAGATCTAAACTATTGATTATTCTACTGAAATCAGAAACTATGAATCTAAACAAATATCAAGTAATCGATGGAAATCCCGATTGTGGAATACCTTGATACCGAGTTGATAAAACAAGAGAAAAACTAAATTACTAACCAAAATAGTGATTCCCACTGAAAAACTGACGAAATTGTGCCTTTGGATCCCTCCTTCGCGTCCCGGGATGAGTCAAAAGTCGGACGGGACTCCGGTATTTATAATGGTGCAAAATTAGGGTTTCCGCGTCGCGGCATAGCCTTTTCCGCGGCGCGCGTGTTGCCTTATCCTGCAATCTCGGAATTTGAAATTCAAAAACGAAGATTTTATCCGGTCGCGAGATAGCGGCGCTATCTCAAGAAATAACGGCGCTATTTAGGATAGATAGCGCCTCTATTTCTGCCAGATCCGATTTTTTGCCTTTTTTGCTCCACAACTTCTCTAGAATTGCACTAAAACCCCTGCATTTACACTAAAAACATTTCCAAGCACTTTGGCACAAAAGTAAGTGATATTAGCCAATTAATAATGAGAAATTAACTAAAACACGGCTAAACAACGCATAAAATACTTGATATTACTAGGCGTTGTCAATGGGTAACAGATACCTGTAGGCCTCTCGATGATTTTGAAGTTGACTAAAAGGGTTGGCCAACCAGGACTAAAGTTGATGTGTTCAATAAGTAGTCTTAGAGTCATAAGCAGAATCGGAAATCGAGAAACAGAGTATCAGACCAAGATTGATCTTAATCCATGTCTTGAGTCTTAAAAAATATATTGTTGGACGGAGGATCATTTGATCACTTATCTTTGGACAGAACTGACTGGGTCAGAGTTCAGTAACAGTTTCTGACAATCTGAAATTTATTAATCAGAAGAAAAATTGAGAACTAAAGTCATAGACTTATCCAAGTGGGAGACTGTTGGATTAGGTGTCTAAGCCATGACTTATAAATTGTATTTATCTTATTAATTGAAGCAAAGTCCATTTGGGTTGCCCTCATAGCTGGAGGATTATGTAGAGTCAAGTAGAGAGAAAGGTTGATTTATTAATTGTTTAATAAATCAACAGAATTAAAATAAATAGTTTATTAATATATTAAAGTGATAATATATTAATTAGAAACTATAATAATTATTTAGAAATTAATCTAGAATTAATTGGATTTAATTTAATGATTAATTTAATTAATTAAAAGTACAGGGACTGGTTTGTTTTTATTCAATAGTTGAATAACTGGCCAACCAATGAGAGGGGCCAAAGTTGGCATGAATATGGAGGCCACCTCCATATTGGCGAAACCCTAATTAGGGTTTAGAAGCCTTGGTCTAAATGGTCAACAGGCTTGCCCATTAAGGAGGCTCCTCTAGGGTTTTGACTGTAACCCTTGGAGGCTATAAAAGGAACCTCCTAGCCATCCCAAAGCCTGCGCCATCTCTCTGTCTCTCTAGAACTCTGATGTCTTCTCTCCTCCATTGCTTGGGTGTGACTCCATTTGAGGCAGGAAACTTTTGCTGCTAGCTTCTGGATCAAGAATCAAAGGTTGGTTTTCTTGAGTTTAATCTTTAGAAATTATTGTTGGCCTTAGGTATTTGTTATATGTTCATAAGATAGAAAAACATAGATCCTCAATTAGGTTGCATGTGAACTTAGGATTTCTAGTTCATTGTTTGCTTAAGACCTTTCATATTTTTGTTGGGAGAGAAAGATGTTGGAATACGGTAACATAAAAAACAACGCAGCAGAAACAAAACTTAAAATCGTATTCAACCAGGATCAAAAAATCACACACACTTTTGTAATTCTAAAATCAAGAGGGTTCAAGAAATACCTTTTAATTGCAGATCTGATCTTGTTGGAATGTCTAGAGCCCAACGTAGAACTCCTCTAATGGAATCATACCTAAGACAACGATTCAACACCCGTTGATGAATTATAAACATTTTCTTGAAGTTTTAGCACGTAATACTTCGGGTTTATAAAGAAATCGGCCGTATACTGAGGGTGGGATGGAGGGTGACGACTTTTAGGGTTTTGTGATAGTTTATAACTCAGATCTAGGGTTGTATTTATAGTGCATCTCATCCCAATATCCTCCCTTGTGGATAATGGCTATTTGAAATTCAAACTGTTGATAATTTCACTTTAGTCCTTTATCATTTTTAGTTTCTAATTAATATACATTTATTTTGGTATATTAATAAACTTAACCCCTCAAGTTTATTTTTCGATCACTTCTGGCTAAATCATCTCTTGCGTGTCACCTAAAAGGACCCTATTGTTTATAGTAATATTACCAACGTGTTATAACGATGGACATATAACCAACAAAAGATGCCTTTGTCTGATCGGAGGACAGAGATACCCAAAAAGTAGTTTAGGGCTAAGATCAGTCATGGAGAACTCAACACTGAGCTGGTTGATAATTTGCTGAAGTAAGTGGGTGGTAGAAGCTATTAGAATAATGTCATCCATGTATAAGAGAAGATATGTTGTGGCCGTGGCAGTCCTCATAGTAACGAGTGAAGGATCGGTGCGACTCTGTTGGAAATCGATCTGTTTGGCATGCGTTGCAAAGCGGTGGTACCAGGCCCGCGGGGCTTGTTTCTGACCATATAAAGATTTCTGAAGGATACAAACATGACTTGGAAACTGAGGATTGCGAAACCTGGGAGGTTGGTGCATGTAGACAGTCTCCTGAAGATGACCGTGAAGGAAAGCATTCTTCAAATCGAGCTGGTGAATGGGCCACTGGTGATAGATAACGAGGTTAAGGACAGTATGGATCGTTGCCGGTTTAACAACCAGACTAAAAGTCTCATCACAGTCCACTCATGGTTGTTGGCAGCGACCGTTGGCAACAAGTCCGCCTTTGTATCGAGCAAGTGTACCATCTGCATGAAACTTGTGGCAAAATAGCCACATTGATTTGATAATATTGACCCCTTGAGGTCTTGGTACAAGCTGCCATGTATCGTTAGTCATAAGAGCATTAAATTCATCATTCATGGCTTGTTGTCGGTTAGGGTCCTGAATCTCCTGTAAATGTGATTGTGGGATGGGGGATAGGGTGAGATGGTGTGAGAGAGATATCAAGA
Source organism: Cichorium intybus (assembly GCA_023525715.1). Lineage (NCBI taxonomy): Eukaryota > Viridiplantae > Streptophyta > Magnoliopsida > Asterales > Asteraceae > Cichorium > Cichorium intybus. The sequence continues at coordinate 66,928,762 of CM042009.1, read as the reverse complement.
AAATAATATGGTGGAGCTTCGTTTGGAGTTGCGGATTTGAACGGAAAGGTTGTTTCGTCAAATATGACATGACGAGATATAATGATTTTGCGGGATGATAAGTCTAGGCATCGATAACCATGATGGTTAGTGGGGTAACCCAATAAAACACAAGGAGTAGTACAAGGGGCGATGTTGTGGGTGGGGGCGGGGGTGGTAAGGTTGGGATAACATAATGAGCTAAAAACACCAAGGTGTGTGTATGTGGTATTGAAGAGGCGGAAATGAGGTGTGTCATTTTTAATGGAAGTTGATGGAAGAATATTTAGTAGGTTAGTGGCCATGTGGAGGGCTTCAACCCAATATGTGGGTGGCATGTGAGCTTGAAAGAGAAGGGAACAAATGAAGTTGTTTATTGTGCGAAGCATTCGTTCAGATTTGCCATTTTGTTGGGATGTGTGTAGGCATGAGAAGCAAAATTGGATGCCATCGGTTGAAAAATAATTATGAAATAGTTGGTTGTTATATTCACCCCCGTTGTCACATTGGAAAGCTTTTATGGTTTTACCGAATTGGTTTTTGATATCATTGGAAAATATTATGAATTTTGAAAACAACTCGGATTTTTGTTTTAATGGAAACACCCAAAAATAATGAGAATAATGGTCAAGAAATATAACATAGTATCGCAACCCACTAACACTAGCAATGAGAGAAGTCCAAACATCGGAATGGACAATATCAAAAATATGGGAAACATCATGCATCAATAAATCAAACGAAAGTTAACGTGTTTGCTAAGTTGACATGAATGACAAATACCATCAAAGTTTGTCTTATTAGATGAAATGAACTTATTGGAAATTAAAGATTGAAAAGGTTTGGTGTCGAGGTGACCGAGACGTTGATGCCAAAGAGAACGGCATGCAAAAACTGTTGGAATAAGATAGCATAAAAACAACGCAGCGAAAACAGAAATCAAAATCGTATTCAACCAGGATCACAGAATCACACACACTTTTGTAACTGTAAAATCAAGAGGGTTTAAGAAATACCTTTTAGATCTCAGATCTGATCATGTTAGGATGAAGAGAGCCCAAAATAAAACTCCTCTAATGTAATCGCACCCAAGACAACGATCCAGCACCCGTTGATGTAGTATATACCTTTGCTTGAAGTTTTAGCACGTAATACTTAGGGTTTTGAAAGAAATCAACCGTATACCGAGGGGTGGGAGGAGGGTGACGAAAATTACGGTTTTGGCAGCATCTACAACTCAGATCTAGATCTAGGGTTGTATTTATAGTGCTCCTCCCTTGTGGATAATTTCACTTTAGTCCTTTATCCTTATTAAGTTTCTAATTAATATACATTTACTTTGGTATATTAATAAACTTAACCCCTCAAGTTTATTTTCGATCTCTTTTAGCTAAATCGTTTCTTGCGTGTAACCCAAAAGGACCCCTACAATTTATAATAATATTACCAACTTGTTATAACGATGGGCATATAACCAACAGTCTCCCATTTGCACTTGTTATAACAACTGTATGGTCTAATATTCCTTAACCTAGTAAGGTGTATGTCATCCTAGACAAGTGCCGTGTTCATCTAATGAAACAGCCCTTAGGCAAGTGATCAAATATTCATTTGTTCTACAAGATATCCTTATGAACGTCTGACATGGAATCATGTCAGTCTCAGACATTCAATATTATGTTTCCCGATAGAGATTTGTGATGACCACAACAAACTGCACTATTGATTCTATATCAATTCAGTCTCGGTACGGCCGTACACTTGCTGTCAACACCAAATAATCGATGGGCCCATGGATATCGCTTCTCCTGTTAGGGCAGAAGAAACAAATAAACTTTGACTATACGGATCTCGCCTACTCATCATGTCATACCTGGACATTCCCTGTATGGCTGCCAGTTACGGACAACGTTGGAGAAAACCAAGGCACAACAGACTGCAGGACAAAGAATCAATGCATCTCCGCTTGAAGAATATAAGATATTACCATCTTAGAATTACTCTTGACAGATTCCATGAAGTAATCTCTAAGTGCAGGTTACTCCAATACTTAATCCCTATTAAGTACACATGAGAATTAGTGCACACATGAGAATTAGTGCATCTCCATGCTATGTCCATCTCCATGGACAATCTACCAATTCCTCATGTTAGTCTTGAATCAATACTTACTCCCAAAAGTATGACCGACTGTGGACAGTTTGAATAATAATTAAATTATTCAGGAAGTCAATAAAACACACAAAATCGGCACACAATGATAAACTAATGAAATGACTGCCTTTATGCATATATTATGTTCTCCACATAATAATCTTCATATCAGATAGAGTTTTTCATTGCTTAAGTTCCCAATACAAATCAAACTATACTAACCTCACTCAAAGTCGATTCATTTGCATATCTAATGCATATGGACTTAGCATGAACGATCTTGCTTAGTCCGAGACATTGACTTAGTGATCAGATCAGCTATCTTGCCTCATCCGATATAGCTCTATTAACTGAGATGTCTCTTTTGGTAAGAACCCGGATCCTGACTGCGTACAAGAACCGTTTCTATTAGTTTTGGAAGCTAGTATCAGTGTTCTTCTTTGCATTGAGTTCTCCCATACTATAATGGATCAAGAATATCTTAAACATTTAAGATACTTCGTGACTCCCATTCATTTGAATTTTGCCAGGATTAGCCTAATGTCAAATCATCATGCTCAAGGCATATGATACATTAGGTCTCGTACATTATGCGATTGATCCATATGCAAGTGCATACGAGACTCAACTTATCTCATCCAGGATCTTAATGGAACTAGGACTCTGAGTTTCACTCAGTCCTAAACCCTGGTACAGAAACTTGAATCCCTTATAGGAGTCTTGTATCTCTAGATCCGACTGCTCATGTACTCTAGCTTATCCTTATGAAGCACTTAGTTCTATCTCCATAGATCATGATGCTTCATATGCAATAGGTCACTCCTATGTCATTTGTAGATATAAGGACGTTTACATGAGAACTTTGCTATCTGCGTACAACATAGGTTGGACTTCAGTGCTCCCACTAGCACTGACATTTACATAGTTCACTTTTGTTTCCCAAATCCCTATGAAGCACTTAATTCTATGTCCATAGATCAAAAGCTTCATGCACACTAAGTCTCTCCTGTGTCATTTATAGCATAGGAATTCTCATTTATTACATATTTCTCGAGATATGGACATTTACATGAGAACTTGGCTATCTGTGTATGACATAGGGAGACTTCAATGTTCCCACTAGCTCTAACATATACACATGACTCATCTTTACTTCTCGAAAATCCAAACTCTTTGATTTTCTCATCGAAGCAGAGATTCCAGCTGCGAGATGCTTGTTTGACTCCATAAATCGACTTCACAAGTTTACACACTCTATTGGGATATTTGGACTGTACAAAACCCTCTGGTTGTGTCATATACACTTCCTCTAAAAGTTTTCCGTTAAGGAAAGCGGTCTTTACATCTATTTGCCATATTTCGTAGTCATAAAATGCTGCGATGACAAATAATATCCTAATAGATTTAATCATCACCACTGGTGAAAAAGTTTCCTCATAATCAATCCCTTGGGTTTGAGTATAACCCTTTGCCACCAGTCTGGCTTTGTTTGTGTGTACCTTTCCATCCACGTCTGTCTTCTTCTTGAAGACCCATTTACACCAACTGTTTTAAGGCCAGGTGTTTGATCAACCAGGTTCCAAACTTGGTTATCATACATGGATTTCATCTTGCTCTCCATCATCTCTTTCCTTAAGGCAACCCAAGGGGCCTGCCACGACTTCCGATAATTGGTAGGGTCACGATGATCCACCAGACATTCATCACCTTCATCAACATGTAATTCATGAAAACCAGGTGCATGCCGTCCTTTATCAGTTTCTTGAACAGGAGATGGAGTTATGTCAAATTCCTCAGCAAGCTCTTACTGAGTCTCAACAGGTTTCTCTACCTCTGGTTGAGTGCTAGTGCCAACATCAGGTTCTTTGATCCTTTGAGTCTCATCAAGATCAGTCTGGCTCCCACTGATTTCTTGAATACCAGCTTCCTATCATAGAAGACTGCCATTTATACAACATCATACTGTTGTCAAAATGCTTATTATATCCAAGTACTCCAATGGAATAACACTTCTGTTAATCGGCGTCCTCTGAGCTTCACGGTAAACCGTAAGTCTCAAGACCCCAGATTTCTAAATATGCTAGTGAAGAAACATCTACACTCCATATTTTTCAGACAGTGTTTATAGAACCTTTTGTGTTGGTGCAAGGATTAGGACTCTGTTGTCTCTAAGGTTTAACCTCAGACATAGATTGGAAGCATAATACAATCCATCATAAGTCGAACCTTTATGTTCAATTACAACTAAGACACACCATACGATACTCGTAGCGTTCTAAGTCGAGTTAACTGTTGAAACAATTTTCACAGTCCATTATATGATTCTATAATCTTTGACTAAGAAACTCTTTATGCGCACTTGGATTTAGAAAAACCCGCGACGCGATATTTCAAGTACCGCGGCACGGACGTTGAACAGATTCGATAAATCAGAGAAAAAACGATTTTTAACAATTTTAATCGAATCAAAACAGTACAAAATCATGATAAAGTGGCTCTGATACCACTGTTGGAATACGATAGCATAAAAATAACGCAGCGGAAACAGAAATCAAAATCGTATTCAACCAGGATCACAGAATCACGCACACTTTTGTAACTGTAAAATCAAGAGGGTTCAAGAAATACCTTTTAGATCTCAGATCTGATCTTGTTAGGATGAAGAGGGCCCAAAATAGAACTCCTCTAATGTAATCGCACCCAAGACAACGATCCAGCACCCGTTGATGTAGTATATACCTTTGCTTGAAGTTTTAGCATGTAATACTTAGGGTTTTGAAAGAAATCGGCCGTATACAGAGGGGTGGGAGGAAGGTGACGAAAATTACGGTTTTGGCAGCATCTACAACTCAGATCTAGGGTTGTATTTATAGTGCTCCTCCCTTGTGGATAATTTCACTTTAGTCCTTTATCCTTATTAAGTTTCTAATTAATATACCTTTACTTTGGTATATTAATAAACTTGACCATTAAGTTTCTAATTAATATACCTTTACTTTGGTATATTAATAAATTTAACCCCTCAAGTTTATTTTCGATCTCTTTTAGCTAAATCGTTTCTTGCGTGTAACCCAAAAGGACCCTACTATTTATAATAATATTACCAACTTGTTATAACGATGGGCATATAACCAACAAAAACGTGAACTTGAGGATTGGATGGAAGAACCGGGTATAGAGGGCCATCACTATCACATCGAATTAAAGGTTGCTTGATCCTTTAATCTTTGATAGTAAAACCAAATCCGTCAAATTCAATAGATCATTTATTTTGACGGGTAAATTTACGAATGAAAATAAGATTTTTTATTATTGTGGGCGTAATAAGTATATTGTGAAGATGAAGGGGAAGATATGGATATTTTACGGGAAAACGGGAGTGTCCGGTCTTTGTTACAACGATTTGCGACCCATTACCGATTAAAACCGAATGAGAATTACAATTATGACTAAGAGATTCGAGTATACCTTCATTGGCATGCACATGGTCGGTTGCTCCCGTATCCATTATCCATTCGTTGGAGGTTGGGTCTTGAAGAGACATCAAGGAAAACATTTGCGGAAGAGAAGTCGGTTGTTGTGGGCCGAACCATTCAAGGTGGGATATTTTCTGCATTTTGTGGCTTTGGATTTTATCTCGGAAAAGAAGTCTCGATAGTAGTGAAAGAAAACACGTGAGGAGTTTGAGGAGGTGGGCCAAGCACGCCTTGTTGCTGTCGTTGGGTCTGTTGGGCCAGGAGGTAATATTGGGCCTGTTTGTCCACTAAACATGGGCCGGTGGAGGAAAAAACACCCAACCATAAGGCTGGGCCGTTGTAGACGTACCAAAAGGCGCATGTTTCGTCCCCTGCTGCTGCGGCGTAATCGGAGGCTGGCCGTTGGAAGGCTGCTGTCGGCGGCCTCTTGGCTGCTGGTGGCGGTCATTCCGGGGCAGCTTGAACACGTGATTGATTGAAGTGGGATTCTTCTAATGCAAGGATGGATCGTGTTTCTGAAAAAGTGGGGAACGGGCTACGGTGGCGGAGCAACATGGCGATGTTGTCAAATCTTGCGGAGAGGCCATTAATGGCGTAAATCACCAAGTGTTTATTCGAGATGTTGGAGGATGCGTCGAGATTGTCAAGAAGATCAGCTATATTTTGAATCTTGGAACAGTAGGCGTGAACGGATAAGTCACCCATGGATATGGGCTGGATTTGACTCTCGAGTTGCATGATGCGGAAGTCTTTGTTGTGACGGAAAAGTTTTTCGATATTCAACCATAATTGACGAGCCGGTACGTCGATTTGAGGACCGTGTTGACAAGGTTTTGCGAGAGAGTCATGTAGAGCCATGTTTTGACGACCGCATCAACTTTCTTCCATTTGGCTTTTGTTGGTTTTTGAGCGGGTTCATCATAAGTTGAGTCAATGTGGTCCGAGTGCATCGTAGGCTCCACAATGGGAAGAAAAGAATTTTTGCCAAGTATCATAGTTATGACGATCGAGATCGAGAAGAACCGGAATGTGAGCTGTGATGTTGGTAATTGCAAAGGTTTTGTGAGTGGGTGTTGGTCTTGCATCACCCATTATCAAGTAAGGAGAAAAAGAGGATGGTTGGCGGTGGATTAGGGTAACAGGGGAACCGCCGATGGAGAAGGGAGAAGAAGATGGAAATTGAGGAGAAGAATTTGGAGATTTTGGTAATAATCTCTGATACCATATTATGCCAAAATAATCCCTTGCCCATGACACCAGGACATCACGAATATATATACAATTTACATAGAGATAATTACCAATTGGGCCTAAACAATAATAAGTACAAATGGGCTTAAATACAACATAGCTTATATACACTAACAAAATTTACTCTAAAAGCAATTGTATAACAAGATCATGTTTAGAAATAACAAATTGATTGATATGATATATGCGAAAAGGGTGAAACGTAAAAGAAAATTGGTGTTATGACTAATCTTTCTTAAACTAATCGATTATGTAGCAAAACTTTACATTGGTTTCTTGATTAATCAGGATAAAGAATTGAAGCGAAAGTTGTGCTTTTTTTCATCCCCTGTTAAAAGAAACCCCAAGAAGCCACAAGAAGAAGAAAATAAATCTTAGAAGATACGAATCATTTAGAAGTTGTACAACACGCTTTAAAGGTTGTATTCATTTGTTCTAGCAAGTAGCAACTATGACCAAACTTCCTGAATACTGTACGCCATTAAAATAAAGTTCAGTGAGATATTAAGTGTAAAAAAAAGTTTAATGACATATTAAATATAATTAAAACTTTAGTGACCTAATGAATCATTAATCCTTTCATAAATGGGTAAAAATTTGTATATAGTCAATTGGTTTACTCAAATCTTTGGTAACCTCTCCCAAATGAGAATACAATTCGTCTAAACTTGGAACGTATCGTGAAGTCAACATAAAATCGTATCTAACTTGCAGAAAAGCTTCATTAGCAGCAACAATCACTTTTAAGATCATCAACTGCCATTATTTTATGTATCTCAAAGTTTCACATGGCCAATTTTAACAATCTAAATGACAGAAGTGCCATCAAACAACAATCACACTGCTACCTTCATAGACACCTAGAAATGACTCAAATTCTTGGTTTTGTGTGCAAAAGAATCGAAAAACCAAAGAACCGAGCCGTTCTGGCCGATCCCAAAACAAAAAACCGAAACAACAAAAAAAGCCGAGTACCTACGGTTTGGGTATTTACATATCTGTGGATATTCGAACCGAATTGACATATATTTTTATTAATAATATTATATCATATATTATATATTTTATTACTGATTTGGTGCTTGTTTTTTTTTTACTATCAAGTAAATTTAAGATGTTTTCGTGTTGTCAAACTTATGTTTAATACTTTTAAATTGTGAATATTTTTATTTTTGAATGATTTGTTTTAAATGAAATGTTTAAGATTTAACTTACTTATATAGTTTGAAGTTTTATTGATTTTGATTTTTTATATTTAATAGATATCCGTAAACTGAACCGTGGTTAACCATCTTCTCATGATTCGGTTCGGTTCATTTTTGACCAGTTTAGTTTGGTTTCAATTCGAGCAAGTCAAATAGCCCCACAATCACAGTTAACAATTTTATCGGTATCCAGAGCGAAAGCACCTACCCACTACTAAAACCCTGAAACATTTATTTATCTTCCATAGTTTTTTAATTTAGTCTACTTAATATAAATAAATAAAGAGGCGTTGACGCGTTTGATCAATCCTTCTTGTTTTCCACCCTGCTTCCTTTTATTTACAAGGCTTTTTCTTTTATATCATCTTCTTTTCCACCTTGCTTCCTTTTACTTACAAGGCCATGGCTATGTGTAGTACATATGTATTGGCCGTCTGAATTTTAAATCTAATACCCATCTTACAATATGTATTCCGGCGACGCATCTCCATCTTTTTTATCGCTTGCTTCTGATATCCATGGTCAACCTCTGTACGGGGCTTTTAGTAACATACGCACGGACAGCCACGTCTCGATGAACATCGACGGCTGGATTTCTGAAAAGAGACCTCAGTCCGATATGACCATGTCATACAGTAGCGGTGGTCAACCACCGTCTATTGGAGATGTGAGGCAAATGGTCATGTCTCAACCTTCCGGCAGTAATCATATGTATAGCTATGGACAACCACCATCAGTCAACGACGTAGGTGGACGAGAACCATCTCAAAGTGAGCCATCGTACTGCAACCGCTATGAGGATCCTGATGCCCATGAAGTTGTGCAGGTTATATCTGAATAAATAATGACTAATGAGAAATGATTTGTTGAAAATTGAAATTTAAAATCTGAATCGAAGTGTGCTTGTTACAATAAAAGACAATAACTTGTTTACTAATTTCAGGAGCAACTAACATGGAACCATCAGAAACCCAAAGATCAAAATGAAAAGGCTTTTGTGCAATCAGAATACGCACCTCAGTTTCAGAGTTTCTTCCCTGAAATCTCCACAATTCAAACCGATTCCAATTCGCAAACACAAAGTTTGCAATCGGGTTTTGCAGCCAGCAACAACAATTTCAACAACCAATTATTGCAGAAAAAATCATATGATGATGGGTATAAGTGGAGAAAATACGGGTCAAGACCGGTGAAAGGAAGTGAACGTCCTAGAAGTTTTTACAAGTGCTCGTATCCAAGCTGTCCGGTAAAAAAGAGACTGGAAATGAATTTAGATGGACAAATTATAGAGATTGTTTATAAAGGTAGTCATAATCATCCCAAGCCTCAATCTATCGAAGATCATAATCTACTTCATCGACCTCAAATCAATTACAGCTGACTCAAATTTCCAGTGGTACTTGCTTTCTCTTTCCCTTTCGATTTCCATACGTCAGAATTTAGGCCTTGCTCCTTTTTTCTTTGGTATTCGTGGCTGTATTTTCTGGATACATGGCTTGCCTGGTAATTAAAAACAAGAATGTCAAAACATTATACAACTTGCAAACAAGATAAATATTTAACCTACATGCGTAGTTACAACTTCGAGTTAATTGTAATGTTTCTCTCATTTTCTTCAACCAATTGAAGCTATGTATAACGATAACGCCCCAGAATTCGTTGTTGATTAGGGCATGTATTATCCTTCTGCTACCAAATACGGCTATATTTGTGTGGATGGTCAAAATATTCGGTGCCACAAACCCAATACCCATGATGGTGCAACCACCACAGTTCATAGACCTGACACAACAAACAGCTAGACAAAATTTAATCAATCAAACCCAAATTCAATCTCAAAATGTCCTTCAGCAACAGTCGGCAATTCAAAACCTTCAACAGCAACAGCAGAAGACGGCGGCTGCTGTGGTGGTGGTCAACCAAAGTCAACAGAAAAACACCATGCAAAACCAGTTTCCCGATCATCAAATTAGTCAAAAGATGCCGGAAAATCAAATGCAACTTCTACAAAAGCTTCATCAGTAGCAACAATCCCTTTTAGCGCAACAAGGAACCTAGTTGGATGGATCGCAAAGCTTTCCGAGGTCAATTCCAACCACACAAATGACTGTAATACCCTCGCAAACACCAATCGCGTCAAATACCTCAACAAACACAGAGAAATAATAATAACAACGAATCGAATTTTCGATTTTCTCATCTTTCTCAGCAAACGAAAGTCACAGGGCAAACCAATCAGCTCTCGACAAAAGGCAGTAGTTTGTTAACCGGAACTGTAAACGGTCAATCTGGAATCAGCGACGACGTTCCATCGTGTTCCATATCGCCGTCAACTAATAACTCCCCAAACATGGTGGTTCCGATGATGAATGGCTGTTGAAGTAATGTTATCCACGTAGTCATTATCCAATTCAAACTTTATACTTATCCCTAGCTTAGTTAGTCGTTATCTATAGCTTAGTTGTTTTTATCTGTTTGTTGGTTAGATCCAAAAGATAAGGATCCATCTGTGTATATATATAGGGACGTGAATTAATAAACAAACCAAGCTTGAACCATTAATTTGTCATGGTATCAGAGCAGGAAAAATAAAACCCTAAAAAAAACCCAAGATGGGATCCGGAGAAGAAGGCAGTGGCAAAGATAAAACCGAGCCAAAAATTGAAGCAAACTCACCATTCTATCTTGGTCCTCAAGATCGACCAGGAGATTTTATTACTCCTACCAGACTTCGTGGTGACAATTACGATGACTGGGCAGGAGATGTTCAGATGGCGTTGGAAGCTAGGCGAAAGTTTGGGTTCCTGGATGGGTCGATACCTGGAAGGATTCCTCCTTGTACAGAATCCGACTGGAATACAATTAACGCAATGCTTGTCTCCTGGATCATGAACACAATAGATCCAGAAGTAAAGAGTTCAATCGCAAAGTATAGAGATGCAAAGAAATTGTGGAACACACTCAAATCCAGGTACGCAGTAGTTAACGGGCCACGAATTCAACAACTGAAGACAGAGATAGCAAGATGCGAACAGACTAAAACCATGTCGGTGTCTGATTACTTTGGAAAGCTTACAGGTTTGTGGGAAGAGCTTCACAAACATGAACCGATAATCACGTGTTCATGTTGTGTGGAATGCACGGCAGGAGACAGACACGAGACACGAAGAAACACAGACATGCTACACAAATTTCTTATGGGGTTGTGTTCTGAATACTTTTCTACTCTCCGTACAAATATTCTGTCACAAGATCCATTGCCTTCTCTCGATAAGGCATTTCAACTCGTTGTTCAAGATGAAAGAGTTCGAACTTCACGAACTATTGTTGAAGAAAAACCTCCTGAAGTTCTGGGTTTTAGTGTTCGAACCAGTAAAGGAAAAGGGAGAGGAGACAGAGTCGACAAATCTAATTTGCTTTGCACACATTGTCAGAAGAAAGGGCATGAAGCTGCAAGTTGTTTTGAACTCGTTGGTTATCCTGAGTGGTGGGAAGACCGCAGCAAAAGTGAAGGAGGAGGAAGAGGTGGCAGATCCGGTGGTCGGGGGAGAGGCAATTTTCGCGCCAATTCTCTAACCACTGGACAAACTTCTGAAGGAAATTCCAGTACTTCTCCACTCTTATTTACTGCAGAGCAATGGAAGGCTCTTACAGGTCTTATGAGTACTTCTAAAGTACCCGATGATAAACTGAATGGTAAGTTTTATAAGCGGCTTTGGATTATCGACTCGGGAGCAACACATCATGTGACAGGTGATGTCACTTGGTTACATGACATTCGAAAGATCCCGAGTTGTACAGTGGGATTGCCCGATGGAGAATCCGTGATAGCTACCCATGAGGGTAGTGTACGGTTGTCCGATAAAATCACTCTTAAAAGTGTATTTTTCGTACCAAAACTTAATTGTAACTTGTTGTCGGTTTCACAGCTTAATGATGATATGAAGTGCATTGCACAATTTGACTCTCATATGTGTGCTATACAGGACCGTTCGAGGAAGCTGATTGGAACGGGAGTTAGAAGGGATGGACTGTACTACTTTCGAAGAGGTGATTCTATTCTTCATGTTTCTGTGAACGGTGCGACATCAACAACGGAATTATGGCATAAAAGAATGGGTCATCCGTCTGAAAAGGTGGTTAAATCACTTATTCCTATGAGTAATATTAGGGGTAGTTTGAATAAAGCATGTGAGGTGTGTTTTAGATCTAAACATTCTAGAGACAAGTTTTCTTTGAGTATTAATAAAGCAAGTAGAATTTTTGAAAAAGTGCATTGTGATTTGTGGGGACCATACAAACATCCGTCGAGTTGTGATGCTCGATATTTTCTAACCATAGTCGATGACTTCTCTCGTGCTGTTTGGATTTATCTGATGATTGACAAAACTGAAGTGTTTCAACTGTTTATGTCTTTTATTGCTATGGTCGAACGACAATTTTCTCAAAAACTTAAGATAGTTCAAAGCGACAATGGAACAGAATTTAATTGTCTCTTGAACTATTTTTCTACAAAAGGAATTATTTTTCAAACATCATGTGTTGGAACTCCTCAACAAAATGGCAGAGTAGAAAGAAAACACAAACACATTCTTAATGTAGGAAGAGCTCTTATGTTTCAAGCAAACCTTCCAGTATTTTTTTGGGGAGAATGTGTACTTGCTGCTGCCCATTTGATCAATAAAACTCCTTCTCCTCTTTTAGATAATAAAACTCCTTTTGAAATCTTGTTTGGATCTGTACCCTCTTATGCCACCATCAAAACCTTTGGTTGCCTGTGTTTTGCCCATAATCAACAAGCTAAGGGGGATAAGTTTGCAAGTCGCAGTAGAAAGTGCATTTTTGTTGGTTATCCGTTTGGAAAGAAAGGTTGGAAACTCTATGATTTGGATACCAAAACTTTCTTTATCTCCCGCGATGTCAAGTTTTTTGAGGATATTTTCCCCTATGCTGACATAACTATTCGACCACATGACAACACTCCAACCTTCCCTACCGCCCCCGATTACTTTGATATTCCCAGCGATGACCCAACCTCTGGTTCGGAGTCCACACCTGAACGAACCTCCTCCGATTCGGAGCCCACACCCGCCCCACCGGTAATCGAAGACCCCATCACCAATGAGGCCCAATCCTCACCTCTAACGCCACCTACAAGTGGGCCTGCTGTTTCGTCTTCCACGAGCGAGCCCACAGACCAAGAAATGGGCCGCGGGCATCGCATTAAAGTTCCGTCCAGCTTGCTGAAAGACTTTGTTACTCATACAACAACTAGCTACAGTCCGTCCCTCTCTCACTCGCCTCCAACGGTTTCCTCAGGTAATCCTTACCCCATTGCTCATTACATAACCTGTGATAAATTTTCTCCTCGCTATCAACAATTTATAGCCATGATAGTAGCGGGTCGTGAACCTCGCTCATTTAAAGAGGCAATGCAAGACGACCGTTGGAAGGCTTCTATGCAAGACGAAATACGCGCTCTTGAAGACAACCATACATGGACTCTCACGTCTCTTCCTCCTGGCAAACGAGCTCTCGGTAGCCAGTGGGTTTACAAAATTAAATATCACTCCAACGGACAGATTGAGCGTTTGAAATCCCGACTCGTTGTGTTCGGTAATCATCAACAAGCTGGTATCGATTACTCCGAAACCTTTGCACCGGTTGCCAAAATGACAACCGTTCGTGTGTTTCTTGCTGTGGCTGCTTCCAAAAAGTGGGAACTTCATCAGATGGACGTTCACAACGCGTTCCTGCATGGCGATCTCGCTGAAGAAGTCTATATGAAACCCCCACCCGGCTTCAAGAACACCAATCCTACTCTAGTCTGCAAACTGCGCAAGTCTCTTTACGGTTTACGACAAGCCCCACGATGCTGGTTTGCCAAGCTCGTCTCGGCTTTAAAACACTATGGTTTTCGCCAATCGTATGCTGATTATTCTCTCTTTACCCTTGTTCGCGGACAATCTCAAATTAATGTTCTTGTCTACGTTGACGATCTTATTATTTCCGGAAATAACTCCACTTCTATCGCATCCTTTAAAGCATACTTGAGCAAATGTTTCAAAATGAAGGACCTTGGCTCGCTGAAATATTTTTTGGGTATTGAAGTTGCTAAAAGTAATACGGGGCTGTTTCTATGTCAACGTAAATACACTCTTGACATTATCACAGAGGCTGGGTTACTTGGCGCCAAACCAGCAGGTTCTCCTATGGTCCAAAATCACAAATTGGGACTTGCTCATGGAACTCTATTGCCGGATCCGGAGGCTTATCGCCGCTTAGTCGGTCGCCTCATTTATCTGGTAGTCACTCGTCCAGACCTGGCCTACTCGGTACATATTTTGTCTCAATTCATGCAAGCACCCCGTATTGAGCACTGGGAAGCTGCTATTCGTGTTGTTAAATACTTGAAAGGAACGCCAGGACGAGGTATTTTGTTACGATCTGATAGTCCGCTTTCCTTGCAAGGGTGGTGTGACTCCGACTGGGCTGCTTGTCCTATCACTCGTCGCTCACTTACTGGATGGATTGTTTATCTTGGGAGCTCTCCTATTGCTTGGAAAACAAAGAAACAACATACGGTTTCTCGATCTTCTGCAGAGGCTGAGTACCGGTCCATGGCGGCAATCACTTGCGAATTCAAATGGCTGAAAAGTTTACTCTCAAGCTTAGGAATTCCTCACTCTCAAGCAATCCAACTGTTTTGTGACAATAAAGCTGCACTTCATCTAGCTGATAACCCGGTTTTCCACGAAAGGACGAAACATATTGAGGTCGACTGTCACTTTGTCCGTGATGCAATAACCGAAGGAATAATTTCTCCTTCCTATGTTCACACGTCCCAACAACTAGCAGACATTCTCACGAAAGCTCTTGGCCAGACCCAGTTTGATAGCTTACTTGTCAAGTTGGGCATTGTTGATCCCCATGCTCCAACTTGAGGGGGGATGTTGAAGTAATGTTATCCACGTAGTCATTATCCAATTCAAACTTTATACTTATCCCTAGCTTAGTTAGTCGTTATCTATAGCTTAGTTGTTTTTATCTGTTTGTTGGTTAGATCCAAAAGATAAGGATCCATCTGTGTATATATATAGGGACGTGAATTAATAAACAAACCAAGCTTGAACCATTAATTTGTCAATGGCGGTTCTGGAATCAACACCAGTGGGTTAGATATGATATCGGCAAATGGCAATTTCGATAAATTACAGCAAAAAGCGGAAGTGAAACCTTCGGTGGACGTTACCAAGATTCAAAATCAAGGGTTTTTAGCCCCACAGACGTATTTACATAATCTCACAGGTCCCCAAATGGACTATTTAGACAGTTCTTCATCAGCGACTTCCCTTTGCCTTTCACAAAACCAAATATCGTTCAACTCACAGCCGTTGCCGTTTAGAGACACGATTCAAGATGGCGAAGTTCAAAACGACTCAATCACAGATATTCCGTTTGGGGCAGCGATGGATAACCGGTTGGAAATGGTCGATGATTCCTGACCCTTTGATTACGAAAGGAATGATGGGATCCGGTAAAGATTTTCAAAGTAATTTGAATTCAGCGGGAGGTATGATTTCGAGCTATGAAAACCCTACAAAGGAGACTCAACCGGAACTCTCTTCTTCCATGGTTTCTCAGTCGTTTGGTGTTCCTGATATGACTTTTAATTCCATCGATTCGACTATAAATGATGGCGGGTTATTAAACGGCGGCGTTTGGGCCCCACCTCCACAACCGTTTCAGAGAATGCGGACGTATACCAAGGTTTGATGTTTACTATTTTGGTTACATATTTACATTTGTTACACGATACCGACATGTCTCATTTTTTGTGGCACAAAACGATTTTCTGTCACATGAAAATCAGACTCTCCCACTTTTTAGGTGACACATAAAATTGCAATATTTGTCCTATCATTTTTTACAGGATAAAATTTGAAATCTTTTTGATACACAAAAAGATTTTCCTTCTCAGAAAATCAGACTGTCCAACCTTTTTGGGTGGGAGGACATAAAATTGCAATATTTGTGTCTTTTTGGATGGTACAAAAATTGTAATATTTTGATGCACAAAATTTTTTCCGTCTCATGAAAATCAGACTGTCTGTGAGTCTTAAGGAGCTATAACTATGATTTTTTGGATTTGTGTAGGTGTACAAGAGAGGAGCAATTGGAAGATCTATTGATATTACTGCATATTCGGGCTATAATGAGCTTAAACATGACCTGGCTCGAAGGTTTGGTATCGAGGGTCAATTGGAAGATAGACAAAGAGTTGGGTGGAAACTTGTGTATGTGGATCACGAGAATGATGTTCTCCTTGTGGGAGATGATCCTTGGGAGTAAGATCCACTATATACTTGATGCAAATCTATTTCTTGCATTTAACCGTGTCTTATATTTAGTTATTTACATATTTTGTTTTCTTATGTTTCAGAGAATTTGTAAACTGTGTACGTTGCATCAAGATTTTATCTCCTCAAGAAGTCCAACAAATGAGCTTAGATGGCGATTTTGGGGGGAATAATGTTGTTCCGAATCAAGCTTGTAGTAGTTCGGGTGGTGGAAAAGTGTAAAAAGAAGTATGTGTTTTCAACTTTTAACCTCTAGGAAATTCTTCTTAATTACGGGTATTGTTAGTCAGACATGGATTGGGAGTTATTTAGCCATTAATGGATCCAGAATCTTGGAAGTCTGAGAGAATTTGAAGGAGCGGTTGTTAGTTGTTGAACTTGTCTCGCATAGACAACCCTGATTGTTGCAGAATTTCTGTTTCTATTAGTACAGAAAATATCATTATCCATTTGTACAAATAAATACTTAGACTTGTTGTTTATGAGTTTATGTTTTAAGTCTTTTAATGAGAGAATTAATTATTGCTTAAATTACGCAAATTTACACCGGTTATAGATGTGAATAATATCTAAACAGTATTTTAGAAGGGGTTTAGACGTTTAGTTACTTCTCATTTTACTGGCAAACTCACCTTACAGCTTAATGTTTGGTTGATATATTTTATATATTGTTTGGTTGATACATACGAATGAAATGGTAGCCTTGACCCTGATATTTATCTTTAATTATAATCAATGAGCTTTCATCTACAAAAATAATTAATTAGAATAATGCAACACAAAGTAGGATTAGAATAGTAATATATTTTTAGTAAATTTTAGACGAGTAATTTGTATTATTATTCAAGTCATCAAAACTTGTTAAAAATGTAAGAAAAAAACACCTTCCGGCTAATGTAAGAAAAAAACACCTTCCGCTAATGTCATATATAATGACGTTGTAGCACTAAAATGTAGGGAGCATGTAATACATACAGAAGACATGATAGAAGCCTTTATGAATAAATAGACAAAGACAAAGGGGCCAAAAAAAGCTTCCATAGCTTTTGATCCGTCAGAAGTTTTGAAGCCCGTCTAATATAGCCATAAAGCTCTTCGATTCAAAGCTCCTAAAAATCACCCAATAGCTAGTTTTTCCTAAGGCCAATCCTCAAATTTCACTGAAACTTTTTGTTTTCCCAAATTTATGCTTATTTACCGATTTACTTTTGTCGGTTTTGATTGTAAATCTATGTGATAATTGCGATTTCCAAAGAACACGTGGGACCAGATCTTTGGTTACATTTGGGGTCGTTGGCCCTACAAATGCTTACTTGGAACAACTTACAGGTCAACGATCAAAGGTCAACCCCACAGGTAGAATAGATGTTAGCCATGAATACGTGATTAAAAGCTGACCTGGCCCAACCATTAGGAAAAATGTGATTAATTATACCCAAGTTCAGTCTCAAATTCAATCTCAAAATATTTATACCAGGTCCTTTAAAGAGGGTCCTTAAGTCAAATCCCAAATACGTAAAGGAGTGAATGCCAATATGCATACAATAGGAAGGTAGCGGGTGACCGCGTTTTGAATATTGCAGATGGGTCTTGTAGTTGTTGCTAGTTTTTCTCTCCATTCTCAAAATTTCAGTTAGTCATTTTCTGTTTTGGTGAGTTAGTTGTTTCCGTTTCTTTGATTAGGTTGGAAGTGTACATCGTTAATTCGTTATGCTTTTTAAGCAACGAAGATTATTAATGAAAGATTCGACTAAGTTTTTACTCAAAAAGAAGACAATTTGTTTTGTAGTAAATTACTTTCTAAACTTAAGACGTATATGAAGTCAACACAAAATCGGATTCAACTTGTATAGAAGCTTCATTAGCAGCAACAATCACTTCAAGATCAGTAGAAACCATTCTTATCTGTATCTCAAATTTTCACAAGGCCCATTTCAACCAGCCAAACTACAGAAATGCCATCTTTAACACGAATCACACCACTAACTTTATAGACACCGATAAATTATAACCCGAAATTTCGCTTTTCCCATCTTTCACAGTAACGCTAGACCCCACTTTAAGATCCAAGATATTCTCTACAAGCCCGAGTCCAGATGGTTTGTTCCTGGTGGGTCATACAGCCGAACAGACAAATACAAAACCTAGATATTAACGACGGGTCAAAACTAAAAACCCGTCATTTTTCCATTTTAGTCATTACATTTAAAAGTTTATTCGTCCACCATCGATTCCTTAAACCCAATTATTTTGTTTAAAATATATCAATATTACGCGAAATAGTCATCTGCTGAGAGAGCTATGGTCTTGGCATCCACGTGGCCTATAGTACAGGTGGATGTAATGTAGTTAATCAAAAAACAAAATGCTCCACCTGTACTACAAGGGAGACGGTAAGACCGAAGAAATCTTAGATAAAATCAGGCTTCTCTTGTTATTTTCCGCATTTTTGTAATTTATACAAACTAGTTGCAACTTCGTGCTACGCACGTGCGGCTTGGGACCTCCAAAAAGTAATTTTTTACAAATAATTTATAAAAACTCTTGTTAAATAATAAAATAAATACAAATACAGAGTACAATATTTTATAATACTCACCGGGTCTTATAAAATCAGACAAACCAAAATCCGTTTCCTTCAATTATGCATGCACCTTCAATTATCGTGAAGTCACATATACGAACCATAAGTAGAAATCTAACCACATCAACGGACCTACCAAATTGTTTTCATTCACATTTTTATCCCTTGATCGCGAAAGCTGGAATCTCATTCAAATTTGAACTTCCACTTGGTACTTCCCTCTTCCCCCTATTTTCTGTTAGGCTTTTCATCTCCTGTAGCTATTCTAAAGTATAATGCATTAATATAAAATAATTTGAAAGTTCAATGCCAGAATATAAGATTTTTGAAACGCATTGTTGGTCTAGATATTTAAGAGGTTTAAAAACATTCTTACTTGTGTGTGAGCCACAAATATAATGATAATAAGTAAAAACCATTGGATCCCTGCATTAAAAACTGGAGAGAACTCTATTTTATTACTTTTTAAAGTTTTCTAACCTCAAAGTAAGGTAGTAAGCTCTCTGATGGAAGTTCTTTGATAGTACCCCCTCTTTACCCTTCATTGAGCAATCTAAAAGTACACATGCAAGCTCACTTCCCAATAAATATAATATAATAGCAACAGGAGTAACTAAATCATGTTAAATGATCATCTCATATGATTTCCAAATAAACATTTTTTTCAATATCGAGTTAGCATATGGGTTTTAAAAATGAAAAAAAAATTAAAAATGAGTATCTTTTAAATATCTACCACTCAAGAACTACCAGATAAGCTGAATGATCAGCCCAAAAGGGTCCCAGACCACCTTAACAGTTAAAAACCTCATTGCTGCAAAAGTAAAAAAAAGTCATTAAACTGGTTAACTTAGTGATAGAAATCCCATGAGATCATTAAAGATGCAACATCATACATAAAATTTAGTATAGCATTATAATGTAAAAAATAAAAGTAGAAATTCAAAAATGCCATGAAACCCGGATTCATCCACCTTGGTAGTAACTAAATCAAACTGTAGCTCCAGAAATATATGGACCAATACTGCAAAATACCAATGACTAATAAGCCCAAATAAATAATACGCCCAAAAACATTAGCAAGCTGCAGACAAATAAGATGAAACAAATTTATAACCAAAATATTTTTTAAAATCTGTGGTGTTATAGAATTAATTTGTCAGGAAAATCAGATAAAAGAGACTGCTCACCAAAAAGGCAGATATGATGGTGGCAACAGAAGCTCCAATGAAACCTTCCCAAGTCTTTTTTGGAGATAATTTAATTAATGGAGTTTTTCCAAAAAAGAAACCAAAAATGTAAGCAGCAATATCATTAATGACAATTAGTGATGTTGGAAGAAGAAACCTGCATTATAATTAGATTTAAATTATTTAAAGATGTAGAAGATGAAATTCACACATCTAGCGGCTTCTTGTAAATTCCTTTTGAATCATCTTGCGAAACTACAATTTCTATAACTATCATCCAATTCTTATGTGTAGCCTGAAAAAGTGAAAAAGCAAAAGACATGAACTTCTACCAAAGTAACACATTTCCCATAAATATATACACATCATCACTATCTTGATTAGCATAAGTAAATCGATTTGATCAATGCCGGCACCTCTACTCAAATAATTAATAATTCACTTATCTAATATCCCACCAATTCCCATGACAAAAAAGAATCCTTAAACAACCCTATGAGACTTCAATTACCCAAAGACACAAAAGGTAAAAAAATCAAAATTACTGCCCGTAAAGAAACGACAACATCAATTTTGCATACCACCCTTTAACACAAAAGAGATTAGTAACCCCTACTCGTTATTGATTCATACAGATTAATGAAATTGGGCGTGTAATTATAAACTTTGGTGTTGTGCTTCAAACACAATTCAAATATTAACTTTTGAAACGTTTTTAGCGATAAAGAGAACAAACCAGTGTCGGAATTGACTGGACCAGACTCTCTTTCGGAACTCCAAATCAGCAAGAAGAATACGGACCCAAACATGATCAACAATTGCGAATTCCACACTGTTAATACAATTTGATAATTAGCTTCGAAACTTTCATCAAAGGGAGAAGGCGTTTTTTGATGTACATAAAGAAAATGGAAATAGTTGGAATTTGGAAAGGAGGATATGGATTAAAATCAACTGACCAAGCAAGGGGCGAATGATCAGGAGAAAGGACAACGCCTTGTCCGAAAGAGCTATTTTTCTGGATATTCTCATGGTTAAATCTGTGCAGAATGATCTTGTTGATTTCATCCTTTGAAGCACCAAACCAAGCATACTTGATATTAGCATCACCTCCATTGTTTATCTCCACAGCTTTTGAGAAAATCTGGAAGCTCCTCAGTCTAGCTTGAGTGATCGCGCTAGTATTGAACAGATTCCTATGTATGTGTTGAATTTGAGCCTTCACCCCATGAACATCCAGTCTTGACATGAACTTTATCTCGATGATTCCATGCATTTTTTCACCTTCACCTTTGTTTCCCCCGGCTTTCTTCCGGAATCCTCTTCAACGAAAGCTGCTAAAAGAATCCATAGAGCTGCAATAAAGGAAAACTTCCACGATAAACAATACCGAGGAAAGAACCCTAGATGATTTGATTGCGTGAAAACGAAAGAGACAAAGCAAAGCAAACCGATTTAGATCGCTGGTTGGTGGCTCTCTGTTTGTAATCGGTATCGGAGTGAAAAGGAATTCGATATCGAAACCATAAGCCAACGAAAAATAAATTGATTTGGGGAATTCAAGGTCTAATGGAGAAAACCTTTCAGTAGAGAGAGAAAGAAAGAGAAAGACAGAGACGAAGAGAGGTGTCACGAAGAAGAGAAGACATAATCTGAAGGAGACATCTGTTACACATACGGCGAGAATCGATTGGAAGAAGAAACTCACCCCGTCAAAAATCCGAAAACCCCCCCCCCCCCCCACCCCTACCAAACCTTCTAGAAAATAGTTGTCTTTTAATATATAGAGTAATAAATTAAAAAAAGGGACTTGTTATTATTATCATTTTTATAGCATTGTACTTTTATTTTTTGTTCTCCATATTAAGCCATTTTAAAATTTTACGTAATTTTATAGTGTTGTATTTTGAAATATGTATCCAATTTCTATTATAGTAATGAAAATTGTTTCTGTGCTTGTATGATTACTATAATTGGATAGAATTTTTTAATTATAATATTGTAACAGTAAGAAAAAGAAAGTATAATGCTATAATAAACAAATCAATGGAAGTGCATTGCTGTTTGAGATTTCACCAATTTCATACTATAAGCATGATTTTGAATATTAAACTTTTGGCAAAACCATTTTATCAATTTAGCCACTTAACTATTTTCTGTAAACAATCCGGTTATCCGGTTTGTAAAAAGGGTAAAATAAAAAAAAATTAAAAAGCAGAACTTACTTTCACAATTTTATTGATTCAGCCGACCAAGTATTATACTTTTTATAGTTATTGTGATATACTTGAAGGGATAAACCATGTACTTACCCTGATTTTGTGCAAGTTCAAGTTCCCTTTCACTCGGTTTTTAGCGCAAAAGTAGTACAGTTGACTATTTTCCACCGAACTACATTGGACAACAAAAACTGCAATTACATTTAAATCCAAAAAAACAAAAATAAACGTTGAGAGCATTATATGACAAATAGTAATACAACGTTCACATCACAAGTTATATGTCAAGAAAAAAGTCAAATCCCCCCACCCAAAAATAAAATATGAAATAAAAAGAAATATCCTAAATATGAATGTATTACTATAATTCTAGAGTTACGTTTAAGCGGTTGCTAGTCTGCATCTACTACAAACTAACACAAGATTAGTGGTAAAAGTCAAAACAAATTCTCAGATAAAGAACCTGCAACGCATTTCTTTGATTCTAAAAGAATAAAAAAAATAACATCAATTAATTAAAGTTTGAATGTATAAAATACGAATTTTGAAAAAGAAAATTTAAATACCATTTCTTCAAAAGCTTCCACAATAGGTTGATGGATAAAGGTGACAATATCTACAAGCTTCTCAACAATCTCTTCCAAAATTTTACACCAAAGAGATTTCTTCTTCAAATTTCTGACGATTTTTCGTTGGGTGGTACGGCATTTTCGGGTCAAATGTTTTTCTTTGGTCTCACCAAGTCACTAACACCCTGAATCTCTTCCTTTATTTGTTTTCCACAGTACACCACCTAGATAAACAAAATAAATGCAACCAGAATTGAAAAAATAAGCTATACTCAGGCAGCAAAAATGTAAAGGAATTCATGTTCCATTTAGAGCATAGTACTGATACAGGCATTGAACAGAGCTTTTTTATCTTGAAATATGCTCTCTTCAAGGGATTTTTTCGCCTTGGAAAATGATGGGGATTCATGAAAATTAAAAGTGTTTCTATGATTTGGACAGATTTTAGGAGCAATACCCCCAATAATATAAATAGGGTAAAGAATGGAGAAGTTCATAAGATGCCATTGGCGCATTTCAACAAACAGTTGTGATTAAGAAAAACAAACCCACACGAAAGCTCGAACAAACGACTTGTCCTTGCCATCACCTGAAGCCACGATCCTCATCCCATCAGCAGACCACTGTAGATCATCGATTCTTATAAAAGAACAATTGTATGACATCAAATACAAATTTAACACAATAATCATTTATATTACAGCAAATACATAATTGACACAATTAGTCATAGCAACCATGCCTAAAAAGTAGGATGCTATTATTACCATGCTTTAAATAGTAGGATGCTAAAAACCAATTATGTATTTTTTGCCTTTACAAACTATGTTGCTTTTATTACCCTGTTTTTCAATAGTAGGATGCTAAAAACCGATATGAGGTCATGGACCTGTTATGTCATTTCTCTATAGTAGCATGCTACTATTACAATGTTTTCAATACTAAGATGTTAAATAAGCGGTTGTGTAATTTTTGCTATTTTCTGGAAATTATACTTTTCGGGTTTAGAACCATTTTTTGCAATTTGTTGATTCATTTGGCTCGTTTCAGACCAAAAAAAGTGCGAGACGAGTTGTTCTATTATCAATCAACTCTGAAGTTTGTTCCGGTCTTAAGATACAAAAAACAACATCATACGTCCCATTTACTTATTTTCTCCCGAAATTGATGGATTCAAACATAAAAAAATATTAATAATAAACATTAACCAATCATTGACATACTTACCAGATAATAGATGTTCAGAATATTGGTAAAAGATTTTAAGTATATTGTTATAAGCAAGTGTCATAACATACTCCAAGCATTAAGAACTTATATGTAATTAAAAACCAACCCGATTCTAAATAAGTCGGTTATTTAATACCCCAAAAAATTAAATTCTGGTTGCGGTTTTAATTGCAAATACAAGTAAAATAATAAGATTTAGTACCTCGAAATGCGATCTGTTAGTCCTTGGTTGCGCTTTTAACTGCAAATATAAGTAAAATAACGCGATGCTTGAAATCCAGTCCAAGGTCGTTTATGAAAATTATCCACCCTATTTGCAAATGAAAACATGCCACTAATCTTAAGTAAAGTATCTCGGTAATAACTCTCATTCAAAATAGAAAGCCTCCCAACTGCATCCACATTATCCGATCTCAATCTTCCAGATTTTGTAGAATGAACAATTACAAAACTAAAACCATAAATAAATCATAAAATAAAGGGAAAAGGCTCTTAATAAATAACTTACTACACTTAGCCCACGGTACAAAGAACCATGTTGCAAAAAAGGCCAAGCCCCGGCTCCATTGTAGATCTCATATATGCATAATGGTTGACCGGTCCTCTCTAACTCCCCTTCATTCTTTTCATTTGCTTCAGATTTTTATTTTTCTGCTTTTTCAACATTGCGATATAATTTCTCCCATACACCATAGATTTTATCTACATGAAAATAAAAGAGACACCTTGGTTAGATATAAAAGGGAATAAGTGGCTGTTTCTTTTTTACTTAATGGATTAAGTCCTGAATCTGGACAGATTATATGATACCTCATGGGTTAATCCAAATAACTTGGCTTAATGTAATTGATGAACATTGTGAAAAATGTTTGTTGGAATGTAAGGTGAAAATGGTCATTTAGTCAAATTCGCACGGTTTATTCGGTCTAGAAAAGAAACAAAACAGAACCTATGTAAAATAGCACTTTATCTAGTCAGACATCATGCCATTAAGCCATTTTAACCATAGAGGACTTAATGAGAAAAAAATGAAATTATGTTTTTAAATAAGGGACGTACCTCTTCCAATTCTACCCTTTCAACTTCTTCAGAAGTATCGATTTCACTTAAAGCAACCCACTTACTCAGCTTCAACTCAATAACCTCTCCGTCACTAAAGATGTCGAAAATGCGTTTGGTATACTCGCTGGTCTCGCCTCCGACCGTATATCACCTTCCGCACTCCTCTTCCATACTGGCAGGTAAACGACACTTTACAGTTCATGCATTTGATCGAACAGTTGGTGTACGTGTTCTTTAATTTGTATTCTCGCTAAGACCTCATGTGCATATCCTTGAACTGTAAAAATATAACAGTCAGGTGCAACAATACTCTTCAATTCGTTCATTTGACATTTCGTCAAACTGCTAGTGTGAATTTGATTTGATTTGTATTTTCAAACAGATATGCATATTTCTGTGTATGGGAGGGAACAGCACCACCTGGATTTGAGCATTTGTTCCATTGCTAAAACTTTTAAGTTTACACCTTTGTAGGTGTCCAAATCATCGACACCTAAAAGAATGGTTTTACTAAACATTTTGATGTATGTTGAATAATAAAAAAGAAACTTACAGAAGTATATCAACTTATCAAGCAAAATTGGTTAATTCTTACATAGTAATTTCAGCTTCTTCTCTAAGTTGTTGATTCATTTGCAGATCAAAATCCAATCTGATATTATCAGCAATCAAAAACCCAATTCCAATTTCATAAACAATTAAAAAAAATCATATATTTTATCGGTTTTTACCTTGAAAAAGAACCGATTTAAATTATGCCATTGTGGATCTTTACACATATCTCCAAACTCAGAACCTCTCTAGAAAACACATCGAGTTCCTCCCTGCAAAAATTATAGAACAAAGTAAATTAATGATTTAAATGGGAGAATAAATGAACGAAAAGATGGAAATAATTAAACAAATGGTATCTAAAAATAATACATGTAAGGTAAATAGGTAATCATAAATCTTTATCATCCTCCAGCTGTGCATTGAGTGTTGCTTTTTCTGTCTCTTCCAAAACAAATGTTTTCATTGACTCAACATCCTTTGCACCTAAAGTTTGTATAATTTGGATATTAAGACATTTTTTCTCATTGTATATGTGTTATCTGAATCAGTTCTATGTTTAGCAAGAAACAAAAGATGAGAAGCAAAGTATTCTACCAAAGATTTCAAGCAAAACTGTACCTCGATATCTGGCAACTTCTTCTCCGTTATAGAAAAGCTTGAAGGAGGGATAAGATCCAATTTTAACCTTTGAACAGAGAGGTTTATTAGTACCACAGTCCACTTCACCAACCTCTATCTCATCTTCCCCTTCAATTGTCTTTCCAAGATCATCCCACAAAGAACCCAAGTTCTTACTGTAATGTAATAGAAATCACAAGCTCAAACTCATTACAAAATTGATTCATGTAAGACATGGATATATGGAAATAATTGCTCACCAGTGTTTACACCACGGGACACAGAATTTCATAAATCTAAGTATCCGTAAAGAAAACATGAACAATAGAAGAGAAATGAAACGAAATTGAATTTAATCAAGTAGAAATCATACCGAGATCAGTAGAATGTATGAAAATGGATTCAACCATGCCAGTTATTTCATATTCTGTAATAGGTCCAGATCAAGTCCTTTTCCATCCCTACTGAACGACATCGTCGCCCGAATCCTATACCACTGCTAATCATTTTCCTTCAACACCTCCTTAGCCAACTCCGAGCTGTTCACAAAACGTTTATAGCTTCGAATCCAAGTAGACGGAAAAGATAGGACCGTAAGTTCTCGCTGATTCAGCGTAACACCAAAAATTATCCGGTTGCACATCGTACAGGTTTCCGATGATGGTAAGTGGGCATGGGCCAGGAGGAACCTTGAACCTGAGGCGTTAGTAAAAGGACGGGGGAAGGTAAGAGAGAAGGTAATCAGTGTTGGAGCAAGACGTCTAGGGTTTTTAGAGGCGGTTTAGTTGTAAGGCGAGAAGCAAAATTGGACGTCGCCATTGCTTCTGTGATTGCTTCCGGATTTTTGTCTCACACACAAACACGCAGTGGCCAAGAAGAAGAAGTAGAAGAAAGAGAAAGGGATTGAAACCTCTGTAACAGTAGAGTCGAGGTAGTAGAGTCGAGGTCTGGGTAGTCACTGAATTCGTGTCGCACAAAGAGAGATGCAAGTGGCTGAAACCGAATGGTTAAAAATACCCACCCCGCTTAAAACCCCTCAAACCCCCCACCTCCATCAAGTCTTCTAGAAATCTGCTCACATTTAAACTATATAAGAATAAATAAAGTCCTTGCGTTGGCGCCTATGCTTAAAACAAGGCTTCTTCTTTTCTACCATGTAATGCACCGTCTAAATTCTAAATCCAACACCCATCTTGCAAAATGTATTCCGGCATGTCATATTCATCTTTTTTATCGATGTATGCTGATAAAGATGCTCAAAATTTGTATGGGGATTTGTGTAACTTACGCATGGGCAGCGATGACCCGATGGATACAGACAGTTTCATTGAATTCATGAGATCTGAGTTGGATATTGACGAGTCGTACAATAGCGGTGGTCAACCACCGTCTCTTGGAGATGTGAGGAAAGTCGTCGTTACTGAACCTTCCGGCAGTAATGAGATGTATAGCGATGGACAACCACCGTCGGTCAACGATGTAGGTAGACGAGAACCATCTCAAAGTGAGGCATCGTGCACCCGCTATGAGGGTCCTGATGCACATGAAGTTCAGCAGGTTATATTTGAATTAAATGATGCGAAATGATTTGTTGAATTTTGAATCCAAGTGTGTTTGTTGCTAGCCTCGCATGTCGGAAATAGTTGTTGAGGAGAACCGTAATATAAATCCGGAACTATGGCAAGCCTGCGCCGGCCGTCTGGTCAACTTACCGGCGGCGGGGACCCACGTCGTCTATTTCCCTCAAGGCCACTGTGAACAGGTTTCCTTTTCGCCTTTCTTTTTTGCTATGTTGCGAGGATGCAGTCTTGAACAATGGCAAGCCTGAGGTTCGTATCATTTTCATTTGGTTTGCGATTTATAGGAAGTTTTCACTTTAAGAAAATATCTTCCCACCGGCACCGATTCATAATCTGAGAAAATTCACAACTCCCTAAGCTTGATGTACAACAACCTTAAGAAGTATTTTCCTTTGGAATCATCCAGAAAGTAGAAATTACTGGAATAATTGCTCTAAAATTTGTGTTGCAGGGATAGTAAATTAGCACTTGCATTTTGGCTATCTTACACCATGCCCGGTCCAATTCTATTTTCCGTATCAAAATAACCGAAAAGTTAGAAAAAATTGTTAACTCGAACGATTTATTATTTAATATTTCTATATGAAAAACCTACATGAGCAGTAACGGAAAAACTTTATTTAACAAATTAGTTTTATTAATCTTCGTAATTTTAAATCATTGGTCATCTATCTCATTTAATTGATAATTTTATGAAGTGTTTGAAGCTATGTCAAACGTTGTTTCCATCCTAAATAAACCATGTTTTTATTTTTTTTATTCAAATCTAATTGCATCATGATGTAT
Organism: Cichorium intybus; assembly: GCA_023525715.1. Lineage (NCBI taxonomy): Eukaryota > Viridiplantae > Streptophyta > Magnoliopsida > Asterales > Asteraceae > Cichorium > Cichorium intybus. The sequence continues at coordinate 66,899,905 of CM042009.1, read as the reverse complement.
AACCTTATGCGGTGTTTAGTTAAAACATCCTAAAAATTTTATTGTTTTTTTTGTTGTTCAATAGGGAATGTGATTAAAACATTACAATTTGTTTCATTTATTAATTGTCAAATGAATATACAAATCTTTGAATTATATATATATATATATATATATATATATATATATATATATATATATATATATATATAAATGATTTATATATATATATATATATATATATATATATATATATATATATATATATATATATATATATATATATATATAGGATTTTAGTTATCGCAATCTAACGAATAACAAACAGTTTAAAAAGAAATACTACACCTTTTAATAGAAATGATATCATCGAAATATCTACTATAACATATTTATTCGAAAAACACACCAAACACTTGTATGTCATATACAAAATTCATATGAAGAATTTCATGATTTTACATATCAAAATCTAACGAATAACAAAACTATGAAAAAATTAATAACATAAAGCATTGAAACATCTATATAATATTTATATTCATAAACCACATCAAACCCTCCATAATCATAAAAAAATTATAGAAAAAATTTCATGATTTTATATATCACAATCTTACGAATAACAAATACTATGAAAAAATTAAATACTACAACTTTTAATAACAGAAAAGTGCCAAGATAACTATTATAATGTTTGTATTAAAAACATACATCAAGCACTCCTAAATAATATAAAAAATGTAAAAACAATTTCAAGAATATATAAAAATCAACATGCTTTTGGTGAATTTTTTCAATTTCTTCTACTCTTCATATTTTAATCATAAACACTTGAAAGACATAGATGTTTTTTTTATGAGAATTCTACTTATATAGCAACAACATATATAAATAAGAGGAATACAAAAAGTTATTGGTAAATGCTATTAATTTTAGAAATATAAAGAGTTATTTAGGTTTCAAATGAACCAATTAATACATAAATGCAATTATTATATTTTAATAAATAGAAAACTACATCTTTTGAGAAGTTTCATTATTAGTAAAAACAATTTTTGTCAAACTTTTTTGTTAATTTCATATTTGAGTTTAGATTTTTCATTGAACATTATGTTATATTTTTTCAATCATTTAATAAAGTAGTATTTAAACAAAATTTTCCAAGTTTATTTGATATTTTTTTCGTTTTGAATGAAAAAAATTTAGTAGATTAGATTGATAACTATATACCGACAGAATTAAAATGATAATATTTACAACTGAACTAAATTAACAAATAAGTAAATTTTGTTAAAAATCATATTATTAACATTCAAAATAAAGTTAAGTGTGTAATTAAGAGAGAAAATGAAAAGTTTTCTAAGTTTCAAATAATTGTGGTTGAAGTAAAAATGCTTCTTTTATAAGAGATATATATATATATATATATATATATATATATATATATATATATATATATATATATATATATATATATATATATATATATATATATATGAGCGATCGGGTGAGGACTCTTCTTAAAGTGAGGACTCGTGAGGACACCTTAAAAAATGAGAAAAAAATATAAAAAATATAAATAATAAAACGGATCATAGTACTATATTGGAGAAAAAAAATTCGAAAAAAACTTTTGGATCATTATTTTTTTTGATAATGAACTAATGATCCAAAAATAAAAATTTTTTTGGATGATTACTGTTTTTCAATGATCCAAATTTTTTTTTTCCAATTTTTTTTATAATGATATAGTACTATTCTAGATTTTATGATTTGTATTTTTTATATTTTTTTTTCAATTTTTTAAGGTGTCCTTACGAGTCCTCACCGAAATAAGAGTCCCTACCGGAACGGGACCGTATATATATATATATATATATATATATATATATATATATATATATATATATATATATATATATATATATATATATTCATTTCGTTTTCTTTTTCGTTTTATTAATTTTTAGGGGCTTATTTTTTTTTATCGAAAAGAAAAACCGAATATATTGAAGTTTATAACCTTTTGTCTTTAGTAAATAGACATCCATATTGATATACAAAAAATGATTTTTTTTCAAAATTTCTTCTAGTTGAGATTTACATGTGAATTCGAAGCGTTGTTCACTGTTGGCATTCATAATGTCATATCATATTGCCATGTGAATCTGAATAAATTTTTGTGTGAATGTGAGTGGAACTTACTTATGAATCATAGTAAATTTATTATAAATGATTAAAATGTTGAAGTGTTTAAGAATTTCTAAGTAGATTAATCATATTCATATATTTCAGAGTAAATTCAAAATACTATATGATACTAACGTCTGAATGTTGGTAAAATTTTGTGTGAATATGAGTAAATTCAATTGTGAATCAGAGTAAATCCATTATAAATGGTTAAAATGTTGAAGTGGTAAAAAAATTCTAAGTATATTTCTCAGATTATATTTCTAAGTAAAATCTCAATACTATTTGATAGTGACATGTGAATATGAGTAAATTTTCGTGTAAATTTGAGTAAATTCACTTGTGAACTAAGTATATTATTTATAAATGGTTATAATATTGAGGTAGTAAATTTTTAAAAGTAAAATAATTAGTCAGGTTCAAATTTTTACCGCTCAGATTCACATTGTGAATCCAGACAAGCTGTACTCATGAAAAAAAAATTTATTTTTTATATATCAATATGGATGTCTATTTGTAGAGGACAAAAAGTCATGAATTTTGATATATTGAGTGTTTATTTTTCAAAAAAGTTAATGTCGAAAATTTAAAAAAACCAAAAAAAATTAATTGGGTTTTCTGTTATGGTCCTCTAAATGTGTGTTGACGTAAAAAATTTACAATCTATGTTTTGGCCATTGATGATTTTGATTACGACGATCGAGATTAGTCTCTTGGTATCATGTATAATTCTAGTATTTTTTTGAACTCATCCCATCAAAATAATACTATATAACAAATATTTCATCTTTAATCCAATACTATTTTTATGTTTTTGTTTACACCAAAATCTGTGTTTTCATAGTACATTTTTTGAATTTTTTATAAATTGTTAAAACACTAATTTATCAGCTTTATAGTTTTATATTAATTTATTTTTATTACAGAACTTTATAAAATGACATAATGTGAAATTATAATCAAATAAATTATTTGTATAATATTAATTAAAATTCCTTTTATTTTATTAAATCGATATTTGTCAAATAAAAACAAGTTTATAACACACTTGGATATAGATCTGAAATGTAAAAATTAGTTTTTATATTTTGTTATTAATTAACATGAGTTAATATATAACATAATATTATAATTTATAATTATTACATCAAAAATATATTTAATCATATTTTTTAAATTAGAAATAAACAAACATAAGACTTAAACAACCAAAATTAACAAATGTAGGGTTAGCACAATTTTGATGTTCTTTTATATCATAATGATATAAGAAATGGAGTAAAGTTGAAAAAGAGTTTATAACTTATTGATATAAAAATTAAGATTTATAGTGAGATTAAAGATGCCCTCATATCCAACAACTACGTAATGCATACAGAAAAACCAAGTTGTGATTCATATTGATTTTGGAATTATTGTTGTTAGTGTATCCCACATTAGTGCGATACGACCCTATAAATGTATATATCAGAGTTTCCGTTCTTTTCATTATAACACTTTTGGAGAGACAAATTTTAAACTCCACATATATCTTATATGATATCAGAGACGGTGTCTCGCACCTCCCATGGCTTATGCATCCTTATCTACCTTCATCGAGCCACCGTTTCTGAGGGAGATTGTTAGTGACTCCTACATTCGAACAATACAATCCTATAAGTGTTTATATATGTTGGAGTTTCTGTTTTCTCCATAAGTACTCTTTTGTAGAGACAATCTTAAACTCCACATATATCTTACAATTACAATGGTTGGTTTGGTAGAGACAATCTTAAACTCCACATATATGTTGGTGTTTGGATTGTAATTTTTTGTGGGATTTGAAATCCGTTGAAGGATTTGGATTTTGAATGATTTGAAATCTGCTATATGTTTGGTTGATCGTATTTGGAATGAAACTGGAATTTGTTTGTTTATAAAATTTTGTTTGGTTTCTAAAGGATCTTATATATATATATATATATATATATATATATATATATATATATATATATATATATATATATATATATATATATATATATATATATATATATATATATATATATATATATATATATATATATATATATATATATATATTGTTTTAAATAAAATCCTTAATTAGAGTGTGATTATAGGACTGAATTGAGACCGTTAGATTGAGAAAATCAATGGATGTGATCAAAGGACATTCTTGTAAATAAAATTAAAGAATTTAATTATTTTATTAAAAAAAGACGATTAAGGGTATAACAGTAAAATAAACCGACCTATAACTACGGGATGTAATCTTAATAACGGGATATATGCTAATATCACGGACACGATTTTGCATTTCGTTACAAGTAAACACTATCATCAGGGAATCGAATTACACGAACAAAATAAATTACAATCCGATTCAACGACGACAACAACAATTCTTCCATACCTGTTCTTCGAGAGCTGCATTCATCAAAACTGTGATATACACATGTTTATATTCTCAGAGAAAGAGTAGTTGGTTGTATTATCAGAGAATGAATGTGCTTATGTTACATAGAACTTGTTGGTTGTATCCTCGTATTCTCATAGAATGAGTAGTTTATTGTTGAACCAATCAAGGTATTAAGTTATCAAGTGGTTATTTCGAATACAATATGGTCAATATTCTCTAGGAATGTAAGTTCTCTACATTCTCTGAGAATATGTGATAAATAATAAATGTTAATCTGTGATATACACATGTTTAAGAATGAATGTGCTTACATATTCTCAGAGAATAAATGGCAACACACAACCAAAACTAACAGCCATTCTCCGAGAATGGTCTTCGACATAACAACACAAACGCTGCACGAAAATTGTTTCGGAAAAATTATGCTTTGTCTCCAAAAGTACGTAGATACTTCCTTGCGTGAGTAAGTTTGTTTACGACTACCGACGGATTCATGGCCGGTCGATTTAGGGGATAACAAAGTCGTCGCAGCGGTTGAGATAGAATGATTTATGTATATGTAATAATGTAATTATTGGATCATTTGAAAAGCTAAATTGTCATAAATCGATTTAAAATTCAAATTTAGAAATCTAATGAAATACCGATCGTAGCCTTATGAAGTAAATGGTTGTGATTCGGTCCTACATTCACACGATACTTACGATTCTTATTTGAACATATATATATATATATATATATATATATATATATATATATATATATATATATATATATATATATATATATATATATATATATATATATATATATATATATATATATATATATATATATATATGCCTACATTCAGCGTGATTCGTTCCTTTGGATAGATAGTAGAGCTTCTAAAATTACGATAGATAAGAGTCTTTGGCTTATCTCTCCTAGATTAGCATGCAAAATGTAATTACCTGTACTCTTTGTGAGGTGCGCCCAGCTCCTGGCTGGTGTTGCCCTTTTTTATCCTCTAATGTATTATGCCTTTATATATATATATATATATATATATATATATATATATATATATATATATATATATATATATATATATATATATATATATATATATATATATATCGGTGTGAGATCAACATAGAACCAAAATTAGGCATAGAACCAGACCCTTAGATCAAATTAGGATGATAAGGTATGATGAGTAAATTACACTTATATGTTCATTGATGAACATATATGTATGTTCATTGATGAACATACACTTATATTCATTGATGAACATATATGTATGTTCAACAATGAACGTTGTGTTCAAAATCCCAGAAAATAGTCTTGTTTAGAAATTGGTCATGTTCATAAGTGAACATTGTAGAATATTGTTCATGTTCACACATGTTCAATACTGAACATGTATGAATCTTCGTATATCTAAACAAAAACTGAAAATGTTCATAACTGAACATGGATGAACATTTATATATTTATATAAAAACTCAAATGTTCATAATTGAACATTAATAAAATATTTATACAAAATCTCGGATAAACAATTGTATAAAGTATGTTCATTTATGAAAATATACATATGTTTAGTAATATAAAAACATACACACATGTTCATCAATGAACATATGTTCATCCATGAACATTATCTTCAAAATTTTGGAAATTTGTCACTTTCATCAGTTTTCTTTGGCTCTGAATCTTGGCTTCACGATCACGATGTATGTCCTAGATCTCTTATACAAGTATTTCTTCATGATTGTATAACCTGTTAATAAAAACAATGTCAGACTAAAACATAACATAATCTAACACTAAAACAAATTTAAGTCAACAATAAAACAAATTGTTCATAAATGATCAGTTTTAAACATTCAACACAAATTGCTCATAAATGTTTAGTAATGAACATTCAGGAAATTGCAAACCTTTTCTTATAATAGATTATTTGTAAATCGCCTCCATAGATTGAAATCCAACCATCTTCTAGATTATTGTGAATCAAGTGGGAGCAGCAAAGAACTACATTTGTAGATCTGTACAACAAACCTTTAGTCCAAAATCACAACTATAAACTAGAAAATGTTATCAACAAAATAAAAAACAGGAATACTTTAAGAGATCGATCATTTAATACCTTTGCTGGTGGAAGGAGACGATGAGGTCGTTGATGGAGAAGTAGCCAACTGGAAATAGAATGAGACCTGCGATGAGAGATGGGTGAGAGATCGGTTTGACAGTGGAAGGAGCTCCAGATTCCAGTCGTCGGTGATGAGCTCTCGATTTGGATCGTTTCAATTAGAGAGGATACAAACCGATCTCGGGATTAGATTTAGCAATTCCATGATTTACGCTTTCAATTTGAATAGGAAACGTAAATCAAATCAGTTTATGCATAATGATATCCCAATTCTACCCCTGCCAGTTAATAATGATATTCCAATTACAAGTTTTAATCATGGCCATTCATTGAACAATCCAATGGCTAAAAATATGGTTCTATGGTTCTATGGATAAAATAGGGTTTTATGTTGATCCTCTCCATATATATATATATATATATATATATATATATATATATATATATATATATATATATATATATATATATATATATATATATATATATATATATATATATATATATATATATATATATATATATATATATATAGGGAAGGGTTCAAATAAGAACCATTAAAAGGTTGAGAACCGTAAGAACCAATCTCGGTCCTTAACGCAATTCATCGGAGGGTTGTATATATATGGAGGTTAACCAATTTGAACGCGTTGTAGACGATCAAACCCCACAACCCTTGGATCAAACCGTTGTAAAATAATATGTGGCCTAGATTAGTTCCATTAGTTCTCAATCTTTTAATGGTTCTCATTTGAATATATATATATATATATATATATATATATATATATATATATATATATATATATATATATATATATATATATATATAATTGGGTTCCGATAAGAAGGAAATTTTTATTTACATGTTATTTTGGCGAACCAACAAAATGAATCAATAGATGATGCAAAAATAACATGATTCGTAAAAAAATTTCTCAAAAAAACAACCCGATTATTCATTTTTATGATGATTTTCTTGTTATTCACTAAAATTGTTCGTAATATGAATAAAAACTTGATTTACTAAAAAATGATTCAGCAATATGTTTTTTAGGGAATTTTTTTTGCGAATCATTTTATTTTTGATTCATCTAATGATTCATTTTTGTTTTTCGTAAAAAAACAAGCATATAAAAAACTTCTTACCTTCTTACCATAATTTTACTTCTTATTTGATATATATATATATATATATATATATATATATATATATATATATATATATATATATATATATATATATATATATATATATATATATATATATATATATATATATATATATATATATATATATATATATATGATCGGGTGAGGACTCAAAAATTGGTGAGGACTGCGAGGACAATTTTTAATCTTAGGATTGAAAAAATAAATGGATAATATTTAATCTTATTTATCATCAAAATATCGCGAGATGATATGGTAGTTTGGTAATTATTAACGAGATTTTGAAAAATTCCGCCAAATTTTAATTATTTGGAGGGTTAAAGTGTAAAAGAAAATAAGAAAACACAAATAAAAAAATCAGAAAATATCCCACCTCACCACGTGCCTCCCCCTCTTTTCTCTCTCTGCCACATGTCGCCCAGCCAATGGCTGGGCTTTTATTTTTATTACACCCGTTTTTGTTTTTCGGCTATAACTTTTTTTTTCTTTACAAAAAAAAATCTGAAAAAACCAAAGTTCTTAAAATTTAATTTTCTACAAAATGAGCGCAATCATGAAAATTTGAAAAAAAATATTTTTAAATTTTTTATTTTTATAAAAAACGAAGAAAAAAAATATTTTCCAAAAATTATGAAAATTTGAAGGATACTTCTACTCACTATACTAATGACTTTTGTAAAAAGAATTTCTTATAAATAAGTTTTTGATGTGTTCATATTTTAATTTTATCAAGTATTTTTTTTCTAAAATACAATGGAATTTTTTTATCCAAATTCAAAAAAGCAAATACGATGATTCAAAATATTTATGATTTAAAAAACTTATGATTCAACTTTTTATGATCCTTAATTTGTTATGATCTAAAAATATTTTGATTCAAATATTTTATGTTTCTTAATTATATCTTTTATGATTCAAAATTAAATGAATCAAAATACATAATGATTCAAAATTTGTTATGAACAAAAAATTTATTTAATTAATATATTATTGATCCAAAATCATGTGATTAAAAATGATATGATCCAAAATACTTTGATTCAAAATATATTGATCCAAAATTTTATGATCCAAAAATAATATGATTCAAAGATGGTATGATCTGAAAATATTATGATGCTTAATTTTTTATGATTCAAAACTTTTTTAATTATTAAACATTAAAAATCGAACCTATATTTAGTTCAAAAACATAAAAAGGTAAAAAAAAACAAAAAAAATAAACCAAAAAATAAAAACAAAAACAAAATAACACTAGTAACTTGAAATATGTAGTAAAAAATTAAAAAATTAAAAAAACGAAAAATAATAAAAAATTAAAAAAATTAAAAAAACAATAAAAATAATAAAAAAATGAAAAATATAAAAAATAAAACGAAAAATAAAATATAATAAGTGAAAATCGAGTATATATACATTTAAAAAAATTTAATAAATAAAAAAAATTAAAAAAAAAATTAAAAAAAATAAAAATAAAAAAATTAATAAAAAACGAAAATAAAGAAAAAACCCACTTAAATGACGTTATATTGACGTTCGTCGCTTGCGATTAGATCATCGAGTCCGTATTACGTTCCACTGACGTGCGTCGCATGCTATCGCGTCATCTCTAAGTAATGGGTTTGACGTCTGTGCTCTTGACGAAGTGGGTGGTGGAGAATTGTCCTCGCAGTCCTCACCATTTTTTGAGTCCTCACCGGATCCACACCCTATAATTCAAACATTTGGTTATAAACAACTTACCTTTTTATTAATAGTTGAGTGTGAAGCCACTCTTGTAGTTTGTCAAAGTAGCTGCAGCAAAGCTTGAAGTTGGTGAAGTTTTTTTTCAAAGGAAGTTGGCAGCCTCTTTTGTTGAAGGCAAAACTTTCTTTTGTTCACATTGAAATATTACACACTCAAATGCATATATAAAGGATGCATTGGCTAGTTAGAAAACGCACCACACAACACCATGTAACACAGAAGTAATAAAACTCCTAGTTACCCACCGTGGACGTAGGTCAGTTTTGGACCGAACCACGTTAAATTATTGTGTTCTTAATTTGTGAGCTGAGTGTGTGAGTTTAGTGTTCGTATGCTAAGTGTCTCGATCGTAACAAGTGGTATCAGAGCCTTGGTTTAGCTCCAGAGGGTGATTTTCTGTTTTTTGGTCGGAATTTTTTTTGTCTCAAAAACGATTTTGGTGTACGCCGTTGGAAATGTCTCGTTCCGCAGATTCCGAAAATATATTTTTTGGATTTTTTCGACCATCGAAAGACCTCCAAATCGTCAGTCAAACGTTCGCCGGAATAGTGACCGAAGAAACCAGATCGCCGGAGAAGACGACAATGTAGCACCGGAGTTTCGTCGGAGAAGACGACACTGTAGCAGTTCCTGTAGCGGTACTGTAGCAGTTCACTGTAGCCGTTCCTGTAGCAGTACTGTAGCATATTTTCAGTAAATTGCAAAATAGGTCCCTGAAGTTCCAGAAATTGCAAAATAGGCCCCTGAAATTTCAGAAAAGTGCAGTTTAGCCCCTGAACTTCAGAAAAATTGCAGTTTGGTCCTTAAACTTAGGGAAAATTGCGGTTTAGTCCCTGAACTTCAGGGAAATTGCAGTTTGGTCCGTCAACTTTGTCAAAGTCGCAAAATAGTCACTCAAACATTTGTTTTGGGCAGTTTAGCCAGAAAATAATTTGGGTGTGGATTATATTTTGCAAATAACGAGCGAAGAACAGTTGAATCAAAATTCTATTTAATCGGTGAAGAATAGTTGAACTCAGAAGAAATTTAAAGAAATCGAAAACCAGTGCCAACAGCGTTTGTCAGGTTTTATTGATTCAGTTTAAAATTTCAATTTCTGATTCTCAATTCGGTATTCCGCTGTAGTTTAAATAGGTTGATTATTTAACAGAGTTCAGAAGAACAATCGTTAAGTTCAGACAAGGCTTCGTTTAGTGAAGATTGAAAAGTTGGTGGAAGACGCAGATTGAGGCTTTATGTGTCAGAAAGTTCAAGATGTGGTATTGGTAAAGGGAGAAAATTAGAGAATTACAGAAGATCAGACGTTCAGACAAATCCAGCGATGATCAGAGTTTCAGGGGTTCAAGAACAGATCATGGGATGAACAGATCAAGTAATTAAGAGAAAATCCGTTTTCGGTAGATCCAGCAGTGATTAGAAAGTCAGCAGACTTAGGTGTAATCACGGGATCAGAAAGTTCAGTGTTATTCATGACGTTGAGGTGTAGACATTCTTTAGAGTCGATGTCCAAATAGAGGAAATTCTGCTTCTGAGAATGTGTCTGGGTTTGATGCATTGGGACTCAGTGGAAGGCAGTGAATACTCTTGGGTCAAGAATTATGGTGCTTCATTTCACGCTACCCACAATAGTGAAGCACTGCAGAATCTGAAAGTTGGAGACTTTGGAAAGTTAAGACTTGTAAACGATGAATGTTCGCTGTATATGGTCGGATTACCGTCTGAGGGAGTGACCGTCCCAGTTTAGAAGAGAAACAAAGTCTGGTTCACAGAATCTCATGGGCAGAAGAGGGTGACATTTTGCAAGTAGGAAGCCTAGAGCTACAAGGAAGATTCAGGTTGAACGAGCATGGAAAGGTTCAGAAAAATCAGTCGAAGGATATTGTGGCAATAAGAGCACAGAGTATTGTTTCAGTTGCAGTGTTTTGCAACAGTGGGAGCATAGGTCGTGTTTCAATCATAGGTCCAGGACGACAGTGGATTTAGAACCAGTTTTCAGCTGTAAAAGTCTCTCCGGTTTTGATAACTTGCTAAATATGGAGAGTGTTGTTGTTTGTTCTCAGATTGTTCCAGGATTCGGTAGTTCGTTTTCAGTGGGAGCCGATAGGGACAGAGAACGGGTCAAGGGCAGTTTAAGTCATGACGAACATAGTTGAAACTCATGGGAGTTTTAACGGGCCTTTCAGGTTAACTGATGAGAAGGCCGGGGTAACTAAGAAGGAGTTTACGGAAATACAGATGCACAGTTGAAGCATAGGTGAAGATTGTTCCGTGGCTTCAAGTGGGAGATTGTTGAGTGTGAAGCCACTCTTGTGGTTTGTCAAAGTAGCTGCAGCAAAGCTTGAAGTTGGTGAAGTTTTTTTTCAAAGGAAGTTGGCAGCCTCTTTTGTTGAAGGCAAAACTTTCTTTTGTTCACATTGAAATATTACACACTCAAATGCATATATAAAGGATGCATTGGCTAGTTAGAAAACGCACCACACAACACCATGTAACACAGAAGTAATAAAACTCCTAGTTACCCACCGTGGACGTAGGTCAGTTTTGGACCGAACCACGTTAAATTCTTGTGTTCTTAATTTGTGAGCTGAGTGTGTGAGTTTAGTGTTCATATGCTAAGTGTCTCGATCCTAACAGATTGTTCTGTTGGAGGGCTCGAATATCAAATTCTAACTGATACTGCTTTGTAAAATTATACTCGGTGTACAAATTATCCAAGTGATCCCGAACTTCCTTTGTCGTTGCATATTTTTCCAGCTGAGTACCAATTGACTGAATTACATAATTGTTAATCCAAGTGATAATCTTAGACTTATCAGTCTCCCATAAATCCAACGAGGTCTCATAATTTGTAGTCTTCTCATCGGTTTCTTTACTCTTCACGCCTACAACAATCCCTCACATGTCCTGAATGAGGGAATTAAGGCTGGTATAGTCGAACTGGTTGATTCTATTCTTGCCCTACAAGAAAATTTTCATTATATAACTCTAATAGGCATAGTGTTTTCCATCGAAATGGGTACTAATAGACAAATAGAATCATCTCTTGAAGCCATATTGGAAATAGACAATGAAACAATAACCCAACACTGATAGTAGATACGAGAAAAATAAGAACTATCAAAAACCCTCGAAATCAAGCAACCCAGAAACAACATATACAAATGAAACCCTCAAAATCAAACAAATCTAATCAAACTGAATACATAAATGTACTAGAAAAATATGCATAAAGTCGGTGTCGACACCCTCCGGTTTAGTGTGCCTGCCAAGTCGCCCTAACAATCGTAAAGAAAGGATCTAATAGAGCTCTGATACCATGTGAACTAAAAAACTATAGAGACAAAGACAACTAGGCTTTCATTATTGAGAAAGCTATCTAGGGTTTCCCTAGCTAAAAGGCCAACTAAAAAGCCTAAACAATATTAGCCTAATACGTTTATTTAGGCTAACAATTACCTCAATCTATCTCACTTTCTCGATGCTCATACCATCTTACTTGTTGGGTATTTTGCTTTGGTCTATTTGGTTAATAATCGTATTTGTCTTCCCCGGATAAAGGTGGGCTTCTTTTCCTAATATAGTTGCATTTAATAAACATGGAACTATGGCTCAAATTATGCAAGCACCACATATCACACTATGCTATATGAGAAATGTACCCCTCAACTTTGGAGGGCGGCCCCTTTTGTATCCAAGGGGGCAGAGTCCCCCCCCCCCCCAAAAAAAACTCTTGTTCGATTATTGGCAAATTTTGGCAGGAAATTGGTTTTGGAGCCTCATCCATTTCTGACACATTATGTATATTTACATGTGTTTATCTCATTATTGACAATAGGAAGAAACATTTAAATAAAATGGGCGGTGAGACATTGTTGTGTTTATTTTATAATATTGCATTATTTTTCATATTTTGATGGCCACCGTTATTGTTTGAAGATAAAATTTTATTTGGCTTTGAAGTTTCAGCTAGGAATTGAGATGGATAGTTTTACCCTTGTTTACTTGGTTCATTATTGGCATTTAGAATAGAGAATAAACCTTAACAACATCAATAATATTTGGTTATAAAATATGTTTTCAGGTTGCTGCGTCTATGAAGAAGGGTGCAGACGCTCAAATTCCAAACTATCCCAATCTTGAGTCAAAATTGCTATGCCTCCTTCATAACGTCACATTACATGTATGTTGGTTTTTATTGTTTTCATGTTTTAAATACAAGTTATATTTGAAACCTAGTTTCTAGAAAGGCCATGCACTTAAGAAAATCCGGAAAGAAAGGACATAAAATAAAAAATAAAGCAACAAAAAGAACACTCTGGTTATTGTTTAGAATGGATATAAAATCGGGAATCACACCATGTAAAAAGCTGTTGTTCGGGAATCTCTAATTGTAAATGTGCAACATTGAGCTTTATCATATTATTCATTTATATATTTTGTTCCAAAAAATATATTTTCAGGCTGATATAGAATCGGATGAAGTATATGCTCAGATGACTCTCCAGCCGGTTGTTTCGGTATGAAGAATTTTCCTTGAATATTGACATATATTGCTATTTATTAATATTCTATGGTTTACGATTATTCATAGTTCAATAAAGAAGCATTATTGGGGTCGCTCCCGTTGATGAAAGAACACAACCCACAAACCGATATAATTTGTAGAACTTTGACGGATAGAGATATAAATATTCATGGAGTATTTATTGTTCCCCTTCATGTGGCTGAAGATATATTCCCAACTCTTGTGAGTTAAAGTTCCTCTCTTTCCCTTTGTTAGATATATGGAGTCTTGTGAAGGGAGATTCCAACATGTGGTTGTAAATGGGACCATGTCTAGCCCATATGGAACACTCTTATTTGTGGAGAGGGATTAATTATTAATACCAACAAATTTATGGTTTATGTGATAACAAGAAAATTTTCTTTATTCTATAGGATTTTTCGATGCAACTACCTGCACAAGAACTTGTGGCTAGGGATTTACATGACACTGTATGGACATTCCGCCATATCTACCATGGTAATTCCTAGCTGCTTTTTGTTAAAGCGAAGTGATCCATGATGAGTATATGAGTTCTAAAACATTAAGGATGTGTTTGTCACATGGGATACGGACAACCTTTATAGGGTTATTTTCAATTTTTGCATAAAATAGAGACAGCAAGCCTATCCCAATCCTATATATTCCGACGGATCCGGTCTGAGTCCCATTCCCCATTAAATGCAATACAAGTTGTCATGTTATTCCTGCCCTGCCCTAGGTAACCAAAAGGCCTTGCACATTTACTGAAATCGAAAAATAAAAAAGAGAACATCACCAACAAGTGATTGTGAGGTGAAATTCCTGGCAAGAATAACTTTCCCATGCTTCCATGAAACAAATCCATGTTCGAACTTCAGGGCAACGGAAACTTCACTTGCTCACAACCGGTTGGAGTTCTTTTGTTAGAAGGAAGAGGCTTTTTCCAGGAGACACGGTCTTATTTATAAGGTAATGTCACCACCATATCAAACTTAATTACCGCATGTTTTTGATGTATAAGCTTTATATAATAATTAATATACTTGTAAGCAGGGATAAAACAACACAACTTCTACTGGGTATTAGAAGAGCTAACAGACAACCGGCCAATCTATCATCAGTTTTGTCGAACAATAGTATCCATATTGGAATCTTGGCAACAGCAGCCCATGCAGATGCAAACAAAAGTCTATTCACGGTGTTTTATAATCCAAGGTAATTAACTCCAATATCAAAATATCAAACTGATCAAGCACATTTAGCTCTGGGATATCACAAGAAAATTGTAGCATTTCACTTGAGAATTCAGTGCTTGACAAATAAGCATACTTTACTTGGTACTTAATTTCAAATCACACATTTTGCAAGTTGCATAGGAAGTATAATTGTGTGGAAAAAAAGTGATCTCCCAAGTGAAAGCAAGAGAACCTAAATGGGAAAAAGCAATAAAAAGCAACGTTTATTCAGTGGAGAGAGGCAAATTATTGACAACTTGATTAGTGTTAACGAGATAATTGCATGGGCCAAAGCGATGAAGAACCAAATAATGACTTTAAAAGGTGATTTAAAAAAAAAGCTTGAGACTTGTAGGACTTAGATTACAAGTATTCTATCATCGAGTCTATAGTTTTTTCGTTTAAATGGAGGTGCCAGATTAAAAGGCGCGTTGTCTTTTGCTTTGGTTATTGTTAACAAATCTCCTATGGAGAAGTTCAAAATCCCGAAAGGTCTTTGTCAAAGTGATCATTTGTCTTTTTTCTTATTCATTTTGACCATGGAAGTATTTCATGTTGCAATTTTTGAAGCTTGTGGTAAAATCCTTATATGTGAGAATTTTGACAAAAAATTAATCAGCTGGAAGGTAAAATCCTTATATGTGTTTAAGGCCATGGTGGTAGTTTTCAATGATTTGTAGACAAAGTGTCATACTTTCTTTTGTGCTGATAGGCGACAAAAAGTTGGCACAGGTAAATTGGAACAAGGTTGTTGCTCTTAAAGAGGGTTGGGTATGGGTTTCTTATTTGCTGTCGATTATGCTCTTTATGCTCTTCTTACTAAACGGTGGTGGTAGATCTTTAATGAACCACATGCTTTGTAAATTAAAGACTTACATGGTTCCCTTGGTAGATTTTGTGATATGAATATAGATAGACCCATGGCTAAAAAGGTTAGACAGAGGGAAAGCACAAAATTTAGGAATTATGTTTGGTGTGGTGAACTTCCATTCTGCAGGATATTTCCAAAACAATTGACATGTACACATACCGTTTGGATGAACCGCACAAAGAAAATCGAAAATATTGCACATTTTCTTAATATCCACATGAGCAAACGCTGAATATTTATGTTCAATTATGCCATTTAAAAAAACAGAGCTACTCTGTCGGAATTTGTGATTCCATTATACAAGTATTGCAATGGATTCCGCTATAATCAAATATCTCTTGGCATCCGGTTCCGCATGATGTTAGAGACAAAAGAATCGGGAATAAGAAGGTGATAGATTGTAACCTTCATATTTTGAATATACGTAACGCCGACTTAATGTTTTAAATTCTATTTTTATTAAAATAATATTGATGATACATTCTGCAGTTATATGGGAACGATTATTGGTATAAGTGATCTCGATAATGTCCGGTGGAAGAACTCACAATGGCGTAACCTAAAGGTATATCAACGGAGCCACCATTTACGAACACACTTCTTACGATATCCATGTTTTTTGTCTTAATGGTGTTGGCAAATTTAGGATCAAATAAAGTGCTTTCCATTATAATCATTTCCCAATTACGAGTAGGTGCGCTGGGATGACGCAACAACCGGAGAAGAGCGTACTCATGTCTCACTTTGGGAAATTGAACCTGTTACTGTCCAATTTTTTACTCCAAGCCAAGGGATGCTAGGTACAATGACCAATGCCTTGTTTATTTTTTGCTAGTTGCTAAATGACGTCATTTTCTTTCCAAAAAGAGGTCCTTGAAAAGTGAATATATATATATATATATATATATATATATATATATATATATATATATATATATATATATATATATATATATATATATATATATATATATATATATATATAGACTTAGATCTTTTGAGAACCACAAGTCTCCCGAGAACCCGAGAACTCCCAACTCCTTTTAGATCAATCCTATATCTCCCAAACCGATATTTTTTTCAAAAAACCGACCACATAGGCCTCTAAAACGCTCAAATAGGTGCCGGGTCGCTGAAAAAAATTTCCGAAAAAACGACTTTTTTTTTTTTTTTTTTTTGAAAAAAATTTGCACATGTGCAAAAAAAAAAACTTTGCACATGTGCAAACTTTTTTATACGTACATTTTTTTTCAAGTTTTTTTTTATGGATGTCTTTCTAACATATATTTAAGGCGTTCTGTAAAATAAAATTTCAAAAAAAGTGTACGTATAAAAAACTTTGCACATGTGCAAAGTTTTTTTTTTTTGCACATGTGCAAATTTAAAAAAAAAAAAAAAAGTCGTTTTTTCGGAAATTTTTTTGAGCGACCCGGCACCTATTTGAGCGATTTAGAGGCCTATGTGGTCGGTTTTTTGAAAAAAATATCGGTTTGGGAGTTCTCGGGGGACTTGTGGTTCTCAAAAGATCCTAACTCTATATATATATATATATATATATATATATATATATATATATATATATATATATATATATATATATATATATATATATATATATATATATATATATATATATATATATATATATATATATATATATATATATATATATATATATATATATATATATATATATATAAGTTTTTGTGGCCGATGTAGACTCCATCAGATAAAATGACAACACTCTTGGAGAAATGGAAGGGAAATATATTTTAGACCAAATTTTTTAAAAGTTATAACCCTGACCTTTTCTAGTGATCAGTTGTTACTTTATGCATTTAGTAAAAAAGAAGTGCCTATATGTCGGTTACTGGGTTAAGTGTTGTGGTCTGTCCACGATTTAACATCTCAACATGACCTCTAAAATGGCAGGTCATGAATTTGCGGAAATTCAAAATTTATACGAAAACAAAATGGCATGGCTTGGTGATATGTTCGTGAGGGATCCCGTCCAAAGATTAGTTCAATGGATGAACATGCAGCAAACTAATCAAATTCAACCCAACTACTTGAATCCGTTAGCGAGATCGGCTCTACAAAACAGGTGGGACAAGAGCCACCGCAACCAGCCACCACAAACCCATTAGCCCCGATTTTGCCAATGCAACAAACTGAAGTGAATCATCTGAACCAAC
Organism: Cichorium intybus; assembly: GCA_023525715.1. Taxonomy (NCBI): domain Eukaryota; kingdom Viridiplantae; phylum Streptophyta; class Magnoliopsida; order Asterales; family Asteraceae; genus Cichorium; species Cichorium intybus. The sequence goes on along the minus strand of CM042009.1, from coordinate 66,881,429 downwards.
CATTTGGAACAAATATGAAAATAGTTGTCAATAGTGTGAATAGATTTCAATTATAGAAGCAGATTCATCCAAGTGTTCATCAACAAACTGAAGCCAATATTAATTGAAAGTTATGTATTTCTTTCTTTCCTGAATATTTCTTTCTCTTTCGATTTTCAGCAGTCTACTAAGTTCATTTGGATGAGTTTTCTTGCACAAACATGTAAATTTACATGCATATCCATTTTATGATTGACGCTTCAATGAAATATTTTTTGAATTGAAGGCCACGTTAGTTGTATAGTTTGTCGGTAGTGCAGCGTAGTGATTTCATATTTAATTTGTTCGTGCACCAAAAGAAATTGATGGCTAGATATTTTTATCCTCTCTAAATTGTATTGAAATAACATATATTAGGTGTTTGAATAAATGTCACTGTGAACTTCCTTTTAGGATCCAAATACCTTTCCCCCCTTTTTCACCCTAGGATGGCTAAGGGCAAGGAAATGGTTAGATAGGCAGCTACACATCGAGTTGCAGTGGTTCTGTTATAAATAAATAATATCGACAATAAAATAAAATAATAATACGATAAAGAAAAATAAATGTGGACACAAGGATTTAACGTGGAAAAACCCTTACGGGAAAAAACCACGGGCACAACCGATGATGATCACTATATAAGGTAAAATGAGGAGGTTACAAGGTTTGGAACTGAAAAATATATATATCTCTCTTTTCTTTCTAATACACAGAGCCTCACAGTATATATCTATGCATATATATCACTCAAATGTTTTTGAACGATTTCATTTGGAAAGTAATCATCCCTATATATAGGGATGAATGGCCGAAATGTATCCGTGATTGTTGAAAAAACCAAATGTGAGCGCCGAATTTAATTGTGTGCGCTGAATGGAAAAATCGTCGTTCAAATCCCACGTGCAAGAATCAATTGCAAATTGAATTTAATTTTTAAATTACTATTCATGTGGGGCCCACATGAATTATTTCTCCCTTTTACTTTTGCTTTTTTGAAAGGTATCTTTCACAATCTCCACCTTGACTTTAAAAAGCAATAAGTAATCAAACTCCACCTTGAGACGAATTTCCACTTGTAGAACTCCTCATTATAAAATCATCGTGTGCCGACAATCCTTGGAATTAGATTGTCATACCAACCAAGCTTGAGCAAAGCTCAAACTTAGTTGCTGGAACCGGCTTCGTCATCATATCCGCCGGATTATCATGAGTGCTGATCTTTTGAACTTGAATATCACCTTTGGAAATAACATCTCGAATAAAGTGATAACGTACATCAATATGTTTCGTCCTCTCATGAAACATTTGATCTTTTGTGAGATAAATAGCACTTTGACTATCACAAAAAATCTTTGTGGGAGATGTGTCTCCACAAAGTTCACCGTATAAATTTCTTAACCAAATAGCTTCTTTGCAAGCTTCAGAAATTGCCATGTACTCTGCTTCAGTTGTGGATAAGGCAACAGTGGTCTGTAGACTTGCCTTCCAACTCACAGCACATCCACCAATGGTAAAGACATAACCTGTCAAAGATCTTCTTTTATCCAAATCTCCAGCATAATCAGAATCTACATAGCCCACCAATCCTTTACCAGAACTTCCAAATTGTAAACATGCATTGGAAGTACCGCATAAATATCTAAGAATCCATTGAACAGCTTTCCAATGCTCTTTTCCTGGGTTAGCCATATATCTGCTAACAACACTTCAAGCGTGAGATAAATCAGGGCGAGAACATACCATGACATACATTAGAGAACCAACTGCACTAGAATACAGAATTTTCGCCATGTTGTTAATTCCATCATCTGTCTTTGGACAATATGTTGAAGACAGTTTGAAATGTGCAGCTAACGGAGTACTCACTGGCTTGGCTTTATGCATGTTGAATCTTTGAAGAACTTTCTCAATATACCTCTTTTGACTTAGGTATAGTTTTCCATGCTGTCTGTTACGAGTAATTTCCATACCAAGAATTTTCTTGGCTGGACCTAAGTCCGTCATTTCAAACTCATTGCTTAGTTGTGTTTTCAGTTTTGCTATCTCTAGTTTATCTTTCGCAGCAATCAACATATCATCAACATAAAGAAGCAGATATATTAATGAACCATTGACTGACTTAAAATAAACACAACTATCATAATCTGATCTTTTAAAATTCTGAGATAGCATAAAAGAGTCAAACCTCTTATACCATTGCCTTAGAGACTGCTTTAACCCATAAAGAGATTTCTTTAATCTACATACTAAGTTCTCTTTTCCAGGGATAATGAAGCCTTCAGGTTGCTCCATATAAATATCTTCCTCCAATTCACCATGTAAAAATGCAGTTTTGACATCTAACTACTCAAGATCATAATTATGCATGGCAACAATACTAAGTAAAGTACGAATTGAGCTATGCTTTACAACAGGAGAGAAAACATCAGTAAAATCAATGCCTGGAATTTGGCTATAGCCTTTAGCAACTAACCTTGCTTTAAATCTTGCTTCCTCATTAGGAGTAATACCTTCTTTTCTTTTGAAAATCCATTTGCAGCGGATAGGCTTCTTTTCTTTTGGTAATTTCACCAACTCCCAAGTGCCATTCTTTTCAAGAGATTCTATTTCATCATGCATGGCAGTTATCCATTTGTTGCAATGTTCTGAAGTAATGGCTTCCATGTAAGTTGAAGGTTCTTTGATACCTTCAATTTCTTCAGCAACGTTTAAAGCATAAGCAACAATATTTGCTTCTTCTATCAGTCTCTTGGGAGGATGAATGACCCTCCTAGGTCTATCAGTTGCTATAGAACGTTGTGGTTGGTGAGTAGGAGTAGGAGTAGAAGACTCTTGCTCAACTGATTGATTTTGATCAATAGAGTTTTCTTTTTCTGGTGTATGTTCTGAGTCAACAGATTGCTCCACCTGCACACTTGTCTTTTGTTGACTCTCAACAGGAATATTAGTAGGAGAATCTTTATGTAGCATAACTGATTCTTTAAATACTACATTTCTACTAATCACGACCTTTTTAGTTTCAGGACACCATAACTTATATCCTTTCACACCATACTTGTAACCAAGAAAGATACATTTAATTGCCCTAGGCTCTAATTTTCCATTTTCATTTCTAACGTGCTTCCTTTTTGGCGGGGAAGTTTACTACGTATCCAAACACCCATCTGCAATATCTATGTATATAATGCACCATCTAATCTGTAAATCAAACACCCAGTGGCGGATCCAGTATAGGGCAAGGGGGGAGGGGGCTGTGCACCGGCTCAACTTTTGTGGGCCTTTGTAAATTTTTTTCTAGTACGTTGCACCCCCTCGGAAAAAAAATGACACCCACTAATTAACTTAAACTTTGGATTTTAATCAATTACCCACAAAAGCACACCATTTTTTCTATAAGTGCATCCTTTACATTCCGGGGAAATATTTTTTGCATCCCGTAGTGATAATTCCTGGATCCGCCACCGCAAACACCTATCTGCATTATGTATTCCAGTAATTTAGACATGAACAGCCATGCCTCGATGGATATCGACAGTTGGATCAGTGAGAGACCTCAGTCAGATCATGCCATGTCCTACGGTAGCGGTGGTCAACCACCGTCTATTGGAGATGTGAGGCAAATCGATGTTTCTAGATCTTACGGCAGTAATCAGATGTCTAGCGATGGACAACCTCCGTCGGTCAACGACATACGTAGAATAGAACCATCTCAAAGTGAGGCATCCTGCAACCAGTATGAGGGTCCTGATTCCCATGAAGTTCTGCAGGTTAGTTCTTAATCCAGGCCGCATGAACAGTCTTCGTTGTCGCTTTTCAAATTTTTTGCTATCTTGCGCCAAAGCAACCTACATTGAACCCATACTTACAAATTAGGAGGTTCCATTAATTTTAGAGTAAATTACAGTTTTGGTCCCTGTGTTGGCACGTATTCCAGTTTTACTCCAAGTGTTTTTTCACAGTTTTGGTCCTTGTGGTTGGATTTTTTTGTAGTTTTGGTTCTTGTCACGGACTATTTTGTCCATTATTTTTACTTTTTAATTTATATTTAAAAGAAAAAAACTGTCTCCTCTCTGTTTCTCTCTTTCAATTAACATGTCTATTCTACCATTAATATGAAGGTATCAAAACTCATGGTATGCAGTAAAGATGAAGCAATTTGGGCAAGAACAATTGCGGAAAAGAAATTATTGGATAAAGATTTTCCAGGCGCGAAGAAATTTATCTTAAAAGCCCAAACCTTGTATCCTGGTCTTGATGGCATCTCTCAACTGTTGATCATTCTTGATGTTTATATTGCTTTAGAGAATAAAGTAAGTGGAGAAGTGGATTGGTATGGGATACTCGGTCTAAACCCTAATGCTGATGATGACACAATCAGAAAACAATACAGAAACTTAGCTCTTTTATTACACCCTAGTAAAAACAAATCAGTAGGTGCAGATGGTGCTTTTAGACTTATTTCAGAAGCATGGAGTTTGTTATCGGATAAAACTAGAAGAGCAGCTTATAACCAAAGAAGAAGTATGAAATATTTCCAACAGAATGGAGTCCACACAAAGCCACTAACTCCAACACCAAACAACCGGAGTACCACCACCACTGCTGCTGCCGCCACTAGGCCACCAGCTCCTCCACCTTGTGCCACTACTAGAAAATTTAGTTTTACCGACAAAAAGTTTCCGACGAAAAATGTTTGTCGGTATTTTCCTTCACAATTCCGACAAATCAATGACAAAACCTCAATACCTAGAACTTCCGACGAAATACCCACGAAATTGGATATATGAACATTTTCGTCGGAAATACCTCGGTAATTTCCGACAAAAAACCGACGGAAAGTTAATTCATATTTAAAATTAAAGGTTTGTAGGAATTCCGTAGGAAATGAAAAGCGGGAAACTGAAAATTTCTCCTCCCCTTTTCTTTTTGCCTTTCCCACCTTTTCTTTTAAATATTATAGAAAATTTGCGACAAAACAGCGACGGAAAATTCAAAATCAACACTTCGTCGGAATTTCGTCGGAAATTGAAAGAGCGGGAATCAGAATTCTTTCCCCCCTTTTCTTTTTTATTTTCCCATATTTTTTGTTTTCCCACCTTTTTTTGGTTTTCCCACATTTTTTTTAATATTATAGAAAATTATATTATTAATATAAAAAAATAATTTATATTATTATTATTCAAAATATAATTATTATTACTATTATTTTTATTATTATTTATTTTTGTTAGGTTTTTTTAATTATATTTTTATCAATATTTGGTTTATTATAATTCATTATATTATATTTTTAAAAATTTGTGTGTGTATATATATATATATATATATATATATATATATATATATATATATATATATATATATATATATATATATATATATATATATATATATATATATATATATATATATATGTGTGTGTGTGTGTGTGTGCGTGTGCGTGTGTGTATTTATATGTATGTGTATATACAAGAATTTGTATATGTATGTGTATATATGTCTATGTGCATATAAATGTATGTGTGTATGTATATGTATGCATGTTTATTGTATTTATATGTTTAGATGTATTTATGTGTTTAAGGTTTAGAGTTTAATGTTTATAGTTCAGTGTTTAAGGTTTAACATTTAAGGTTTAAGGTATGCATCAGTTTGTGGTTCGGTGTTTAAGGTTTCGGGTTTGGGTATATGTATATGTATGTATATATGTATGTGTAAGCATGTGAGTATAGAGTTCATGGTTTCATGATTAAGGTTTAAAGCTTATGTGTACGTGCATATATGTTTATATTCATGAGTATGAATGTATTTATAGTCCAATGTTTAAGGTTTCGGGTTTGGGTGCATGTATATGTATGTGTAAACATGTGAGTATAGGGTTAAGGGTTTCATAATTAAGGTTTATAGCATATGTGTACATGCATGAGTATGTATGTATGTATATATGTATGTGTATGTATGTATGTATGTATATATGTATGCATGTGTATTGTATATATCAGCATGTGGGTATATGGTTTAGGGTTTAGTATTTTGTATGCATTTTTGTATATATGTATATGTATGGATATGTACATGTATGTATGTGTATGTGTATGTATATATAGGTATATATAATTGTATGTGCTTGAGTTTCATGATTAAGGTTTAGAGCTTATGTGTACGTGTATGTATGTATCTATGTATGTATGTATCTATGTATGTATATATGTATTTATATGACAATTTCTTTGAATGAGACTGAATGTCGTATTTAATCAGTATCAAATAGCTATTTCAATATGAATACGAACATGAAGCGATTAAGGTGAAATTGGAACCTACATTTGACGATTTGAAGAATAATAATAATAATGTTTATAAATAATAAACATTAATAATAATAATAATAATAATATTTATAAAATTAATAATGTTTAAAAAAATGTTAAATAATAATAATAATAATAATATTATTATTATTATTATTATGTATATGAGTTTAGTTGGGGAAAATGTTTAAAATTATAATTTTTTTAATTCCGTCGGAAATCCGTAGGAATGAAACCCTTTTTTCCGACAAAATACCTACAAAATCCAATTACCATTTCCCCTCTTTAAACCCTACCTGGTTCTCTTGTTGCGCACACTCGACAAACGGCGCTGAAAGCTCAAATCACTCTGCAGGTCCGATGTCCCCTTGAACGCTAAAAGCTCGCTTCCACCGGAGTACCGTTTCTCTTCTTCCCTTGAACGATAAAATCTCCACCGGACAACCGCTCCAGCCGGCCAGCCCTCCACTTCACGTCCCTCCACTTCACGTCTTCACCTTTCGGCAACGAGCAATAAGCAATCGAACCAAAAGGTAATTCAAACTCGATTTCAGTTTCTGAGTTTCGATTTCAGACTCGATTTCAGTTTCTGAGTTTCGATTTTAGACTCGATCTCAGTTTCTGAGTTTCGAGTTCAGACTCGATTTCAATTTCTGAGTTTCGATTTCAGACTGTTCTAGCTTAAACCAAAATACCCAGATTCGAAGCTTCCTTTTCTGGAAGCAGGTATCAAGCTTTTGCTCTTTGTTAGTGTTTGAGAAGGTATCAAGCTTTTGCTCTTTGTTAGTGTTTGAGAAGGCAAGAGAGTATCAGTCGGATAATCAAAACTTTGCCAAAGAACCTGACCTTTTTGGTTCTTCAATACCAGATTACCTGGGTATTTTGGTTTAAGCTATAACAGTGTTAACGATTTCAGACTCGATTTCAATACCAGCCTTGCTTGAGAAGTATGGGGATGATTTGCATGATCAGATAGATGATGCTGAACTGTGGGCGAAAACGCAAAAGGAGATACGTGGAGCATCGAAAAATAATTATATTTATGGGGTTGGATCCTCGGATTTAGGGTTTGTGGTCATCGGGAAGTTATCTGCTGCTGCAGGGTGTTCATCATCCTTTTGCGGGTCTCAACATGAGGTATATTTATTTAATAACTACATTATATATATTATAGATAATGAAACACTTTGTGAGCATGAAAATAGTCATTAAATTATAATTTTTTGGTATTATTAGACTAAAAATAAAGTGTGTTGCTATAATGGATGAAAATTATTGATATATATTGTTTGTTATTAGGTTAAGGAGTTACGAACACAACTTGAAAATGCAAACATGGAAACAACTTTGCTGCGACAAAACCAAGAAAAAATGCAACAACAATTGGCCCAACTAATGACACAAGTTGGTATCCTCACCGGAAATCCAGTTTAGTTTTGTTGTAAACTTTTTGTTAAACATGTTAGGGTGAAGTTCAAAAACCTAATTGTTTTGGTGAAGTATTTGATAGTACCTATCATTTTTGTTGAAATATTGGAGAGTAGCTATAATTTTGGTGAAATATTGTAACTTCCATTTTGAATGAATTTGTATTGACTTGTTTTTATATATGTTTACTGATTGTAGTGGTTGAATTTGCTTATTAGATGAATTTGTAGTTGATTTTATTTATTGTAAATTTTTTGTAAAAAAATTCTGGAATATTCTATATTTTATAGAAATTAAAATTTAAAAAACTGCATTTGTTATTCACGAATTTAAGCTGTTACAATTCTGTAGGAATTTTGTAGGAAAATTTGGTGCAATTCTGTAGGAATTTCGTAGGAAAATTTGGTGCAGTTCTGTAGGAATTTCGTAGGAAACTTTGGTGCAATTCTGTAGAGATTTCGTGGGAAATGTTTGTTGGTGAAGTTGGTCGGAAATTTGTAGGAAATTTCCTACGAAAGTGTTCGTCGCAAAGTTGTCAGCCATTTCGTAGGAAATCTATAGGAACTCTGTTTCCAACGGCCCTTTTTTCTACAGACCAATTTTGTCGGTAATTTGTCGGTAAACACAGTTTCCAACCAATTACCTACGAAAATGCTTGTCGCTAAAACTTAATATTCTAGTAGTGTGCCAATACATTCTGGACAATCTGCCATCGATGCAAGATGCGTTATGAATATCTTAAAGTATATCTCAATCATAACATTTTGTGTCCCAATTGTCAAGGACCATTTCTTTCCATTGAAATGCCGCCACCTGTTAACCTTTCCCAAGCCGTCTGAATCCAACTAATCATGCAGACAGCAGAGTGGTCAAACACCCCAGAGTCTTCTTTTTCAGAATATATCCGTTACCTTCAGAATTCTATCAACAATTCATTTCACCGGTATCAACAAACTCTTCCTCCGCACCAACAAAATCCTCAAAATCAACATCAGCAACAACAATAGCAGCCAAGTGTGTGTCCTTCCAACAGTAATTTTTCTAGATATTTGGGTTATGACCTTTACCTTCGCAATCTCTTAATTTCTCTGTGACAACATCCTTAAAATCAACATCCTTAAAATCAACATCAGCAACAATAGCAGGAACGGAGATTGCTTCCTTACCCACACACGCAGCCACTGCCATCTCCTAGGATGAACAAGTCTCCACCACTTCTACCATACCAACTTCTCAATTTCTTTTTCCATCACCTTCTGGTTTCTTAAATCTATTGTCTCGATCCTCGGTCACCATACCATTACTTTCTGCTGGTTATCAACATCATTAACTTTGGATTTTTCATTTTCACCAATGACCTAACCAGGAATGTTGGATCCTAGACATCCACCCCCATCTTCTCCTAGCATGGGGTATCCATTTGTATGTTATTTCTCAGTTTTAAGTCCAAGATAGAGGGATTATATGGGCAACAACACAAAGATATGCTTACTTTGTTTGAAACATGGATTCATCCGTCCTTGTAGCAAACTCACGTAAGGTATACTTGCTAAAAAATAGTCTTTTGAAAATGTTTGTTGGTCTTTTTTTTTCTTTTTATAAAGTTTGAATGGTTGTTTAGAATATATATATATATATATATATATATATATATATATATATATATATATATATATATATATATATATATATATATATATATATATATATATATAGTTGGTAACATTATTCATCTTTTTATTTCATGAAAACCTTTTTTAAATTACGTGTCCATAATCTAGACGATTGACCAGAAAATATAGTCGAAAATATAGTCGGGTCATCAAACATTTTTGTTATGTAGGTTGTATGCTAGGTGTTCCTTTTCTTTTTTTAATACCATAAAATCTACTCAAATTGCAGCTCATAAACTTTCTTATTATTGTTTATGATTATTGGGTTTTGTAATTATGTGATGGCTAATAGGAGAATCCATTTGAGTATGGCTTATCATCCTCAAACGGATGGTCAAAGTAAGAGAACTATACAAACCGTGGAGGACATGTGAAGATATTGTGTTATGGACTTTGGTGGTAATTAGTTAGAACACTTGCCTCTTGTAGAATTTCCACGTGTGCTACTTCAAGAAGTATTTTGGAAAAGAGGATGAGGTCATGCCTCTTAAAGATTTGAAGTTGGAGACCCCAATAATTTGACAGAAGAATCTAAGGCAATATTGGAACCAAAGACCAAAAAGTTGAGTAACAAAAAAATTTACATTGTGTTAGTCAAATGGAAGCATTATTTTAAATCAAATTTGTCATGGAAAACTATGGAAGAAATGAAGAAACGCTATCCTAATTTTGTGAACTATGATTTGATTCCAAGGAAGGAATCCTAATAAGGGGTATGTAATTGTAACAACCTAAAAGTTTTGTTTTTTAATGAACAATGCTAAACCTTGTTTAACGTGTATTCCAATATTAAGTACCTAATGTAATTGAGCTAATATGGTCAAATTGTGTGGAACATTGAAATATGTCAATTAGGACCTTTTATTAATTTCTTTATATAAATTGTATGTGATGGGATCTGATTGAGTAGAAATGAAAACTAGAACCAAAAGATGATATGTATTGAAAGATAAGTATTGATATGCACTTTTGATAAGTGAATATATCAAAATATGAATGAAATTGGAAGAATATCGTATTATGAAAAATATATTCCTTGAGAAGTAGAAAACTCAGGAAAAATAATGGATGCGTTTGGAGCTAAGATGAAAAAGTTATGAGGTAGTGAAGTTTGGCTAAAACTTTTGAAAACTGATTTATGGTCAAGTTTGTGGCTGAATATCGGGCGTTTCATGAGGATTCGGAGAAACTTCAGTAAAGGTAAATTTTAGTTCATGTTTACAGCTTTCTATGCATACAAAGTTTGTAAACATTGGAGTTCGTATGAGGAAATTACGAATGTTGCAAGTTGTAAGAAAAATTATGTTGGGCTGAGAGAATTTTCCATGTTTAGGAAGGTTACCCAAACATTCTGACACGGACCATGTGATTTCACACGAGCTGTGTGTTTGGTCACCCAGCCTCTGATACGGGCCGCGTGTTTTTGCTAGCAAATCAGGCCTTGAGTTGCAATGGGCACCTCTGGAGCGCGTGCAGGTGCGTGGAACAGCCAAATCACTCCCATTTTGCCACTAAGCACCTCAAATGATGGACAAGTGTATTCCACTTCAACCCAACACCATTATAGACGAAAATTGAGGCATTTTCAGTCATTTTGCTCTCTTTCTTCTCCATTTTTGTCTCAAAGAACACTTGGTGTTCCAGTGTGTGTTTTTGTCAATCAAGCTTCAAATTCAAGTAATTCAAAGGGCTTTTGGTGCAAATCAATCCTTGCAAGGAAGTAAACATTTCCCTATAATTTGTTTGAGGTAAATCTTAAAGAATGTAATTATGGGATGAACCCTAATTTGGGTTTCATGAATTTGATGATGGATTATGGTTGCTAGTAGTTAGATGATGTCTAGTTAACAAAATTATAGATGGACAATAGTAAACAAAATTTTGGGAAATTTTCGGTTTCATCAACATGAATAGAATTTTCATTAATGGAAATTATCAAGAACTATTAATATACTATAGTTGAATAATGGTAATTATGTCGTCTTTATCAAAGTAGTATAATTGAAATGACTAATTGTTCAAAAATTACTAAAGTAAATCTGTGACATATGTGTTAGTGAGGTTGTAAAGGGTTTACTGAGTTGTTTAAAGGAATTGAGTTAGAGTTATGATAATGCTATTAAGCATGTTATTAGGAAAAATTAAGTTTGTCATAATTTTGGAATGGTGTCGCTACCAAGTAGTTATACATAGTTATAACTAAGGTATCTTAATGGATTAAGTAATTGTAAGGACTTCTCATAGATGAATGAAATGTGCTTTAGGTATTAATGAATACATATTGTATGTGGTTTCAATACGTGTAGACAAAGGTGGTAAACACTAAAAGGGCAAGGGTACTCAAGGAATCGAATAGCCTTTTCTTTGAACCAAGGTGAGTACATGAGGATATTTTTGGGTACATAGCCAACATAAGTCTTTCAAATACTATATGTTAATTATGAACCATGTTTTGGTATTACATGCTTGAAAAGATATGATTTCTTTGATGATGAACAAAATATTGTTTTTGAAGAAAGATGAAATAATTGGTTTATTATAATCTTTGATATCCTTTTGAATCTTGGATCAAGTTTTGTGTCAATGTTGAATATCTTGGTTATGCACTAAAATATTGAGTTTTGAAACGAAGTGTCTTTATGGTTTTGATTTGTGAAATTTGGATATTGTTGAATTATTAATGATGATGAATGCATTCATATGGAAGTCTGGACATGTTGACATAGACACTACTCGAGTGGTACCACTCCTTCGCGAAGTAGCAGTCTTATACGTTGACCTTTCATTGGAATGAATTTGTTTCATCCAGTCTTGGATTAACATAGTCTTTAGTTGTTAGGAGGGTATCTGATAGTTTAGACTTACCCTTAGTAGTTCGGAGGCTTTTCGATACTTTCAGTTTTATCCTTGGTAGTTCGGAGGCTTTCCGTTACATTGGACCATTAAGTGGGCATGGCTTTGTAGGGTAAGTGTGTCTTACCCTATAGAGAAGTATATAGCACGGGGGCACCCATATTGTTGATTTTATGATGATTTGTTTTCTATTTTGGTGTCATTACTTGAACGTAGATTATTGGTATATTTTGATGACAAATAATGAAAATTGATTTTATACCACATATATCATGACTTAAATTGAAGTCTCAACCCCGTGTATCTCACTAGACATTCGTCTTACATATTGTATTATTTTTAAAATGCTATGTACCCATGTTATAAGGAGTTATAAACTAGAAGACCTTTTGAAGAGTTAGAAGTCTTGATATACATGGACTTAGTAGTATTTGATAGGTTTTATGCAAATCAACTAAACTTAAACCCTAAGTTCTCATGCAACCTAATTGGATCTATGTTTTCATTATTTGAACATATAACTAAATACCTAAGGCCAATCGAAAATTGGTAAAAAGAATTAAGAGAAAAATACTAACCTTTAGTTTAATTCTTGAAAGCTTAGCACCATAAATGTCGTGCCTCAAATGGAGTCACACCCATTGGCTAGAAGTTGAAATCCAGAGAGAGTAAGGGAGTTGAAATTGGCGCAGAAAACAGGTGGCCAGGTGCCCCTATTTATAGCTTCTAGGTGGTTACCAGATATACCTTTTTGAATTCAAATTGAGATAAACTTTTTATCATTTAATGCAAACTCTATTTTATATATATATATATATATATATATATATATATATATATATATATATATATATATATATATATATATATATATATATATATATATATATATATATATAGGGGTGGGTTCAATGCAGAACCAAATTAAATCACCTAACTGCAGAACCACATTTATAACCGTAGGATTAGATTGAGGGATAAAGGGTACGATAGTCCAATTAAATCAAATGTCCAAAAATCTACGAACGCAGCAAACCAAAAACGATTTCCAGATATTGAGACCCAAATCGCAACGTTATATAAGAGATCAATCCAAAGGATTTCAAAACCGATTTCCACAAATCTGATCAACAGACAAAATGATATTGATACTTCCAAAAGCTGAAAAACCCAATTTTGATTTGGTTATTGTGTTTACAGCGTATTGGTAACATATATTCATCAATGAACATATGTTCATAAATGAACATATGTTCATCAATGAACATATGTTCATCAATGAACATATCATAAAAGGATCATATACCAGTTCCCGTTTTCCATGATAGTATGAGGATATGAGAAAGGCAATAGACCGAATGAAATTGGAATTAAGTAATAACGATCAAACTAAAACGTAGATGAAGAAATCGATTACATTATCTAATTGAACATAAAGAAGCAGATTAGAATGTGTATATTCGCATTTCAACATTGATATGAGCATCATATGTTCATGACTGAACATATGTTCATAGATGAACATATGTTCATAAATGAACATATGTTCATAGATGAACATATGTTCATAGATGAACATCATTCTTCTTCTGATTACCATCTAAACCCAAAAAAATCTCAACATCAATCGACGTTGATTCTGCTTCTCCGTAAACGTTATGCAGACACTTCTACATATTCTTTCTTAGATTTTCGCGTGTATATGTGTGTGTTTGCTATTGTAAAATGAAGTACCCAGTTTGATTTCTATCTTCAGACCGTCTGTCTGAAGAACCGTATGTATTAGGGCTTCAGGGGCCTTCGATTTTGCGCTTTGTGAAACCTTTCTCGTAAACCTTTCTTCGATTTAGCGATTTGGTGATTGGAGATTCGTATGAATATTTTTTATCTCCTTGATTTTAGGGGGATATACGACGTGATATCAGCCAAGAATCCCCAAACCCCATTATGCCCTTGCTTGGATAGGATTCCCTGCATAAGGAGTATAATTCTTTTGGTGCACCCTTTTTAATTTAGGCCATTGATATAATAATCCAAGGGTTATAAAGGTGGTTCTGTGGTTAGGTGATTTATTTTTGGTTCTATATTGAACCTTCCTATATATATATATATATATATATATATATATATATATATATATATATATATATATATATATATATATATATATATATATATATATATATATATATATATATATATATATATATATATATATATATATATATATACATATGTATTTCGAAATTATGGATTATCTAATCCTTAATTTCACCAACCACCTGGCTGCCAAAACTATCACTACTCAACTATTGAATAATTACAATTCAGCCCCTGCACCTTTAATTAATTCAATTAATCACCAAATTAATTCCAATTAAATCCAGATTAATTTCTAATTAATTAATACTACTTCTAATTAATATATTATCAACATAATATATTAATAAACTACTTATTTTATTTCTATTGATTTATTAATCACATAATAAATCAATCTCTCTCTCTTCTGGTTTTTCTGCCAAACCTCTAGCTATGAGGGCAACCCAAATGGACTTTGCTACTATCAATCAGATAAATACAAATTATTAGTCATGGCTTAGACATCTAATCCAACAGTCTCCCACTTGGATAAGTCTACGACTATAATTGTCAGTTTACCTTCTAATTGATCAGCAAATTGTAGCTTCCAAAAAGTCGCTGCCGAACTGTGACCTAGTCAGTTCTGTCCATAGATAAGTGATCATATGATCCTCCATTCAACAAGATATTTTCCGGACTAGAGACATGGATTAAGATCAATCTCAGTCCGATACTCTGTTTCTCGATTTCTGATTTGCATATGACATAAGACTTCTAATTGAACACATCAATTTAGTCCTGGCTGGCCACACTTCAGTCAACACCAAAATCATCGAGAGGCCTACTTATATATCTATTTTTCCATCAGGGTCAATGAACGAATAAGCTTTGACTCATATGCTTATATCCTTTATCAGCCAAATCGCTCACAACAACACATTTTATAACATCGAGTTACCGATGCGTTTTCGTATTATCAATAAACAATTTCCTTGCAAATTATAATTCATCTGTCTCCGCTTCAAGATCAAAAGATGCTATTGTTGGAATACGATAACATAAAACAAACGCAGTGGAAACTTAAAACAAAATCGTATTCAACCAGGATCATAGAATCACGCACACTTTTGTAACTGTAAAATCAATAGGGTTCAAGAAATACCTTTTAGATCTCAGATCTGATCTTCTTAGGATGATGAGAGCCCAAAGTAGAACTCCTCTAATGTAATCGCACCCAAGACAACGATCCAGCACCCGTTGATGTAGTATATACATTTGCTTGAAGTTTTAGCACGTAATACTTAGGGTTTTGGAAGAAATCGGCCGTATACCGAGGGGTGGGAGGAGAGTGAAGAAAATTAGGGTTTTGCCAGCCCTTAGGGTTGTATTTATAGTGCTCCTCATCCTTATCCCCTCCCTTGTGGATAATTTCACTTTAGTCCTTTATCCTTATTAAGTTTCTAATTAATATACCTTTACTTTGGTATATTAATAAAATTAACCATTAAGTTTCTAATTAATATACCTTTACTTTGGTATATTAATAAACTTAACCCCTCAAGTTTATTTTCGATCTCTTTTAGCTAAATCGTCTCTTGCGTGTAACCCAAAAGGGACCCTACTATTTATAATAATATTACCAACTTGTTATAATGATGGGCATATAACCAACAGTCTCCCACTTGCACTTGTTATAACAACTGTATGGTTTAATATTCCTTAACCTATTAAGGTGTATGTCATCTTAGACAAGTGCCGTGTTCATCTAATGAAACAGCCCTTAGGCAAGTGATCAAATATTCCTTTGTTCTACTAGATATCCATATGAACGTCTGACATGGAATTCTGTCAGTCTCAAACATTCAAGATTATGTTTCCCGATAGAGATTTGTGATGACCACAACAAACTACACTTATTGATTCTATGTCAATTCAGTTCGAGTACGGCCGTACATTTGCTGTCAACACCAAATCATCGAGGGGCCCACGTATATCTCTTCTCCTATTAGGGCAGAAGGAACAAATAAACTTTGACTACACGGATCTCGCCCACTCATCATGTCATATCTGGACATTCCCTGTATGGCTGTAAGTTACAGACAACGTTGGAGAAAACCAAGCATAACAGACTGCAGGACTAAGAATCAATGCATCTCCGCTTGAAAAATATAAGATATTACCATCTTAAAATTACTCGTGACATATTCCATGAAGTAATCTCTAAGTACAGGTTACTCCAATACTTAATCCCTATTAAGTACACATGAGAATTAGCGCATCTCTATGCTATGTCCATCTCTATGGACAATTTACTAATTCCTCATGTCAGACTTGAATCAGTACTTACTCCCAAAAGTATGACAGACTGTGGACGTTTTGAATAATAAAATAATTATTTAGGAAGTCAATAAAACATGCAAAATTGGAACACAATGATTAACTAATGAAATGACTGCCTTCATGCATATATTAAGTTCTCCACATAATAATCTTCAAAACAAATAGAGTATCACATTGCTTAAGTTCCCAACACGAATCAAACTAAAGTAAATACACTCAAACCAATTCATTTGCAAATCTAATGCCTATTGACCTAGTATGAGAATCATGCTTGGCCTGAGATAATGGTTTAGTGAATGGATCAGCAAGATTTTCTTCTGATATAACTCTACTAATCGTGATGTCTCCATCTTCAACGAGCCTCCGGATATAATGGTACTTCCGGTGTATATGCCTTGTGTGCTTGTGAGCTCTGGGTTCTTTCTCTAAGGCGACTACACCCTCATTGTCACAGAAGATCTCAACTGGACCATCAATGCTAGGAACAACACCGAGATCCCTGATGAACTTCTTCATCCACATGGCTTCCTTTGCAGCTTCATTAACTGCAATATACTCAGCCTCCGTTGTCGAATCAGCTACTGTTTCTTGCTTGGTACTCTTCCAAGTTACTGCCCCACCATTTAGTAAGAACATGAATCCTGACTGCGAACAGGAGTCGTCTCTATCGGTTTGGAAGCTAGCATCACTATAACCACTTACAGTGAGTTCTTCCATTCCCCCATAGACCAAGAAAACTTCCTTCGTCCTCCGAAGATACTTAAGAATGTTCTTGACTGCGGTCTAATGATTTTCACCAGGATTGGCCTGATAACGACTCGTCATACTCAAGGCACAAGAGACGTCAGGCCTTGTACATAACATGGCATACATGATCGATCCCATTGCTGAAGCATATGGAATTCGACTCATTCTTTCTCGTTCATCACTAGAACTAGGATATTGGTCTCTACTCAATGTCATACCACATTGCATAGGCACGAATCCTTTCTTGGAATCCTGCATCTTGAATCTTTTCAAGATTTTGTCTATGTATGTACTCTGGCTTAAACCAATGAGTCGCCTAGATCTATCTCTATAGATCTTTATACCAAGTATGTATGCTGCTTCTCCCAGGTCCTTCATAGCGAAACAATCCCCAAGCCAAGTTTTAACACTTTGCAACACTGGGACATTGTTTCCTATGAGTAGTATGTCATCAACATACAACACAAGGAAGACAACAACACTCCTACTAGCTCTGACATATACGCATGGCTCATCTTCACTTCTCGAAAATCCAAACTCTTTGATTTTCTCATCGAAGCAGAGATTCCAGCTACGAGATGCTTGTTTGAGTCCATAAATCGACTTCACAAGTTTACACACTCTATTGGGATATTTGGACTGTACAAAACCCTCTGGTTGTGTCATATACACATCCTCTGAAAGTTTTCCGTTAAGGAAAGCGGTTTTTACATCCATTTGCTATATTTCGTAGTCATAAAATGCTGCGATGGAAAACAATATCCTGATAGATTTAATCATTGCCACTAGTGAAAAAGTTTCCTCATAATCAATCCCTTGGGTTTGAGTATAACTCTTTGATACCAGTCTGGCTTTATATGTGTGTACCTTTCCATCCACGTCTGTCTTCTTCTTGAAGACCCATTTACACCCAACTGTTTTAAGGTCGGGTGTTTGATCAACCAGGTTCCAAACTTGGTTATCATACATGGATTTCATCTCGCTTTCCATAGCCTCCTTCCATTTGGCAGCATCTGGGCCTGCCATTGCTTCCTGATAGCTGGTAGGTTCATCTGAAAGGTTTTCTGCAAACCATGAACTAAATAACCTAAGTTCACATGCAACCTATAAGGATCTATGTTTTCTTCTAATTAAACATATAACAAAACCTAAAGGCCATAAGAAAATTAACTAAAAGAATAAAATTAGAAAAACCAACCTTTTAGAATTTTCTGGAAGCTGAGCAGTAAAATTATCCTGCCTCAAATGAGATCACACCCAAGCTGGAGGAGAGGGGTCACGAAAATCTTGAGAGAGAATAATGAGAATGGCGAAATTCTTATGGTGCCAGGGATCCCTATTTATAGTTTCCAAATGGCCAGTTGATAAACCTTAAAGATAAACCCTTTTGAATTCAAATAAGATAAACCTTTTATCTTACAATTCAAAAACATATTTATCTAATAATTATCAATTTCGAAATTCTATATATCTATATATAGATTTCGACTTTCAACTGGTCACTCCACACTGTCACTTACTCAACTATTGAATAATTACAGTTTTAGTCCCTGCACCTTTAATTAATTAATTTAATCCCCAAATTAAATCCAATTAATTCTGGATTAATTCCTAATTAATTAATATAGTTTCTAATTAATATATTATCACTTTAATATATTAATAAACCATATATTTAATTCCTGTTGATTTATTAATCCCATAATAAATCAACCTTTCTCTCTACCGAATTTTCTACCAAACCTCCAGTCATGAGGGCAACCCAAATGGACTGTGCTTCTATTAATTAGGTAAATACTAATTATTAGTCATGGCTTAGACACCTAATCCAACAGTCTCCCACTTGGATAAGTCTATGACTATAATTACCGATTTAGCCTCTAATTAACCAGCACTTGTAGCTTCCTAGAAACCAATGCCAAAATCTGATCTAATCAGTCCTGTCCATAGATAAGTGATCAGATGATCCTCCGTCCAACTAGATATTTTTCAGACTCAAGACATGGATAAAATCAATCTGGTATGATTCACTGTTCCTCGATTTCCGATTTGCATATGACTTTTAGACTACCAATTTAGTCCCGGTTGGCCAACCATTTTAGTCAACTTCAAAATCATCGAGAGGCCTACAGATATCTGTTCCCCGTTAGGGTCAAGGGACGAATAAACTTTGACTCATATACTTATGTCTTTTACCAGACAAATTACTCACAACAATACGTTTTATAACACCGAGTTACTGATGCGTTTTCGTATTATCAATGAATAACCGTCTAGTAAATCATAACTCATATGTCTTAGCTTAAAGATCAAAAGATATTATCGTCTCAATATTGCTCGTGATGTAATCCATGAAGCAATCCATTGAGCGCGGGTTTATCCAATACTCAAATCTCCATTTCCAAGTACTCACGAATGGTGCAGCAATCCAATTGCAATGTCTAACTCCTTAGACAATCTATTACCAATTCATGACAGCCTTACTTCATACTTACTCCCTAAAAGTATGAGCGACTGTGGATATTTGAATAATCCAATTATTCAGGAAGTAAAAAATGCAAAAATGAAACACAATGATATATATTGACAAAATTAGTAAACCATTACTCATCAATAAATCTCTATTATTAAATCACAAAAGTCAAATACAATAACATTGTTACAAGTTTCAAAAATCTATCTAATTACAAAAACTTATATCATCTCTTAATCCAATGCTCCTAGCATGCTGATTATGCTTAATCCTACTCAGAGCCTTTGTCAAGGGATCTGCAGGATTATCTTTCGATGATACCCTCTTTACCACGAGGTGACCTTCTTCTACCCTATGCCTGATGTAGTGGTACTTTCTGTCGATATGTCTGGACTTTCCATGATCTCGCGGTTCCTTTGTCAAGGCGACCGCACCTTCGTTATCGCAGAATAGTTCCAAGGGCTCCTGAATACTCGGGACTACTCCAAGGTCACCGATAAAGTTCTTCAGCCAAGCCGCTTCCTTTGACGCTTCACTTGCTGCTATGTACTCTGATTCGCACGTAGAATCAGCCACTGTTTCTTGCTTGGAACTTTTCCAAGTAACTGCTCCACCGTTCAAAAGGAATACCCAGCCCGACTGAGACCGACCACTGTCTCTATCTGTCTGAAAGCTGGCATCTGTATATCCTTCAACTCTCAAGGTATCACTGCCACCGAGGACTAACACCATGTTCTTTGTCCTTCGCAGATACTTGAGTATATTTTTCACATCTATCCAATGCGCCCTTCTAGGGTTACCCTGGTACCGACTGACCATGCTTAAAGCAAAGGCCACGTCAGGGCGAGTACACGTCATAGCGTACATGATCGATCCTACAGCCGAAGCGTAAGGTACCCGACTCATTTCAGCTATTTCTTCGTCTGTACTCGGACTTTGAGTCTTACTCAATTTTGCATTACTTTGGATAGGCAGCTCTCCTTTCTTGGAATTTTCCATACTAAATCTTTTCAGTACCTTTTCTAAGTATGTACCCTGACTAAGTCCAATTAGTCTCTTCTTCCTATCTCTCAATATTCTTATCCCGAGAATATAGGCAGCCTTTCCTAGGTCCTTCATGGCGAAACATTTCCCAAGCCAAGCCTTGACATCTTGCAAGGTTGGAATATCGTTTCCCATGAGCAGTATGTCATCGACATACAGCACCAGAAAGGTGACTATACTCCCACTAGCCTTGACATATACGCAGGACTCATCCTCGCTCCTAGAGAAGCCAAACTCTTTGACTTTCTCATGGAAACAAAGATTCCAGCTGCGAGAAGCTTGCTTCAATCCGTAGATTGATCTCTCAAGCTTACACACCTTATTAGGATACTTTGCATCGACAAAACCCTCTGGCTGATTCATGTAAACATCCTCAGTCAACTTCCCATTAAGGAAAGCGGTTTTGACGTCCATCTGCCAAATTTCATAGTCATGAAATGCAGCTATGGCTAGCATAATCCTAATAGACTTTATCTTGGCTACTGGTGAGAAGGTCTCGTCATAGTCAACCCCTGGGGTTTGAGTAAAGCCCTTCGCAACCAGTCTTGCCTTGAAAGTGTGTACCTTTCCGTCCATGTCGGTCTTCTTCTTGAAGATCCATTTGCACCCGACTGTCTTTCAACCCGGTACGTTGTCAACCAAGTTCCAAACTTGATTGTCATACATGGACTTGATCTCGCTATCCATGGCCTCTTTCCACTTGGCAGACTCAGGGCCCGCCACTGCTTCCTGGTAGTTAGCTGGTTCATCCAAATTTATCAGTGTCCTATCACTGAAAAACATGTCCCCATCCGAAGTTATATGGAACCCATAAAACTCGGGTGGCATGCTAACCCTACCGGAACGCCTAAGAGGAAAGGATACATCTGTCGGACCAACAGGAACTTCATCCTCATGTTGGTTGCTAGTTTCTCCTAAGGTTGCATCATCTGATGACTCTTGAATTTCTTCCAGATCAATGGTACTCCCACTGTCCTCTTTGAATATGAGCTCTCTCTCTCTCGAAAGACCGCTCGTCTAGCTACAAAGACCACGTCCTCGCTCGGTCTGTAGAATAGATATCCAAAGGACTGTTTGGGATAACCAAGGAAGAAGCACCTGTCGCTTCTTTCTGCGAGTTTGTCTTGAGTCTCTCGTCTAACAAAAGCCTCTCAACCCCAGACTTTGATATGTGCCAATGAGGGAACTTTCCCCGTCCACATTTCATGAGGTGTTTTAGCAACCTTTGTAGTAGGGACAAGATTGAGGATATGGGCGGCAGTCTCTAAGGCATACCCCCAGAAGTGAATGGGAAGTGAAGCTCGACTCATCATGGAACGAACCATGTCCAACAGGGTTCGGTTGCGCCTCTCCGCAACACCGTTCAACTGGGGTGTCCTGGGAGGTGTCAACTGCGAAACTATTCCACATTCCTTTAGATAGTCTAGGAACTCGATACTTAGATACTCTCCGCCTCTGTCGGACCTGAGCATCTTTATCTTCCTGCCTAATAGATTCTCTACCTCGTTCTTAAACTCTTTGAACTTTTCAAAGGTGTCCGACTTGTGCTTGATCAAGTAGATATAACCGTATCTACTGAAATCGTCGGTAAAGGTCACGTAGAACCGCGTGCCATCCTTTGTGGTTGATCTGAATGGACCATACACATCCGTGTGAATGATGTCCAGCAGACCCTCACCTCTTTCAAAAGACCCTTTGAAAGGTGATTTAGTCATCTTGTCCAACAGACAAGATTCGCATACATCATCTGATCTGAGGTCGAATGATTCCAACACTCCATCCTTTTGGAGTTGGGCGATGTGTTTCTTGCTGATGTGCCCGAGCCGACTATGCCACAGACATGCCTTTTCTACACCACTAGTAGAATCAATATAATTTACACTATGTCCTAAATTGTCAACACATTCAACAGTTTCATACACACCATCACAAGGATAAGCAGTAAAAATCAAAATACCATTTTTGAAAACAGAAATCGAACCAATTTTATTATCAAAAGAAAATTGAAATCCTTGTCTGAACAATGCGTGAAATGAAATAATGTTTCTTGCCATTTCTGGCGAATAGAAACAATTAAATAACTCTAAGCTAACATCACTACTAAGCACTAAACTATAAACGCCAATCTTGGTAACAGGGGACGATCTCCTATTGCCCATGATCAGGTTCAATCTACCGTGCTCCACCTCCCTGCTTTCCTTTAGGCCCTGCAGATCAGAACAAATGTGAAAACCACATCCTGTATCAAGGACCCAAGAATTAGAAGATGGTGAGTTTTTAGAGATAGTGTATATACCTGCTGTCGATGGCTTTACTTTCCCATCCTTGACATCCTGCAAGTATTTGGGGCAGCTTCTCTTCCAATGGCCCTTCTCTTTGTAGTAAAAACAGTTGGCTTTATCGGGGTTGGCCACACAAGGAATTTGGGAAGACTTGGTTCTCGAGCCATTGCTTGACGACCCGACCTGAACCTTTTCCCTCCAATTTTGCTTAGGAGGGCCCTTCCTTTTCTTTCCTTTGCCACTTCCAATGGCTAGGACGGGCTGATTAACTGAGGGTACACTTTTACCCTTCATCCCGTCTTCAGCAACTCGAAGCATGCGATGCAACTCAGTCAGGTTAGCCTGATTGTTGTTCAAATGATAAGCCAGCCTGAACTGGTCATAAGAACTCGGTAGGGAGTTAAGCACTATGTCAACGGCCAACTCCTCCGGTACAGGCATCGCAAGCTTTCTAAGCCGCTCCACGTAACCTTGCATTCTTTGCACATGAGCGCAGATGGACTCTCCATCTTTAGGTTTGCTGTTCGTGAAGTCCTTGACTACCTCGCACCTCTCGATGCGCTCTTGCTTGCGGAACTTTTCCGCAAGCTCCTTGTGCATATCAAAGGGCCAGTAGTCTTCGTATATCCTTTGCAATTCGGGGTTCATTGTGGCGATCATGATGCAGGCCACTTTGGTCGCATCATCAGAATGTTTTTGGTACGAGGCAATTTCCTCGGGAGTAGCAGTTTCAGGGTCAACACCGACAAGCTTAGTCTCGAGAACATACTCTTTGTTCTCGTACCTCAGAGCCATCTTGATGTTTCTAATCCAGTCATTATAGTTTGTCCCGTTCAATTGAACCTTGGAACACAGTGAGAGGATAGAGGGAACACTGGAGTTTGATTGGGGAGCGGATTGATCAGCAGAAGACATCTATAAAAGAAGGTAAGTTTAATTAGATACTTGTCGGTCCTTATAATAACCCAATATAAAATAAGGCTAGGATCCAACTATAACAATTTGCAACATAGAAGAGGGATGCCATAATCTATAAGCAAATTTTATAAAGGTAGGCGAATGACGATTCAGCCAATTCCACCGCGGAAAAATAATCTTATTATAAATGGAATTCCTAGTTTCTTTTGAGATATATTGAACTGTTCAATAGCATGTTTAATCTCGGATATGCCCCACCGTTTGTGACTGGGATGCCGAGGATCACAAACCGGGTGTGAATAACCATGCAAATTAGCTTGGTACTCTCGGGGTCCATTATCATCTCAAATTGATGTGCCGGTAAACCACACACGCTCCATCAACAATGATAACACCCGAGACACCCATTGCCACTCTTTATGAACCCCCATTGGTGTGCCGGTAAACCACACACGCTCCACCAACGTTTCATAAAGTGCAATGTGTAATTTCATGGGTTAGCATCAAATTCACATTTTTCCTAAAGTAACTAGATTGGGATTTTGTGTAAAAGTTCTAGTACTTTGATCATTATACTTTTAATGATTAAGCGGTTCTATCAAACCCGTTCGGCTAACGACCCTCCACTGATCAGGCGAGCGGTGGGTGAGAGTGTTTACCCATTAGACTACCATTTTATAGGCAGTCTCCTTATACCCACTTTATAGACCAGCTTCGTGAATGAGGCCTACTATTGATTTGACTAACCAAATTTATCTCATATATATATAGTATTAACTTTTAATAATATATATAAGATGTATTTTAAAACCCTTTAAAATATTCAAGGTTTATCTTTTAATTTTACCAAATTTAACAATTAAATTTTAAATTAAATTAAACCTTAAATTCGATTTAATCAATTTTAATTACCAATTAATTAAATTAATTAAATCTAAATATTTTAAGCATTTTAAAATATTTTTTCCGGATTTTTCTATTAATTTTGCAATTTTTAAATTAATTAAATCCTTTTGAATTATCTTTTAATTAACAATTAATTAAATTAATTCAAATGAAGATAGGTTTATCCAAATTAATCAAATTAATTAAAACCTATCCTAAACCTCCTAAAAATCGAATTTAAATAATGGGGTTTAAGGTTATCCATTAAATTAACAAATAAAGTTACCAAAAAATAGAAAACCTTCTAAAACACTAATTACAATTTTCGAAATTAGCAAGGGGGATTAGGGTTTCCAAAACCCTAATCCTAGAAATCGATCCTTAATAAAATTAGGGTTTATAGGCTTTAAACCCTAAAACAGTTATAACAATTCAACAAGAAAACAAAACAGGCTCTGATACCACTGAAAGGTTTTCTGCAAACCATGAACTAAATAACCTAAGTTCACATGCAACCTATAAGGATCTATGTTTTCTTCTAATTGAACATATAACAAAACCTAAAGGCCATAAGAAAATTAACTAAAAGAATAAAATTAGAAAAACCAACCTTTTAGAATTTTCTGGAAGCTGAGCAGCAAAATTATCCTGCCTCAAATGAGATCACACCCAAGCTGGAGGAGAGGGGTCACGAAAATCTTGAGAGAGAATAATGAGAATGGCGAAATTCATATGCTGCCAGGGATCCCTATTTATAGTTTCCAAATGGCCAGTTGATAAACCTTAAAGATAAACCCTTTTGAATTCAAATAAGATAAACCTTTTATCTTACAATTCAAAAACCTATTTATCTAATAATTATCAATTTCGAAAGTCTATATATCTATATATAGATTTCAACTTTCAACTGGTCACTCCACACTGTCACTTACTCAACTATTGAATAATTACAGTTTTAGTCCCTGCACCTTTAATTAATTAATTTAATCCCCAAATTAAATCCAATTAATTCTGGATTAATTCCTAATTAATTAATATAGTTTCTAATTAATATATTATCACTTTAATATATTAATAAACCATATGTTTAATTCCTGTTGATTTATTAATCCCATAATAAATCAACCTTTCTCTCTACCGAATTTTCTACCAAACCTCCAGTCATGAGGGCAATCCAAATGGACTGTGCTTCTATTAATTAGGTAAATACTAATTATTAGTCATGGCTTAGACACCTAATCCAACATCATCGTCATCTACCATTGACTCATCACGTTCAGTAATATGTAAACCATAAAACTCAGGTGCATGACGTACTCTATCAGATCTCCCGACAGGAAGTTGAGGTATGTCAGATTCCTCAGCTGTACTTGGCTGAGGCTCAATAGGTTTTTCAACCTCTGATTGAGCGCTAGTGCCAACATCAGGTCCTTTATTGGTTGGCTCTTGAATCTTATCAAGATCAATCTGGCTCCCACTGGCCTCTTGGTGTATCAGTTCCCTCTCTCGGAAGACTGCCCTTCGTGCAACAATCACCTTGTTTTCAGAATGCTTGTAAAACAAATACCCAAAAGAACTAGCAGGATAACCAATAAAGTAACAGCTCTCTGATCTGGGTTCTAGTTTGTCGATGGATTCACGACGAACGTAAGCCTCACAACCCCAGACTTTCAAATGTGCTAATGAGGGTTTAGTCTCATTCCATATTTCAGAGGGTGTCTTGCTGACCTTCTTAGTTGGTACAAGGTTCAGGACTTTTGCTGCAGTCTCCAAGGCATAGCCCCAGAAACTAATTGGAAGCGTAGCACGGCTCATCATGGACCGAACCATATCAAGTAATGTTCAGTTCCGCCTCTCGGCTACACCATTATGTTGTGGTGTTCTGGGAGGAGTCGGCTATGAAACAATTCCACAGTTCCTTAGATGATCGTAGAATTCTTGACTAAGATATTCTCCACCCCTGTCGGATCGGAGGATCTTAATCCTTTTGCCCCGTTGATTCTCTACTTCGTTCTGAAATCTTTTGAACACTTCGAAGGTTTCAGACTTATGTTTAATCAAATAAACATACCCATATCTACTGAAATCATCAGTAAATGTCACGAAGTACCTTTCTCTATGTCTTGTGGCTGATCTGAACGGTCCACACACATCGGTGTGTATGAGGTCCAACAAATCCTTGCCTCTTTCACAGTTCCCTGTGAATGGCGCTTTTGTCATCTTGCCTAATAAACAAGACTCGCATACATCATCAGACTTGAGGTCGAATGATTCCAAAATCCCATCCTCATGGAGTTTGGCGATGCGTTTCTTATTTATATGGCCAAGTCGACAATGTCATAGACACGATTTATCCAATACACCTTTGGACATATCTGAATCAACATTTAAGATTAAGCTATTATTTCTTCTAATGCTCACGATTGTTTCATAAATACCATTTGTAGGACATGCTTTAAAGTAAAGACAATCATTTTTGAAAACTAAAATATTTCCATTATCAAAACCAAAATCAAAACCGTCTCGATACAAAGCACTAAAAGAAATAATGTTTCTAGCCATTTCTGGCGAATAGCAACAATCTAATAAATTAATAGAAAATCCAGTAGAAAGCACGAGCTCATAATCCCCAATCCTCTTGACAGCAGCTGTATGTCTGTTGCCCATGATCAGGTCAAGCTCCCCATGCCTTAACTTCTTACTTCTTCTTAGTCCCTGCACATCAGAGCAAATGTGAGTACCACATCCTGTGTCTAGGACCCATGAATTAGTAGTAGAAGTATTATGGAGTTCTATCATGTATATACCTGAGGTACCAGACACTTTGGGCTTGATCTTCTTGATCTCCTCCAGGTATTTAGGGCATGTTCTCTTCCGGTGTCCCTTTTCTCCGTAGTGGAAACAAATGGCCTCATCAGGGTTTGGTGATGGCACTATCATAGAACCAGCCTTGCCCTTGTTGCTAGGGTTGGAGTTGGGGTTACCAACTTGACCCTTCCCTTTGCCTTTAGGCTTCTTGGCTTTCTTTTTCTTGATTGCCCCTTCCCTGATAGCCAATACCGGAGCCGTGGAGCTGGAGTTCTTAGATTTAGACATATTTGCCTTGGCAGTTTTTAGCATGTCGTGTAACTCCATTATGGTCTTTTCCAATCCATTCATATTAAAATTCAGTGTGAACTGACTGAATGTACTGCTCAGCGAGTGGAGGATGATATCCGTAACCAATTGCTGAGCGATTGGAAATCCAAGTCGCTCCAATCTGTCAACGTATGCTTTCATCTTAAGCACGTGTGCACTGACAGCGGTTCCCTCCTGCTGCTTGCAGTCTAGTAGGGCGATCATGGTGTCGTATCGTTCCTGTCTAGCCTGCTCTTGGAACATTTCCTTGAGCTGGTCGGCCATGTCGAATGCCCCAGCGGTCTCGAAACTCTTTTGGAGTCCCGGAACCATGGTCGCCAACATAAGACAAGCAACCTCATCCGACTGATCTTTATGCTTTTGCCAAGCATCCCTAACAGCTCTAGTTGCATCGTCAGCGGGAGTCTCAGGAAGAGCTGTATCCAGGACCCATTCTTTCTTATCATACAGGAGGGTGATCCGAAGGGAATGCATCCAGTCCAAGTAGTTAGATCCCGTCAGCTTATCCTTAGAGAGGAGTTGCATTAGTGAGATATTTGTAGCTGAATTCGAATTTGCATTTGTATTTGGAGCCATCTATATGAAAAGTAGATTTTAATTAGTTTGATTAATCCTTAAAAAAATTAATTACCCAAAACAATAATTTTACTTAAGGCTAGAATCCATATTTCACTTCTGGTGGTGAAGAGGTATGCCGTAGTCACCCTCAAAAGTTATTTAGGTAGGCAATACTCTTTGCCAACTTCAATCTCTATGAAGCTTCTAGGTCTTTCAAGATTCATTGAATCTAATCAATGACATGTTTAATCCCATCATGCTCATCCTCTCTCCCGTGATGGGTATGCCGCAGATCACGGGTTTGGATGGTAAATCGACCACGAAGGACCCACGTGACACCCGGCCCATGATTCATGAGTTATCGCGAGTATCACATCATTTTGGCCGAGTCCAATCCGACGCGTTGGCTATAGCACTTCCCACGCCGGAAGGGCCCGGTTAAATGTGTGGTTGTTTATGGGTAGCATGAGATTTACATTTTCATAAAACGGGATTTTGTTTCGTTTTGTCAAAACATTTTAACCTTTTAATTGGCATAAGGGTCAATTTAAACTTTTAAAACCGGTTTGAAAATGCCAATTTTACTTTTGAAAAATTCTATTAACTTTTACCAATTTTTCTTACTTGTGTATTTTCAGTAATACTTTTATCTTGAAACACTGTCATATCAAACCCTTTCGGTAACTCCACTCGATAAAATGTGACAGGCGGTGAGGGTGGTAAGCAATGAATGCTATTTAAAAACCGACCTCATTAGGAATCAAAGAGACCTCCTTAAACCTTCTACACATTTAGAGTAAGTGAGCCTAGTCATGGTTTGACCAATGTTTTTATTTTAAGTTATATATATATATATATATATATATATATATATATATATATATATATATATATATATATATATATATATATATATATATATATATATATATATATATATATATATATATATATACAATTCTAATATATATATATCATTTAAAATTTTAAGTATTCTTTGAAAATTATGTTTAACTATTAATTATATTAAACACGCAAGGATGCAGTGTTAATAATTAATTTAAACAATCATCCATTAAATTTTGAAGCATTTTAAACTTTGTGTTTAGCTATTAATCCTATTGAGCATGCAAGCATTCAATGTCAATCATTAATCTAAACAATCATATAAAACTAAAATTCACTATTTAGCATATCAAGAAATCTGATTTCATAAAAAAAAACGTCAAAACCGTCGCGACGCGGAATACTAAAAAACATGGCGCGGCAATCAACAAAAACCGATCATGACAAGAACAACGCGGCGCGGAACACTAGGAAACGCGACGCGGCAAAACCCTAATGATCGTAACTTTAGAAAAACCCGCGACGCGATATTTCAAGTACCGCGGCGCGGACGTCGAACAGATTCGATAAATCAGAAAAAAAATGATTTTTAACAATTTTAATCGAATCAAAACAGTACAAAATCATGATAAAGTGGCTCTGATACCACTATTGGAATACGATAACATAAAACAAACGCAGTGGAAACTTAAAACAAAATCGTATTCAACCAGGATCAAAGAATCACGCACACTTTTATAACTGTAAAATCAAGAGGGTTCAAGAAATACCTTTTAGATCTCAGATCTGATCTTGTTAGGATGACGAGAGCCCAAAGTAGAACTCGTTGATGTAGTATATACCTCAAGAGAGTTCAAGAAATACTTTTGTAACTACATGAACGATCCAGCACCCGTTGATGTAGTATATACATTTGCTTGAAGTTTTAGCACATAATACTTAGGGTTTTGAAAGAAATCGGCCGTATACCGAGGGGTGGGTGGAGGGTGACGAAAATTAGGGTTTTGGCAGCCCCTACAACTCAGATCTAGGGTTGTATTTATAGTGCTCCTCATCCTTATCCCCTCCCTTGTGGATATTTCACTTTAGTCCTTTGTCCTTATTAAGTTTCTAATTAATATACCTTTACTTTGGTATATTAATAAACTTAACCATTAAGTTTTTAATTAATATACTTTTACTTTGATATATTAATAAACTTAACCTCTCAAGTTTATTTTCGATCTCTTTTAGCTAAATCGTCTCTTGCGTGTAACCCAAAAGGACCTTACTATTTATAATAATATTAACAACTTGTTATAACGATGAGCATATAACCAACACTTTGAGAATCGGTTGATTTATTACATATAGTAATCCATCTATTCTAAGTATATTCTTCAAGGCACGTAGCCAAAAAGACATGTTATAGAAGCTTAACATGACCCCAAAGTAATCCCCAATACGAGGTCGGTTGTATATGTTTATTGGGTTTTCCGCCATCTACAAGCATTAAAAAAATCCATTTAGTATTTTAATTCTTTAATAACTAATACCCTTTATGTTTCCAAAATTATTAAAGGCTAGAATCCAAGTTCTAATACAAGCAAACGGTTAGGTGACCTTTATTCCATCCACTTAATTCAATGTGGTAGGTAACATTTACCAATTATATCCTATATAACTTCTAGCATTATGGGATCCTTTAAACAATATTTGTTTGGTTGGCATGTTTGATCCCATCTATGCCTCGGGTTTCTAATGCTTAGGTGACCTTTATCACAAAAGATACCCGAACAAATCATCCTACTTAAAACGACATGTAGATTTGACAAACACTAACGGTTAGGTGACCTTTATCCCATCAATGTTACAAAAGTACCTTTAGTATCACAAGACAAATCCAAATGGTTAGGATATATTTATCCCACAAGGGTGTACAAGTGATACGTGAGTGTCTTTTAAAAGGATGGCATAGATTTGTATTTTGAAAAGGGATTTGTATGTTTTACAATTCTAGTTTTTTGAAAAACATATGGTATCATGTAGATTGCATGCATTCAATAAACATGGTACCATTTTAGAAAATCTTATTTCTTATCAATTGGTTCCTTAAGTTACAAAATCTCCATTTTATTAACTTCTTGTTTGTGGTCAAAATTGCAACTAATATCCTATATTGATTTTGGGTTTGATCACATACATAAGAACCAATTTTAATCCCTAAATAATTACCAATATTACTTAGTTTTTGGAGTTTGTGTAAATGTATAAAATCTCCATTTTAATTCATTTGATCATTTTTCAAAATCTTGACATTTATAGGTTTTTATAACAAAACCTATTTTAGTAAAACCAATTTTAGCACATCTTATGTTATATATGTCAATTTGAAAAATACAAACTCCTTGATGATTATGTTTAATTATCTAGGTTGTTTAGCATGTAAAAATCCTATTTTCATCCATAACACAAAATAATAAAACATTCAATAATCATATGCATGCATGGGTGCATAAACACAAGCCAACTATTTGATATTTCATGTGAGCCATAAGTGAAATATCAAGTCCATTCCTAGGGACAAAATGGGACCAAAAACTCAACCAAATGATTTCCAATTAAGTTATAAATTTTCCAATCTTCTTATATCATCAAATGACACTTGAACCACCCTTCCTTGACCCCATACCATTAACCACGAATTTAATTGCTCCTCCTAAACAGGTCCGGCAGCAGCAGCTAAAACAGGAGGTTTTGGAGCTTTTATTGACTTCATTCTTGATGATAATGATGCATTTTTTGCCAAAACTACTTGTATATACTGGATATTATAGTTAGTAACAAGTATAGCATCAAAACATCAAGATATGAATTTATTTTGGGCCCCAAAATAGATTCGAAATCCACAGCAGCATGGCAGGAAAATCAGGAGGTTTTGAGACCTTTTTTTATTCCTTTCTTCGTCATATTGATGCTAACACTTGCCAAAACAACAATGAATGAATTTATTTGGTGCCCCAACAGTGGTCTGAAAATATACAGTTCATGGCAGAATTTTCTGTTGCTATTTTGGTGTTGCTTCTCTTGGTTCTTTCTCTTGCTCCTTCTCTTGTTACATTTTGTGGAAGATATAAAAGAATACAACTATTCTAATACTTACAAAATGAATAAAAGAAGTAAATTGTAACATCCCAAAATTTTAGGGTAAAATTAAAAAAAAATTTAAACGAACACTTCAATATAAGAAAAGCCACTTAATTAATTTTCATAAAATTCCATAAATTATAGGTTTAATGAAAACACCCCAGGATTAACAGTAGTTAACGAAAACACAATATAGCGGAATATTAATTCAAAAACAGTCCTCCAATGAAGCAGCACAGTGTATACACGTCACGCCTTGCCATCCATGGTACCTGATGTACCTGAAACAGTAGTTTATATAGGGAAAGGGTAAGCACGGAGCTTAGTGAGTTCCTCAAAATACCATACGATCCATCACATAACATACAACACATCATAACCATTCATATGTCTGTGAGACTCGCGGGCTATCCCTGTTCCGCCTGAAGACTCACGGGCAGTTCCCGTTCTGTCTTATTGCTCGCAGGCTTTTCCTGTTCCGTGTAATGACTCGCAGGCTATTCCCGTTCCGCCTATTGGCTCGCGGGCTATCCCGTTCCGTCTAATGACTCGCAGGCTATTCCCGTTCCGCCTATTGGCTCGCAGGCTATCCCGTTCCGTCCACAAACAATAATTATCATAGCAATAATTCATACAATTATCATAACAGGTAAGATCACCTTAGTCTAACATATCTTCTTTCCTATGCATGCAATATCACATATAGTATAGTGAGAAGACTCACCTGATTATAGTTGACTATTTCGTTTATCTTTCTCGGCTTTGTATTTCCTTCAACTTTAACTGTTAACATAATAAGAAATCTATCATTTCTTAATCCTTAACTATATTGTAGTCGTATCATTAAACCCTTCAGTAATTCCAATATGATACTTCATGATTTACCAAGTAAAGAACAGCCAGGTAGAAGATTAGATGGGGTGGCAGGATCCTTTCAGCATTTTAGCCTTTCGGAAAATCCAACAACCAGATCCCAAGTAATCGGCCTAGTCACCGTCCTCGTAAGTAAATCAATCGGTATTATTTTCGGAATTACGAATTGTTATAATAACGACGTTTTTAAGGTTTTTGTTTACTATTGTTGGAAATAAGTATAATGTAACATATGTTATACTTATTAAATATTCTACTTCTTAACACACAAATTATTTTACAATACTTACTTAAGGTATAGAAAGGTTTGTAGTTACCTTATGACCGTTCGTCGAGATCTATAACTCATTCGTTAGACTTTTGAGCTTCCTTTCGCTCACTTGCTTACACTCAAATCCTTAGCAAATTCTATGGAATGGTTTTGTGATTTCTTGGTGTGGTTTATGAGATGTTTTGGGGGGGGTATTTATACTTGAATTCTTGAATTAACAATTACTTGCCACTTTTGACAAAAGATTTTAATAATATAATTTTGTTGAAATTAATGACCTTCTAGAATCAGTCTGTTCAAGACTGATTTAGCCGACTTTAAACCCATTAAATTCACGTTTTTATTTGATATTCTGAAATTTCATCTTAATACCTTTCCAGGGACGTATAGTATGTATTTATACGATTTTTCTATGATTTACTATGAATTTTTGAAAACAGACTATCTAATCTGTCAATTCCGAACTAATCAATAAAGATTGCATTTTTTACCATAGATAATGTCATTTTCAAGCTTACTATTATTTATGGTAATTGTACTAGACTCAATTTGTAAACTTTGTGCACTGGTTTGAGGTCCAAACGTTTTTCCTAGAATTAATTATGATTTTTCTAAAAACAACACAAAATGTTGATTTTCATATGAAATTGTAACTAAAGTTTTTCTTAGTTTTATAACTACCACAAATCATATAATTCCTACCACTCTTATTTTAAGTATATGTTATAATCAGGATACGGGTCTTACAAGTCTCCCCCACTTATTTGGATTTCGTCCCGAAATCCGCATTCTCGAACGCCTCTATGTATTTCCCATCGAATCCTTATATCCTTCAAAAACCCTCCTCGTCTTATTGCCGAAACTTTACAAGATTTAATTATCTTTCCCTTTCAACATTCACATATATCTGTAATAATGCTTAAGGTCCTATTATTCTCATTCACTCCATACTTCTTTTCTTCTAATTACTCTAGATGTACAAAAAACTCTAACTGTTTCTCACAGTCCCACACATCGACTTGACCGGCTACTATCTACAGTACATATTTAGTACTTTCTAATCTACCTATATACATACTTAACCTTGCAATACCTAATTTTAACACTATTTTGTATTTATATGAACTCGTCATATTTCAACACACACATTTGTCTCAATTCAACATTTCTTTTAAATACTTTTTGGCTAAATAAGTCTATTTTTGTATAATCTCCAAATTTTTGTGTTTCACCGAAATATAAAATTTACATCATCTTTTGTAAGTTTTTTATTATTATTATTATTATTATTATTATTATTATTATTATTATTATTATTATTATTATTATTATTATTATTATTATTATTATTATTATTATTTTGGAGTACCGAACACTCTTTAAACTATTTCCATTATATGGAGACATAAAATTTTGTTTTATTTCAAAAGTCTCTTTATTATCTCGTTCTCACCAGAGTCAAGCAGGGAATTTTGAAAAATGTCACTTGAGGTAGTGAAAAGTCTAATCTACTGTAGTTAGTTTGAATTTCGGTAATTAAAACGTGAGGTGTCCTTTCAGTTCCGTGTGTCCTTTCGGTTCCAGCTGCAAGATACTATATATACAGGTATGTAGTATCATTCATTTCCACATTCATTTTCAGTCTCATCCTATCTTATTACTAGTTTGTTCGTAAACGAACTCATATTTAAAGTCGAGTCATGGAAAACAGATCTTCAATGGGCGATTTGTCGAACCCTGGACCTGGTTTTCCGCAAGGAGAGGGTACATCAGACCAAGCATTCTTAATAGAGTTCGGTGACTCTAACATTCTAGACATCTATCATCCATACTTCGATTACCTTTCTAACGTTTTGTTTGATTTTGAATTATGGTACAGTCTTCCAGATATACTACCAATAGAGCAACTCCACGATGAGCCGGAAAATTTTCCCGAGTTGAACATTAACTCAGATGATCTGGTGCATGCATCTGACTTTGCACTTGACTTTGCACTTGACTTTGCACTTGATCAGACTCCATGCCTTCTACCAGGTTAAATTCTTTTGAATGATCCATTTATAAGTATTCTATTTTGTTTTATCATTTGACATGTGTTATTTGTAGACCCATTTGTGGATGGTCTAACTGAGTACAATCCATTCATCGACGTACCCTCAATGAGCAGTGAGATCATCCCCATGAATCAAGGATTCATGGCTGACATTCAAAATGACAATCAATTACAGACGATTGATAACCTCAATATTGATATGAATCCCGAGTTTGGGGTTGGTTTTCAATACCAAAATCACCTTCAGGTGATTCAAAGGAACTTAGAAGGATTTCAAAATCCTGGTATTTTAGTTGAAAACCAACAATTATTACCGATAGAAACCACTGGCTTTAATGAATCAATGTCCATCTTTGGGTCAGAAAATCAGGATCATGTTCAAATGATCCAGAATGATAACAATACAATTGGATTTGAACCTTCTAGTTCAGAAAACGTAGCAGGTGGCAGTGGAAGAGGTTTCAGGCACTTATTAAGTAGGGAAATAATAGTTGAACACTTCAGCGAACCAATTGAGAAAGCTGCGAAGGAACTCAACATTGGAACGACACAATTAAAAAAACGCTGTAGAGAATTAGGTATCAATCATTGGCCCCAACGACAACTTACGAGTTTGCAAACCCTTATTGATCGTGCTGAGGTAAAGAACTACATTTTTTTAATTCTTTTATATCATAAGGTTGAAATTACTAAAGTTATTTGTGCCACAGGAATTTGGTAATGAATTTATTGAGGCAACAGAATTATCGGGAGATTTAATACCCAACCTAAAAAAAGAAAAAGAAGCGATAATTGAAGGGTCACAATCGGGTCTAACAGACGGCACAAAGAAGCTAATACAAGCTGCTCATAAGGTTGTATTTAGGAAAAGAAAATTTCAGGAAAAGGGGGAAACTTCATCAAGAACTCATACCCAGCAGCAATCTCGGCCATCTAATTCTGGTATGAGTAGTATTAACCCTGGTTTACTCGAGTCTTCGAGTGAGGAGAATTTTTTTGAGGCTTTGTAGGTTAGTAGTTCTGTAAACTTTTCTTAATGTATTAACAATAAGTTGTAGTAATGAATTAAATATATAGACGTGTTACTATAATTTTAATAATTTCATCGATTCAATATAATATTCCTGTTGTTCCCTTAATTTTGTATTCCTCCCCCACTTGGACTAAAGTCCAAGTCTGTTTATTCGATTTATAATTTTTTTTACGAGCCCTTACTCTCGAACAAAAACCAAGCCCACTCTACTCAGCCAACAACTTGCATCAGGGGCAAACACCATCTCAATAAACATGTTTCGATAATGTAAAGACGTTTACATCAACCACCATATGTTACTCATCCGCTTGCGACCCTAGTCAACACCTCTATCGTCAGTTACCTCAATCACGAGCGAGTGATCCAGACTCTCAACCCACACGACCTGATCAATCACTCAAGCAAGATCAATACAAGGGTAGGTAGCCCCACTATTACACAACATGACTCAAAAATACCCGCTATCATCTCAGGCGCCGCTTGCACCTCTTTGACCGTGAGTTGGAAAACTCACCCTTGCATCCTCTAGTCCCTGTCTGAACTTGTGTGCCCATTAGTTGCATGAAAAATAGCTACCACAATAGCACTTTAACATTCTCCCTTTCAACAGTCTTTAAGCTCAGTAATCAACTTAAGCATGATCGGTCCAACCAAACTGGTATGATTACATCTTAATTGTTCCTACTGAACCTCACAATCAACATTCAACAATCGAATGGATAAAGGTTTACCACATTACACTAGCATTTAAGTCAACTATGCTAGACACTCACATACTCAGCTCCTTGGATCCTTCGTGACGAACTCCGGACTCAAACGCAGATCCTGTGCTTTCGATAGTAGGAGCTCTACTACTACCTTCCACACCTATCCATGTTCGTTCCAAGACCCGTCTCAAAATATCCAATTCGCTTCTCGCCGATAATTTTAACACATATGCCCTTACAAGGCATATGTCAACCCTTCTAGGAATACTTGGAATCCCACCCCCACCCTGCTATTCTAACTAAGACGGAACTTCCTCCAGTGATGACAGGTTGTTTCGCGAACGTAGTTGTATACAATATCGAACTAAACAGTCTTTCAAATAAGAGAATCTTCCCTAAGGCAACAACCAAACAAGGAACATGCAATAAGGTCAACTCACACATTCTATGACTATTCAGTCCATATTGTATACAACTTAGTGGAAATCTCTAAGCAACCTATCGGCACTAGCATACAGTTCTATTAGCAAATAGCAGATAATAATACAACAATGTGTGATCTCTACCAGGCATTTCAGCAAACATATACCATATGTTTTTTTTTAACATCCACAATATTAAATACTTAACCCTTTTCTCATACTGGCGTCGGCTGGCGGTACACACTGTGTCTTCAGTTCACCCTTCATAAAACATCCTTCTTTCGTAAAAATGTTTTAAGAAAACTCTTAAGCCTCAACTTGAGTCCAGAACTCACTAAGTGAGCCAGATTCTCTCAAGCTGTGCTCTGATACCAACTTGTAACATCCCAAAATTTTAGGGTAAAATTAAAAAAAAATTTAAACGAACACTTCAATATAAGAAAAGCCACTTAATTAATTTTCATAAAATTCCATAAATTATAGGTTTAATGAAAACACCCCAGGATTAACAGTAGTTAACGAAAACACAATATAGCGGAATATTAATTCAAAAACAGTCCTCCAATGAAGCAGCACAGTGTATACACGTCACGCCTTGCCATCCATGGTACCTGATGTACCTGAAACAGTAGTTTATATAGGGAAAGGGTAAGCACGGAGCTTAGTGAGTTCCTCAAAATACCATACGATCCATCACATAACATACAACACATCATAACCATTCATATGTCTGTGAGACTCGCGGGCTATCCCTGTTCCGCCTGAAGACTCACGGGCAGTTCCCGTTCTGTCTTATTGCTCGCAGGCTTTTCCTGTTCCGTCTAATGACTCGCAGGCTATTCCCGTTCCGCCTATTGGCTCGCGGGCTATCCCGTTCCGTCTAATGACTCGCAGGCTATTCCCGTTCCGCCTATTGGCTCGCAGGCTATCCCGTTCCGTCCACAAACAATAATTATCATAGCAATAATTCATACAATTATCATAACAGGTAAGATCACCTTAGTCTAACATATCTTCTTTCCTATGCATGCAATATCACATATAGTATAGTGAGAAGACTCACCTGATTATAGTTGACTATTTCGTTTATCTTTCTCGGCTTTGTATTTCCTTCAACTTTAACTGTTAACATAATAAGAAATCTATCATTTCTTAATCCTTAACTATATTGTAGTCGTATCATTAAACCCTTCAGTAATTCCAATATGATACTTCATGATTTACCAAGTAAAGAACAGCCAGGTAGAAGATTAGATGGGGTGGCAGGATCCTTTCAGCATTTTAGCCTTTCGGAAAATCCAACAACCAGATCCCAAGTAATCGGCCTAGTCACCGTCCTCGTAAGTAAATCAATCGGTATTATTTTCGGAATTACGAATTGTTATAATAACGACGTTTTTAAGGTTTTTGTTTACTATTGTTGGAAATAAGTATAATGTAACATATGTTATACTTATTAAATATTCTACTTCTTAACACACAAATTATTTTACAATACTTACTTAAGGTATAGAAAGGTTTGTAGTTACCTTATGACCGTTCGTCGAGATCTATAACTCCTTCGTTAGACTTTTGAGCTTCCTTTCGCTCACTTGCTTACACTCAAATCCTTAGCAAATTCTATGGAATGGTTTTGTGATTTCTTGGTGTGGTTTATGAGATGTTTTGGGGGGGTATTTATACTTGAATTCTTGAATTAACAATTACTTGCCACTTTTGACAAAAGATTTTAATAATATAATTTTGTTGAAATTAATGACCTTCTAGAATCAGTCTGTTCAAGACTGATTTAGCCGACTTTAAACCCATTAAATTCACGTTTTTATTTGATATTCTGAAATTTCATCTTAATACCTTTCCAGGGACGTATAGTATGTATTTATACGATTTTTCTATGATTTACTATGAATTTTTGAAAACAGACTATCTAATCTGTCAATTCCGAACTAATCAATAAAGATTGCATTTTTTACCATAGATAATGTCATTTTCAAGCTTACTATTATTTATGGTAATTGTACTAGACTCAATTTGTAAACTTTGTGCACTGGTTTGAGGTCCAAACGTTTTTCCTAGAATTAATTATGATTTTTCTAAAAACAACACAAAATGTTGATTTTCATATGAAATTGTAACTAAAGTTTTTCTTAGTTTTATAACTACCACAAATCATATAATTCCTACCACTCTTATTTTAAGTATATGTTATAATCAGGATACGGGTCTTACATAAATAACTAATTTTTATTACAAACCATTTGAATAAAAGAATAGATTTCAACCAAATCGAATTTAAACACAAAACATGCAACACATGGTCCTTGGCGTGTTTATACACCATTTTATCACATAAAATCATAAGAAAATCAACTCTTTGTTTTTCTAAGGCAAAAATTATGTAACCAAATGCATGCAAACATAATTTTTAGTTGGTTACATAAAATCATAGAATTTATATATATGCATGTTGCCAAAGAAGCCATGCATGAACATTGCATTCAAGAAGATGAACATTCATGGCTTCCAAAAACCAAGTTTATCCAAATAAACTTATTATCTAAACATGAAATATAGCTATGGCTCTGATACCAATTGTTGAAAATCAATGTTCATGTAATAGTTTTCAAAACCTTTGAGTTGCAACGGAAGCATAAATCATGAATACGAATTTCACTTCCAAGAGGATCATGCTATATGCATGTAAAGATAAACATAAAAACAACCATAGAAAAGGATCAAGATACAACCTTTGAAGCTTGAACTCAAAATGGATGATGATGAAGATGATGAGGAACCAAAGTAGGTTCCCTCTATAGTTGATCCACCACCAAGTGTTCCAACACTAAAAGATGCTAGTTTTTCAACTTGCAAATTCAAACCCCTTTTGGCTCTTCTTGTTAAATCAGATTTTAGTAAGTGAGAGGGGAGTGTTTTAGAGTATTTTACATACAAAAATGCAGCAATAATGATCTTGAGAAGGTGTGGAATTCGTCCAAGACCTTGAGCCAACAAAAATACATGACTACATGCTTATATTCATATTAAAGGTAAGATTCCATGCAAACATGTTTCTTGGTCAAACCAAAAACATGTTCAAATGTTCCTCCATGATATTAGACAGAATATTTCATCTCCCAAGGAGGTATGGCCGGCCTTGGGTGAGAGAGAAGGTTTCTATCTCTAAAATTTATAAATTATAAACTCTTTTATTATTTATAAACTCCATTTTTTGTAAATAAGTCATTAAACCTTTTAACTATATGTTTAAAACCTTTTAAACATATAAATATATATGTCAATGCATATTTTTATAAAGAAGGTTTATACAAACTTATTTAAATCATTTAACATTTAATTGATATAAATACCACACTTATAAAATTCATACCATATGAATTTATAAATCATCACACTCTCAAATTAATTCATTTCATATGAATTATAATTTAGAATAATTATTATTTCCATAAAATAATAATTCTCAAAACAAATTGCAGGTATTATATCATTTGATAATAAATCAAATTCATTATATCAAACCATCAAATTAGTGAACTAACATATATATATATATATATATATATATATATATATATATATATATATATATATATATATATATATATATATATATAGGGCTAGGTTATATTAAGAACCACAGTTATTGTGTGGACGTAAGGACAAATCTGGTGCATAGAATTATAATCATCAATGGTTGTAATTAATAACAGAATATTGATTTTTTTAATTAAAAAATATCAAATTTCCTAATTATATCATTCTAAAGGGTAATATAGACTTTTTGTGTTTTTTCAACTATGGAATGTGAGATATTTGTGGGATTAAATTTCAATTCAAATTTAATTTCGAATTCAAAATCAAATTTAATTTCAAATTCAAACTTTGATTCTGTTACAATTCTAATAAAGTTCTATAATTAATTTCGATTTTTATTCCGAGTTCTTTATCACTTATATTCTATTAGAATGAATTACATCAGAATAACTACTATTCTTAAAGAATGCTATTTCATAGGTAGCCTGAATTACAAAATCATACGTATATGAACTACAAAATCATAGAAAATCATATTCTATTAGAATGACTGCCTTTAAATCATAATCAAAAGCTTCTTCTCTATTTCTTGTATGTTCTAATTACACAAAGATATACCCAGAATCTGTAAAAATCTTGACCTATCTCTGCGTGTTTCCAGCCCCAAAATCTACAAGAATCTTACTGATTACAAATGTCATTCTTGATAGAATACAATTCATTCTGACAGAATACAATTCTAACATAATACATTCTAACAGAATACAATGTGATTTTGACAGAACACACT
Source organism: Cichorium intybus (assembly GCA_023525715.1). Classification (NCBI taxonomy): domain Eukaryota; kingdom Viridiplantae; phylum Streptophyta; class Magnoliopsida; order Asterales; family Asteraceae; genus Cichorium; species Cichorium intybus. Next base: position 66,839,000 of record CM042009.1, on the reverse strand, counting down.
GTTATTTCTTGACAAAATTTATGTCATTGTCCCCTTTGAATGAATATTATGTAACCACTCAATCTTTTCTTTTTTTGAATGTCAAACATAAACACCAAGAACTCTCGTGGTGATCAGATGTCTTTGAAATCGCGAGAAGATGTGAAACATGTTTACTGTTTGCGAGATGAAGGTATTGGAGATGTTGATGCAATCTGTCCCCCTTGAAAGAATATTCTGTAACCACTCGATTCTTTTCTTTAATGTCAAACGTAGACACCAAGAACTCTCCTGTTGATTAGAGGTCGTTGAAATGGTGAGAAGAGGTAGAGAAGAATGTAGAATATCAAGCTTATCAGTAGAAAATAGTTTTTACTCATATTGATCTGTCGGTGGTTGCTTGGTGGACCAAGGGCCGGTGGTGGATTGCCCTGCAACATCAGAATGAAATTCTCACATAGATCGATCTATGGTTTTTCACCCATAACAATGAAATCAATTTTGTCAGGATGATGCAGTAAGTAAACAAAAGATCTTTCCAGCCAAGCTTGAGGGTGCCGTTGTTGAACTTCGGAGGTGAGATCGGCCGGTGGTGTTGCTTGTTACCAGTGGCGTTATAGTGATGAATGTGGCGGAAATATGATGGTGTCGATAATAACTAGGGCAATTAAAGTGGTTATCAAGATTCCATAATTATAGGATCTGATTACCATAATTATAGGATTTGAATTAAATTTAATTAATTGAATCATAAATCAATTGACAAATATACCCTTGGCTGATCCTCATCTCTGATTGGTCCTTACGTCCACATAATAGTTATAGTTTTTAATATATCCTAACTCTCTATATATATATATATATATATATATATATATATATATATATATATATATATATATATATATATATATATATATATACATATATATATATATATATATATATATATATATATATATATATATATATATATATATATATATATATATATATATATATATATATACCTTATTCAAATTTACATCACACAAATATATCGGGCTAGAGTTCATCTGACACCGATGCCCGATATCGAAGAGGAGGTATGAGAGTGACGCTAGTAGTTTTTATTTAAAATATGTAATTTCTATGTTATATTTATTTTAATGTTTTTTTTTAATTTTTTAGGATTTAATTTTAATGTAATTTTCCGTTTTAAATTTTCTATTTTAATGAATTATTTTATTTTGAAATTATTACTTTTATTTTATTTTAAATTTGGTTTTTAAATTAAAAAGTGAGAGGAATTAAGAGGTGGTGAGAGATGACCATTTCTAGATGTGAAGGGAGGAGAGAGTTGTTGAGTGAACACCAATGTAACAGACAAAAAATGAGAGCTTGTGAAAGCCCACAAAGGCCTTAACTAAACTTATAGACTACCAACTCTAACTAACTAATATGTAAATTACAATTCTACCCTTGTAAGCATAATTACAGAAATGCCCTTGAATTCACTCTAATAACTTAGCCTCTAAGCCTCACGTTGAGTGCAACTACCATCATGTTTTGATTTGCGATAACATTTTTCTTGGAGTTAATGAGAGTGCTCGTATCAAACAAATTTGCGACGAAATTGCTTAGTCATCTTTTTCCACTAACATGATATTATAGGACCCATAATTTTCGTGCTTGTAAACTTTGGTTTAATTTACTTGTTTTTTTTGGTCTTTTTTCATGTTGCTCTCATTTTTCCCTAACCAATGATGTGGCCATGTTTTCTTTTCTTTTTTGTTTATATTATTGAGCTCCTTACTGGTTCTTTAGTATATATATACATACATTTGATTTCCGTTCTAAAAAAAACAATACTAAAATGCTTGTTTCGAAAAAAACAAAACGATAGAACTGTTTTTTTTTTTTTTTTTTTTTTTTTCCATAATTCGGTTTAGATGCAATGTGTCTTAATATTAGACCCCAAGTCTTCGCGTAATTGCTTTTGACGCTAAAATGCTTAATGCTTCACACACGGCTTCTTCTTTTTCTAGCCTGCTTCCTTTTTCGCGGAGCAGTTTACTACGTATCCAACACCAATCTGCAATGTGTCATCTATATATATATATATATATATATATATATATATATATATATATATATATATATATATATATATATATATATAATGGACTATCTGAATTCTAAAGAAAACACCTGTCAGCAAAATGTATTCCGGTTTTATGCGCTTGGCCAGCCACGCCGCGATGGAGATCGACAGTTGGACCTCTGAGAAGAGACCTCGGTCAGATCTTGCCGAGTCTTACAGCTGCGGTGGTCAACCACCGTGCATTGGAGATGTGAGGCAAATCGTGGTTTCTGAACCTTCCGGCAGTAATATGTATAGCGATGGACAACCACCGTCGGTCAATGACGTAGGTAGACGAGAACCATCTCAAAGTGAAGCATCGTGCACCCAGTATGAGGGTCCTGATGCCCATGAAGTTCAGCAGGTTATATCTGAATTAAATGATGGAAAGTGATTTGTTGAAATTCTTATTTATATATGAATCCAAGTATGTTTGTTGCCAGCCTCGCATTTGTGAAATAGGTGCCGAGAACAACCGCATAAATTCAGAGCTGTGGCATGCCTCCGCCGGACCTCTGGTCAGCTTACCAGCGGCTGGAACCCACGTCGTCTATTTCCCACAAGGCCACTGTGAACAGGTTTCCTTTTCATTTTTCTAATTTTTTTTTGCTATTTTGCGCCGACGCAGCCTACTCTGAACTGATACTTAAACAAATTCTAAGGTTCCATTATATTCATTTAGTTAGCGATTTTGATTAGTTTATTATTTTAAGGAAAATACTCATATCGGTACCCATTCACATATCTAGACAATATAAAACTCTCGTAACTTGTGTACAACTACCTCAAGCAGTACTATCCAGAAAGTAGGTATTTAGTGGATTAGTTGCTATATAATTTGTGTCGCAGGGGATAATGATTGAGAACTAGCATTTTGGCTAAGCAGTTGTCTACAACTACTTGGTGTATAAGAAAAAGAGGAAACCGAGTTTGATATCAATTTAAACCGAGTTTGATATCGATTTTCGAATCTTTATAAAATAGATAGCTGTATTGGCCACTACAAGAATCGAAGGCTATAGGGACGACATTTGTCGTCCCTATAGACCCCGATGTCGTCACTATAGCCTTCGTGCCTATAGAATAGTCGCTATAGACCAAAAATGTCGTCCCTATAGCCTTCGTCTCTATAGCGTAGCTATAGAGACGACATGTCGTGACTATAAGGTCGTTTCAAAAAAGGAAATAACGGCTTGTCGTCCCTATAGCTTAGGCTATTGAGACGACTTGTCGTCCCTATAGCTTAGGCTATTGAGACGACTTGTCGTCCCTACACCACGTGCTATTGTGACGACTTGTCGTTACTATAAGAGTTTAGAAAAAATTCGCCTTATCTATTGGGACGACATGTCGTCGCTATAGCCAAGGCTATAGAGACTAAATGTCGTCCCTATAGCCACTGTACAGGTTTTTTTATATTTTCTACAAAATGTCAAATTTTATATACATTACAATTTAATTCTGCAAAATATAAAAACATGAAGGCTATAGCGATTTAAAACAACATATCAATATCACATAAAGTTTACCATGTAAAATATTATACAAAATTTGTTTGTCAAAACATAAATACTAGAACATTTAAAATTTTTAATCACTTTCACTTTCGCTATAAACTACATTTCCGGCGTCATCTCCTTGAATATCACTCGCGGTTGCATCTTCATTTCCGGTTCCACCTCCTTGGTTGTTTGGAGATTGAATTTGCATATTTTGTAGTTGTGTTGGATCGAATTGAAACGGTTGCAACGGTTGAAACGGTATGTTATTTTGGGTGAAAATGGTTTGTAAGTGTTGATTGAATTGTTGAGTCATCCGCTGGGTAAACTGTTGGGCAAACTGTTGGGTAAACTGGTTAAAATTTTGGGATGATGTTGAAGCATCCGGTACGTAGTGGGCTGGGATATTTTGGATTTTTCTACCAACTCCTCGTGTATGGCCACGCCTTTCTCCAAGCGCGCGTTCAAGGCATTTAATTTCATTAACATTTGCCTCGTCACCGTTAGCTTTGTCAAGCATTGTTTTGTACTCGACTTGTATTTTTTCCTACAATAAACAAAACAACAAACGAATGTTAGTTTTTATATAAAAAATTCGACAGCATAACTGCTATAAAATGGATAACCAACTTGTTTACCTGTAAATAATAACAATAACAATTCTCATATTTCAATATATGCAATGATTTCTAATACCAAAAATAGACATTCTACACTAAATTGCATATCAATATATATATATATATATATATATATATATATATATATATATATATATATATATATATATATATATATATATATATATATATATATATATATATATAGCTAGAAATTTTACTTACCCAATCAGCATGTGCTTTATCATTCACCCAGCCACGACCTTCTTTGAAGTGATTTTTTCTCCACACTTCTATTTCGCTACTTTTGCCGGTTTTTTGGACCTATAAATTAACATTAATAGTTAATATAATTTCATAGACTTATTAATAACTCCTCAAATACTTAAAAAATACTTACTTCTTTATATCGTTTTTGGGCATATGATTCCGTCCCATGAGAACTTGTATACGGTAGAAGTTCTCTGTTGCCTTTGTTACTTTGTGAACGGGCTTTGTACTTATCTGTGGTAAAAAGTTTATCAATAACCTTCCCCCACGCCCGGGGAGTCTGTGTAGGCGGGGGATGCGCCCTTGCCCTCTCAATATTTGTGTAACCTCCTTGCTCATCAAAATGTACTTTCAAATCGTATTTTCGTCGCTTGTATGCGTTGGCACAGTCGGCCTCTATTCCATGTACAACGCCATTCCAATTTCGTGTGTTCTTCCATGCATCAATATCAAAATAATGCTGCAAAACAAAGAATTAGAAGACATTTAGAAATTATAAAACTGAAAGAAAAATAAAACATTATATCATATACTTACATGCAGCGTCGGATAAATCTCTCTCTTGTGTTTGCTAGGCACAGCTTTCCAACTGGGATAGTGCATTGGCACTCTTCTACCAACCTCATTTGATACCAATCGTATATACATCTGGTAGTTATCTCCGATCATTTTGAACTTATTTCCCTCGTCATCTAACAAAAGAGGTAACGGTTGCTCATTGTTTTTTGCAAACTCTTCAAGCAGGTTTAAGTCTTTTCCCTTTCCACGAGTCTTTTTGGGGTTGGCTGCATTGATACATGTAATTGACAAGTTAGTAAGTTAAAAAATATATCCAATATAAAATGTTACAGTAAATTGGAACAAGTTACTCACATGACTCGCAGGTCGAAGGAATCCTATCTGGGCCTCGTGGAGGGTCAGCCCCACCGTCTCCACCATGACCTCTGGCAACACGTGTTGCCATGCCTTCAATTGAAATAAATAACATACATATTTTTAACAAATACTATAAGCAACAATTTAATATAAGCAACGCCATATCAATTTAACAAAAATCATCCATTAAACATACAGAAAAACATTACATTACATTCAATCAGAGTCATCACTAGAATAACATGCATCTATATCATCATCATCATCGCTATCATCTGTATCAACAATGAGCTCGTCTTCTGAAGGGTACATGTCACCGTCCTCTTCATCATCGTCAATAAAATTTTCATCATCTGGAATAGGGTCATCATTTGATTCATCAACTACATCTAAACTTGCTTGCATAGGCAAATAGCCTAAGTCGACAACCAAGTTACAATGAAATAATTGATCTTCCACAACAGGGGAGACAAATCTCTCAACAACGGTACTTGTTTCACCAGCATCGCCTATGTCGACAACCAAGTCATAATCAGACGATTGAGTGTCGTGCAAGACATCTACATCATTAACAACAGGGATACTCGGATGATCCCAAAGTTTCCGATGGTGAACGTCTTCCACGACCCTCCAATTATTTGGGTTTCGAGAAAGATCTTGCAGATAAAACACTTGCTTTGCTTGTGTGGCTAAAATGTATTGTTGAGTATCGTACCATGCCTTACCGACATACCATTCACGGCTGATGTCGATAGCAACGATACCATTTTTATCAACCAATCGCCTCTTCCCCGATGTGTTGAACCATTTACAACGAAATAGTACAACAGAGTAACCACTTAGATAGTTCAACTGTATTATATCCTCCAGTTGACCATAAAATGGTGTACCGTCTTCTCCTATTGTAACGACACCACTGTTTTGAGTAGTACGTCGGAGATCGCGGCTGTGCACGACAAATCTAACACCGTTGACGATGCAAGCAGTGTAAGAAAATGCGCTCAACGGGCCATGTGCCAATGCCTTTAATTCGTTGGTACAGTCCGGGGACATTTCTTTTTGTAGACGATAGACCTGGAGAAAAATATAAAATTGATAATTTATATAATATTATACTTTAGATTCATATATAATACCGTATAATGTATTCACCTTATCACTGAACCATGATGGGAATTTAGCTTTTTCATCAGTGTGAGGATGTTTAGCTTTATATTGGCTGTACATCGGAAAAAATGTACAAATTAGTTTATGACAATACTAACAACGAAACTATAAAAAAATAAAATACTTACGATAAATAGTCTTTTACTTCATCACAGTTCTCTAGTGCAAACCAATGTAATGTTTTGCTGGCCTCTCCAGAAAGAGCAATGATTTTCTTTTTGGACATTGGTCGACATTGTGATGAAAACACAGAAAACTGCCTCTTTGGCATGCCATCATCCGTATTTCTATCAGGACGGTTGAATTTGGTTTGCATACCCTCAAGATACATGGAGCAAAATGTCAATGCTTCCTCTGCAACATAACCCTCTGCTATCGAACCTTCAGGTTTGGCTTTGTTTCTAACATAGGCTTTCAGTTTTTTCATGTATCTCTCAAAAGGGTACATCCACCTCATATACACAGGCCCTCCAAGAATAGCTTCTTCAGGTAAATGTAGAATTAGATGGACCATTATGTCAAAAATGCAGGTGGGTATATCAACTCCAAATTACATAGTATCTTTATGACCTCATTATGTGCATCGTACATGTCTTTCACATTCACTGACCGTGCACAAATTTTTTTAAAAAATGTACAAAGGTCAATGATAGCTGTTGAAACATTTGAAGGCAGGCCAGCTCGGACCCCTATTGGTAGCAATCGTTGCATGAGTACGTGATGATCATGAGACTTTAAACCCATGACATTTGAAGCATTAGAAGGCACCTTATTCTTAAAGTTCGATCCAAAGCCATCGGGTAGTCTCACATCTTTAATGAACTGACAGAAACATACACGATCGGTTGGTTTGAAAGAGTAAGGAGGATGTGGTTGATGTGTCTTGTTGTTTTTCTGTTGCATCCATAGATCTTCGCGAATAACCAAATTTTCCAAATCTTTTCTTGCTTTTTGAGTGTCTTTTGATTTGTCGTTCATCACCAACGTACCTAATAAGCTCTCAAATACGTTCTTCTCTATATGCATGACATCCAGATTGTGTTTTAGTTCAAGAGATGACCAATACTGAAGCTCGTAGAAGATACTTCGTTTGCTCCAATTGTACAGTAGTTCAGTACGCTTTCTTTTCGGTTTCTTACCCCCAAACTTAGGATGTTTCCCTGGAAGACGGACCGAGACGCACTTCAACTGCTTTAATATTGCTGCGTTACTAAATCTTCTGGGAGGCCTTCTTGACTCTTTTTGGCCATTAAACAACAGACTGTCCCTCCATTTATGGTTGCTACGTAAGAATCGTCTGTGACCAACATAAGCTATCTTATTGGTTATACGGATCGATGGTGTGTCCTTGTTGCAAGTGGAACATGCCTTATAACCTTGACCACTCCATCCAGACAAACTGCTACGAGCTGGATAATCGTTGATCGTCCACAGCAATGCTGCACGCATCGTGAATAGAGTGTTGGTTGATGCATCTCTCATCTGGACTCCTTCGGTCCACAAAGTTTTCAACTCGTCCACGAGAGGCCTCAAAAACACATCAATGTCTTTCGTTGGTGATTTAGGGCCAGGGATTAACAGTGTCAGCATGAAAGAAGACTCTTTCATACATAACCACGGTGGTGTGTTGTACGTTGTCAATATTACCGGCCACATACTGTAAGGCTGAGTCATGTTACTAAATGGATTAAAGCCATCAGCAGCCAAACCCAAGCGGACATTCCTAGGTTCTTTGGCAAACTCAGGATATCTCTTGTCAAATTCTTGCCATGCCTTCCCATCAACCGGGTGACGCATCATACCATCATCTGAACGCCCAGTGTTATGCCAAGTCATATCTTTTGCAGTGAATCTGGAACTATACCTTCGACGAAGTCTGGAAGTCAAAGGAAAGTAACGTAACACCTTATGTGGCACTTTCTTCCCTTTTGTGTGTTTGTCAACCCATCTACTCTCTTTACAGACGGGACAATTCTGCAATGAGGCATTCTCCTTCCAATACAGAGCACAATCATTAACACAAGCATGGATAGATTGATATCCTAATCCAATCTTTCTAAGCTTCTTCTTAGCTTCATAGTGGGAAGCTGGAATCTTATTTTCTTTCGGGAACACAACTCTAAGAAACTCTAAAAGTTGGTCAAATGAACTGTCTGTCCATTTGTTGATAACTTTAATGTGCATCATTTTTGCTAGAAAGTTTAGAGAAGACATCCAGGTACAGCCAGGGTATAACTCCGTATTGAGCTCTTCAAACAATGCATCAAATTCCGGGTCCGCACCACTTCCCTCTTCGTTTCTATTTTCTTCAAATGTATCTTGCTCTGCCATAACATCATCTATTACGTCAAACATCTCATGCGTTGTTGTAGTATGTCTTCTTGCAGCCCAAAGTGTGTCTAAATCGGAAGCGGGATATTCCTCGCCGTGATAAGTCCATATCTTATACGTCTGTTGAAAGCCACGATCATGTACGTGGGCGTAAATCGTAGACATAACGTGCCGGTACGAATTCACACAATCTCTACATGGGCAAAACGCTTTCCCTTCATCGTCAACATGGCTCTTGGCAATCTCTATGAAGTTCCTTAGACCTTCCAAGAACTTTGGAGAATGCCGATTTCGCTCTTTAATCCAGCTCTTATCAATTGTCATTACTGTTTCATTATTAAGACTTAGATCGTATGCAGGCTAATTAGTTTGTGTTTAGTTATAATAAGTTAGATTTTTTTAGGAGTTGTGTAAGTTGAGGCTGATTGGATGAATGCACCGTATGAACCCACTACATGTTTGTCTAAAGGTGGCCACCTAACCCACTTTTTAAATACTTTGTCTCATATGTGAATGAATATTATCAGATTGAGTATTTAAGAAAAAATCGACAGCATTTCCCCTTAACTCCCCAAGTATGCGTTTGAAACGCAAACTCGTAGGAGTAAAGAGAAATGTGTATCGATTTTTCCTTAAATACTCAATCTGTAATATTCATTCACATCCTAAATGAGACAAAATATTTAAAAAGCAGTCCCAAAACGGGGACTGCCCGAAATGAATTTCTAAATTCATTTCGGGCGGGAATAAAACTAAGGTTAATGCAATGCATGTATGTATATATATATATATATATATATATATATATATATATATATATATATATATATATATATATATATATATATATATATATATATATATATATATATATATATATATTTCATCTAAGGTTTTTAATTGTTTATTTATTTATTTTTAGAATGATATCTTATATATATATATATATATATATATATATATATATATATATATATATATATATATATATATATATATATATATATATATATATATATATATATATATATATATATATATATATATATATATATATATGTATGTGTTTTTACAACTAAGGTTTATAATTGTTTAGCACGACCCTAATTTTATAATTGTTTATTTATTTATTTTTAGAAACTTGTGTTTTATTTGTATATGTGCTTTTGGAACGATATTTATGAGTGTGAATTGGAAAAAACGCAATAAGTTAGCAATCTCCAAGGGTTATTTTGAAACTTTGACATACATAGAAATTCTTTACAATATAGTCCTATTCAACCTCATAATAAGCACTTAATGGACACTTTAAGAAGTTTGAACCGTACAAAATCCAACAAAAACCATGTACACGCATAAAATGACAAGAATAGCTAATAAAAATCTGATTTGGAAATATTCAGCAAGTTACAAAGTGCAGGGGCAGTTTTGAAAAATATTTAGACTTAGAAAATTCTTACATAATGGTCCTAATTCCTGCTATTAGCTGAATTTCAATACATATAACACCACAGTACACAATTAAAGTTGCAAATACCTTGTTTAACACATGATTTGTAGCTAATTTCTCATGCATGTTTCAAAAAATTTTACAAAAAAGGTCCTAAAATTCTTTTTAACACCTCTTACGGGAACACATTACTCCCTAATTGAGTTATAAGCTAGTAATCAACACATAAACAATACACAAAGGCATATGCAGCTTGGTAAAATCAGAAAATCGGATTTACTAACCAAATTCGTTGATTTTCTGCTCCAAAGTGAGAAACCGATGACCCCAAGCCTTCAACCTCCGGAAAATCAGAAAATCCGACCACCACTCGAAGAGATTACGAACTGATACTTCAAGATTCCACAAAAATCGGACTTCATATCATCAATTTAACAGTGGAATAAGGTATACCGAGAGACAAAATAGAAAAAAAAAAACCAACCACTAAATTTCGAAGACTGATAGCTTCGTTCACCACATCAGCGATGGAGAAACCACCGAAGCAACCCACCTCCACCGGAGCAACCCACAGCCACCGTCTCGGCAACTACAGCGATGAACAAAAAAAATTACGTAGGTATAATGCCTTTCGGTTGATATTAGGGACAATGCTTTACCTTATTTCGCCGGAAATTACTTCAATCGAAGTTTAGGGTTCGCAAAATCGCTAAAGCCTTGCAGAGAAAAGGAACCAGGAAAGAATGAGGCGGAAGAGAAGACGCGATGGCTTTAGGGTTCGCTGAAGGCTATAGAGACGACTTGTCGTCCCTATAGCCCGAAACGGACGACGTCGTTTCCTTTAGTTGCTGAAATAATAAAAAAAATTTAATTGATTTATCTACTGTAACGATATGTCGTCCCTATAGGTATTTCAGAGAACCGCGAAAAATGTTTCAGTTCCCGCTTAAGGCTATTCGAACGTAATATCGTCGCTATAGAGAAAATGGTCAAAGATTGACTTGGCACCCTATAGGGACGACATGTCGTCGCTATAGGGTTGTTTATTGCGACTAAATCTCGTCACTATAGTATTTCAGATACCGCCACATTTTTTGGGTTCCCGCCTTCCTCTATTGCGACGACATATCGTTGCTACATCTAAATTTTTCAAAGTTAGACATTTCGAGCTATAGGGGTATCTATAGCGACGACAATTGTCGTCCCTATAGCTTTTGTCTCTACAGGCTCCGTTTCTTGTAGTGGGCGACGAAAAAGTTATGACTCGTTTTTGCCTTTTATGATGCAAAATCTCTAGAGATAGTATTTCTTGGCCTATTTTCCATTTTCCTTTTCTAAAAGATCAAAGCTCACGGTTATGTTCAAGCTCAAATTACCTAATTGCCCATTTTATGGTAGTAGATTATTGGTAAATCTGATTTTTGGTCAAAAAGGTGTTGAATTGGACGATCGTTTCTAATTAACTTTTGCAGTTGATTTTGTCCATAAGATTCTGAGTATATAATATTTTGTATATTTGGCATGTTGATGATTTTATATTACCAATATTATTTAAGTGTAATAGATTAACTAGTTGACCAAATACAATCTTGACAAACATCAAACAAGTTAGGGAGTTGCGGAGTACACACTTGTTGGAGTTTAGGGGTGAAGCCCCTGAATTGACATGACAGGGGTCCGAGGGCAGCGCCCCTGGTAGCGGGGTCCAAGGGGCAGAGCCCCTGTTTGGTTATATTGCTTTATTGAAAATGCATCATAAATTCGTTTTTTCTAAAAATACTCGGTTTCATACCTTTGTGATCACACGGCCAGTGTGTGTCATAGCATATTGCAGTCAAGAATTGACACGACCCGTGTGGGATCACACGACCCGTATGCATGTCAAAGCAGATTGCAATAAAAAAAATGACACGACCCGTGTAGGATCACACAACCCGTGTGAAAATTTTCAACTGCCCGGTGGCAGTTTCTTGTTGGTTTTCAGATAAGTTATATACATTTTTTGGTCATTTTTCTGGTACACGAAAATCAGAACAATCCTTATTCTCTGTTCTTGAACTTCTCTGAATTTTATCAAATCAAGTGTTCGATTTGTACCATCGAAATACTTTGATTTGATAATGATAATCACGACTTTCAGATATTTCAAGCAATCTGTTAACCTCAATTTCTAACATGGCATAGAGTCCAAACATCAAGCATTATAATTTCAGCAAAATATATTAATTTTCCAGCAACTTCTAAACAAGTCCACACCACTTCTCTCAAGAAACATCGTGTAAGATGTAAATGAGATAAGGGACTCTTTGGTAACCTTTCATTCAGCGGTCACGTCTCAGCATTCAATGTATCTGATACAGCCTATGAGTGACCTCTTAAAGATTAAACATTGTTTAAACTGCCAATGGTTAAACAATCGTACCTTCTTTAGCCATTAAGAAGTTGAAACTATTTAGTTCAACATTCATCACAATTTACCAAACAACCCCAATCATCAATATGGTATTGGTGGCAGGCAAAGTGCTTGTGCCAAGAGCCCAATCCATTTAGTTTCAAGAATAATGAAACCATTGACAACTTCTGTAAGTATACATCTGTCACCAACAGATGCTATGATTGGAGTTGTTAGAGGTTGGATTTTGTTAACAATGTTCAAGGAAGATTACAACACGACAAACTGGCTGGTGTATAGCTAAAGTCTTGAATACCTAATATCGAGCGGTATGATGCGAGCAAATGGTGCGGGCTCTCACTTTCTTGTAGGGAACACCGCCCCCACCAAGGAGTGCTCTCACTCTTCTCCCCGCAGGGGGAGATGGCGTCGCGCGAGGAAATGAATTCTAAATAATTAGACTTATACATTGAGCATAATTAATTGTACAAAAACCATGAGGAAGTGAGATGTAACCATTTCTAAGGGTGAGGGGAGGAGTAAGGGGTGCTGATTGGATGTTGATATGGCAGGGAAAAAGTGAGAGCTGGTGAGAGCCCACACCGGAGGGCGTAAGACAGAATCCTCTATTTTAAATTTTTTCTCTCGGAGGAAGGGCAGTGTTGCTTTATCTTAGGGAGCCCTTGCATGTAGGGACTGACTACTCCGCAACAAGCGTCTTTGGTTTGCTTTTGTTTTATGTTTAACATTAATAACCTTATCCATTTATGTAGACTATGTATATACACACGTAAAGACAATCATTTTTGAAAACTAAAATATTTCCATTATCAAAACCAAAATCAAAACCGTCTCGATACAAAGCACTAAAAGAAATAATGTTTCTAGCCATTTCTGGCGAATAGCAACAATCTAATAAATTAATAGAAAATCCAGTAGAAAGCACGAGCTCATAATCCCCAATCCTCTTGACAGCAGCTGTATGTCTGTTGCCCATGATCAGGTCAAGCTCCCCATGCCTTAACTTCTTACTTCTTCTTAGTCCCTGCACATCAGAGCAAATGTGAGTACCACATCCTGTGTCTAGGACCCATGAATTAGTAGTAGAAGTATTATGGAGTTCTATCATGTATATACCTGAGGTACCAGACACTTTGGGCTTGATCTTCTTGATCTCCTCCAGGTATTTAGGGCATGTTCTCTTCCGGTGTCCCTTTTCTCCGTAGTGGAAACAAATGGCCTCATCAGGGTTTGGTGATGGCACTATCATAGAACCAGCCTTGCCCTTGTTGCTAGGGTTGGAGTTGGGGTTACCAACTTGACCCTTCCCTTTGCCTTTAGGCTTCTTGGCTTTCTTTTTCTTGATTGCCCCTTCCCTGATAGCCAATACCGGAGCCGTGGAGCTGGAGTTCTTAGATTTAGACATATTTGCCTTGGCAGTTTTTAGCATGTCGTGTAACTCCATTATGGTCTTTTCCAATCCATTCATATTAAAATTCAGTGTGAACTGACTGAATGTACTGCTCAGCGAGTGGAGGATGATATCCGTAACCAATTGCTGAGCGATTGGAAATCCAAGTCGCTCCAATCTGTCAACGTATGCTTTCATCTTAAGCACGTGTGCACTGACAGCGGTTCCCTCCTGCTGCTTGCAGTCTAGTAGGGCGATCATGGTGTCGTATCGTTCCTGTCTAGCCTGCTCTTGGAACATTTCCTTGAGCTGGTCGGCCATGTCGAATGCCCCAGCGGTCTCGAAACTCTTTTGGAGTCCCGGAACCATGGTCGCCAACATAAGACAAGCAACCTCATCCGACTGATCTTTATGCTTTTGCCAAGCATCCCTAACAGCTCTAGTTGCATCGTCAGCGGGAGTCTCAGGAAGAGCTGTATCCAGGACCCATTCTTTCTTATCATACAGGAGGGTGATCCGAAGGGAATGCATCCAGTCCAAGTAGTTAGATCCCGTCAGCTTATCCTTAGAGAGGAGTTGCATTAGTGAGATATTTGTAGCTGAATTCGAATTTGCATTTGTATTTGGAGCCATCTATATGAAAAGTAGATTTTAATTAGTTTGATTAATCCTTAAAAAAATTAATTACCCAAAACAATAATTTTACTTAAGGCTAGAATCCATATTTCACTTCTGGTGGTGAAGAGGTATGCCGTAGTCACCCTCAAAAGTTATTTAGGTAGGCAATACTCTTTGCCAACTTCAATCTCTATGAAGCTTCTAGGTCTTTCAAGATTCATTGAATCTAATCAATGACATGTTTAATCCCATCATGCTCATCCTCTCTCCCGTGATGGGTATGCCGCAGATCACGGGTTTGGATGGTAAATCGACCACGAAGGACCCACGTGACACCCGGCCCATGATTCATGAGTTATCGCGAGTATCACATCATTTTGGCCGAGTCCAATCCGACGTGTTGGCTATAGCACTTCCCACGCCGGAAGGGCCCGGTTAAATGTGTGGTTGTTTATGGGTAGCATGAGATTTACATTTTCATAAAACGGGATTTTGTTTCGTTTTGTCAAAACATTTTAACCTTTTAATTGGCATAAGGGTCAATTTAAACTTTTAAAACCGGTTTGAAAATGCCAATTTTACTTTTGAAAAATTCTATTAACTTTTACCAATTTTTCTTACTTGTGTATTTGCAGTAATACTTTTATCTTGAAACACTGTCATATCAAACCCTTTCGGTAACTCCACTCGATAAAATGTGACAGGCGGTGAGGGTGGTAAGCAATGAATGCTATTTAAAAACCGACCTCATTAGGAATCAAAGAGACCTCCTTAAACCTTCTACACATTTAGAGTAAGTGAGCCTAGTCATGGTTTGACCAATGTTTTTATTTTAAGTTATATATATATATATATATATATATATATATATATATATATATATATATATATATATATATATATATATATATATATATATATATATATATATATATATATATATATATATATATATATATATATATATATATATATATATATATATATATATATATATATATATATATATATATATATATATATATACAATTCTAATATATATATATCATTTAAAATTTTAAGTATTCTTTGAAAATTATGTTTAACTATTAATTATATTAAACACGCAAGGATGCAGTGTTAATAATTAATTTAAACAATCATCCATTAAATTTTGAAGCATTTTAAACTTTGTGTTTAGCTATTAATCCTATTGAGCATGCAAGCATTCAATGTCAATCATTAATCTAAACAATCATATAAAACTAAAATTCACTATTTAGCATATCAAGAAATCTGATTTCATAAAAAAAAACGTCAAAACCGTCGCGACGCGGAATACTAAAAAACACGGCGCGGCAATCAACAAAAACCGATCATGACAAGAACGACGCGGCGCGGAACACTAGGAAACGCGACGCGGCAAAACCCTAATGATCGTAACTTTAGAAAAACCCGCGACGCGATATTTCAAGTACCGCGGCGCGGACGTCGAACAGATTCGATAAATCAGAAAAAAAATGATTTTTAACAATTTTAATCGAATCAAAACAGTACAAAATCATGATAAAGTGGCTCTGATACCACTATTGGAATACGATAACATAAAACAAACGCAGTGGAAACTTAAAACAAAATCGTATTCAACCAGGATCACAGAATCACGCACACTTTTATAACTGTAAAATCAAGAGGGTTCAAGAAATACCTTTTAGATCTCAGATCTGATCTTGTTAGGATGACGAGAGCCCAAAGTAGAACTCGTTGATGTAGTATATACCTCAAGAGAGTTCAAGAAATACTTTTGTAACTACATGAACGATCCAGCACCCGTTGATGTAGTATATACATTTGCTTGAAGTTTTAGCACATAATACTTAGGGTTTTGAAAGAAATCGGCCGTATACCGAGGGGTGGGAGGAGGGTGACGAAAATTAGGGTTTTGGCAGCCCCTACAACTCAGATCTAGGGTTGTATTTATAGTGCTCCTCATCCTTATCCCCTCCCTTGTGGATATTTCACTTTAGTCCTTTGTCCTTATTAAGTTTCTAATTAATATACCTTTACTTTGGTATATTAATAAACTTAACCATTAAGTTTTTAATTAATATACTTTTACTTTGATATATTAATAAACTTAACCTCTCAAGTTTATTTTCGATCTCTTTTAGCTAAATCGTCTCTTGCGTGTAACCCAAAAGGACCTTACTATTTATAATAATATTACCAACTTGTTATAACGATGAGCATATAACCAACACTTTGAGAATCGGTTGATTTATTACATATAGTAATCCATCTATTCTAAGTATATTCTTCAAGGCACGTAGCCAAAAAGACATGTTATAGAAGCTTAACATGACCCCAAAGTAATCCCCAATACGAGGTCGGTTGTATATGTTTATTGGGTTTTCCGCCATCTACAAGCATTAAAAAAATCCATTTAGTATTTTAATTCTTTAATAACTAATACCCTTTATGTTTCCAAAATTATTAAAGGCTAGAATCCAAGTTCTAATACAAGCAAACGGTTAGGTGACCTTTATTCCATCCACTTAATTCAATGTGGTAGGTAACATTTACCAATTATATCCTATATAACTTCTAGCATTATGGGATCCTTTAAACAATATTTGTTTGGTTGGCATGTTTGATCCCATCTATGCCTCGGGTTTCTAATGCTTAGGTGACCTTTATCACAAAAGATACCCGAACAAATCATCCTACTTAAAACGACATGTAGATTTGACAAACACTAACGGTTAGGTGACCTTTATCCCATCAATGTTACAAAAGTACCTTTAGTATCACAAGACAAATCCAAATGGTTAGGATATATTTATCCCACAAGGGTGTACAAGTGATACGTGAGTGTCTTTTAAAAGGATGGCATAGATTTGTATTTTGAAAAGGGATTTGTATGTTTTACAATTCTAGTTTTTTGAAAAACATATGGTATCATGTAGATTGCATGCATTCAATAAACATGGTACCATTTTAGAAAATTTTATTTCTTATCAATTGGTTCCTTAAGTTACAAAATCTCCATTTTATTAACTTCTTGTTTGTGGTCAAAATTGCAACTAATATCCTATATTGATTTTGGGTTTGATCACATACATAAGAACCAATTTTAATCCCTAAATAATTACCAATATTACTTAGTTTTTGGAGTTTGTGTAAATGTATAAAATCTCCATTTTAATTCATTTGATCATTTTTCAAAATCTTGACATTTATAGGTTTTTATAACAAAACCTATTTTAGTAAAACCAATTTTAGCACATCTTATGTTATATATGTCAATTTGAAAAATACAAACTCCTTGATGATTATGTTTAATTATCTAGGTTGTTTAGCATGTAAAAATCCTATTTTCATCCATAACACAAAATAATAAAACATTCAATAATCATATGCATGCATGGGTGCATAAACACAAGCCAACTATTTGATATTTCATGTGAGCCATAAGTGAAATATCAAGTCCATTCCTAGGGACAAAATGGGACCAAAAACTCAACCAAATGATTTCCAATTAAGTTATAAATTTTCCAATCTTCTTATATCATCAAATGACACTTGAACCACCCTTCCTTGACCCCATACCATTAACCACGAATTTAATTGCTCCTCCTAAACAGGTCCGGCAGCAGCAGCTAAAACAGGAGGTTTTGGAGCTTTTATTGACTTCATTCTTGATGATAATGATGCACATTCTTGCCAAAACTACTTGTATATACTGGATATTATAGTTAGTAACAAGTATAGCATCAAAACATCAAGATATGAATTTATTTTGGGCCCCAAAATAGATTCGAAATCCACAGCAGCATGGCAGGAAAATCAGGAGGTTTTGAGTCCTTTTTTTATTCCTTTCTTCGTCATATTGATGCTAACACTTGCCAAAACAACAATGAATGAATTTATTTGGTGCCCCAACAGTGGTCTGAAAATATACAGTTCATGGCAGAATTTTCTGTTGCTATTTTGGTGTTGCTTCTCTTGGTTCTTTCTCTTGCTCCTTCTCTTGTTACATTTTGTGGAAGATATAAAAGAATACAACTATTCTAATACTTACAAAATGAATAAAAGAAGTAAATAACTAATTTTTATTACAAACCATTTGAATAAAAGAATAGATTTCAACCAAATCGAATTTAAACACAAAACATGCAACACATGGTCCTTGGCGTGTTTATACACCATTTTATCACATAAAATCATAAGAAAATCAACTCTTTGTTTTTCTAAGGCAAAAATTATGTAACCAAATGCATGCAAACATAATTTTTAGTTGGTTACATAAAATCATAGAATTTATATATATGCATGTTGCCAAAGAAGCCATGCATGAACATTGCATTCAAGAAGATGAACATTCATGGCTTCCAAAAACCAAGTTTATCCAAATAAACTTATTATCTAAACATGAAATATAGCTATGGCTCTGATACCAATTGTTGAAAATCAATGTTCATGTAATAGTTTTCAAAACCTTTGAGTTGCAACGGAAGCATAAATCATGAATACGAATTTCACTTCCAAGAGGATCATGCTATATGCATGTAAAGATAAACATAAAAACAACCATAGAAAAGGATCAAGATACAACCTTTGAAGCTTGAACTCAAAATGGATGATGATGAAGATGATGAGGAACCAAAGTAGGTTCCCTCTATAGTTGATCCACCACCAAGTGTTCCAACACTAAAAGATGCTAGTTTTTCAACTTGCAAATTCAAACCCCTTTTGGCTCTTCTTGTTAAATCAGATTTTAGTAAGTAAGAGGCGAGTGTTTTAGAGTATTTTACATACAAAAATGCAGCAATAATGATCTTGAGAAGGTGTGGAATTCGTCCAAGACCTTGAGCCAACAAAAATACATGACTACATGCTTATATTCATATTAAAGGTAAGATTCCATGCAAACATGTTTCTTGGTCAAACCAAAAACATGTTCAAATGTTCCTCCATGATATTAGAGAGAATATTTCATCTCCCAAGGAGGTATGGCCGGCCTTGGGTGAGAGAGAAGGTTTCTATCTCTAAAATTTATAAATTATAAACTCTTTTATTATTTATAAACTCCATTTTTTGTAAATAAGTCATTAAACCTTTTAACTATATGTTTAAAACCTTTTAAACATATAAATATATATGTCAATGCATATTTTTATAAAGAAGGTTTATACAAACTTATTTAAATCATTTAACATTTAATTGATATAAATACCACACTTATAAAATTCATACCATATGAATTTATAAATCATCACACTCTCAAATTAATTCATTTCATATGAATTATAATTTAGAATAATTATTATTTCCATAAAATAATAATTCTCAAAACAAATTGCAGGTATTATATCATTTGATAATAAATCAAATTCATTATATCAAACCATCAAATTAGTGAACTAACATATATATATATATATATATATATATATATATATATATATATATATATATATATATATATATATATATATATATATATATATATATATATATATATATATATATAGGGCTAGGTTATATTAAGAACCACAGTTATTGTGTGGACGTAAGGACAAATCTGGTGCATAGAATTATAATCATCAATGGTTGTAATTAATAACAGAATATTGATTTTTTTAATTAAAAAAAATATCAAATTTCCTAATTATATCATTCTAAAGGGTAATATAGACTTTTTGTGTTTTTTCAACTATGGAATGTGAGATATTTGTGGGATTAAATTTCAATTCAAATTTAATTTCGAATTCAAAATCAAATTTAATTTCAAATTCAAACTTTGATTCTGTTACAATTCTAATAAAGTTCTATAATTAATTTCGATTTTTATTCCGAGTTCTTTATCACTTATATTCTATTAGAATGAATTACATCAGAATAACTACTATTCTTAAAGAATGCTATTTCATAGGTAGCCTGAATTACAAAATCATACGTATATGAACTACAAAATCATAGAAAATCATATTCTATTAGAATGACTGCCTTTAAATCATAATCAAAAGCTTCTTCTCTATTTCTTGTATGTTCTAATTACACAAAGATATACCCAGAATCTGTAAAAATCTTGACCTATCTCTGCGTGTTTCCAGCCCCAAAATCTACAAGAATCTTACTGATTACAAATGTCATTCTTGATAGAATACAATTCATTCTGACAGAATACAATTCTAACATAATACATTCTAACAGAATACAATGTGATTTTGACAGAACACACTGTTATTTCTTGACAAAATTTATGTCATTGTCCCCTTTGAATGAATATTATGTAACCACTCAATCTTTTCTTTTTTTGAATGTCAAACATAAACACCAAGAACTCTCGTGGTGATCAGATGTCTTTGAAATCGCGAGAAGATGTGAAACATGTTTACTGTTTGCGAGATGAAGGTATTGGAGATGTTGATGCAATCTGTCCCCCTTGAAAGAATATTCTGTAACCACTCGATTCTTTTCTTTAATGTCAAACGTAGACACCAAGAACTCTCCTGTTGATTAGAGGTCGTTGAAATGGTGAGAAGAGGTAGAGAAGAATGTAGAATATCAAGCTTATCAGTAGAAAATAGTTTTTACTCATATTGATCTGTCGGTGGTTGCTTGGTGGACCAAGGGCCGGTGGTGGATTGCCCTGCAACATCAGAATGAAATTCTCACATAGATCGATCTATGGTTTTTCACCCATAACAATGAAATCAATTTTGTCAGGATGATGCAGTAAGTAAACAAAAGATCTTTCCAGCCAAGCTTGAGGGTGCCGTTGTTGAACTTCGGAGGTGAGATCGGCCGGTGGTGTTGCTTGTTACCAGTGGCGTTATAGTGATGAATGTGGCGGAAATATGATGGTGTCGATAATAACTAGGGCAATTAAAGTGGTTATCAAGATTCCATAATTATAGGATCTGATTACCATAATTATAGGATTTGAATTAAATTTAATTAATTGAATCATAAATCAATTGACAAATATACCCTTGGCTGATCCTCATCTCTGATTGGTCCTTACGTCCACATAATAGTTATAGTTTTTAATATATATATATATATATATATATATATATATATATATATATATATATATATATATATATATATATATATATATATATATATATATATTGTGTATATATATATAGGTATATATATATATATATATATATATATATATATTGTGTATATATATATATAGGTATATATATATATATATATATATATATATATATATATATATATGTATGTATATATATATATATATATATATATATATATATATATATATATATATATATATATATATATATATATATATATATATATATACCTTATTCAAATTTACATCACACAAATATATCGGGCTAGAGTTCATCTGACACCGATGCCCGATATCGAAGAGGAGGTATGAGAGTGACGCTAGTAGTTTTTATTTAAAATATGTAATTTCTATGTTATATTTATTTTAATGTTTTTTTTTAATTTTTTAGGATTTAATTTTAATGTAATTTTCCGTTTTAAATTTTCTATTTTAATGAATTATTTTATTTTGAAATTATTACTTTTATTTTATTTTAAATTTTGTTTTTAAATTAAAAAGTGAGAGGAATTAAGAGGTGGTGAGAGATGACCATTTCTAGATGTGAAGGGAGGAGAGAGTTGTTGAGTGAACACCAATGTAACAGACAAAAAATGAGAGCTCGTGAAAGCCCACAAAGGCCTTAACTAAACTTATAGACTACCAACTCTAACTAACTAATATTTAAATTACAATTCTACCCTTGTAAGCATAATTACAGAAATGCCCTTGAATTCACTCTAATAACTTAGCCTCTAAGCCTCACGTTGAGTGCAACTACCATCATGTTTTGATTTGCGATAACATTTTTCTTGGAGTTAATGAGAGTGCTCGTATCAAACAAATTTGCGACGAAATTGCTTAGTCATCTTTTTCCACTAACATGATATTATAGGACCCATAATTTTCGTGCTTGTAAACTTTGGTTTAATTTACTTGTTTTTTTTGGTCTTTTTTCATGTTGCTCTCATTTTTCCCTAACCAATGATGTGGCCATGTTTTCTTTTCTTTTTTGTTTATATTATTGAGCTCCTTACTGGTTCTTTAGTATATATATACATACATTTGATTTCCGTTCTAAAAAAAACAATACTAAAATGCTTGTTTCGAAAAAAACAAAACGATAGAACTGTTTTTTTTTTTTTTTTTTTTTTTTTCCATAATTCGGTTTAGATGCAATGTGTCTTAATATTAGACCCCAAGTCTTCGCGTAATTGCTTTTGACGCTAAAATGCTTAATGCTTCACACACGGCTTCTTCTTTTTCTAGCCTGCTTCCTTTTTCGCGGAGCAGTTTACTACGTATCCAACACCAATCTGCAATGTGTCATCTATATATATATATATATATATATATATATATATATATATATATATATATATATATATATATATATATATATATATATATATATATATATATATAATGGACTATCTGAATTCTAAAGAAAACACCTGTCAGCAAAATGTATTCCGGTTTTATGCGCTTGGCCAGCCACGCCGCGATGGAGATCGACAGTTGGACCTCTGAGAAGAGACCTCGGTCAGATCTTGCCGAGTCTTACAGCTGCGGTGGTCAACCACCGTGCATTGGAGATGTGAGGCAAATCGTGGTTTCTGAACCTTCCGGCAGTAATATGTATAGCGATGGACAACCACCGTCGGTCAATGACGTAGGTAGACGAGAACCATCTCAAAGTGAAGCATCGTGCACCCAGTATGAGGGTCCTGATGCCCATGAAGTTCAGCAGGTTATATCTGAATTAAATGATGGAAAGTGATTTGTTGAAATTCTTATTTATATATGAATCCAAGTATGTTTGTTGCCAGCCTCGCATTTGTGAAATAGGTGCCGAGAACAACCGCATAAATTCAGAGCTGTGGCATGCCTCCGCCGGACCTCTGGTCAGCTTACCAGCGGCTGGAACCCACGTCGTCTATTTCCCACAAGGCCACTGTGAACAGGTTTCCTTTTCATTTTTCTAATTTTTTTTTGCTATTTTGCGCCGACGCAGCCTACTCTGAACTGATACTTAAACAAATTCTAAGGTTCCATTATATTCATTTAGTTAGCGATTTTGATTAGTTTATTATTTTAAGGAAAATACTCATATCGGTACCCATTCACATATCTAGACAATATAAAACTCTCGTAACTTGTGTACAACTACCTCAAGCAGTACTATCCAGAAAGTAGGTATTTAGTGGATTAGTTGCTATATAATTTGTGTCGCAGGGGATAATGATTGAGAACTAGCATTTTGGCTAAGCAGTTGTCTACAACTACTTGGTGTATAAGAAAAAGAGGAAACCGAGTTTGATATCAATTTAAACCGAGTTTGATATCGATTTTCGAATCTTTATAAAATAGATAGCTGTATTGGCCACTACAAGAATCGAAGGCTATAGGGACGACATTTGTCGTCCCTATAGACCCCGATGTCGTCACTATAGCCTTCGTGCCTATAGAATAGTCGCTATAGACCAAAAATGTCGTCCCTATAGCCTTCGTCTCTATAGCGTAGCTATAGAGACGACATGTCGTGACTATAAGGTCGTTTCAAAAAAGGAAATAACGGCTTGTCGTCCCTATAGCTTAGGCTATTGAGACGACTTGTCGTCCCTATAGCTTAGGCTATTGAGACGACTTGTCGTCCCTACACCACGTGCTATTGTGACGACTTGTCGTTACTATAAGAGTTTAGAAAAAATTCGCCTTATCTATTGGGACGACATGTCGTCGCTATAGCCAAGGCTATAGAGACTAAATGTCGTCCCTATAGCCACTGTACAGGTTTTTTTATATTTTCTACAAAATGTCAAATTTTATATACATTACAATTTAATTCTGCAAAATATAAAAACATGAAGGCTATAGCGATTTAAAACAACATATCAATATCACATAAAGTTTACCATGTAAAATATTATACAAAATTTGTTTGTCAAAACATAAATACTAGAACATTTAAAATTTTTAATCACTTTCACTTTCGCTATAAACTACATTTCCGGCGTCATCTCCTTGAATATCACTCGCGGTTGCATCTTCATTTCCGGTTCCACCTCCTTGGTTGTTTGGAGATTGAATTTGCATATTTTGTAGTTGTGTTGGATCGAATTGAAACGGTTGCAACGGTTGAAACGGTATGTTATTTTGGGTGAAAATGGTTTGTAAGTGTTGATTGAATTGTTGAGTCATCCGCTGGGTAAACTGTTGGGCAAACTGTTGGGTAAACTGGTTAAAATTTTGGGATGATGTTGAAGCATCCGGTACGTAGTGGGCTGGGATATTTTGGATTTTTCTACCAACTCCCCGTGTATGGCCACGCCTTTCTCCAAGCGCGCGTTCAAGGCATTTAATTTCATTAACATTTGCCTCGTCACCGTTAGCTTTGTCAAGCATTGTTTTGTACTCGACTTGTATTTTTTCCTACAATAAACAAAACAACAAACGAATGTTAGTTTTTATATAAAAAATTCGACAGCATAACTGCTATAAAATGGATAACCAACTTGTTTACCTGTAAATAATAACAATAACAATTCTCATATTTCAATATATGCAATGATTTCTAATACCAAAAATAGACATTCTACACTAAATTGCATATCAATATATATATATATATATATAGCTAGAAATTTTACTTACCCAATCAGCATGTGCTTTATCATTCACCCAGCCACGACCTTCTTTGAAGTGATTTTTTCTCCACACTTCTATTTCGCTACTTTTGCCGGTTTTTTGGACCTATAAATTAACATTAATAGTTAATATAATTTCATAGACTTATTAATAACTCCTCAAATACTTAAAAAATACTTACTTCTTTATATCGTTTTTGGGCATATGATTCCGTCCATGAGAACTTGTATACGGTAGAAGTTCTCTGTTGCCTTTGTTACTTTGTGAACGGGCTTTGTACTTATATGTGGTAAAAAGTTTATCAATAACCTTCCCCCACGCCCGGGGAGTCTGTGTAGGCGGGGGATGCGCCCTTGCCCTCTCAATATTTGTGTAACCTCCTTGCTCATCAAAATGTACTTTCAAATCGTATTTTCGTCGCTTGTATGCGTTGGCACAGTCGGCCTCTATTCCATGTACAACGCCATTCCAATTTCGTGTGTTCTTCCATGCATCAATATCAAAATAATGCTGCAAAACAAAGAATTAGAAGACATTTAGAAATTATAAAACTGAAAGAAAAATAAAACATTATATCATATACTTACATGCAGCGTCGGATAAATCTCTCTCTTGTGTTTGCTAGGCACAGCTTTCCAACTGGGATAGTGCATTGGCACTCTTCTACCAACCTCATTTGATACCAATCGTATATACATCTGGTAGTTATCTCCGATCATTTTGAACTTATTTCCCTCGTCATCTAACAAAAGAGGTAACGGTTGCTCATTGTTTTTTGCAAACTCTTCAAGCAGGTTTAAGTCTTTTCCCTTTCCACGAGTCTTTTTGGGGTTGGCTGCATTGATACATGTAATTGACAAGTTAGTAAGTTAAAAAATATATCCAATATAAAATGTTACAGTAAATTGGAACAAGTTACTTACATGACTCGCAGGTCGAAGGAATCCTATCTGGGCCTCGTGGAGGGTCAGCCCCACCGTCTCCACCATGACCTCTGGCAACACGTGTTGCCATGCCTTCAATTGAAATAAATAACATACATATTTTTAACAAATACTATAAGCAACAATTTAATATAAGCAACGCCATATCAATTTAACAAAAATCATCCATTAAACATACAGAAAAACATTACATTACATTCAATCAGAGTCATCACTAGAATAACATGCATCTATATCATCATCATCATCGCTATCATCTGTATCAACAATGAGCTCGTCTTCTGAAGGGTACATGTCACCGTCCTCTTCATCATCGTCAATAAAATTTTCATCATCTGGAATAGGGTCATCATTTGATTCATCAACTACATCTAAACTTGCTTGCATAGGCAAATAGCCTAAGTCGACAACCAAGTTACAATGAAATAATTGATCTTCCACAACAGGGGAGACAAATCTCTCAACAACGGTACTTGTTTCACCAGCATCGCCTATGTCGACAACCAAGTCATAATCAGACGATTGAGTGTCGTGCAAGACATCTACATCATTAACAACAGGGATACTCGGATGATCCCAAATTTTCCGATGGTGAACGTCTTCCACGACCCTCCAATTATTTGGGTTTCGAGAAAGATCTTGCAGATAAAACACTTGCTTTGCTTGTGTGGCTAAAATGTATTGTTGAGTATCGTACCATGCCTTACCGACATACCATTCACGGCTGATGTCGATAGCAACGATACCATTTTTATCAACCAATCGCCTCTTCCCCGATGTGTTGAACCATTTACAACGAAATAGTACAACAGAGTAACCACTTAGATAGTTCAACTGTATTATATCCTCCAGTTGACCATAAAATGGTGTACCGTCTTCTCCTATTGTAACGACACCACTGTTTTGAGTAGTACGTCGGAGATCGCGGCTGTGCACGACAAATCTAACACCATTGACGATGCAAGCAGTGTAAGAAAATGCGCTCAACGGGCCATGTGCCAATGCCTTTAATTCGTTGGTACAGTCCGGGGACATTTCTTTTTGTAGACGATAGACCTGGAGAAAAATATAAAATTGATAATTTATATAATATTATACTTTAGATTCATATATAATACCGTATAATGTATTCACCTTATCACTGAACCATGATGGGAATTTAGCTTTTTCATCAGTGTGAGGATGTTTAGCTTTATATTGGCTGTACATCGGAAAAAATGTACAAATTAGTTTATGACAATACTAACAACGAAACTATAAAAAAATAAAATACTTACGATAAATAGTCTTTTACTTCATCACAGTTCTCTAGTGCAAACCAATGTAATGTTTTGCTGGCCTCTCCAGAAAGAGCAATGATTTTCTTTTTGGACATTGGTCGACATTGTGATGAAAACACAGAAAACTGCCTCTTTGGCATGCCATCATCCGTATTTCTATCAGGACGGTTGAATTTGGTTTGCATACCCTCAAGATACATGGAGCAAAATGTCAATGCTTCCTCTGCAACATAACCCTCTGCTATCGAACCTTCAGGTTTGGCTTTGTTTCTAACATAGGCTTTCAGTTTTTTCATGTATCTCTCAAAAGGGTACATCCACCTCATATACACAGGCCCTCCAAGAATAGCTTCTTCAGGTAAATGTAGAATTAGATGGACCATTATGTCAAAAATGCAGGTGGGTATATCAACTCCAAATTACATAGTATCTTTATGACCTCATTATGTGCATCCACTACAAGAAAACAGCCAAATAGCAACGGAAAGGTGCTACGGAAGACCTTTCTGTAGCCAAATTGCTATGGTTTATGCTACGGAATGACTTTCCGTAGCAAATTTACTATGCCATTTGCCACGAAATGAAAATTCCGTAGCGAACACAAGAATAACTACGGTTTTTGTCACGAAATCGAATTTCGTTGCTATATTGCTACCGATTTTGCTATGGACTGGATTATTGTTGCTATATAGCTACGAACATATCTACGAAAATACAATCCGTTATTATTTTGCTACGAAAATAACTACGAAAATACAATCCGTGGTTATTTTGCTACGAAATTATAATCCGTTGTTATTTTGCTACGGAATTTTGCTACGAAATTAATTTTCATAGCTAATTTGCTATGAAATGAATTTTCGTAGATAAGTAGATACGGAAATGTTCTACAGAATTGTGGTCCGTAGTTGTTTTGCAATGGAATCAATATACATTGGTACCCTTGTTACGGATTTTGTTACGTCCTTTATTTCCATAGATATTTAGCTATGGAACATGTTTTTATAGAAATTTAGCATAGCTATGGAATTTATTTTTATAGGGATTTAACAACGGAAGTTTCGATGTCTATATATGTATATGTGTTTGTGTGTCCAATGGTCGAATTGAATGTCAACCATTGATCATTTTTATATGAATCTGAACCCTTAAATTTGAAATTTTGAATCAGCGATATGTATAATAGTTAATTAACCAATCAGACCACGTTTAATTGATATATTTAAGAAAATAATCTCCACAACCCTAAATGGGCTGACTTCCACCTCCTACCCAACTTCTCTCTAAAAGAAACCCTATTTACAAAAACATAATCCAGCCGCCACCACCAACTATCACGATTCACGACTGCCGCCTCCGTTACCTAGCACTTGCCTCTGCCTGCCATCAGCCAACCATCAACACGCCATCTATCACTGTCATGAAGCACCAACATAACCACAAGAATCGTCACCGTTTCCTTCACCACACCGTTCGTTCACCAAACTAACGCTACACCTGCTTCCGCCTACAACCACCCACAACCAAGTGCAAATGACCAATCCAACATCTCCTACATCGATGATGCGCGGCCTTTAAGCCACTATAAACACCATCGACATGACCCTCAGCCGCACCTTCACCGTCGCTGCAGTTCTTTTTATCCCTTCTCTCTCTCTCATGCAAATGCAGGAATACAACTATTTTTCCTGATTTCTAGGGATTTGTGTTTTCTTTTGCTAACCCTAGATTTGCTTATTTTCTAGCCAGGTTGTTTGTCAGTTTTTGTTACCAAATCGATGACTTGGTTCGGACTTAAACAAGCTCTCAAATATCTGAAGTTCTTAAAGCTCAATGACTTGGTCCGTGTTAGATCTGCATGTTTGTAACTGGTTCGGCTACTATATATGAAGACAGATCTGGTTCGACTCTAATACGCTCTTATGTACGAAGATATGAGTTTATGTTTATACTGTAGTAGCTCATTGTAAGAGGTTGAATTTATGATTATGATTTCTTTGAATGGAGCCTTCCGTTATGGGCTGGATCTCTAATCTGTGTTTTCTTGAAATAGATATGGGTTAGAATCAAGATTTGGGCGGGGCGACAACGGGGCGAGCATGATGCATCTTTCTAAGGTTTTATATGTCTGGAAATGTTGATAAATAATGACAGATCTAGAAATGTTCATCAAAAGGGGTGTTGTGTCTTTCTTTACAACAGTATATTTTGTTTTTATTTGATTTATTGTAATTTGTTGATTCATTTCCATATATATGGTAAAAGTGTGTATACGTTTGTTCAAAGTCATTATATTATGTTGCGTAAATTTTGCTTTTTCTCCGACAGACATTTCTTATTATCGTTTTAATATGCCATGTATAACATCTTTGGCAAGTTTATCATTTTACTATTTATTATTTTCATTATCTAAAAATACATTGAATACTAATTATTTACATAAAGTTGTATTATAATAATCAACATTATAGTATAAGTCAAAAATAAATCAATATATACATAATCAGGTAATTTTGATTGAAAAAAATACAAAGTTTGGTATAAAATAAAAATGACCACGAAATTTGAAACAAAATTATTGCAACGGAATTTGCAACGAAACCCGCTACAGAAGTAGCAACGGAAAAAGAACCATGGAATTTGCTACGGACAAACGGCTATGGA
Source organism: Cichorium intybus (assembly GCA_023525715.1). Classification (NCBI taxonomy): domain Eukaryota; kingdom Viridiplantae; phylum Streptophyta; class Magnoliopsida; order Asterales; family Asteraceae; genus Cichorium; species Cichorium intybus. Next base: position 66,808,657 of record CM042009.1, on the reverse strand, counting down.
AATCGCTACGGAGGCCACCTACGGAATTCACCACGGAATACATGCGCTACGGAATCTGTTCGTAGCAAACTTGCTACGGAAATAAAAGTTCGTAGCAAACTCATTCGCTACGAGATTTATTGTAACGGAACAGTTTCATAACAATTTCCGTTGCAAAACCCATTTAGCAACGGAATTTCAAGATTTAGCAATGGAATTCGTCCGTTGCTAAATCGTTGTTTTCTTGTAGTGATCGTACATGTCTTTCACATTCACTGACCGTGCACAAATTTTTTTAAAAATGTACAAAGGTCAATGATAGCTGTTGAAACATTTGAAGGCAGGCCAGCTCGGACCCCTATTGGTAGCAATCGTTGCATGAGTACGTGATGATCATGAGACTTTAAACCCATGACATTTGAAGCATTAGAAGGCACCTTATTCTTAAAGTTCGATCCAAAGCCATTGGGTAGTCTCACATCTTTAATGAACTGACAGAAACATACACGATCGGTTGGTTTGAAAGAGTAAGGAGGATGTGGTTGATGTGTCTTGTTGTTTTTCTGTTGCATCCATAGATCTTCGCGAATACCCAAATTTTCCAAATCTTTTCTTGCTTTTTGAGTGTCTTTTGATTTGTCGTTCATCACCAACGTACCTAATAAGCTCTCAAATACGTTCTTCTCTATATGCATGACATCCAGATTGTGTTTTAGTTCAAGAGATGACCAATACTGAAGCTCGTAGAAGATACTTCGTTTGCTCCAATTGTACAGTAGTTCAGTACGCTTTCTTTTCGGTTTCTTACCCCCAAACTTAGGATGTTTCCCTGGAAGACGGACCGAGACGCACTTCAACTGCTTTAATATTGCTGCGTTACTAAATCTTCTGGGAGGCCTTCTTGACTCTTTTTGGCCATTAAACAACAGACTGTCCCTCCATTTATGGTTGCTACGTAAGAATCGTTTGTGACCAACATAAGCTATCTTATTGGTTATACGGATCGATGGTGTGTCCTTGTTGCAAGTGGAACATGCCTTATAACCTTGACCACTCCATCCAGACAAACTGCTACGAGCTGGATAATCGTTGATCGTCCACAGCAATGCTGCACGCATCGTGAATAGAGTGTTGGTTGATGCATCTCTCATCTGGACTCCTTCGGTCCACAAAGTTTTCAACTCGTCCACGAGAGGCCTCAAAAACACATCAATGTCTTTCGTTGGTGATTTAGGGCCAGGGATTAACAGTGTCAGCATGAAAGAAGACTCTTTCATACATAACCACGGTGGTGTGTTGTACGTTGTCAATATTACCGGCCACATACTGTAAGGCTGAGTCATGTTACTAAATGGATTAAAGCCATCAGCAGCCAAACCCAAGCGGACATTCCTAGGTTCTTTGGCAAACTCAGGATATCTCTTGTCAAATTCTTGCCATGCCTTCCCATCAACCGGGTGACGCATCATACCATCATCTGAACGCCCAGTGTTATGCCAAGTCATATCTTTTGCAGTGAATCTGGAACTATACCTTCGACGAAGTCTGGAAGTCAAAGGAAAGTAACGTAACACCTTCTGTGGCACTTTCTTCCCTTTTGTGTGTTTGTCAACCCATCTACTCTCTTTACAGACGAGACAATTCTGCAATGAGGCATTCTCCTTCCAATACAGAGCACAATCATTAACACAAGCATGGATAGATTGATATCCTAATCCAATCTTTCTAAGCTTCTTCTTAGCTTCATAGTGGGAAGCTGGAATCTTATTTTCTTTCGGGAACACAACTCTAAGAAACTCTAAAAGTTGGTCAAATGAACTGTCTGTCCATTTGTTGATAACTTTAATGTGCATCATTTTTGCTAGAAAGTTTAGAGAAGACATCCAGGTACAGCCAGGGTATAACTCCGTATTGAGCTCTTCAAACAATGCATCAAATTCCGGGTCCGCACCACTTCCCTCTTCGTTTCTATTTTCTTCAAATGTATCTTGCTCTGCCATAACATCATCTATTACGTCAAACATCTCATGCGTTGTTGTAGTATGTCTTCTTGCAGCCCAAAGTGTGTCTAAATCGGAAGCAGGATATTCCTCGCCGTGATAAGTCCATATCTTATACGTCTGTTGAAAGCCACGATCATGTACGTGGGCGTAAATCGTAGACATAACGTGCCGGTACGAATTCACACAATCTCTACATGGGCAAAACGCTTTCCCTTCATCGTCAACATGGCTCTTGGCAATCTCTATGAAGTTCCTTAGACCTTCCAAGAACTTTGGAGAATGCCAATTTCGCTCTTTAATCCAGCTCTTATCAATTGTCATTACTGTTTCATTATTAAGACTTAGATCGTATGCAGGCTAATTAGTTTGTGTTTAGTTATAATAAGTTAGATTTTTTTAGGAGTTGTGTAAGTTGAGGCTGATTGGATGAATGCACCGTATGAACCCACTACATGTTTGTCTAAAGGTGGCCACCTAACCCACTTTTTAAATACTTTGTCTCATATGTGAATGAATATTATCAGATTGAGTATTTAAGAAAAAATCGACAGCATTTCCCCTTAACTCCCCAAGTATGCGTTTGAAACGCAAACTCGTAGGAGTAAAGAGAAATGTGTATCGATTTTTCCTTAAATACTCAATCTGTAATATTCATTCACATCCTAAATGAGACAAAATATTTAAAAAGCAGTCCCAAAACAGGGACTGCCCGAAATGAATTTCTAAATTCATTTCGGGCGGGAATAAAACTAAGGTTAATGCAATGCATGTATGTATATATATATATATATATATATATATATATATATATATATATATATATATATATATATATATATATTTCATCTAAGGTTTTTAATTGTTTATTTATTTATTTTTAGAATGATATCTTATATATATATATATATATATATATATATATATATATATATATATATATATATATATATATATATATATATATATATATATATATATATATATATATATGTATGTGTTTTTACAACTAAGGTTTATAATTGTTTAGCACGACCCTAATTTTATAATTGTTTATTTATTTATTTTTAGAAACTTGTGTTTTATTTGTATATGTGCTTTTGGAACGATATTTATGAGTGTGAATTGGAAAAAACGCAATAAGTTAGCAATCTCCAAGGGTTATTTTGAAACTTTGACATACATAGAAATTCTTTACAATATAGTCCTATTCAACCTCATAATAAGCACTTAATGGACACTTTAAGAAGTTTGAACCGTACAAAATCCAACAAAAACCATGTACACGCATAAAATGACAAGAATAGCTAATAAAAATCTGATTTGGAAATATTCAGCAAGTTACAAAGTGCAGGGGCAGTTTTGAAAAATATTTAGACTTAGAAAATTCTTACATAATGGTCCTAATTCCTGCTATTAGCTGAATTTCAATACATATAACACCACAGTACACAATTAAAGTTGCAAATACCTTGTTTAACACATGATTTGTAGCTAATTTCTCATGCATGTTTCAAAAAATTTTACAAAAAAGGTCCTAAAATTCTTTTTAACACCTCTTACGGGAACACATTACTCCCTAATTGAGTTATAAGCTAGTAATCAACACATAAACAATACACAAAGGCATATGCAGCTTGGTAAAATCAGAAAATCGGATTTACTAACCATATTCGTTGATTTTCTGCTCCAAAGTGAGAAACCGATGACCCCAAGCCTTCAACCTCCGGAAAATCAGAAAATCCGACCACCACTCGAAGAGATTACGAACTGATACTTCAAGATTCCACAAAAATCGGACTTCATATCATCAATTTAACAGTGGAATAAGGTATACCGAGAGACAAAATAGAAAAAAAAAAAACCAACCACTAAATTTCGAAGACTGATAGCTTCGTTCACCACATCAGCGATGGAGAAACCACCGAAGCAACCCACCTCCACCGGAGCAACCCACAGCCACCGTCTCGGCAACTACAGCGATGAACAAAAAAAATTACGTAGGTATAATGCCTTTCGGTTGATATTAGGGACAATGCTTTACCTTATTTCGCCGGAAATTACTTCAATCGAAGTTTAGGGTTCGCAAAATCGCTAAAGCCTTGCAGAGAAAAGGAACCAGGAAAGAATGAGGCGGAAGAGAAGACGCGATGGCTTTAGGGTTCGCTGAAGGCTATAGAGACGACTTGTCGTCCCTATAGCCCGAAACGGACGACGTCGTTTCCTTTAGTTGCTGAAATAATAAAAAAAATTTAATTGATTTATCTACTGTAACGATATGTCGTCCCTATAGGTATTTCAGAGAACCGCGAAAAATGTTTCAGTTCCCGCTTAAGGCTATTCGAACGTAATATCGTCGCTATAGAGAAAATGGTCAAAGATTGACTTGGCACCCTATAGGGACGACATGTCGTCGCTATAGGGTTGTTTATTGCGACTAAATCTCGTCACTATAGTATTTCAGATACCGCCACATTTTTTGGGTTCCCGCCTTCCTCTATTGCGACGACATATCGTTGCTACATCTAAATTTTTCAAAGTTAGACATTTCGAGCTATAGGGGTATCTATAGCGACGACAATTGTCGTCCCTATAGCTTTTGTCTCTACAGGCTCCGTTTCTTGTAGTGGGCGACGAAAAAGTTATGACTCGTTTTTGCCTTTTATGATGCAAAATCTCTAGAGATAGTATTTCTTGGCCTATTTTCCATTTTCCTTTTCTAAAAGATCAAAGCTCACGGTTATGTTCAAGCTCAAATTACCTAATTGCCCATTTTATGGTAGTAGATTATTGGTAAATCTGATTTTTGGTCAAAAAGGTGTTGAATTGGACGATCGTTTCTAATTAACTTTTGCAGTTGATTTTGTCCATAAGATTCTGAGTATATAATATTTTGTATATTTGGCATGTTGATGATTTTATATTACCAATATTATTTAAGTGTAATAGATTAACTAGTTGACCAAATACAATCTTGACAAACATCAAACAAGTTAGGGAGTTGCGGAGTACACACTTGTTGGAGTTTAGGGGTGAAGCCCCTGAATTGACATGACAGGGGTCCGAGGGCAGCGCCCCTGGTAGCGGGGTCCAAGGGGCAGAGCCCCTGTTTGGTTATATTGCTTTATTGAAAATGCATCATAAATTCGTTTTTTCTAAAAATACTCGGTTTCATACCTTTGTGATCACACGGCCAGTGTGTGTCATAGCATATTGCAGTCAAGAATTGACACGACCCGTGTGGGATCACACGACCCGTATGCATGTCAAAGAAGATTGCAATAAAAAAAATGACACGACCCGTGTAGGATCACACAACCCGTGTGAAAATTTTCAACTGCCCGGTGGCAGTTTCTTGTTGGTTTTCAGATAAGTTATATACATTTTTTGGTCATTTTTCTGGTACACGAAAATCAGAACAATCCTTATTCTCTGTTCTTGAACTTCTCTGAATTTTATCAAATCAAGTGTTCGATTTGTACCATCGAAATACTTTGATTTGATAATGATAATCACGACTTTCAGATATTTCAAGCAATCTGTTAACCTCAATTTCTAACATGGTATAGAGTCCAAACATCAAGCATTATAATTTCAGCAAAATATATTAATTTTCCAGCAACTTCTAAACAAGTCCACACCACTTCTCTCAAGAAACATCGTGTAAGATGTAAATGAGATAAGGGACTCTTTGGTAACCTTTCATTCAGCGGTCACGTCTCAGCATTCAATGTATCTGATACAGCCTATGAGTGACCTCTTAAAGATTAAACATTGTTTAAACTGCCAATGGTTAAACAATCGTACCTTCTTTAGCCATTAAGAAGTTGAAACTATTTAGTTCAACATTCATCACAATTTACCAAACAACCCCAATCATCAATATGGTATTGGTGGCAGGCAAAGTGCTTGTGCCAAGAGCCCAATCCATTTAGTTTCAAGAATAATGAAACCATTGACAACTTCTGTAAGTATACATCTGTCACCAACAGATGCTATGATTGGAGTTGTTAGAGGTTGGATTTTGTTAACAATGTTCAAGGAAGATTACAACACGACAAACTGGCTGGTGTATAGCTAAAGTCTTGAATACCTAATATCGAGCGGTATGATGCGAGCAAATGGTGCGGGCTCTCACTTTCTTGTAGGGAACACCGCCCCCACCAAGGAGTGCTCTCACTCTTCTCCCCGCAGGGGGAGATGGCGTCGCGCGAGGAAATGAATTCTAAATAATTAGACTTATACATTGAGCATAATTAATTGTACAAAAACCATGAGGAAGTGAGATGTAACCATTTCTAAGGGTGAGGGGAGGAGTAAGGGGTGCTGATTGGATGTTGATATGGCAGGGAAAAAGTGAGAGCTGGTGAGAGCCCACACCGGAGGGCGTAAGACAGAATCCTCTATTTTAAATTTTTTCTCTCGGAGGAAGGGCAGTGTTGCTTTATCTTAGGGAGCCCTTGCATGTAGGGACTGACTACTCCGCAACAAGCGTCTTTGGTTTGCTTTTGTTTTATGTTTAACATTAATAACCTTATCCATTTATGTAGACTATGTATATACACACGTAAAGACAATCATTTTTGAAAACTAAAATATTTCCATTATCAAAACCAAAATCAAAACCGTCTCGATACAAAGCACTAAAAGAAATAATGTTTCTAGCCATTTCTGGCGAATAGCAACAATCTAATAAATTAATAGAAAATCCAGTAGAAAGCACGAGCTCATAATCCCCAATCCTCTTGACAGCAGCTGTATGTCTGTTGCCCATGATCAGGTCAAGCTCCCCATGCCTTAACTTCTTACTTCTTCTTAGTCCCTGCACATCAGAGCAAATGTGAGTACCACATCCTGTGTCTAGGACCCATGAATTAGTAGTAGAAGTATTATGGAGTTCTATCATGTATATACCTGAGGTACCAGACACTTTGGGCTTGATCTTCTTGATCTCCTCCAGGTATTTAGGGCATGTTCTCTTCCGGTGTCCCTTTTCTCCGTAGTGGAAACAAATGGCCTCATCAGGGTTTGGTGATGGCACTATCATAGAACCAGCCTTGCCCTTGTTGCTAGGGTTGGAGTTGGGGTTACCAACTTGACCCTTCCCTTTGCCTTTAGGCTTCTTGGCTTTCTTTTTCTTGATTGCCCCTTCCCTGATAGCCAATACCGGAGCCGTGGAGCTGGAGTTCTTAGATTTAGACATATTTGCCTTGGCAGTTTTTAGCATGTCGTGTAACTCCATTATGGTCTTTTCCAATCCATTCATATTAAAATTCAGTGTGAACTGACTGAATGTACTGCTCAACGAGTGGAGGATGATATCCGTAACCAATTGCTGAGCGATTGGAAATCCAAGTCGCTCCAATCTGTCAACGTATGCTTTCATCTTAAGCACGTGTGCACTGACAGCGGTTCCCTCCTGCTGCTTGCAGTCTAGTAGGGCGATCATGGTGTCGTATCGTTCCTGTCTAGCCTGCTCTTGGAACATTTCCTTGAGCTGGTCGGCCATGTCGAATGCCCCAGCGGTCTCGAAACTCTTTTGGAGTCCCGGAACCATGGTCGCCAACATAAGACAAGCAACCTCATCCGACTGATCTTTATGCTTTTGCCAAGCATCCCTAACAGCTCTAGTTGCATCGTCAGCGGGAGTCTCAGGAAGAGCTGTATCCAGGACCCATTCTTTCTTATCATACAGGAGGGTGATCCGAAGGGAATGCATCCAGTCCAAGTAGTTAGATCCCGTCAGCTTATCCTTAGAGAGGAGTTGCATTAGTGAGATATTTGTAGCTGAATTCGAATTTGCATTTGTATTTGGAGCCATCTATATGAAAAGTAGATTTTAATTAGTTTGATTAATCCTTAAAAAAATTAATTACCCAAAACAATAATTTTACTTAAGGCTAGAATCCATATTTCACTTCTTGTGGTGAAGAGGTATGCCGTAGTCACCCTCAAAAGTTATTTAGGTAGGCAATACTCTTTGCCAACTTCAATCTCTATGAAGCTTCTAGGTCTTTCAAGATTCATTGAATCTAATCAATGACATGTTTAATCCCATCATGCTCATCCTCTCTCCCGTGATGGGTATGCCGCAGATCACGGGTTTGGATGGTAAATCGACCACGAAGGACCCACGTGACACCCGGCCCATGATTCATGAGTTATCGCGAGTATCACATCATTTTGGCCGAGTCCAATCCGACGCGTTGGCTATAGCACTTCCCACGCCGGAAGGGCCCGGTTAAATGTGTGGTTGTTTATGGGTAGCATGAGATTTACATTTTCATAAAACGGGATTTTGTTTCGTTTTGTCAAAACATTTTAACCTTTTAATTGGCATAAGGGTCAATTTAAACTTTTAAAACCGGTTTGAAAATGCCAATTTTACTTTTGAAAAATTCTATTAACTTTTACCAATTTTTCTTACTTGTGTATTTTCAGTAATACTTTTATCTTGAAACACTGTCATATCAAACCCTTTCGGTAACTCCACTCGATAAAATGTGACAGGCGGTGAGGGTGGTAAGCAATGAATGCTATTTAAAAACCGACCTCATTAGGAATCAAAGAGACCTCCTTAAACCTTCTACACATTTAGAGTAAGTGAGCCTAGTCATGGTTTGACCAATGTTTTTATTTTAAGTTATATATATATATATATATATATATATATATATATATATATATATATATATATATATATATATATATATATATATATATATATATATATATATATATATATATATATACAATTCTAATATATATATATCATTTAAAATTTTAAGTATTCTTTGAAAATTATGTTTAACTATTAATTATATTAAACACGCAAGGATGCAGTGTTAATAATTAATTTAAACAATCATCCATTAAATTTTGAAGCATTTTAAACTTTGTGTTTAGCTATTAATCCTATTGAGCATGCAAGCATTCAATGTCAATCATTAATCTAAACAATCATATAAAACTAAAATTCACTATTTAGCATATCAAGAAATCTGATTTCATAAAAAAAAACGTCAAAACCGTCGCGACGCGGAATACTAAAAAACACGGCGCGGCAATCAACAAAAACCGATCATGACAAGAACGACGCGGCGCGGAACACTAGGAAACGCGACGCGGCAAAACCCTAATGATCGTAACTTTAGAAAAACCCGCGACGCGATATTTCAAGTACCGCGGCGCGGATGTCGAACAGATTCGATAAATCAGAAAAAAAATGATTTTTAACAATTTTAATCGAATCAAAACAGTACAAAATCATGATAAAGTGGCTCTGATACCACTATTGGAATACGATAACATAAAACAAACGCAGTGGAAACTTAAAACAAAATCGTATTCAACCAGGATCAAAGAATCACGCACACTTTTATAACTGTAAAATCAAGAGGGTTCAAGAAATACCTTTTAGATCTCAGATCTGATCTTGTTAGGATGACGAGAGCCCAAAGTAGAACTCGTTGATGTAGTATATACCTCAAGAGAGTTCAAGAAATACTTTTGTAACTACATGAACGATCCAGCACCCGTTGATGTAGTATATACATTTGCTTGAAGTTTTAACACATAATACTTAGGGTTTTGAAAGAAATCGGCCGTATACCGAGGGGTGGGAGGAGGGTGACGAAAATTAGGGTTTTGGCAGCCCCTACAACTCAGATCTAGGGTTGTATTTATAGTGCTCCTCATCCTTATCCCCTCCCTTGTGGATATTTCACTTTAGTCCTTTGTCCTTATTAAGTTTCTAATTAATATACCTTTACTTTGGTATATTAATAAACTTAACCATTAAGTTTTTAATTAATATACTTTTACTTTGATATATTAATAAACTTAACCTCTCAAGTTTATTTTCGATCTCTTTTAGCTAAATCGTCTCTTGCGTGTAACCCAAAAGGACCTTACTATTTATAATAATATTACCAACTTGTTATAACGATGAGCATATAACCAACACTTTGAGAATCGGTTGATTTATTACATATAGTAATCCATCTATTCTAAGTATATTCTTCAAGGCACGTAGCCAAAAAGACATGTTATAGAAGCTTAACATGACCCCAAAGTAATCCCCAATACGAGGTCGGTTGTATATGTTTATTGGGTTTTCCGCCATCTACAAGCATTAAAAAAATCCATTTAGTATTTTAATTCTTTAATAACTAATACCCTTTATGTTTCCAAAATTATTAAAGGCTAGAATCCAAGTTCTAATACAAGCAAACGGTTAGGTGACCTTTATTCCATCCACTTAATTCAATGTGGTAGGTAACATTTACCAATTATATCCTATATAACTTCTAGCATTATGGGATCCTTTAAACAATATTTGTTTGGTTGGCATGTTTGATCCCATCTATGCCTCGGGTTTCTAATGCTTAGGTGACCTTTATCACAAAAGATACCCGAACAAATCATCCTACTTAAAACGACATGTAGATTTGACAAACACTAACGGTTAGGTGACCTTTATCCCATCAATGTTACAAAAGTACCTTTAGTATCACAAGACAAATCCAAATGGTTAGGATATATTTATCCCACAAGGGTGTACAAGTGATACGTGAGTGTCTTTTAAAAGGATGGCATAGATTTGTATTTTGAAAAGGGATTTGTATGTTTTACAATTCTAGTTTTTTGAAAAACATATGGTATCATGTAGATTGCATGCATTCAATAAACATGGTACCATTTTAGAAAATCTTATTTCTTATCAATTGGTTCCTTAAGTTACAAAATCTCCATTTTATTAACTTCTTGTTTGTGGTCAAAATTGCAACTAATATCCTATATTGATTTTGGGTTTGATCACATACATAAGAACCAATTTTAATCCCTAAATAATTACCAATATTACTTAGTTTTTGGAGTTTGTGTAAATGTATAAAATCTCCATTTTAATTCATTTGATCATTTTTCAAAATCTTGACATTTATAGGTTTTTATAACAAAACCTATTTTAGTAAAACCAATTTTAGCACATCTTATGTTATATATGTCAATTTGAAAAATACAAACTCCTTGATGATTATGTTTAATTATCTAGGTTGTTTAGCATGTAAAAATCCTATTTTCATCCATAACACAAAATAATAAAACATTCAATAATCATATGCATGCATGGGTGCATAAACACAAGCCAACTATTTGATATTTCATGTGAGCCATAAGTGAAATATCAAGTCCATTCCTAGGGACAAAATGGGACCAAAAACTCAACCAAATGATTTCCAATTAAGTTATAAATTTTCCAATCTTCTTATATCATCAAATGACACTTGAACCACCCTTCCTTGACCCCATACCATTAACCACGAATTTAATTGCTCCTCCTAAACAGGTCCGGCAGCAACAGCTAAAACAGGAGGTTTTGGAGCTTTTATTGACTTCATTCTTGATGATAATGATGCACATTCTTGCCAAAACTACTTGTATATACTGGATATTATAGTTAGTAACAAGTATAGCATCAAAACATCAAGATATGAATTTATTTTGGGCCCCAAAATAGATTCGAAATCCACAGCAGCATGGCAGGAAAATCAGGAGGTTTTGAGACCTTTTTTTATTCCTTTCTTCGTCATATTGATGCTAACACTTGCGAAAACAACAATGAATGAATTTATTTGGTGCCCCAACAGTGGTCTGAAAATATACAGTTCATGGCAGAATTTTCTGTTGCTATTTTGGTGTTGCTTCTCTTGGTTCTTTCTCTTGCTCCTTCTCTTGTTACATTTTGTGGAAGATATAAAAGAATACAACTATTCTAATACTTACAAAATGAATAAAAGAAGTAAATAACTAATTTTTATTACAAACCATTTGAATAAAAGAATAGATTTCAACCAAATCGAATTTAAACACAAAACATGCAACACATGGTCCTTGGCGTGTTTATACACCATTTTATCACATAAAATCATAAGAAAATCAACTCTTTGTTTTTCTAAGGCAAAAATTATGTAACCAAATGCATGCAAACATAATTTTTAGTTGGTTACATAAAATCATAGAATTTATATATATGCATGTTGCCAAAGAAGCCATGCATGAACATTGCATTCAAGAAGATGAACATTCATGGCTTCCAAAAACCAAGTTTATCCAAATAAACTTATTATCTAAACATGAAATATAGCTATGGCTCTGATACTAATTGTTGAAAATCAATGTTCATGTAATAGTTTTCAAAACCTTTGAGTTGCAACGGAAGCATAAATCATGAATACGAATTTCACTTCCAAGAGGATCATGCTATATGCATGTAAAGATAAACATAAAAACAACCATAGAAAAGGATCAAGATACAACCTTTGAAGCTTGAACTCAAAATGGATGATGATGAAGATGATGAGGAACCAAAGTAGGTTCCCTCTATAGTTGATCCACCACCAAGTGTTCCAACACTAAAAGATGCTAGTTTTTCAACTTGCAAATTCAAACCCCTTTTGGCTCTTCTTGTTAAATCAGATTTTAGTAAGTAAGAGGGGAGTGTTTTAGAGTATTTTACATACAAAAATGCAGCAATAATGATCTTGAGAAGGTGTGGAATTCGTCCAAGACCTTGAGCCAACAAAAATACATGACTACATGCTTATATTCATATTAAAGGTAAGATTCCATGCAAACATGTTTCTTGGTCAAACCAAAAACATGTTCAAATGTTCCTCCATGATATTAGAGAGAATATTTCATCTCCCAAGGAGGTATGGCCGGCCTTGGGTGAGAGAGAAGGTTTCTATCTCTAAAATTTATAAATTATAAACTCTTTTATTATTTATAAACTCCATTTTTTGTAAATAAGTCATTAAACCTTTTAACTATATGTTTAAAACCTTTTAAACATATAAATATATATGTCAATGCATATTTTTATAAAGAAGGTTTATACAAACTTATTTAAATCATTTAACATTTAATTGATATAAATACCACACTTATAAAATTCATACCATATGAATTTATAAATCATCACACTCTCAAATTAATTCATTTCATATGAATTATAATTTAGAATAATTATTATTTCCATAAAATAATAATTCTCAAAACAAATTGCAGGTATTATATCATTTGATAATAAATCAAATTCATTATATCAAACCATCAAATTAGTGAACTAACATATATATATATATATATATATATATATATATATATATATATATATATATATATATATATATATATATATATATATATATATATATATATATATATATATATATATATATATATATATATATATATATATATATATATATATATATATATATATATATATATATATATATATATATATATAGGGCTAGGTTATATTAAGAACCACAGTTATTGTGTGGACGTAAGGACAAATCTGGTGCATAGAATTATAATCATCAATGGTTGTAATTAATAACAGAATATTGATTTTTTTAATTAAAAAAAATATCAAATTTCCTAATTATATCATTCTAAAGGGTAATATAGACTTTTTGTGTTTTTTCAACTATGGAATGTGAGATATTTGTGGGATTAAATTTCAATTCAAATTTAATTTCGAATTCAAAATCAAATTTAATTTCAAATTCAAACTTTGATTCTGTTATAATTCTAATAAAGTTCTATAATTAATTTCGATTTTTATTCCGAGTTCTTTATCACTTATATTCTATTAGAATGAATTACATCAGAATAACTACTATTCTTAAAGAATGCTATTTCATAGGTAGCCTGAATTACAAAATCATACGTATATGAACTACAAAATCATAGAAAATCATATTCTATTAGAATGACTGCCTTTAAATCATAATCAAAAGCTTCTTCTCTATTTCTTGTATGTTCTAATTACACAAAGATATACCCAGAATCTATAAAAATCTTGACCTATCTCTGCGTGTTTCCAGCCCCAAAATCTACAAGAATCTTACTGATTACAAATGTCATTCTTGATAGAATACAATTCATTCTGACAGAATACAATTCTAACATAATACATTCTAACAGAATACAATGTGATTTTGACAGAACACACTGTTATTTCTTGACAAAATTTATGTCATTGTCCCCTTTGAATGAATATTATGTAACCACTCAATCTTTTCTTTTTTTGAATGTCAAACATAAACACCAAGAACTCTCGTGGTGATCAGATGTCTTTGAAATCGCGAGAAGATGTGAAACATGTTTACTGTTTGCGAGATGAAGGTATTGGAGATGTTGATGCAATCTGTCCCCCTTGAAAGAATATTCTGTAACCACTCGATTCTTTTCTTTAATGTCAAACGTAGACACCAAGAACTCTCCTGTTGATTAGAGGTCGTTAAAATGGTGAGAAGAGGTAGAGAAGAATGTAGAATATCAAGCTTATCAGTAGAAAATAGTTTTTACTCATATTGATCTGTCGGTGGTTGCTTGGTGGACCAAGGGCCGGTGGTGGATTGCCCTGCAACATCAGAATGAAATTCTCACATAGATCGATCTATGGTTTTTCACCCATAACAATGAAATCAATTTTGTCAGGATGATGCAGTAAGTAAACAAAAGATCTTTCCAGCCAAGCTTGAGGGTGCCGTTGTTGAACTTCGGAGGTGAGATCGGCCGGTGGTGTTGCTTGTTACCAGTGGCGTTATAGTGATGAATGTGGCGGAAATATGATGGTGTCGATAATAACTAGGGCAATTAAAGTGGTTATCAAGATTCCATAATTATAGGATCTGATTACCATAATTATAGGATTTGAATTAAATTTAATTAATTGAATCATAAATCAATTGACAAATATACCCTTGGCTGATCCTCATCTCTGATTGGTCCTTACGTCCACATAATAGTTATAGTTTTTAATATATCCTAACTCTCTCTCTATATATATATATATATATATATATATATATATATATATATATATATATATATATATATATATATATATATATATATATATACATACATATATATATATATATATATATATATATATATATATATATATATATATACCTATATATATATACACAATATATATATATATATATATATATATATATATATATATATATATATATATATATATATATATATATACCTTATTCAAATTTACATCACACAAATATATCGGGCTAGAGTTCATCTGACACCGATGCCCGATATCGAAGAGGAGGTATGAGAGTGACGCTAGTAGTTTTTATTTAAAATATGTAATTTCTATGTTATATTTATTTTAATGTTTTTTTTTTTAATTTTTTAGGATTTAATTTTAATGTAATTTTCCGTTTTAAATTTTCTATTTTAATGAATTATTTTATTTTGAAATTATTACTTTTATTTTATTTTAAATTTGGTTTTTAAATTAAAAAGTGAGAGGAATTAAGAGGTGGTGAGAGATGACCATTTCTAGATGTGAAGGGAGGAGAGAGTTGTTGAGTGAACACCAATGTAACAGACAAAAAATGAGAGCTCGTGAAAGCCCACAAAGGCCTTAACTAAACTTATAGACTACCAACTCTAACTAACTAATATATAAATTACAATTCTACCCTTGTAAGCATAATTACATAAATGCCCTTGAATTCACTCTAATAACTTAGGTGGCGTTTGGTTCGCAGAAAGTTTTTGAAGGAATTGGAATCTGTCAAGGAATTGGAATCTATCAGGAATTGGAATCCAATTCCATATTCTGTTTGGTTGGCTGGAAATGGATTTGGAATCTAATTCCATTTTCTGTTTGGTTGTCAGGAAATGGAATTGGAATCCATGTAAATGACAAATTTGCCCTTATTGTGTTTTGCATAATATTTACTTTTTATATAACTTGTTGCTAGTGGTGAATGGTAGCGGTGGGTGGTGGTGGTGATGGTGGTGGCGATGGCATGTGGTTGGTGGTGGCGGTGGGTGACGGTGGTTGGTGGTGGCGATGGGTGACGGTGGTTAGTGGTGGCGGTAGGTGGTGGTGGTGATGGTGGCGGTGGCATGTGGTGGCGGTGGGTGACGGTGGTTGGTGGTGGCAGTAGGTGGTGGTGATGGTGGTGGTCGTGGTGGTGGTGGATGGTGGTGGGTAGTGGTGGTGGTGGTGGTGGTGATGGTGGTGGTGGTGGGTAGCGATGGTGGCGGCGGCGGTGGTGGTGGTGGCGGTGGCATGTGGTGGTGGTGGCGGTGGGTGACGGTGGTTGGTGGTGGCGGTAGGTGGTGGTGGTGATGGTGGCGGTGGCATGTGGTGGCGGTGGGTGACGGTGGTTGGTGGTGGCGGTAGGTGGTGGTGATGGTGGCGGTGGCATGTGGTGGCGGTGGGTGACGGTGGTTGGTGGTAGCGGTAGGTGGTGGTGGTGGTGGTGGTGATGGTGGTGGTGGTGGTGGTGGTGGATGGCGGTGGGTAGTGGTGGTGGTGGTGTGGCGATGGTGGTGGTGGCGGCGGTGGGTGGTGGTGGTGGGTGGCGATGGTGGTGGCGGCGGTGGGTGGTGGTGGTGGCGGCGATAGGTGGTGGGTGGTGGTGGTGGGTGCATGGGGTGGTGGTGGTGGTGGTGGGTGGTGGTAGAGGGTTTCAATTTGTGAGGTAATGGAAGGGATATAATGGTAATCTTGCATATTCCCTCCTCTAAGGGAATTAATTCCTTCCATCCACTGAAGGAATTCATTCCCTCCATTTCAAAGGAATTGGAATCCAATTCCTTCATAAAAAAGTTGAACCAAACGCAGGAATTCGAAGGAATTGGAATCCAATTCCTTCATAAAAAAGTTGAACCAAACGCAGGAATTCGAAGGAATTGGATTCCAATTCTCTCGAATTCCCTCGAATTCCAACGAACCAAACAGACCCTTAGCCTCTAAGCCTCACGTTGAGTGCAACTACCATCATGTTTTGATTTGCGATAACATTTTTCTTGGAGTTAATGAGAGTGCTCGTATCAAACAAATTTGCGACGAAATTGCTTAGTCATCTTTTTCCACTAACATGATATTATAGGACCCATAATTTTCGTGCTTGTAAACTTTGGTTTAATTTACTTGTTTTTTTTGGTCTTTTTTCATGTTGCTCTCATTTTTCCCTAACCAATGATGTGGCCATGTTTTCTTTTCTTTTTTGTTTATATTATTGAGCTCCTTACTGGTTCTTTAGTATATATATACATACATTTGATTTCCGTTCTAAAAAAAACAATACTAAAATGCTTGTTTCGAAAAAAACAAAACGATAGAACTGTTTTTTTTTTTTTTTTTTTTTTTTCCATAATTCGGTTTAGATGCAATGTGTCTTAATATTAGACCCCAAGTCTTCGCGTAATTGCTTTTGACGCTAAAATGCTTAATGCTTCACACACGGCTTCTTCTTTTTCTAGCCTGCTTCCTTTTTCGCGGAGCAGTTTACTACGTATCCAACACCAATCTGCAATGTGTCATCTATATATATATATATATATATATATATATATATATATATATATATATATATATATATATATATATATATATATATATATATATATATATATATATATATATATATATATATATATATATATATATAATGGACTATCTGAATTCTAAAGAAAACACCTGTCAGCAAAATGTATTCCGGTTTTATGCGCTTGGCCAGCCACGCCGCGATGGAGATCGACAGTTGGACCTCTGAGAAGAGACCTCGGTCAGATCTTGCCGAGTCTTACAGCTGCGGTGGTCAACCACCGTGCATTGGAGATGTGAGGCAAATCGTGGTTTCTGAACCTTCCGGCAGTAATATGTATAGCGATGGACAACCACCGTCGGTCAATGACGTAGGTAGACGAGAACCATCTCAAAGTGAAGCATCGTGCACCCAGTATGAGGGTCCTGATGCCCATGAAGTTCAGCAGGTTATATCTGAATTAAATGATGGAAAGTGATTTGTTGAAATTCTTATTTATATATGAATCCAAGTATGTTTGTTGCCAGCCTCGCATTTGTGAAATAGGTGCCGAGAACAACCGCATAAATTCAGAGCTGTGGCATGCCTCCGCCGGACCTCTGGTCAGCTTACCAGCGGCTGGAACCCACGTCGTCTATTTCCCACAAGGCCACTGTGAACAGGTTTCCTTTTCATTTTTCTAATTTTTTTTTGCTATTTTGCGCCGACGCAGCCTACTCTGAACTGATACTTAAACAAATTCTAAGGTTCCATTATATTCATTTAGTTAGCGATTTTGATTAGTTTATTATTTTAAGGAAAATACTCATATCGGTACCCATTCACATATCTAGACAATATAAAACTCTCGTAACTTGTGTACAACTACCTCAAGCAGTACTATCCAGAAAGTAGGTATTTAGTGGATTAGTTGCTATATAATTTGTGTCGCAGGGGATAATGATTGAGAACTAGCATTTTGGCTAAGCAGTTGTCTACAACTACTTGGTGTATAAGAAAAAGAGGAAACCGAGTTTGATATCAATTTAAACCGAGTTTGATATCGATTTTCGAATCTTTATAAAATAGATAGCTGTATTGGCCACTACAAGAATCGAAGGCTATAGGGACGACATTTGTCGTCCCTATAGACCCCGATGTCGTCACTATAGCCTTCGTGCCTATAGAATAGTCGCTATAGACCAAAAATGTCGTCCCTATAGCCTTCGTCTCTATAGCGTAGCTATAGAGACGATATGTCGTGACTATAAGGTCGTTTCAAAAAAGGAAATAACGGCTTGTCGTCCCTATAGCTTAGGCTATTGAGACGACTTGTCGTCCCTATAGCTTAGGCTATTGAGACGACTTGTCGTCCCTACACCACGTGCTATTGTGACGACTTGTCGTTACTATAAGAGTTTAGAAAAAATTCGCCTTATCTATTGGGACGACATGTCGTCGCTATAGCCAAGGCTATAGAGACTAAATGTCGTCCCTATAGCCACTGTACAGGTTTTTTTATATTTTCTACAAAATGTCAAATTTTATATACATTACAATTTAATTCTGCAAAATATAAAAACATGAAGGCTATAGCGATTTAAAACAACATATCAATATCACATAAAGTTTACCATGTAAAATATTATACAAAATTTGTTTGTCAAAACATAAATACTAGAACATTTAAAATTTTTAATCACTTTCACTTTCGCTATAAACTACATTTCCGGCGTCATCTCCTTGAATATCACTCGCGGTTGCATCTTCATTTCCGGTTCCACCTCCTTGGTTGTTTGGAGATTGAATTTGCATATTTTGTAGTTGTGTTGGATCGAATTGAAACGGTTGCAACGGTTGAAACGGTATGTTATTTTGGGTGAAAATGGTTTGTAAGTGTTGATTGAATTGTTGAGTCATCCGCTGGGTAAACTGTTGGGCAAACTGTTGGGTAAACTGGTTAAAATTTTGGGATGATGTTGAAGCATCCGGTACGTAGTGGGCTGGGATATTTTGGATTTTTCTACCAACTCCCCGTGTATGGCCACGCCTTTCTCCAAGCGCGCGTTCAAGGCATTTAATTTCATTAACATTTGCCTCGTCACCGTTAGCTTTGTCAAGCATTGTTTTGTACTCGACTTGTATTTTTTCCTACAATAAACAAAACAACAAACGAATGTTAGTTTTTATATAAAAAATTCGACAGCATAACTGCTATAAAATGGATAACCAACTTGTTTACCTGTAAATAATAACAATAACAATTCTCATATTTCAATATATGCAATGATTTCTAATACCAAAAATAGACATTCTACACTAAATTGCATATCAATATATATATATATATAGCTAGAAATTTTACTTACCCAATCAGCATGTGCTTTATCATTCACCCAGCCACGACCTTCTTTGAAGTGGTTTTTTCTCCACACTTCTATTTCGCTACTTTTGCCGGTTTTTTGGACCTATAAATTAACATTAATAGTTAATATAATTTCATAGACTTATTAATAACTCCTCAAATACTTAAAAAATACTTACTTCTTTATATCGTTTTTGGGTATATGATTCCGTCCCATGAGAACTTGTATACGGTAGAAGTTCTCTGTTGCCTTTGTTACTTTGTGAACGGGCTTTGTACTTATCTGTGGTAAAAAGTTTATCAATAACCTTCCCCCACGCCCGGGGAGTCTGTGTAGGCGGGGGATGCGCCCTTGCCCTCTCAATATTTGTGTAACCTCCTTGCTCATCAAAATGTACTTTCAAATCGTATTTTCGTCGCTTGTATGCGTTGGCACAGTCGGCCTCTATTCCATGTACAACGCCATTCCAATTTCGTGTGTTCTTCCATGCATCAATATCAAAATAATGCTGCAAAACAAAGAATTAGAAGACATTTAGAAATTATAAAACTGAAAGAAAAATAAAACATTATATCATATACTTACATGCAGCGTCGGATAAATCTCTCTCTTGTGTTTGCTAGGCACAGCTTTCCAACTGGGATAGTGCATTGGCACTCTTCTACCAACCTCATTTGATACCAATCGTATATACATCTGGTAGTTATCTCCGATCATTTTGAACTTATTTCCCTCGTCATCTAACAAAAGAGGTAACGGTTGCTCATTGTTTTTTGCAAACTCTTCAAGCAGGTTTAAGTCTTTTCCCTTTCCACGAGTCTTTTTGGGGTTGGCTGCATTGATACATGTAATTGACAAGTTAGTAAGTTAAAAAATATATCCAATATAAAATGTTACAGTAAATTGGAACAAGTTACTTACATGACTTGCAGGTCGAAGGAATCCTATCTGGGCCTCGTGGAGGGTCAGCCCCACCGTCTCCACCATGACCTCTGGCAACACGTGTTGCCATGCCTTCAATTGAAATAAATAACATACATATTTTTAACAAATACTATAAGCAACAATTTAATATAAGCAACGCCATATCAATTTAACAAAAATCATCCATTAAACATACAGAAAAACATTACATTACATTCAATCAGAGTCATCACTAGAATAACATGCATCTATATCATCATCATCATCGCTATCATCTGTATCAACAATGAGCTCGTCTTCTGAAGGGTACATGTCACCGTCCTCTTCATCATCGTCAATAAAATTTTCATCATCTGGAATAGGGTCATCATTTGATTCATCAACTACATCTAAACTTGCTTGCATAGGCAAATAGCCTAAGTCGACAACCAAGTTACAATGAAATAATTGATCTTCCACAACAGGGGAGACAAATCTCTCAACAACGGTACTTGTTTCACCAGCATCGCCTATGTCGACAACCAAGTCATAATCAGACGATTGAGTGTCGTGCAAGACATCTACATCATTAACAACAGGGATACTCGGATGATCCCAAATTTTCCGATGGTGAACGTCTTCCACGACCCTCCAATTATTTGGGTTTCGAGAAAGATCTTGCAGATAAAACACTTGCTTTGCTTGTGTGGCTAAAATGTATTGTTGAGTATCGTACCATGCCTTACCGACATACCATTCACGGCTGATGTCGATAGCAACGATACCATTTTTATCAACCAATCGCCTCTTCCCCGATGTGTTGAACCATTTACAACGAAATAGTACAACAGAGTAACCACTTAGATAGTTCAACTGTATTATATCCTCCAGTTGACCATAAAATGGTGTACCGTCTTCTCCTATTGTAACGACACCACTGTTTTGAGTAGTACGTCGGAGATCGCGGCTGTGCACGACAAATCTAAAACCGTTGACGATGCAAGCAGTGTAAGAAAATGCGCTCAACGGGCCATGTGCCAATGCCTTTAATTCGTTGGTACAGTCCGGGGACATTTCTTTTTGTAGACGATAGACCTGGAGAAAAATATAAAATTGATAATTTATATAATATTATACTTTAGATTCATATATAATACCGTATAATGTATTCACCTTATCACTGAACCATGATGGGAATTTAGCTTTTTCATCAGTGTGAGGATGTTTAGCTTTATATTGGCTGTACATCGGAAAAAATGTACAAATTAGTTTATGACAATACTAACAACGAAACTATAAAAAAATAAAATACTTACGATAAATAGTCTTTTACTTCATCACAGTTCTCTAGTGCAAACCAATGTAATGTTTTGCTGGCCTCTCCAGAAAGAGCAATGATTTTCTTTTTGGACATTGGTCGACATTGTGATGAAAACACAGAAAACTGCCTCTTTGGCATGCCATCATCCGTATTTCTATCAGGACGGTTGAATTTGGTTTGCATACCCTCAAGATACATGGAGCAAAATGTCAATGCTTCCTCTGCAACATAACCCTCTGCTATCGAACCTTCAGGTTTGGCTTTGTTTCTAACATAGGCTTTCAGTTTTTTCATGTATCTCTCAAAAGGGTACATCCACCTCATATACACAGGCCCTCCAAGAATAGCTTCTTCAGGTAAATGTAGAATTAGATGGACCATTATGTCAAAAATGCAGGTGGGTATATCAACTCCAAATTACATAGTATCTTTATGACCTCATTATGTGCATCGTACATGTCTTTCACATTCACTGACCGTGCACAAATTTTTTTAAAAAATGTACAAAGGTCAATGATAGCTGTTGAAACATTTGAAGGCAGGCCAGCTCGGACCCCTATTGGTAGCAATCGTTGCATGAGTACGTGATGATCATGAGACTTTAAACCCATGACATTTGAAGCATTAGAAGGCACCTTATTCTTAAAGTTCGATCCAAAGCCATCGGGTAGTCTCACATCTTTAATGAACTGACAGAAACATACACGATCGGTTGGTTTGAAAGAGTAAGGAGGATGTGGTTGATGTGTCTTGTTGTTTTTCTGTTGCATCCATAGATCTTCGCGAATACCCAAATTTTCCAAATCTTTTCTTGCTTTTTGAGTGTCTTTTGATTTGTCGTTCATCACCAACGTACCTAATAAGCTCTCAAATACGTTCTTCTCTATATGCATGACATCCAGATTGTGTTTTAGTTCAAGAGATGACCAATACTGAAGCTCGTAGAAGATACTTCGTTTGCTCCAATTGTACAGTAGTTCAGTACGCTTTCTTTTCGGTTTCTTACCCCCAAACTTAGGATGTTTCCCTGGAAGACGGACCGAGACGCACTTCAACTGCTTTAATATTGCTGCGTTACTAAATCTTCTGGGAGGCCTTCTTGACTCTTTTTGGCCATTAAACAACAGACTGTCCCTCCATTTATGGTTGCTACGTAAGAATCGTCTGTGACCAACATAAGCTATCTTATTGGTTATACGGATCGATGGTGTGTCCTTGTTGCAAGTGGAACATGCCTTATAACCTTGACCACTCCATCTAGACAAACTGCTACGAGCTGGATAATCGTTGATCGTCCACAGCAATGCTGCACGCATCGTGAATAGAGTGTTGGTTGATGCATCTCTCATCTGGACTCCTTCGGTCCACAAAGTTTTCAACTCGTCCACGAGAGGCCTCAAAAACACATCAATGTCTTTCGTTGGTGATTTAGGGCCAGGGATTAACAGTGTCAGCATGAAAGAAGACTCTTTCATACATAACCACTGTGGTGTGTTGTACGTTGTCAATATTACCGGCCACATACTGTAAGGCTGAGTCATGTTACTAAATGGATTAAAGCCATCAGCAGCCAAACCCAAGCGGACATTCCTAGGTTCTTTGGCAAACTCAGGATATCTCTTGTCAAATTCTTGCCATGCCTTCCCATCAACCGGGTGACGCATCATACCATCATCTGAACGCCCAGTGTTATGCCAAGTCATATCTTTTGCAGTGAATCTGGAACTATACCTTCGACGAAGTCTGGAAGTCAAAGGAAAGTAACGTAACACCTTCTGTGGCACTTTCTTCCCTTTTGTGTGTTTGTCAACCCATCTACTCTCTTTACAGACGGGACAATTCTGCAATGAGGCATTCTCCTTCCAATACAGAGCACAATCATTAACACAAGCATGGATAGATTGATATCCTAATCCAATCTTTCTAAGCTTCTTCTTAGCTTCATAGTGGGAAGCTGGAATCTTATTTTCTTTCGGGAACACAACTCTAAGAAACTCTAAAAGTTGGTCAAATGAACTGTCTGTCCATTTGTTGATAACTTTAATGTGCATCATTTTTGCTAGAAAGTTTAGAGAAGACATCCAGGTACAGCCAGGGTATAACTCCGTATTGAGCTCTTCAAACAATGCATCAAATTCCGGGTCCGCACCACTTCCCTCTTCGTTTCTATTTTCTTCAAATGTATCTTGCTCTACAATAACATCATCTATTACGTCAAACATCTCATGCGTTGTTGTAGTATGTCTTCTTGCAGCCCAAAGTGTGTCTAAATCGGAAGCGGGATATTCCTCGCCGTGATAAGTCCATATCTTATACGTCTGTTGAAAGCCACGATCATGTACGTGGGCGTAAATCGTAGACATAACGTGCCGGTACGAATTCACACAATCTCTACATGGGCAAAACACTTTCCCTTCATCGTCAACATGGCTCTTGGCAATCTCTATGAAGTTCCTTAGACCTTCCAAGAACTTTGGAGAACGCCGATTTCGCTCTTTAATCCAGCTCTTATCAATTGTCATTACTGTTTCATTATTAATACTTAGATCGTATGCAGGCTAATTAGTTTGTGTTTAGTTATAATAAGTTAGATTTTTTTAGGAGTTGTGTAAGTTGAGGCTGATTGGATGAATGCACCGTATGAACCCACTACATGTTTGTCTAAAGGTGGCCACCTAACCCACTTTTTAAATACTTTGTCTCATATGTGAATGAATATTATCAGATTGAGTATTTAAGAAAAAATCGACAGCATTTCCCCTTAACTCCCCAAGTATGCGTTTGAAACGCAAACTCGTAGGAGTAAAGAGAAATGTGTATCGATTTTTCCTTAAATACTCAATCTGTAATATTCATTCACATCCTAAATGAGACAAAATATTTAAAAAGCAGTCCCAAAACGGGGACTGCCCGAAATGAATTTCGAAATTCATTTCGGGTGGGAATAAAACTAAGGTTAATGCAATGCATGTATGTATATATATATATATATATATATATATATATATATATATATATATATATATATATATATATATATATATATATATATATATATATATATATATATATATATATATATTTCATCTAAGGTTTTTAATTGTTTATTTATTTATTTTTAGAATGATATCTTATATATATATATATATATATATATATATATATATATATATATATATATATATATATATATATATATATATATATATATATATATATATATATCTATAATCTATAATACTATATAAAGCATATATAATGTACAACACTTTCAAGCCTAATTGTCTTAATATTAAGACAATACAACCATTTACTGCATACAAGTACAAAAAACCCGGATTGCCAGCGTGTACAGGTTCTCATACCCGGATCGCCACGGTGTCAAATGTTGTTCCATGGATCCCACATTAATCTTGTATATAAACATATGTAACCCTAGCAGAGATATACACATTTATTCACAATGACCTAGCCGTCATCTTCAAAACCTCTTCGTCGCCTTCATCCGCGAAGACGCCTTCTTCCGCCACCACGATCAAAACCTCTTCTCCACCTGAACCCCCATCAACTCCGGTAACACACTCCCCTTTCTCCATAAAATCCCTGATTTGTCTCGTACTCTCCATCCCACAGAGATCTATCACCACTGCTTCCTCCGTGTTCCTCCTTCAACCACAATCCCTCAACCACAATCGGTCTTCTCCACCTGAACCCCCATCAACTCCAGTTACACACTCCCCTTTCTCCATAAATTCCGTAATTTGTCTCGTACTCTCCATCCCACAGAGATCCGTGACCACCGCTTCCTCCTTCTTCCGCCTTCAACCACAATCCCTCAACCACAAATCGGTCGCTCCTCCGTCTGCATTTAACACATTCTATGTCTCAGTCTACACAAAACTGTCGATCGATGCATCCGTCAGCATTCAACAGGCTCGCCATCAGCTGCCTTACTCGGGTTTTCTATATACAAATTAGGTTTGTTTTTATGTACAAATTAGGTTTGTTTTTATGTTCGGGCTTTCTGTATACAAATTAGGTTTGTTTTTATGTTTTCTATACCAAATTGACTCAATGGTTTTCTAACATTACTGTATGTCAATGGTGTTCTATATACAAATTAGGTTTGTTTTTATGTTCGTGTTTTGTAAATAAAAATTATGTTTCTTTTTATGTTTTCCATACCAAATAAACTCAATCGTGATGGTGGTAGTCGTGATTAGTAAGTAAAGTAGATGGTTAACCTGACCGATCGGATTTTAGAACAACAAATTGACAGTTTGGTGGACCTTTGTTAACCTGGTGATCGGATTTTAGAACAAGAATTTGACACATTATATGACATTGAAATAAAATAAAGGGTAAATGAACTACTCAATGGTATTCTAAGATAACTCTACGACATAATATAATTGAAGTTTGGTCTGGAATGAAAACTCAGATTTGTGGACTCAACACGATGCTGTGACCACTTACTCCAAATAAATTAATAAACCATATCCTTACTTTCCTGCATCTAATAATCTTCAGTTTTAATTTCTGGACTCGAATATGTATAGTGATAGCAGCCTCGGATTTCTGCATCATGGATTTTGATTTCGTAGATTATTTCTGCATTTTGCCTTTACTCTTATTAGAAAAAATCAGAAAGTTTTAATAATTATCCCATGTGTAGGATATGCAAAGCAACTCCTGAACACCAGCGAGGGTCATAGATAACGGTATAAGAAAGAATAGCAACGAACTATGGGACTTGGGTGCTTTGGAATTTTGGAAATCTGATTCAGCTTTAGTGGAATGACTGCTGGTATATATATTTCTTTCTATATATTTTTATCTTTTACGAAATTTTATCTTTTGCATAATTTCATGTATGTCGGTTATAGCATCTTAGTTTCCAAAATATATGTGAAACGGCAATGTACTTTCATTTGTGTATGTATATTTTAACACACACACACACACATACAATCTTTTGATGGCCGTTTTTATTATTGATTTTGGGTATCCCTGTTTTTTTTTTTTTTTGCTTTCTGAATATTTTATGGTTCCTATGTAGCATGCAGTAAAAGAGGAGAAAGCTAGAAAGTGTATTCTTCTGTCTTGTTATTTATTTTAGTTCCTATGGCCGTTTTTCTTATTGAATATTTTTTGGTTCCTATGTAGCATGCAGTAATCTGGAATTTGTACCTGGGAACCTATGTTGCATTGTTCTGTCTTAGTTCTAACTTTAATGTGTATTTTAGTAAAGGAGGAGAAAGCTGGAATGTAGCATGCATTAAAAGAGGAGAAAGCTGCAATATAATAATGTAGCATGCATTAAAACAAGAGAAAGCTGAAATATAATAATGGCACTGGGAAGGGAAAAGACACACAGGCGTGCATAAAATTAGGTATGCTAATTTAATATATTAAAATACAAGATACTCTTATTCCATTTCTAAGGGGTATGTGTTTTGACAAATAATTTTTTGTTAGCATATTTTAGAAGTTTGATGATAAAACCTGGTTATGATCATGTGTTTATTGATCAAAAAATTTATAAAATTTGATTTTGAATACGTATTATTCACTGCTTGAACTTTGAACAAACTTTCGTTTTTAATTAAAGCTTGACTTTTTATATGAAAACAGTACCAATTTTCTTGTAATTTCATTATTATTTTTAAATCTGATGATTGAGTGGATGTGTTTGTGTCTTTATAAAACCAGTGGTTTCTGACTATTTTTTGGTTCTTATGTAGCATGCAGTAAAAAAGGACCAAGCTGGAATTTAATAATGACAGTGGGGAGGGAAAAGTAAAAGAGAAAAGTAAAAGAGGACAAAGACCAACTAACCTAATATATTAATAGCATGCTCATATCAGGTCCATGATCTTTTTCTGGATTACATCAGGTCCCCATTCTCTTCTCTTTAACCAAGACCAACTAACCTAATATATTAATAGCATGCTCAAATCAGAAAATGTAGGTTTTTAACATTTTTTTTTCATCTTATAAACATGGCTTTTAAATTTTTAATTATTTTCAGGATGTGAAACCTGTGAAAGAAGAGCGATTAAGAAACAGTGGGCCCACAAAAATTTCTACAAACTATGAAGTTGAAAATGAACTTGGGAATGCTGTTGTTCAAAGGACCTACTGCAAGGATGATGCCAAGTTCCCATCTGTAAGGACCTTATTAATATATTAAAATGCTATTTTAGAAGTTTGATGATAAAACCTGGTTATGATCATGTGTTTATTGATCAAAAAATTTATAAAATTTGATTTAGAATACATATTATTCACAGCTTGAACTTTGAACAAACTTTCGTTTTTAATTAAAGTTTGACTTTTTATATGAAAACAGTACCAGTTTTCTTGTAAGAGGTATGTGTTTTGACAAATAATGGTTTGTTAGCATATTTTAGAAGTTTGATGATAAAACCTGGTTATGATCATGTGTTTATTGATCAAAAAATTTATAAAATTTGATTTTGAATACGTATTATTCACAGCTTGAACTTTGAACAAACTTTCGTTTTTAATTAAAGTTTGACTTTTTATATGAAAACAGTACCAGTTTCGTAATTTCATTATTATTTTTAAATCTGATGATTGAGTGGATGTGTTTGTGTCTTTATAAAACCAGTGGTTTCTGACTATTTTTTGGTTCTTATGTAGCATGCAGTAAAAAAGGACCAAGCTGGAATTTAATAATGACAGTGGGGAGGGAAAAGTAAAAGAGGACAAAGACCAACTAACCTAATATATTAATAGCATGCTCACATCAGGTCCATGATCTTTTTCTGGATTACATCAGGTCCCCATTCTCTTCTCTGTAACCAAGACCAACTAACCTAATATATTAATAGCATGCTCACATCTCATATAAATATTAATATATTTTATACCTTCGGGAACAGTTAAGCATGCTCACATAGTAAAGTAACCAACACCAACTAACCTAATATATTAATAGCATGCTCACACCATCACACCACAAGCTTACAATCGGTGGTCCATCAGATCATCACTACTCTACGGGATCAAAATCACTCAACAGTATCATTATCTCACAGTCATCACCATTCTTTCCTATAAACCAGGTAAGCGACTTGTGGCCAAAATAAGCATTTAGTTTGATATTTTTTTCCAGATTATAACCATTTACTTTGTTTTTGATTTGGCGGATTATAGCACTGTACTTTTATTAATGTTGATATTATAGTAGTGTGCTTTGCTTTAATGCAAGTTGTGCCTAAAAAAAATCTTTACTAATTTTTTTCCAGATTATAGCATTGTACTTTTTAAATGACACTTTACATAGCAACACACTTTGGACCCAAACCCAAACAAAATGGTTACTTTGTCCTTATTTTCGAATTATAGAAATGTACTTCTATTTTGTCGTTATTTTAGCAGTGTACTTTGCTTTAATGCGAGTTGTGGCCAAAATAAGCGTTTACTTTGTTTTTTTTCCAAATTATAACCATTTACTTTGTGTTTTATTTGGCGGATTATAGCAATGTACTTCCATTATTGTTGTAATTATGGCAGTGCACTTTTTAAATGACACCTTACATAGCAGTCGTCAGACGTGGAACTCGAGCACAAATTGTCGACTCCAGCTTGCGGATGTCGCCTCTTTGGCCTTTGATTATAAAGATGCAATTAACTCGAAGTAGCTGGAAAGATCCGTTGATTTGGAGACTGTAATGTGAGGAGATGGATGCTTGGCAGATCGGAGGTAGCGAACGGAGGTGAAGCTTGGCAGATCGGAGGAGATGGTCGGAAAACCATAGGCGGCATCTGAGGAGGTTGGAGACGGAGGTGTAACGGCTGGAGTGAAACATATGATTTTAGGGTTGGGTTGTGTATCTATATTAGGTATACCCAATTGACAAATTTAACCCTTTTAATTTATAATATATATTAAAAATATAAATTAATTTTTAATATATTTCGTCTTCAAATCAAAACCCGTCAACAATTATAAGTTAAAATTTTATGTTTCATAGTTGATGTATTATATGCTATATATGATGTATTATATGCTAAACATGTTTTTAATCGAGAAAAAGGGAATCGTATTGGGCATGCTTTTGTTTTTAAATCACAACATTTCTTATTAAATCATTGTATATTCAGAAGTTTATCTCGAGTGTATTCACAAACACATTTCTTATTAAATCATTGTATATTCACAAACACATTCATCACACATGCACACAAAGCACAATAAAGACCCATGCCTTGTCCCCATGTCTCTAACTTTTGATTTTTTTAATGTAAATATTAAATTAGAATTTATTTGAATTTTTTTTTATTTTCGGAATTTAATATATTTATTTTGAAATTTCAGATTTTTTATCAAATTATATATGTATATATTATTTATTGGGATACAAATAGAAAATATTGAAAAATAAAAGGTTTAAATGAGTTAAAATAAAATAAAAAGCTAAAATACGAAAAAAAAACATAAAAAAATTATAATTAAAATAAAAGTAAAGTTTATAATTAATATAAACTAGAAAGCTAAAAACAAAAATAAGTTCCAAACCAATTTCTAAAAGTTTTTTCCATTTTTGGTCCCACACTCTCGGGTATTTACCGTCCCCTATATCATTGGAAATGTAATCAATCGTCCGAAAAGAAATTAATCATTCTCGTATTCGCCAACTCCCCCTCCCATCTGCAACCTAAAACCTAAAAAGTAATTGCCGAAACCAAACTACTTGCCGCCGCCGCATCGCGCGGGTACGCAGCTAGTATATATATATATATATATATATATGTATGTGTTTTTACAACTAAGGTTTATAATTGTTTAGCACGACCCTAATTTTATAATTGTTTATTTATTTATTTTTAGAAACTTGTGTTTTATTTGTATATGTGCTTTTGGAACGATATTTATGAGTGTGAATTGGAAAAAACGCAATAAGTTAGCAATCTCCAAGGGTTATTTTGAAACTTTGACATACATAGAAATTCTTTACAATATAGTCCTATTCAACCTCATAATAAGCACTTAATGGACACTTTAAGAAGTTTGAACCGTACAAAATCCAACAAAAACCATGTACACGCATAAAATGACAAGAATAGCTAATAAAAATCTGATTTGGAAATATTCAGCAAGTTACAAAGTGCAGGGGCAGTTTTGAAAAATATTTAGACTTAGAAAATTCTTACATAATGGTCCTAATTCCTGCTATTAGCTGAATTTCAATACATATAACACCACAGTACACAATTAAAGTTGCAAATACCTTGTTTAACACATGATTTGTAGCTAATTTCTCATGCATGTTTCAAAAAATTTTACAAAAAAGGTCCTAAAATTCTTTTTAACACCTCTTACGGGAACACATTACTCCCTAATTGAGTTATAAGCTAGTAATCAACACATAAACAATACACAAAGGCATATGCAGCTTGGTAAAATCAGAAAATCGGATTTACTAACCAAATTCGTTGATTTTCTGCTCCAAAGTGAGAAACCGATGACCCCAAGCCTTCAACCTCCGGAAAATCAGAAAATCCGACCACCACTCGAAGAGATTACGAACTGATACTTCAAGATTCCACAAAAATCGGACTTCATATCATCAATTTAACAGTGGAATAAGGTATACCGAGAGACAAAATAGAAAAAAAAAAACCAACCACTAAATTTCGAAGACTGATAGCTTCGTTCACCACATCAGCGATGGAGAAACCACCGAAGCAACCCACCTCCACCGGAGCAACCCACAGCCACCGTCTCGGCAACTACAGCGATGAACAAAAAAAATTACGTAGGTATAATGCCTTTCGGTTGATATTAGGGACAATGCTTTACCTTATTTCGCCGGAAATTACTTCAATCGAAGTTTAGGGTTCGCAAAATCGCTAAAGCCTTGCAGAGAAAAGGAACCAGGAAAGAATGAGGCGGAAGAGAAGACGCGATGGCTTTAGGGTTCGCTGAAGGCTATAGAGACGACTTGTCGTCCCTATAGCCCGAAACGGACGACGTCGTTTCCTTTAGTTGCTGAAATAATAAAAAAAATTTAATTGATTTATCTACTGTAACGATATGTCGTCCCTATAGGTATTTCAGAGAACCGCGAAAAATGTTTCAGTTCCCGCTTAAGGCTATTCGAACGTAATATCGTCGCTATAGAGAAAATGGTCAAAGATTGACTTGGCACCCTATAGGGACGACATGTCGTCGCTATAGGGTTGTTTATTGCGACTAAATCTCGTCACTATAGTATTTCAGATACCGCCACATTTTTTGGGTTCCCGCCTTCCTCTATTGCGACGACATATCGTTGCTACATCTAAATTTTTCAAAGTTAGACATTTCGAGCTATAGGGGTATCTATAGCGACGACAATTGTCGTCCCTATAGCTTTTGTCTCTACAGGCTCCGTTTCTTGTAGTGGGCGACGAAAAAGTTATGACTCGTTTTTGCCTTTTATGATGCAAAATCTCTAGAGATAGTATTTCTTGGCCTATTTTCCATTTTCCTTTTCTAAAAGATCAAAGCTCACGGTTATGTTCAAGCTCAAATTACCTAATTTCCCATTTTATGGTAGTAGATTATTGGTAAATCTGATTTTTGGTCAAAAAGGTGTTGAATTGGACGATCGTTTCTAATTAACTTTTGCAGTTGATTTTGTCCATAAGATTCTGAGTATATAATATTTTGTATATTTGGCATGTTGATGATTTTATATTACCAATATTATTTAAGTGTAATAGATTAACTAGTTGACCAAATACAATCTTGACAAACATCAAACAAGTTAGGGAGTTGCGGAGTACACACTTGTTGGAGTTTAGGGGTGAAGCCCCTGAATTGACATGACAGGGGTCCGAGGGCAGCGCCCCTGGTAGCGGGGTCCAAGGGGCAGAGCCCCTGTTTGGTTATATTGCTTTATTGAAAATGCATCATAAATTCGTTTTTTCTAAAAATACTCGGTTTCATACCTTTGTGATCACACGGCCAGTGTGTGTCATAGCATATTGCAGTCAAGAATTGACACGACCCGTGTGGGATCACACGACCCGTATGCATGTCAAAGCAGATTGCAATAAAAAAAATGACACGATCCGTGTAGGATCACACAACCCGTGTGAAAATTTTCAACTGCCCGGTGGCAGTTTCTTGTTGGTTTTCAGATAAGTTATATACATTTTTTGGTCATTTTTCTGGTACACGAAAATCAGAACAATCCTTATTCTCTGTTCTTGAACTTCTCTGAATTTTATCAAATCAAGTGTTCGATTTGTACCATCGAAATACTTTGATTTGATAATGATAATCACGACTTTCAGATATTTCAAG
This sequence comes from Cichorium intybus, assembly GCA_023525715.1. Classification (NCBI taxonomy): domain Eukaryota; kingdom Viridiplantae; phylum Streptophyta; class Magnoliopsida; order Asterales; family Asteraceae; genus Cichorium; species Cichorium intybus. The sequence goes on along the minus strand of CM042009.1, from coordinate 66,775,394 downwards.
CAATCTGTTAACCTCAATTTCTAACATGGCATAGAGTCCAAACATCAAGCATTATAATTTCAGCAAAATATATTAATTTTCCAGCAACTTCTAAACAAGTCCACACCACTTCTCTCAAGAAACATCGTGTAAGATGTAAATGAGATAAGGGACTCTTTGGTAACCTTTCATTCAGCGGTCACGTCTCAGCATTCAATGTATCTGATACAGCCTATGAGTGACCTCTTAAAGATTAAACATTGTTTAAACTGCCAATGGTTAAACAATCGTACCTTCTTTAGCCATTAAGAAGTTGAAACTATTTAGTTCAACATTCATCACAATTTACCAAACAACCCCAATCATCAATATGGTATTGGTGGCAGGCAAAGTGCTTGTGCCAAGAGCCCAATCCATTTAGTTTCAAGAATAATGAAACCATTGACAACTTCTGTAAGTATACATCTGTCACCAACAGATGCTATGATTGGAGTTGTTAGAGGTTGGATTTTGTTAACAATGTTCAAGGAAGATTACAACACGACAAACTGGCTGGTGTATAGCTAAAGTCTTGAATACCTAATATCGAGCGGTATGATGCGAGCAAATGGTGCGGGCTCTCACTTTCTTGTAGGGAACACCGCCCCCACCAAGGAGTGCTCTCACTCTTCTCCCCGCAGGGGGAGATGGCGTCGCGCGAGGAAATGAATTCTAAATAATTAGACTTATACATTGAGCATAATTAATTATACAAAAACCATGAGGAAGTGAGATGTAACCATTTCTAAGGGTGAGGGGAGGAGTAAGGGGTGCTGATTGGATGTTGATATGGCAGGGAAAAAGTGAGAGCTGGTGAGAGCCCACACCGGAGGGCGTAAGACAGAATCCTCTATTTTAAATTTTTTCTCTCGGAGGAAGGGCAGTGTTGCTTTATCTTAGGGAGCCCTTGCATGTAGGGACTGACTACTCCGCAACAAGCGTCTTTGGTTTGCTTTTGTTTTATGTTTAACATTAATAACCTTATCCATTTATGTAGACTATGTATATACACACGTGTTGTTCTTACTAATGAAAATAAAAACATATTTTCCGTCTAAAACACATATGCAATCCTTGACCGATGTTAATGTAAAGTATTTCTATTGTTGAGTAATATTTGACCAAGGGAATCCTAGGAGAAATACGGTGTGATAGCCATCAACGATATAGTGGGGGTTATAAATCCTTAAGGGCACAGAGATTTCACATATTGGATTCAATTTTTAAACTTAGTTGTTATTTTCCTTTGTTTGTTCCTCAATCTACCATTGAAACTAGCCGAATTTTGGCGTGTGATGTAGAATATATCAATATAATTAGAACATATTTTGCAAAGGAAATTTGGGACTTGCTCATGAACATATACAACATGGAGAAACAAGGTACGCATAGGTTTGAACTTTTTAACTTCTTCGTATTTACTATAAAGGATAAGGAATCTAATCCTGATCAACTTCATGAGTTACTAGTTTTTATTTATCTAAATACATGAAATTAAATATAGAGAAACCTTAGAAAATCCTAATGCGGCAAAATTTTAAATTAAGTTACCCCCATCTTGGCACAATTACCTAAAGAAATTGATGCATGCTAAAGCTCTAAATCTTGATCAGATTCAAAAACATCTCAATATTAAGGAAGTGAATCATTCTCAAGAGAAGATTTTTGTGGTTCATGAACTTCATAAGTGAATCATGTGTAATATTCAAGAGCACAAAACAACAAGTGCAAGGCAAATTGAAACTCCTAAAGAACTACAATAAGTGCAAGAAACCGTTATCACATTTTAACGAACGGAAAGTATTGCTATCGCAGGGGAATACATTGATCGAGTAAATCCTAGAAGGAAGAATCTAGTGGAACCAATAAAACAATATTATGGTTAATCATTTTAGATAAACAAATTTGAGTTTAATTTTAAAATAGCTTATTCAAGATTTTTTATAAATTTTGATCATGATTATTATTTTAAATATCATATATTATTTTCCTTGTAACTTAATATATATATTTGATTTTGTGTTAACTATAACTATTATAGCTATTATTTATTAATAAAATACTAACTCTTTTGAAAATATTAATTATTATAAAAAAATAAGTTTTAGTAAATTATTTTTGTTGATTTGACATTTTAATTTAGGTTTTAAAATCAAAAGGGAGTGCTTGGGTTTGATCCCTAGCCCCCTATTTATATGGAAACCCTAGCTGGTTCCCAAAGTCATAAGCCTTTTGCCATCTCTGCCTCTGGACTGTTACAATTAATTAAACCCTTCAAATTAATTGACATACAGTCCCTACAATTAATTAACATATAGTCCCTATAATTAATTAATCATAATTAATTCCAATTAGCTTCTAAATAATTTATCATAAGATGAAAATTTAATAAACTAATTTCTCCCGATTTCTTTTTGTCATTAAATTGCTCAACCTGATCTTAAGGGCAACCTAAAAGGACCCTGTTATTATAATAAATATTACTAATAGTTAATGATCTCGGACACTCTTTCTAATAGCAAAAACATAGTAGCTTTGCATGTTGATTTCATATTGTAATATTTTTTGTATTTACCAAGTAAAAAGCCTTCTTTCGCTCAGCTTTTTGGTTCCCTATTTTATTCAATTTTGACAGCCCATATAATCAGTTTTTCAACATTGTTTTTGAGAATTTAACTTTAGGTATATCCAAAAAAGTGGTAACAACGTGAGGTTTTATATGCCCAAGTAAATGCCAAGAATTACCACACCAAGCTTGTTGCCTTCTTAACAAGAAGTTGAAGGTCTTCAAAGTTCAAAGGAACGAGAAGGGTAGTAGTGTAAGGTTACCTTATTCAATGCTTACAAAGATGAACTACACAATGTGGGCTACAAAAATGCAAGCAAGTTTGCAAGCACAAGGAGCGTGGCATGAAATTCAAAAATGCAAAAGTGGAGGAACGAAGGGATTAGATAGCTCTTGCGGCCATTTACCAAGTGATTCAAGAGGACATAGTTCTTATGTTAGCTGAGAAGGATACGTCTAAAGAAGCATGGGAGATGCTTAATAAGAGATGTTTGGTTAAAACATCTGAAGGTACAAACCCTGAGAAGTGACTTCTAAGTGATCCGGATGAAGAAAGGCAAGTCGATGGATGATTTCGCCATTTATTGAATACAAAGGTAACCGGTATTCGATATCTAGATGAAAAGACCTATGAGAACACAATGGTGAAGAAGTTTCTTCGAGACGTCCCGATGCAATTTATACAAATCATGATATCGATTGAACAATTTCGTGACATAAACACATGACGATCAAAACAGGTTGTAGGTTGTCTCAAGACCCATGAAGAGAGACTTCGAGGGTATAAAGAATGAAAAGATGGACCTTTTCTATTGCTTACACATGCCAAGCGGGAATCTCAAATTACTTAAACCAACGAGGGAACTCGTCAAACACTTCAAGGGTAAGTAGAGGACAAGACCGAGGATATGGTCAAGGTTGTAGACATGGTCAAAAAGATGACCATGAGTCCAATGCAAAGTGGAATGACCATAATCCTTCCTCCTTCCTAAAATTATAAATGTAAAATAAAATATTTTACTTGTGAAAAATGTGGTTCTCACTCATCGGACTGCCCGAACAAGAAGTGAGATGAGTAGGTGAACCTCACCCAAACTCACAATGCCCATCTCTTTGTTGTCAAGAATAATCTTTAGAGAGAGTGTGACAACCCACCCCTTATTTCTTGTTTTATGATGCAAGTGCTTCGTTTGATTACTTAACCTTTATTCCCATTTAAATAATAGTTGTATCAGGTTCTCTTTTAAGTAGAGCATAATAGAAACCTAGCAGCTCTGTATCTTTGTTTCATATTGTAATATTTTTTCATTTACCAACTAAAAGCCTTCTTTTGTTTAGCTATTTTGTCCCTTGTTTTCTCTTATTTTGACAACATTTAACTTTATCATACACAATTGATCTTTATATCGAACAAATAAATAAAGTATATTATTTTGAATATTGAAGAATTAACATTAAAATTGGAACATATTTTGCAAAGGAAATTTGGGACACGCTCATGAACATATACAACATGGAGAAACAAGGTACACATAGGTTTGCACTTTTTAACTTCTTCGTATTTGCTATAAAGGATAAGGAATCTAATCCTTGATCAAATTCATGAGTTACTAGTTGTTATTTATCTAAATACATGAAAGTAAATACAGAGAATCCTTAGAAACTCCTAATGGGGTTAATTTTTAAATTAAGTTACCCCCATCTTGGCACAATTACCTAAAGAAATTGATGCATGCTAAAGCTCTTAATCTTGATCAAATTCAAAAACATCTCAATATTAAGGAAGTGAATCATTCTCAAAAGAAGAATTTTGTGGTTCATGAACTTCATAAGTGAATCATGTGGAGTATTCAAGAGCGCAAAAGAACAAGTGCAAGGCAAATTGAAACTCCAAGAAGTGCAAGAAACCGTTATCACATTTTAACGAACACAAAGTATTGCTTTCGCAGGGGAATACTTTGATCGAGTAAATCCTAGAAGGAAGAATCTAGTGGAACCAATAAATTGACTGAGGAGGGTTTCTTCTAGCGCAAGCATGGAGTGGGATTAAGAAAACGTCGGAAATGGTACATAGTGACGAAACACAGTTGCAATGTTGTCAAAACGAGACATAAGTCCATTGATTGTGTAATTGACGAGATGAATATCGGGTACCTTCGAGTTTGCATCCAAGTTTTCAAGGAGATCCGCTAGGTTCTTGATCTTGAAACAATATGCGTTGACTGTGAGATCACCCATGGTAATAGATCGGAGTTCATAATCGAGTTGCATTATGCAGGAATCTTTGTTGTTTCGGAAATGTTTTTCGATGTTCAACCAAACTTGATGAGCTGTTGCATTGGTTTTAGGGACCATGTTGAGAAGGTTTTGAGAGATTGTTGAGTAGATCCACATTTTTACGACGGCATCGACTTTCTTCCACTACGGTCTACGGTCCGGTAGGTGGCGGCGTAGGTTCATCAAAGGAGGCGTCAATATGATCAAGAGCATCATAGGCTTCACAATGAGTGGAAAATAGTTCTCTCCAAGAGTCATAGTTGTATCTTTCAAGATCAAGAACCAAGGGTAGGTAACCTTCGATATTGGTTACACGAAAAACTTTGTGGGGAATTGGTCTTGCATCTGTCATGATTGAGCAACAGGTTGAAGAAAAAAAACGTGAGGATGCTAGGGTTCCAGCAATAGAAACAGCTGCCGGTAGGAGGAGATGAGGATAAATGGAAAGAGAGAAATCAAAGGAGGAAGATTTAGAAAGGAAGGGTATGTTGCTCTGATACCATATTGAGTGTTGATTCTCGTTGCCACCGAAAATGATCACACAGGGAATATATACATTCACGTGGGATTATACATGGGCTAAGATAATGGACATAATTATATACAAAACCCAAAACCCTATAATACATAATACTAACATATTGGTCTAGTGTTTATTTCATAAAATGTTATGCTGTTTCAAATTTTAATGGTGATAAGTAGGGGTGGAATTGGTACGGTACCGGGGTTTTTTCTTGTATACCGTGTACCGTACCAGTTATAATTGGTACAAAATTTTGATTACCAGTACCGTACCAAGTATATTTGCTACCAACTTATTTGGCTACCAACAATTTTGGTTGGTACAAGTTGGTATTGGTATATACCAAAAACTTTACTTTTAATATTGTTTGTCTTAACTCTTAACTGATCGTCACTTACTTACGGGTTACTTATGTAATTAGTTTGATTTTAATATCTATTATTGTTTGAAAAATAATTAGTATTAATAGTTGTTTTATTAATTAATTTTTGAGTGCGACTTGTTAGTTATTACTCCTAATAAAAAATATGAGTATCTGAATATATATATATATATATATATATATATATATATATATGTATGTATGTATGTATGTATGTATGTATGTGTATGTGTATGTGTATGTGTATGTGTATGTGTATGTGTATGTATATGTATATGTATATGTGTATGTGTATGTGTATGTGTATATATATATATATATATATATATATATATATATATATATATATATATATATATATATATATATATATATATATATATATATATATATATATATATATATATTATATATATATATATATATATATGTATATATATATATATATATATATATATATATATATATATATATATATATATATATATATATATATATATATATATATATATATATATATATTATATATATATATATATATATATATATATATGTATATATATATATATATATATATATATATATATATATATATATATATATATATATATATGGCTAGGTTATATATATATATATATATGTATATATATATATATATATATATATATATATATATATATATATATATATATATATATATATATATATATATATATATATATATATATATATATATATATATATATATGGCTAGGTTATAATAAGAATGACAATTATTGTGTTACCTTGTAACCAAATCCTGGCCATCGGATTTCATTCTCGTAACAATGAAAAAAACACATTCTTAACAGAATAAGTTTTTGACATAATGAGTTCTTACCATTCTTAAAAGAATGAACTAAATTTTATACATTCTTAAAGAATGTGTTTTAAATAAGTGGTCCAGATTGAGTTTTAAGGTTACACAATACTTGTATAGATATATTTGATCCTAACCCTGTATATATATATATATATATATATATATATATATATATATATATATATATATATATATATATATATATATATATATATATATATATATATATATATATATATATATATATATATATATATATATATATATATTGGTTGGTACGGTACAACCGCGGTATTCAAAATTTTGTACCGTTACCGTACCAAGATTGCTTAATTGGTATGGTACTACCAGCCAAACATATTGGCTACCAAACATGTTGGCTACCGACTTTATTGGTACGGTTGGTAACGTGTTGGTTGGTTCTTTATGGTACATTTTTGCCAGCCCTAGTGATAAGTATGGTTTGAAATAGAATTTAATTTGGTTTTGAAGTTTCTGCTAGGAATCACTACTAGAAAACAGGCTATTTAGCCACGAAAAATAGCCACGCAAATTTTGTGTGGCTAAATAGCCACGCAATTACCACGAATCAGTTACACCCCAACTTTAAACACGCACTTGCCACGGAACCACAACGCATCATAAATTCGTTGTATTTGCGTGGCAAACTTAGCCACGCGATAGCCACACAGCCATTGAATGCGTGGTAAAAGAGTGGCTAAAATAGATAAATGGAAAACTGTGTTTATTGCGTGGCTAAATAGCCACGCAAAGTTTGCGTGTCTAAATACGTTGGTGGCTATGGCGTGGTTAAATACGTTGGTGGCTATGGCGTGGTTAAATATTGTTGCTATTATTATTATTATTATTATTAGTCTCATTATTGTTATTATTATTATTATTATTATTATTATTTCGTTTTCGTTCAATACATTTTTTTTTTGGGTTCATTTTTTACACATCCTTATTATACTTTATTATCTTTATATTTCTCGGTTTATACGTGAATTCGAGTTACACACAAGCGTGTACACCTTCCAAACTCATTGTTCATTTCAAACGTTATCTTTTCACTTGTGATTTTAACACACCAACACATTGATACACAACCTGAGACCCTAAATTTAGACACGCATTTACGACGGAAAATCAACGTATCAAAAATTCGTGGCTATGGCGTGGCTAAATAGCCACGCAACTTCAACGAACAATGTTTGAAAAGGGCCGGTGGTTATTGCGTGGCTAAATAGCCACGCATCTTCCACGCACTATTTGGTTGTGTGGTAAATGCGTGGCTAATTAGCCACGCAATAGCCACAAAGATTTTTGTATTTTTCGTTTTTGGAAGACTAAACATTATTTTTTTGGGTTCATTTTTTGCACATCCTTATTATACTTTATTATCTTTATATTTCTCGGTTTATACGTAAATTCGAGTTACACACAAGTGTGTACACTTTCCAAACCCGTTACTCATTTCAAGTTTTATCCTTTTAAGGTGTATAAACGTATGTAGTTTTAATACACCAACACATTGATGGACACACACACACACACTCATATACACTCATTCTCATATACACTCATACTCATGCACACTTATGCACACACACACACGTAAACTCTTTCTATCCCTCTAATTAATACTCATGCTCATACAATGTGCGAGTTTATGTGTATAAGTATGTATGTGTGTACACGTTTGTGTGTAAGTCAAATTTACGTATAAATTAGAAAATATAAAGATAATAAAGTATAATAAGGATGTACAAAAATTAAACCCAAAAAAATAATGTTTGGCTATCAAAAAACGAAAAATACAAATAAACTCGTGGCTATTGTGTGGCTAATTAACCACGCATTAACCACGCACTACCTATGTGCGTGTTAAATGCGTGGTTAATTAGACACGCATTAGCCACGAAACATAGCCACGCAAATTTTGCGTGTCTAAATAGCCACGCAATTAACACGCACTGTCTGGTTGTGTAGTAAATGCGTGGCTAATTAGCCACGCAAATACCACAAAGGTTTTTGTATTTTTCGTTTTTGGAAGAGTAAACATTATTTTTTTGGGTTCATTTTTTTCACATCCTTATTATACTTTATTATCTTTATATTTCCCGGTTTATACGTAAATTCGAGTTACACACAAGCGTGTACACTTTTCAAACCCGTTACTCATTTCAAGTTTTATCTTTTGAAGGTGTATAAACGTATGTAGTTTTAATACACAAACACATTGATGGACACACATACTCATATACACTCATTCTCATATACAATCATACTCATGCACACTTATGCACGCACACACACATAAACTCTTTCTATCCCTCTAATCAATACTCATGCTCACGCAATGTGTGAGTTTATGTGTATAAGTATGTATGTGTGTGTAAAGTATATGTATACATGTGTGTATGTATGTGTGTATGTGTGTGTAAAGTATTAGTATGAATGTATGCGCATCAATGTGTTAGTGTGTTAAAATTACAAGTGCTTATACACCTTGAAAGGATAACGTTTGAAATGAATAACGGGTTTGGAAGGTGTACACGTTTGTGTGTAAGTCAAATTTACGTATAAATTGGAAAATATAAAGATAATAAATTATAATAATGATGTGCAAAAAAAGAACCCAAAAAAATAATGTTTACTCTTCCAAAAAAGAAAAATACAAAAATCTTTGTGGCTATTGCGTGGCTAATTAGCCACGCAATAAACACAAAGGTTTTTGTATTTTTCATTTTTTGTAGGGTAAACATTATTTTTTTGGGTTCATTTTTTGTACATCCTTATTATACTTTATTATATTTATATTTCTATGTTTATACGTAAATTCGACTTACACACAAGCGTGTACACCTTCCAAACCCGTTGTTCATTTCAAACGTTATCTTTTCAAGGAGTATAAGCACTTGTGATTTTAACACACCAACATATTGATGTGCATACATTCATATCCATAGACACACACACGTAATATTAATAATATTAACAATAATAATAAAAATACGAGACTAATATTAATAATAATAACAACAATAATAATAATAGTAGTAACAATAATAATAATAATAAGTATACGAAAGGGATATATTGAACGAAAACGAAAAAAGTAATACGAAAACGAAAAAAATAATAATATTAATAATATTAACAATAAAACAAAAACGGATGAGACTTATAGCCCAAAACGATATAATTAATAAAACGAAAACATAAACGAATATAATAATAATACTAATAATAATAATAATAACAACAATAATTATTATTTGAAATGGTTATATTGTAATAAAGGAAAATAATAAACGGATGAGGCTTATAGCCGAAGTGGTAGTTGATGTTCCCCCCCACAGAGGAGACCAGGGTTCGAATCCCGGCACCTCATTTTTTCGATTTTATGGATTCGTTGCAGATGCGTGGCTAAATAGCTTTGCGTGGCTGATGCGTGGAAAAATGTTTGTGCCTATTGCGTGGCTAATGCTTTGCGTGGCTGATGCGTGGCTGTTTAACCTAACATATTTATTCAATTAATTAATGTGTACAAACTACGTTTTTGTTTGTTGGAATTTTCTTTCCTCAATATCTGGTACATGTGATGTACCTTTTTAAAAAGTCACAAAGCTCAAAATTATCCGATACGTATCCCTTGAACCCTTTTATAAATTAAAAAAAGTTAATTTAAAAATTAACTATACCCTAATATAAGTAGAATGCAATTACCCTAACCCTAAAATCTTTTAACAACCAGCCGCTACTTCTCCTTGAGCTCCCTTACATCCGACTTCCATGGATGTCGGCTCCTTGAGCTCCCATTCATCCGACCTCAAATGGAGGAAGACGGGAATCGGCGACCTGTCCAAACTGCCATCGCTATTTACCGACACCGTTGCTAACCGGCCTCCACCGGTAGCCGGCTCGGCTGCAAACCGATCTACCCTCTTCGTCTCTCCCGATTTCCTCCACCGAGTCCGTCCAGCTTGCGATCAACGCGCCTCTAAGCAGAGGTTCGACAGATGCATACTATCAGTCTCCCCCTTTTCGCTGTGCGATGTGAAGGTTCCGACAGCAATCCACTCCTTCCGGTTCACTACAGACCACAAAGTGACACCAGAGATCCACACCTTCCGGTTCTGACAGCACCACTCCGATTTTGTGCCTTTGGTTTGAAATCCCCGACTCCGCCTCCGGCTTCATCAGGTTACAATTACAAAATCGATTGCCAAGATTACATCGGTTTTTTATCGATTGAAATCAAACCAAAATCGATTCAGTAAGTTATCAATTTCTGATTTTCGGTTTGTTATCGATTGCCAAGGATTTAACTATTTTTTGACAGATTCCAAGTTATCAATTTCTGATTTTCGGATTACAGGTTATCAATTTATGATTTTCGGATTCCAGGTTACAATTACAGTTTACAATTACCGCTAAGTCTGATTTCCTCTATGTATTGTTTTGTGCAGATGTCTGTGTCTGATTTCCAGTTACCTCTATGCATGATTTCCTCCGGTAATCTTCTTTCTCGTTATTTCTGATTTCCGATTTTGCTTGCTTCCATGAGCTTTTGTCCTGATTTCCTCTATGTATTGTTTAATCTGCACTTGTTTATGAAAGTACATTGCTTTAATCTGCACTTGTTTATGAAAGTACATTGCTTTAATCTATGATTGAGTTATTAATATATGTCTTTCCTGTTGAAGTCTGGTGAGTTTCCCATTGCTTCAGGTTGCTGTGAACTTGTGATTTATTTTTGTATTTTATGCAGCCATGTGCTTTAGCATATGTGGTTGAATTCTCATTTAAACCTTGCTGACTTTCAAGTGTTTTAGGTATTTATCCCCCACAGGTCAAGGTATATGAACTAAGGGAATTGTCATTGAAGTTTGAAAGGCATCTCATATCAGATAAATGGATTTTATATATTATTATTATTATTATTATTTAATATTATTCCATGTTATTTTATTATACATCTTTTCTTTGTTTTTGCAGCATTGGGACACAGATAAATGGAAGAAGAAGTCTGCCACCGGGAAGAAAAACCGCAGTTCTACTGATGAGTCGGGGGTTATATCATCACATACCGGTGGCAGCATCGGAACCGCCGAACACCGTGACAGATTGGATGAAAACAAAAAGTTTGTTGTTACTATGTAATTTAAAGGTAAAGTAAAAATGCTATTATGGTTGACAAGAAGTATGTTTTTGTTATTTAAAATTGAATGTATGTTATGTTTAATATAGATGAAAAAGTTTCTTGCTATTGTAGATAGTAAAATTAAGTAGAATGCTAGTATAGAGGAGAATAATAAGTTTGTTGCTATTATGTATATTAAATGTATAGTACAAATGCTATTATGTTTGACCAAAACTATGTTGCTCTTATGGATTGCCAATATAAAGTGTGTTTTTGTAATTTAAAATTGATTGTATGTTGTTATTATAGATCAAACTAATAATATGTTGTTATTTTTTAGATCTTGAGCTTACGTGCACAAGTGGAAAATTTGCAACAAAGTCAAGCTCAATTGGTCGATAATTTCCAACGACAACAACAACAAATGGAACAAAGACTAAAAACAGTCGCAAGATGAGTTTCAAAAAAAATTGGAAGAAATGATGCGACAAATGAGTCAACGTGGTCCGGGTCCTTCTTAATTGTATGTTTTTGTAACAAGTTGACGTTTTAGAATGTTTTTGAAACAATTAGACGTGGTTCGTGGTATTTATTATTTGATTTTTTTAGAATGTTAAACAAACTTTATCGTAATATTTGATTAGTTGTGTTTTAATTAGTTTCGTTATATATATATATATATATATATATATATATATATATATATATATATATATATATATATATATATATATATATATATATATATATATATATATATATATATATGTGTGTGTGTGTGTGTGTGTGTGTGTGTGTTTTGTCAAATGTGGTTAATGACAAAAAAAATTGGAATTAAAAATAATATTCTGGTATTTTAAAAAAAACGTAATGCGTTGTAATTGCGTGGCTAATTTTGTGTGGCAATTCCGTGGCTAATTTTGTGTGGAAATTGCGTGGCTAAACTTTGTGTGGAAATTGCGTGGCTAATTTTTTGTGGAAATTGCGTGGCTAATTATGTGTGGAAATTGCGTGGCTAAAAGTTTGTTGTAATTGCGTGGCTAACTGTGTGTGGCAATTGCGTGGCTAAATTAGTGTGTTAATTGCGTGGCTAATTTTTTGTGGAAATTGCGTGGCTAACGGTGTGTGGAAATTGCGTGGCTAAATTTGTGTGGATATTGCGATTTAAAATTTTCCGGATTATTGCGTGGCTAATTGTTCGTGGCTATGGCGTGGATAATTCGCGTGGCTATTGTGTGTTAAAATGGCGTGGCTAATGCGTGGTAAACTGTGCGTGGTAGTTGCGTGGCAAATTTGCGTGGCTAAAGCGTCACTACAATTTAGACACAAAGGGTTCTTCCACAGGTCAGTTTTCGTGGCTATTGCGTCACTATTCGGCTTTTGCCACACAACAGCCACGCAAATGTGCGTGGCTAACCCCCCAGTTTTCTAGTAGTGAATTGATGTGGGCATTGTACCTTACTATCCTAATGATCTTGGCATTTTAATGAAAAATTCGATCTTAATAGGTTCTAATATTTTGTTCTGATACATGTTTTCAGGTTGCTGGACACATCAACAAGGACGTGGATGCTCAAATTCGGAGCTATTCCAGTCTTCAGCCAAATTTGTTATGCATGCTTCCTAACGTCACGTTGCATGTATGTTTTTTTTTTTTTTTTTTTTTTTGTTTAGATAGCGCCTTGCTAGCCTCCTATCTGCAATAAATTGTTTTCTTGCTATTATAAAAAAAGATACAAGTTAATTTTGGATCTTATTTTCCAAGGAAGGCGTACACGTCGAAAATGCAAAAAGAAATGGCAGAAAATAGCCAATAAGTGCTAACATGATTATTTCAGAGGATTCTTCTATGTAAATTAATGTGCAAAATTGGCTTTAGATCATGTTATATATTTGTATATGTTATTCCAAAAATTATATATTTTCAGGCTGATTTAGAAACGGATGAAGTATATGCTAAGATGATGCTCCAACCGGTTTCTTCGGTATGGACCTCAATGATTTTGCTCATAGAGTGCAAATGTAGATTGCTAACTAAATGCGTCATGGTTTAAAATTATTTTCAGCTCGATGAACATGCATTATTGAGGTCAAAAATGTCGATGGAAGTGCCAAAACCTCAAAACGAGTACTTTTGCATACCTCTCACTGAAAATGATACGAGCATTCACGGAGGATTTTTTATTCCTCGCCGAGCAGCAGAAAAGATCTTCCCGCCTCTTGTGGGTGAAAGTTTCTTTCTTTCTCTTATATATTTGTGGAGGCCTGGAGGGGGAATTAACTTATGAAAATTTTTAAAACTTATATTTTATGCAATCACAACTACTAGTTCTTGTTTATTTTTCTATAGGATTTCTCGATGCAACGACCGACACAAGAACTTGTGGTAAGGGATCTACATGGCAAAGAATGGAAATTCCGTCATATATATCGTGGTATGTTCTGTTTACCTTTTCTTAAGCATAGTGCTCTTTTACGAGCACATGAATTCCAAAGCATCAAGGGGGTGTCTGATTTGTAAATGTTTTGTACAAAAACAACGGAATCTGCCATAGGAATTTGAATTCGAAAGAATCATAATGTGATTGGTTGGCTAGCACCAAATGGGAATAAGGTTCAAACGATTTTTAATTATTATTTGTATTTAAATATTTATTGTTTGCATGACATATATAACTAAACCTTTTACTTTGATTCTCTACTTTTATTATCTGTCAAGAAAAGATTTCTCATGCTTCAATGAAACAAATACTTCTTCTGAATTTAGGGCAAAGACGTCACTTGCTCACGACTGGATGGAGTGTTTTTGTTAGTGCGAAGAGGCTCGTTGCAGGAGACTTCATCTTGTTTATAATAAGGTAATCGCATAAAGTCTATACACACTCACACACACACACACACACAGAGAGACAGGTGTACATATAATATACTATATATTTGTGAACAGGGAAAAAAAACAACTTCTATTAACCATCATAAGAGCTAATAGGCAACCATTCCTTCAATCAAATGATAGTATGAAAATCCGAATCTTGGCTGCTGCTGCCCGCGCAGCTGAAAACAACACTCCTTTCACTGTCTTTTATAGTCCAAGGTAATCCACTTCAATATCAATTTGCCGCACATATTTTTGGGATGTCACACGGGCAACAGCTTCTAATATTGTGTATAAAACATTAAACAATATGTATTTGTACACATGCACAGCCTGACAACCTTACGCCCTCTATGCTATATATCCCCTTTGGTCTCAAACTATTTGTGTAAAACATTCATACTTGTCTTCAAAATTGTTCATCTTTGAATATAGAGCTAGACTGCCGGAATTTGTGATTCCGTTAGCGAAGTTCCACAAAGCAGTCTACAGTAGACAAGTAAATCTTGGCATGCGATTCCGGATGATATTCGAGACTGAAAAGTTGGAAGTTAGAAGGTACGTAATATAGTTTTGAGTTTTGATGTTTTGAGTTTTGTTTTACTAAAATCCTACGGATGGTACATACTGCAGGCAAATGGGAACGATCATTGGTATAAGTGATCTTGATGATGTGATATGGAAGGACTCGCATTGGCGTAGCGTAAAGGTATATCAAGGATGACACGATTTACTAAAACACTTATATTACGATGTCCATGTTTTAATCATGCCCTCATGTTGGATATTTTGGATCAAATAAATTACTTTCTATCATAATCATTTCATCATCTGAGTAGGTTGCTTGGGATGAGGACAATGCTCGAGAAAGGGGTAACCGTGTTTCACTTTGGGAGATTGAAGTCATTGGACCTGATACATGGGATGAGGACAATGCTCGAGAAAGGGGTAACCGTGTTTCACTTTGGGATATTGAAGTCATTGGACCTGATACAACTCCTCCCCTTACCATGTTCCCTCAAAGAAGAGGGATGCTAGGTATAGTGACCAAGGCCCTCTTTCTTTTTCTCTCTTTTGGATAAATGATGCTTAATAGATATTTGAGAATGTTAAGACATATGGAGTTTTTGATTTTCATTATAGAAAGCCCCTTGAAATAGAAGGATAAAAAAACTAGCCAAACTTGTAAGACTTTAGGTCCGTGACTTTCTATTAAGTCGTTCTTTAGGTAAGTAAAAAAGGAACACCTATATATTAAGTCTTGCCCGGTTAAATACATAATGTCAAACATGAAGCAGCACCCAAGTCATGTTATTTGTGTAAGACCATGCATTTAACATATCAACATGTAATATATGCTTCACCTCTAAATTTATAGGCGAGGAAGATATGTCCATGAAGGATCCTGACCGAAGCTTAGTCCAAAATATGAAAATGCACCAAAGTAATCAGATTCAACCCAACTACTTAAACGGTTTGGCAGGATCGGTTCTCCAAAACTATCAGATACCAGATATTTTGGCAACACCAAATTTTCAACTACAACCACAACAGCATATGGCGATAGTCAATCAAAGTTATCATAAAATCCCTGTGGCGGGATCGTTGCTTGATGAAGATATGCGCATGCAGGATCCTGACATAAAGGCGTTGGCGGGATCTGTTTTGCAAAACTACGGGGGACCAGATCTTTCACTACATTTGGGCTCTTTGCCATCACAAATGGTTACCCAGCCCAGCTTAAGGTTCAATAGTCAAAGGTCAACCCCACAGATAGAATAGATGTTAGCCACAAAAATAGATGACCTGGCCAGCAAACCACTAGGAAAAACGTGATCAATTAAACCCAAGTTCAGTCTCAAATTCAATCTTAAAATGTTAATGAGTTTATGTCAAATCCCAAACACTTGAGTGAGTGAATGCCAAGAACTAGGAAGGAAATGGGTGACTGTCTTTTGAATTGTCAAATAGGGGTTGCAGTAGTTGCTAGTTTTCTCTACATGTTCATATAATAACTCGTTTTTCTGTTTTAGTGGGTTGGTTGCTTCTGTTTCTTTCAACTAGGTTGGAAGTGTAAGTGGTTATGCTATTTAAACAGCCAATATTATAAATGATAGATTAGACGAGTTTTTATTTTAATGTGGTACCCTCTAGCCGAAAGAAAATTGACAATCTGTTTTTTTTGGTAAATTACTCTTAAAACTTGGTGCCTGTTACAAAGCAAACAGAAAATCGAATTTAACTTGTACACAAGCTTCATCAAAAGCAACTATTTTTTGATGTAAGTATCTCAACGCTTCACAATTAAGGTGGTAAAACTAGGGATTGAATTGAAAATTTGGATTAAATACTGGTTGAACGATTGAATAACAGACACATTTACAAGAATTCCTTGACTTTCGAAAGCTCAAGACTATCCCAGAAACTAACAGTTCACTTCAATTCAATGCTAACTAATAAACACCTCAAACAAACTCTTTTATATTAGCCTTAGCACCAGCCTAAAAGACAAGTACCGAAATAAAACTAACTGACCTCTTTATTACACAATTACTAAACAGCGGATCAAAACAATAAAAAGTCAATGCCTCACTTAAAAATTTCCAGCTTTGTTTCTTCTTAGGTAGTGAATAAACCTCGGTGGAGGCCCCTGTATGACATAAACCTTGTCCTCAAGGTTTAAATCTCAAAAAGGTTCTTCATTTTGACCATTTGGAATACCCATTGTCGTTAATTTATTTCTGCTATAACTAAATAACCCACCATCACTTATACCCATTTTTCAGGAATGGCGATAGTTATCAAGTATAATGTGTCCAACGAAGTTTCACCTTCAAGCAACATGTTCCTCAAAAATCCCAAGCTCTCCAAAAACTTCTTGGACTTTACTGAATTGTTTATAATAATTATAAGAGTGCATCCAATTTTTCTAATAATCTACACATTTGAACAGCATGAGCTTCATGGTATACGTATTATAATCTTTTAATAATTAACTAAACATAAATGCAATGTATTTTAATATTAGTTTGCGTTGACGCTTAATGCTTCATACGCGTCTTCTTCATTTCTACCCTGCTTCCTTTTTGGGGGTGAAGTCTACTATGTATCCAACACCCAGCGTCTGCAGTATCTATGTATATACATCTGATTTCTAAATCAAACACCTATCTGCAATATGTATTCCAGTAATATGCGCATGGACAGCCATGCCTCGATGGATATAGACAGTTGGATCGGTGAAAGACCACCGTCAGATATTGCCAAGTCCTACAGTAGCGGTGGTCAACCACCGTCTATCGGAGATGTGAGGCAAATCGGCGTTTCTAGATCTTGCGGCAGTAATCAGATGTATAGCGATGGACAACCGCCGTCGGTCAACGACGTATGTGGACGAGAACCATCTCAAAGTGAGGCATCGTGCACCCAGTTTGAGGGTCCTGATTCCCATGAAGTTCAGCAGGTTAGTTATGAATCCAGGCCACTTTTTCTAATTTTTTGCTATCTTGCGCGAATGCAGCCTACCGTGAACCCATACTTACAAATTCCCAGGTTCCATCAATTTTTTATTTAATTTGCGATATTGATAAGTTTGTAATTTAAGGAAAATTCTCCCATTCACAAATCTAGACAATGTACAAATCCAGAAGCATGACGTACAACTACCGAAAGAATAATTTTCCGTTGGAACTACCCAGAAAATAGAAATTAATGGATTCGTTGCTATAACATTTGTGTTGTAGGGGTAGTGATTGAGCTTTAGTATTTTGGCTAAGCAGTTGATTTTGCATAAGGAAAAGACCAAACTGACTTTGATATTAATTTGCAGCAGCAATGCAAAAGGTAATCTTAAATAAACATTGATTATGTGGTAATCTTAAATAAACATTGATTATGTGTGTTGGTATGTGAATTTTATGAGTTGACTTACACATATGTCATATTATGAGGTTTTTTTTTTTTTGGCACACCCTGATACAAAATTGATATTACTTCAGGATAAGAATATTTGTTTTTAACCATGTAATAAAAATGGTAATGGCTTGGGAACGTTTTATAAAAATTACTTATATATGTAGACTGTAGTTATTATATATTATATATTTGATTATTCTTGTGTTTTCCTACCGAAAATTGGATGTGGCAAGCTTGCATAGTAAAAGCATATTAAAAAGGAAAATGCTATTTCTATTTATGTTTTTTTATTCATCCAAATAAAAGAACGTTTTTTGATTTTTATATCATCATCATGATTTATTTCTATTAAGTGATTAAAATAAGAGGTATAAAAATCAAATCCTTGTTGTGGATTTTTTTTAGAACGGCAAACACATACTTTCTATAAACCTACTCCTGTTGTGAATGATATGGAAGGAGACGAATGGTGCAATTTTTAGAAAGTAAAGGCGAACATCTTATTTAATTAAGGATAATATTTGTATTAGCATTTTTTTCTGGTTAAACGATAGGGCCAAATGTAATTTAGATCGGTCAATGTGGTATATCTCTCCTATGTCAAACTTTAATTTCCTATATACGGTTTGAGTCCCCGTTTGTTTTAGTGCTATCATGTTTCTGCTCCCTGCTAAAAAAAATCACCTCCCAATTAAAAAATATGTCGACTACACTACACCACCTGTCAACCTGTTTTAGGACTATCACATGGATTAAATTGTAGAATGCTAATAATATACTTTTATTTCATTGTATATTGCATCCTTTTATTTTCATTTATTCGTATAACACATTATTTTATTTTCATTTTTTATTATAATATGTACTTCTAATGTTTTTCATATTAAGCAATATATATTAAAATCTTCATCCAATTATATAACTGTACTTCTATCTCTTTCTTTATTGGGGCATAATAATTTAGAAAAGCTATATGAAAACTATTTTTATAGCATTCATGTAATTCGGAAAGTTTAGCAAAGTTCGATACTGTAATTGAAAATTACATCAGGATGTTATAATAAACTTGGGTCATCCAAATCAGTGCAATGCCACAAAACTTTCAAGTCTTATGTCTTCTTTTGTTATTACCTTCATAGCAGAGCAATGGTTACATTGTTATATGAATCATCTCTAAAAATACGTTATTAAACATAAACGTCAATGTTAATCATTATAAAATTATCTGATAGTAAACTTGAATTTTCATGGTCATATAATCACATTTATGGAATAATATAGTTGTATGAGGAACTGTTATTAAAATATATGAAAATGTGACATATTATTAATGAATATAACTAAATCTTGGTACGTGATAATTGATAAATTCAAGGCTAAGTTGTCCAGTTGGGAAGCACATAATCTATGCATGGGTGGGCATGTGGCACTTTGCAAATCCGTTCAGGGTACCTCTAATCGGGTTGCAAACGAGACAAGCCGGCTCGTGAGCTATTCAGAACCGGCTTGCTAAAAGCTTGATTCGAGACCGATTTTAAATGAGCCCGAGCCAAGCACGAACTTAATATAAGGCTCTTTTATTCAACGAGCTCGAGCCGAGCCTGTATCACTAAACTCGATTAGGCTTGTGAACCTTAAATGAGCCTATATATGTAATATAACTAATATTTTTTTTATATAAATTAAACTTGAAGCATATTTGAGGTTGGTAATTGGGAATTGAGATTTAGCCTTAAGTAAGTTGTTTTTTCCTGAATTTTTAGTTAACGAGCTCGACCGAGCTTAAGCTCGTTTAGGCTTGTCAGGAAACAAACAAACCGAGCCCAAGCCCGAGCTTAGCCTAGCCTAGCCTAGCATGTGTATCTCTTAATGAGTCCGAGCCGAGCTTCATTAGGCTCGGGGTCGGCTCGGCTCGTTTGCACCCCTACTCCGGATTCTTCTGTGTGGTGGGACTCTATAAACTTTAAAGTAACTTGGATTGCTTGAATGAAAACTCTATATATCATCAAAGCAAGATGGATGCCTTAAGACAGGAAGTCTAAAATTCGGGAATTTTTCATTTTAGTTAAGTCGTGGTACCGGTGCTTCTGGATGGAGAAGGATGCACTATAAGCGCGTAATTACTACAATTCATGGACCAAATGGGGGTTATCAAGCTCGAATCGAAACAGTCAAAGAACAGGGTTTTCGGCATGCATTGTAGTCTTTGCAGCCCTTCAATACAATGGTCTTCTTGTGTGTTATATATGCCGTTCTTGTGTAGAGTGCTCGAACCATCTCCTTTTTACGTGTTTGCAAGATCTCAAGAAGTTTTTTTCCTTAGTGGATGTTAGTTCCAACTCTGAATTCGAAAAACAATCTCTTGAATAGTGCTTGGAGTAACGGCATGGTAAGTTTGGAGGTTTTGGAATGATAAAGCGTTCTCTTAATCAATCAAGTCGAACAAATTCTTGGCAGAAAATATACAAGTACTCTCCAACCTTTGGATTAACACTCACCATGGCAATATGATGGTTCAAAACATAACCAAGACGATTGGTGAGAATCACCATGATTATCCACTGTTCCACTATATCCTAGAAAACACCATGATCATGCTCTACATAGCGCAGGAATGCATGGTAATCCACTATCTAATACAAACACAATAACAAGTTTATTACAAAAATAATAAATAGCTTTTTACACTGTTATTCACCATGTACTGTTTCTACCTTGTATAAATAAGGATAATTGGGTCCATAGACTAATATATATATATATATATATATATATATATATATATATATATATATATATATATATATATATATATATATATATATATATATATATATATATATATATATTTAGTTAAAAATTGTTAGAGACTTCTATCTTAATGCCTTTGGAAGTTTTTATGCGTGACAATGATGTTATATTCGTGCAGAAAGTAAATAAAAGGGAGCAGGAACAACATCGAGTCCAACCTGAAGAAAATGGACCGGAACCAATGGAGATTGACACACGCTTAACATTTTTTCCTGTTATACCCAACTCTGATGTGACCATCCTAGAAGGCCATACCTCTGAGGTTTTTGTATGCGCATGGAGCCCAGTTGGATCTCTTTTGGCATCTGGGTCTGGAGATTCCACAGCTCGAATTTGGAAAATTGGTGATGGCCCTTGTAGCTCAAATTTACCAAAGGACCCCTTAGATGTTGCTATTTTGAAACACTACAGGAATAGAACAAATGATGAAAATAAAGATGTAACCGCACTTGACTGGAATGGTGAGGGAACACTACTTGCAACAGGTTCTTATGATGGGCAAGCCAAAATATGGAGTAAAAACGGGGAGCTATTGAGTACTTCAACAAATCATAAAGGACCAATATTTTGTCTAAAGTGGAACAAGAAAGGAGACTATCTTTTAAGTGGTAGTTCAGACAAAACTGCAACAGTATGGAACAGTAAAACAGGGATACATAAGCAGTTTCAGTTTCATGAAGCTCGTGTTCTTGATGTTGATTGGCGCAACAATGCCTCATTTGCCACATGTTCCTCTGATAACATGATTTATGTTTGTAAACTTGGAGCTAGGCAACCAGTAAAAACTTTTATGGGACATCAAGGTGATGTGAATTCTATCAAATGGGATCCTACAGGTAGATTTCTGGCTTCATGTTCAGATGATTCCACTGTAAAGATATGGAGCCTAAAGCAGGATACATGCATGCATGATTTAAAAGAACATACCAAGGAAGCATATACAATTAGATGGAGCCCAACAGGCCGAGGAACAAATAACCCTAACCTGCCACTAGTGCTAGCAAGTGCATCGTTTGATTCAACAATAAAGCTATGGGATGTTGAAACAGGTAACCTCCTCCACAACTTAGTTGCGCATAAGGGTCCTGTATATTCGGTTGCATTTAGCCCGGATGGGAAGTACTTGGCGAGTGGATCGGTGGACAAATGTATACACATATGGTCTGTGGAAGAAGCAAAGGTGGTGAAAACTTATGTTGGGAGTGATTTGATATTTGAGGTCTGTTGGAACAAAGAAGGTGATAAGATCGGTGCGTGTTTTAAAAACAATATGGTATGTATTTTGGATTTCCGTATGTAAATCCTTCTCTTTTGGTTTTAAAAACAATATGGTGCGTGTTTTAAAAACAATATGGTATGTATTAAAGATGGCTTTTGATTGTTTGAGGATGTTGTATATTTAAACTTTAGTATTTTGGGATCTGGATTTAGTATGCTTAATTAACATGTAGGGTTTTTGGGTATGTTATGCCTATACAACGATTGTTGTAATTGAGCGTTGTTCTAGTCTTCTAGAGCTAATTTTTAAAGAATAGGCATAAGCTATAAGATATAAGAATCAAGAACAAAAAGGAAAGTTAGAAATAAAGTAATTTTTTATGTAAATAATAAAAAAAATTTAATCATAAAAGTTTTGAAATAAAGGACTAGCCGGTCATATTTTAATTTGATGGTCCTTTCTGTTTGAATGGTAGATGCTTGATCATTGAATATTGAACATTGAATGTTGTTGAAGTAGTCATTTTTGGTGGTGTGTTTAGAATTTTTGAGACGTAATAAACTATTCAAAAGTAATACTTCAGCAAACATAATCTAGGAATTCTCTAAAAACTAGATTTATAACTTCATTGTTCAATGATTTTTGTTTAAACAACATGATTACCCACGATATAGTGGAGGAATAGATGATTATATACTACCTATATATGAACAAATAAAACAATAAGAAAAATTACAAATTTTTACAATGTTATATATTATTATGTGTGGCATGTATGATGATATTCTTTCCTTTTAGGGTATCTAATATCTTTATTTTTTTCGGTTATATCCCTCCCTCTTTAATCTTTATAACGTATATGAGTCTTCATTGTGGATTCAGCATTTCTTCTTTTATAACAAACTAGGCGAGTACCCGCGCGTTGCGCAGGAATAAATTATGTTATTTTTTCGCTTTAAATATTGAACTGACTTATTGAAACCTAATTTGATGAAATAAAAAAATAAAAATATAAAAATATCATATATTTTTTATGTTTTTGTAATCTAGTTGTTGAATGTTAGCTATCAATATAATTGTTAACCATTATTTATATTTTTTTATATAGACGTAAATACTATTTGATAAAATTATTATTTAACTAAAAGTTTTACATCTCGACTATTACTAAAATGGAAACTTAAGAAACCTTTTGTATATTTATAATATTTTATAGTTTTTTATTTAAAATATGTAATTTGCATTGAACCTAACTAAAATAACATTTATTCTGGTACATATATTTAGTATAAAATAACTTATAAAATGATGTTCTATTATTTTTTGATGAAAAAGATCACTGGTTTAATCAATTTAATTAGTGAAAATTGATTAATGGTACTAAACAACATATTTTATAAAATTCGGTTAATTACATTAAAAGTTCACTTTAGCATCAAAACTCTGTAAATTCCAATCAATGTTATGTTAATTGAATAAAATTAACTATTTGAATTAAGTTTAGTAATGTATAAACGAAATATTTTTCTTCTTCTTTAAAAGGTATGTATGACTCGTATTTATCTCATCCCGAAAACCGAACATGATTATTCCCGTTAAAACATGAACAACAAAATTGTTTAAACTCTAATATATATTTTATTAATTTCTTTAGTTTAATAAAACGTTTGTGAAATACGATGATTTTAGTTTCCTGTTTTAGAAGCTTTTATGTATTATATTATTGTGATTATAAATATAAGTATGAGGGTTGAGTTTGAAATTCTAAGTGTTACTCGTATTCTAAACTTTTTTTATATAATTTATAGATAATAAATAATACAAAAACTCATTTAGTAGTTCTATGAATTCTTTTACGTATTTTTGCAAATTTCTATTTTGTTTTTTCGTATATTTGTATTACAGTTTTATAAAAGAGTTTAATTGAAAAATATGCAGTTTTGCATTGAATATAACGATTTAAGTGAAACATGTTTATATTTTTAGCTTATAGAAATTAAATAAGAAATGAGACATTTACTGGTTTTCTATATATTATAGTGATTTTATAGGGGTTTCTGGTGTATATGCATTTATAGTTTGTAAAAAAACATATTAATTGCAAATATGCAACATTTATTGAATCTAAAATTTTTGAAAAAAGAATACATTCAATAGTATAAAAATGAAGTGTTTTAAGCCTCCAACAATTTTGAGAAAACCACAATCATTAATAAATGTCAAATTAGAATCAATCTTTTTGAAACCATATATATCCATCAAAAGTTGTAGAAGACTAATGTGTAGGTAGATGTTTCATTTTATTTACAGGTATCTCACATACATAGACCATTTAGTACTCATTATTAGAAAGTATTTGAAAAGTTATGTAAGTTTCAAATAATATGGTTGAACAAAAATGATCTCTTTTATATTATATATATATATATATATATATATATATATGATTGTTTCTTAATTAAATAAAAATAAAAATATGTATATTTTCTCTTTGAATTTTGTATTACAATTTATTTCTAATAAATCAACCATTTTATAAATATAATATTTTTTATAATAAGCATATTGTTAAAATATTACGTTAAAAACTTCAAAACCCACTGTTAAAAACTTAATTATAATAATCTAATATTGTTTATATATTTACATAAAATCAATTATATACGACTATGTGTTATTATATCAAATCTGATTATTTATGTTTGTATTGGTAAGATTACTAAAACTCTTCAAATTCTAACTAATGGTTATTTATAATTAAATAATGCAACTCAAAAGGCTTTCTTACTTATGATAGTTAATGGATATGTATGACTTAATTAAGTATGATTAAAATATTTAAATTGTAATTAATTCAACTATATAAATAATATGATAATCTAATTCTAACATTATATTACATTGGAATTTCGTATGACAATAAAATCAATAATATGATAACTTTTATTTTTGGAATTTACAACACAACTTATTGTTTTAATAAATCAACAACCTTTTATACATTTTCTCAACTGTTTTTATCATTCATTTCTTTTTATCATTCCATCAACTTCTTATTTTTTTTTTTTGTAATTACTATAGACTATTCACATCAAATTGAAATTACAAACTTTCAATGAAAATACATATAAAAATATAATAAACAAATGGTTATTAATTTGTTTTGCAATTACTATTTGTTGAATAACATAATATTTCAACATGAATATTTTGTTTGTGTTTCTACTCCATAAAATAAAAACGTTGAGTGTGTTGTAACATGTTTGTTTAAAAAAAAATACAAATTCCTACTAAGTTATTCTTGTATAATAAAAACATGAAGTGAGACTTATCAATATTCACAACATAAATATATCATGCTCCAAGCCATACAAATTTTCTTGAAATTAAAGAAAGTAAAAAAGAATAAAGATGTACAAAGAATGAAGTTAAACCACTCGCTTCAATTTTATCATAGATATACACGCGGAATCCTCCTAAAGCTCGTTTGATTTCTTTCTCCAATTTCATTCCAAACAACATGCAACCCAAACGACGAATCTTTATGCATGTTTAATACAAAATCAAATGATTGTCATCAATTTTGATTCTTTGCGAGATCTAAAATGGGTTCTTCCACACGAACATGTGGGCAACAATAAGAACTTGATAGCTTCGGCAAATTGTAGTTCTTGAAATGTTATCACTCATATTATACACATGTCATGGATCTAACATGTTTGAAAGAGAATAAAAGAAGGTTTGAGTAACCAAAGTGTGTAAATAGTGTTCTTATATAGGCACAACATATCAATTAACAAAAACATTAAATAGTATAAGTTGAAAAGTCTTAGGGGTTTCAAATGAATATAGTGCAAGTATTTGAGTTATCTTGATCCACATTCATGAATGGTCTCTATTATAAGAGTTACTAGACGTATTCCCGCGCGTTGCGCAGGAGTAAAATAATATAGTAAAAATATATTGACCGATCAAATATAAATATAAACACTTTGGATTTAATCAAAACATGCAAAACTAAAAATAAATCAATCATTTGACATATATATTAATATTAAATTTTCATTCAAACATCAAACAAAAAAACATAATCACATTTTTGTAGTCAATTATGATGAATGGTCCAACATTAAAAATATATGGAAATATATTTACATAAATTATCTCAAATTTAAAGTAAATTCAAAATAAAACATACTAATAACACCATACATTAATTAAGATATTAAGTATACTATATTAATAACTCAAAAATTCTATCTTAATGATAATATTTTATATCTAACAAATTAGTTAATGTTGGAAGTTGAATGGTTAGGAGTTTCATATCAATATAGTGAAAGTAAAAATGCTTCAATAAATATAAGAAAAAATTATAAATCATTAATCGCAAACGATATTTTGTATCAATAATACTGTTTTTAACCAAAAGTCGAACAAAATTACGCAATAATCTATTTTAAGTCAATTTGTATATGGACAATCCAATATTAAAAATATAGCACAACATACTGACATGAATTATAATACATACATTATGTTATGTGAATGTATTATGTAAATCATACTTTAGCTAAATTAATATATATAATATTTCAAATTCTCTATCTAAATAAAAAAGAATGAAATGTGAACAAAAAAAAAATAATAAAACTAATATAAATTACAACTTATAACCAAAACATAAAATAAATATGCTTTAATAAAATAAATTTTGATATAATTTATAGTTGCATAAGAAATGCATAAATATGCTTTAATAAAATTGTATTTCCGCTAGTTTCATTCCCTTAATTATTTTTCCTTAAAAATGATTTCTAGTTGATTTTCATTTTTGTTAAATCTTAGTAACTAAAAGTTTTATGATGATTTACTATTAAAGTTTTTTTTTTTGCATTTATATAAAGTTATTTTTAACGTTTCGAATGTTTAACTTCTTACATGACAATAATGTCACAACTTTTATATAATTTTCTTTGTAAAATAATGCTAATCCTAAAAAATGATTCTACAAATCAAATGACCACTAAATACTTTATCAAACAATATAAGCCCACTTATTCAAACAATATAAAACCATTTATCAGTGAATTTGGATTAGAATATATATATATATATATATATATATATATATATATATATATATATATATATATATATATATATATATATATATATATATATATATATATATATAATACATACATACTTGAGGATCAACTATAGAGTCTCAAATCATAAAAAATTACTAATTACAATGAATAATCAATTTATTGTACATCTTTCTATCCTTATGTTGTGATAGAACCAATATGCACTTTGTTTCTTGTCTTGCAACTTGTAATTTGCTTTAGCATCTTCACATTTCTTCTTCCTAATTCAATATAAACATATGTACCTTCAAAATATGTGGTCTCAACCATGTCGTTTTTCGCTTTCCTTGTGACTTGTAATTTGTTATATGTTCTTCATGTTTCTCCTTCGTACTACAATATAAATATGTAACTTCAAAGTGTGTGTTCTCAAATCATCTTTTCTTCCATCCTATTCTCCAAGCTAGAATCAAATTTATATGTGAATTATATGTAACTCTTATACTAATTAGGTGTGTTAAGTACCAATAAGTATCATAGGTTAAAAAACTCTTGAGTTGTATGTGTTTAATTACTTGAAAGTTCTAAAGCCTTGTAAGTTTCAAATGAATATAATTCAAGATATTGGCCTATCTTGAACCACATCATTTGGATGGCCTCTATTATAAGATTTACAAGGCGAATACCCGCGCGTTGCGCAGGAATAAAAATTATATAATCAAAATACTAACAAATATATATTGTGAATAATAATTAGTTTATTGTTGTTAACTATAAAATAATACATTTATACTAAAATAAAAGGTTGATATATACTTTTGACATTATATTTAACAATAATAAAAAATATATATCTATTAGAAAGCTGAAAATTAAATATTTTAAAGTAGTTATAATAATACAATGCAATTAACAAATAATATTCAAATTAATATGCTTGAAAATAGATATTTAGTTATTTTACATCATAATTATTTTGCATTTATTTGGTACAAAAAATGAAAATACAAAAATAAAGACAAATATATTATATCATAAACAAATACCATCCCACCTCTCATTATAACATTTTTATTTTTAAGATTTGTTTCTTCTCATATCCTACACAATTGCACTAAAATAATTCAATCACCTTTCATGTGGTTGAAGTTAACTATTTATATTAAACCACATATTCAA
The DNA here is from genome assembly GCA_023525715.1 of Cichorium intybus. NCBI lineage: Eukaryota > Viridiplantae > Streptophyta > Magnoliopsida > Asterales > Asteraceae > Cichorium > Cichorium intybus. The sequence continues at coordinate 66,746,525 of CM042009.1, read as the reverse complement.
TGAAAATTAACTGGTTCCATTAAATAGTTATTTTAATGTCAAAACTCTTTAATTATAACTAATTTTACTTATCATTAAATCACTATAATTCCAAATGGTTTTAACCTTAATATAGTTAATTGATACTTATGTAATTTAAAATAATGAATAATAAACATTAAATATAAAATCATGTATTTTCAACTTCAACTAAATTGGTTGTTGAATGTTGATATCAATTTTAAATAATAATTTGTTTAAATACAAAATAATAACAATATACCAATTGATCAAGCTAGAGGCTATTGTATACCGACTCAACAAATTTTACACATTACATATACAATAACATTAAAAATATATTTTGTCATCAAATTTAAAAACTAAAAGCTAACGTTTATTTAAAATGAGTTAGCATAATAAATATTATAATATCAATATATATATATATATATATATATATATATATATATATATATATATATATATATATATATATATATATATATATATATATATATATATATATATATATATATATATATATATATATATATATATCTTTATCATAACATTTATGAGTACAAACTAATAATATGAATGGTTTTTGTGATTATTAAATTAATATATTAATAAATAAACAACAACAAATATTTGTTAATCATAATTTTAAATCATTGATCATCTTTTTTTTGAACGACTCATTGATCATCTATCACATTAAATTGATATGTGTATATGTATATATTGAATAACAAACATATCAAAAATATTGATCTTTATACATAACAAAGAACAAATAATACGAAAGAAAATTAATACAACAACTTTTAATAACATAAAAATCTTAAAACACCTATGATAACATTTATATTCAAAAACAACATATTGAACATTCATAAATCATACAAAAAGAACATATAAGCACCAACATACATTTGATATGTTTTCTTTTTTGAGAAAATTTATCAAACTCTCATTTTTTTAATCCTTTTACTAAAAAAGAAGATTATCGGTATCGTATATTTACCTCTCATCCCAAACTATATTATCCCAAGAAGTTTAACATTTTAACAATTGATGCTTCAAAACCCATTTCTTCCTCTTCATATTTGCATCACAAACTCTTCAAAATATGATGATTTTTGTGAGAAAATCTTGTTTATATACTACTAATATACTCACTACATATTAATGAGAGGAAGATAAAAAGTCATTAGTTGTATAAATATGAGGAAACAATTAGTTAAAATCTATTAAATCTAATAATAAGAAGCCATAAGTTAGAAAACTTTTGAGTGATAGTGATTAATTGCTTGAAAGTTGAAAACCCTAAACCCTAAACCCTAAACCCTAAACCCAATAACAAATATTTGTTAATCATATTTTTAAATCATTGATCATCTTTTTTTTTGAACGACTCATTGATCATCTATCACATTAAATTGATATGTGTATATGTATATATTGAATAACAATCATATCAAAAATATTGATCTTTATACATAACAAAGAACATATAATACGGAAGAAAATTAATACAACAACTTTTAATAACATAAAAATCTTAAAACACCTATGATAACATTTATATTCAAAAACAACATATTGAACATTCATAAATCATACAAAAAGAACATATAAGCACCGACATACATTTGATATGTTTTCTTTTTTGAGAAAATTTATCAAACTCTCATTTTTTAATCCTTTTACTAAAAAAGAAGATTATCGATATCGTAGATTTGCCTCTCATCCCAAACTATATTATCCCAAGAAATTTAACATTTTAACCATTGATGCTTCAAAACCCATTTCTTCCTCTTCATATTTGCATCACAAACTCTTCAAAATATGATGATTTTTGTGAGAAAATCTTGTTTATATACTACTAATATACTCACTACATATTAATGAGAGGAAGATAAAAAGTCATTAGTTTTATAAATATGAAGAAACAATTAGTTAAAATCTATTAAATCTAATAATAAGAAGCCATAAGTTAGAAAACTTTTGAGTGGTAGTGATTAATTGCTTGAAAGTTGAAAAGTTGTGGAGGTTTCAAATGAATATGGCGCAAGAATGAGACATATCTTGAACCATATCATTTGGATGGCCTCCTTTATAAGATTTACTAGGCGTATCCCCGCGCGTTGCGCAGGAATAAAATATATTTGGTAAGAGATATTGGCATATCATATAAGAATCTGAAAACATAAGATCTAATGAAAATGCATAGGTTTAATTATAAATATGTCATTACAATATATATCATGTATCAATTATAAAATTTTCATCACAAAACTCAAACACAATATCATAATCATATATTTAATATAATTATAGTGTTATCAACATGTTAATTTAACCAACATCAATAAAACATACAATAGTAATTTTGTATTATATATGTATAGTGTAATTAAAACATAAGAAAATGTCATAACATGAATTAGCTCAACATCTAAAATAAAATAGAAATAAACATAGTAATAATATTACAAATGTTACCATTGAGAAAGAATTGTATTATTATGCCAATTTTTCATCATGAGTTTCATTAAAGGTAATGGATAAGAACTTTTACAGATTTTATTATTTAGTTATATTCGAAACATTACATTTCATTGTTTACCCTATCTATTATAAAAACTAACAATATACTTTGACTTATAAATAATTTCACAAAATCAAACTTAAAGACTCTCTTTAAACATTACTAACTCTAATTGATAATTAAGGAAAAAAGAATCACTTTTGTCTACTGAATAGTATCGTAGTATGAACTTTTATGAATTTGATATACATATAACACCATGGAAAAAAAAGTTCTCTATATTTCTCTTTTTCATCCGATGAACACATAAATACCTAGAAAAAAATATTGAGATAAGTTAGTAAATAATGAAACTAAAGCACGAAATCTCAAGGGATGTTAGCAAAATATATAAATACGTTTCAAGTCTTATTTTCCTTCATCTCATTCTTTAAGCCAAGCAAATTAATTTATCTCAATAAACTATATATACATCTATATTAACCATAATCACCGATTAAATATCATAAGTTAGAAAAACTCTTAAGTTGTAGTAATTAATTAGTTGAGAATTGAAAGGTTTTTATTTATGATTAACCAATATAAATTACTAACCATTAATTAGACTAAGTTGAAGAGTTTAGTAGTTTCAAAAGAACATGGTTCAAGATAGATGACATATCCTGAACCACGTTGAATTGTAAGATATTTATTATAATAATTATAAACATTTTAAAGATAAATATAAAAATAAAGAAAGATAACGATTTAATCAAATATAATTAATTTAATTAAATAAAAGTTTTGAAATTAATATATAAGAGATAATTATTTTTATCAAACCATATGCTTTTATTTCTATATACTACTTAAAAGTCAAAAAAAATAATCAATATAATATATTTTAGTTAAAAACATTTCATGGAGTGCTTAATTGATTAATTTATAAAACTTAAAACCTATTCAACTATCATCATTTGATACCCATAAATTATAACATCTTAAATAGAGTACTTAATATTATTATTATGGAAGCCAAAAACTCTTGAATGATTGTAATTAATTAGTGGAAAGTTGAAGAGTTTTGTAAGTTTCAAATGAATATAGTGGAAGTATGATTCATATCTCCAACCATATACATTTAAATACCTCTATTATATGATTTATACATTTAAATACATCTATTATATGATTTATAATGATGATACTGATAATGATAAGATAATGATATAATGATAGTTATGGTAATGATAATGATAACGATGATAGATGATAGATGATTTTGATCATTTATTTTAGATAACATTTTATAATGAATTCGGTGCATAAAATAACTAATTATATTTATATTATATTTTATAAAGTTTTATTATTTTTCTATTATAATTTTCTTAAGTTTTAGATTAGTAGTTTTTCTATTATATTAATACTATGTTTTAAATTAGTAGTTTTTTTTGCTCAACAATCTTAACCATGCTATATCATTCAATCTAAAAACATCAATAAAACATTATAAGAAATAAATATAATATTAATGTTAAAAATGTAACAATGATCATAATGAAAACAAATAAATTCATAACTCAAGAACGATCAAACAAAGCTAATAATTATTTGACCAACATGTTGACAAATCAAGTCAATAGATAATCTATTGATAATAACATTATTCTTCATTCAAATAAATCAATACATTGCAATATTTCAAAAACTTAAATATTTAACTCAATCATATTAAGAATCAAGAGAGATGAAATAGAGATAATACATCTTTCATCATATTGATTATCAAACTAATAAGAAATAGAATCCATCATTATTTCAATCTTGAAAATAAAAAATTTCATATGAAGATGAAAAAAACCTTATTGTATTGTGTATAATAATAACATTTATCTAACATTAAAATAATTTTAATACCATAAAAATACTAAAACATCTATTTTAACATTCGTATTATAAAACTTCCTAAACACTTACAAATTGTACAAAGAGAATATACAGAAATCAACATACATTTTATGTATATAAACAATGCGTGTTGCAATAATCATTGATCGATGTCGGAAACTAACTTTTTCAAACTTATTAAATACTTACAAATCATATAAAGAGAATATACGGAAATCAACATACATTTTAGATTTAGAAACACGATATGTTGCAATAACCGTTGATGCCGCAAACTAACTTTTTCAACCATTCATATTTGAATCACAAATCTCTTCAAATGACATGTATCTTTTTATGAGCAAAAGTTGCTTATATACTATTAATATAAGTTACAATGTGTATAAATGAGGAAAATAAAAAGTCATTACTAATTAATAACCATAAGTTAAAAACTCTTAAGTTGTAAGTAGTAAGTACACATAAATTTTAAAGCTCTTGAGTTGTAGTGGGAGTTTCAAATGAATGTGATGCTAGTATTTGAGCTATCTTGAACCACATCATTTCAATGGCCTCAATTATAAGATTTATATAGATATAGATGATCATCTAAAACACGAAAAACGTGTGTGCGCGCATTTTGTAAGATTACTTTTTCTAACATACCTTTTTATTACAAACAAAAGAACTTGCGAATACGTGAATAAACTAAAAATCACAAATTTTTAGCGAATTAAAAACTTTTGGAATTGACTAAGATTAATATTTTTTAAACCATAAACAAAAAATATGTATTTGAAATGGTCAAGTGGCATAGTTTTTGTGTCTATGTCTTCGTTTCAAAACCCAAAAAGACAAAGAAATATTGTTTTTCTACTTTTCACCTTTTATGTATATAAAATGGCTTTAATGAGATTTAAATCTAAAACGTATGTTTTGCAAAGCATACATCTTTTGAAATTTGTCAACTCGCCAAAAATGTATTATTCTCGCCATTTTCTTTTAAAATTCATGAATTTGGTTGCGATTCGTGGCTAAAAATGTAACATTTGAGAGAAAAGATAAGATGATCATATGGTACATATCACATCCTTGGTTAATTTAGTGGATATATCTTTATTTATTTTCCACATTTTGAAGTTGTCTAATTAACATTCATGAATAGTCTTTGTGTTGACGCTTAATGCTAGGAAGCAGGGCTTTCCTTTTCTACTCTGTTTTATTCATGGTAGTGCAGTGTGATACGTATGTAATTCACCATCTGAATTTTAGATCCAAAATGTATTCGGCCAATGCATGTCCATCATTTATTTCGATGGAAAGAGCCATCGTTGATCAAGAACCGCTCCAGCTAATTATTTGCGACAATCTGATGGACACACAGCCATCCCTCGATAATTTGTGAGGCAAGGCAAATCATCGCTTCTGAACCTTCCGACAAAAATCAGATGCACAGGGATGGACAACCACTGTCGGTATATCTGATTTAAAAGACAGGGTATGATTAGTTAAAATTTTAATCCTGAATCTATTTAACGATTAAAGTAAACCACGAACTTTGAGCGACTTTTGGGTTCAAGAATAAAAACTAGAGGTAAGTCTGAAGTTTAAACTTTAAATTAATGAGTGTAAATTAGTAAAAATTGAGAAGGGAAATTTGGATTTTATGCTTGATATTGCCATCGATACTTCAACACAAACTGTGTCGACTTGGACCACTTCATGTACTACTACTCTTAGAAATTAAACTATTATAGTACTTGTTGGAAAGTGAAATTTCTAAACAACAAATTAAACTATTATATTTGTAGGATATTGGTGAAATTTCTAGACAATAAAAAACAATGGAAACAATAATCATTTTGAACAACAAAGTTGGAGTTGTTGGGAAACGAATCGGAAGACAAAGCAAGAATTGAACAAATCGATAATAACCGGATCTTGCACACACAAAAATGCACATCTCACACACACAACAATGCAATCAAACAAAGAAACAAGAAAACAAAATTTGACGTGGTTCATCGATTAGAGTAATCTGCTACGTCAACAACGGGCAAACCAGAGAGAGATTTTATTTGAAATTTTATTGAATTGACAAAACCTGTAAATACAACCGATAAATTGTTTGTAGTTAGCCTAGCTTCTCTATCGTTTTTCACACTTTACACTTTGATATCTCGATATCCTCGATTACAAGGGGAAGGAGAGTCTTATTTATGGGTACGAGATGCCCAAATTTGCTAGTCGGGACAGGCCATGCAAAACTCTCGGATACGATCACTAGGGTTTACTCGGCAACACAGATCCCAATCAGCCTGCATCAGCGGAAAATGGAACTATCGAATCACGAGTGATGCGATCTGGAGTGAACAATCTGGCACCACAACTGCGGTCCCAGCTATGCAAAATTTTCTCTTCTCGACACAACAGATTTTCCTTCAGATACACCGCAACAGTTAATTAATGTTGCAAGAGATATGAGTTTGAAACAGTTAATTAATGTTGTGTATGTACAGTCTTGTAGTAATTTAGCACATCCATTTACAAAAGGTCTTTCTAGGGACATGATTTTTAGTACTACAAGATATATAAGTTTGAATCATACTAATTACAGTAGGCAATTATAGAAACTCAACCTTTACATGGACGCAAATCTTACTTAAATGTTCAATATGGTAAAAACAATTTATTGAACACCAACTTAGACATTAGTTTAATAAACTATACATTAATAATCAAATATAGCACTTGGCACTCTGCACTTGCACTAAAAAATTCTTAATTTTTGGTCTCTAAACTAAACGAAGAAAACCAAAATTAGTTTTTTTTTTCTAGTTTTCTCTGAAACATTGTCACGATTTACGAATATGGTGCAACTGTTAAGATTTGAGTGCTATAAATACATGAATTTGTCTTCAATTTTGGGTTAATCAATTTTTTCTTCTTCATAAAAGATCACAGAAATATTCATGAGAAGAGTTTTAAGAATCGTTACCTATAATTCTTAAAATCCGAGGTGTTCCTCGAAGCATCTTAGCCATTCCAACCCGTCAATGATTGTGGTGGAGGTTAGTTATCCTTAATGATAGTAAAGACCTTGATTGTACACACACAAACTATCAAAATCACTCTTTGAATATAATAGGAAATATAACTCAAAAACCTATTACAATTGTTTCTTACAATCTACGATTCATAGCTCGATAACATAGATTATATAACCTGGAAATGAATAAAGTATGGGACAAAGTAAAACTGCACAATTAAATTTGTCCCCCTGAAAGTGACAGTGATTTGTACAGGAACCTTCCACTAGGAGCTTAGGATTCCTACAATCACCCCCGAATCTCTAAGTCCTTCTAGAGACGTCTTTGTTCCCGATCAAGATCCTCATTTCTTTGAACCTGGTTCGAGCCAATGGTTTTGTGAGAATGTCCGCCTTTTGTTCTACACCAGGAATGTATTCAACCTCCACTTGTTCGTTTTCAACACAATTGTGAATGAAGTGAAACCTTGTGTGAATGTGTTTACTTCTTCCATGAAACACTGGATTCTTCGTTAGTTCAATAGCCGACTTGTTATCAATCCTAAGAACCACCTTATCTTGCACCTTGTTCATGATTTCTCCTAGCAAATCTTAAAGCCATATTGCTTGACAAGCAGCCGCGGTGGCTGCCATGAACTCTGCCTCGCAAGATGATAAAGCAACGGTATCTTGCTTTTGCGAACACCAGGTTATCGGAGATGACCCATAGTAGTAAATGTGACCGGTTGTGCTTCTTCCATCATCTGGATCAACATTATGACTACTATCACTGTAACCAATAAGTCGTTTTTGCCCCATCCTCTCGTACTTGATTCCGTATCCCGTTGTTCCACGTAAGTACCTTAGGATGTGTTTGATTGCATTACCATGTGATTCTCTTGGATTCTGCATATATCGGCTAATAACTCCAACCGCGTATGCCATATCAGGTCTTGTTTGCAAGAGATATCTAAGACATCCTACCACTTTTCGATATTGTGTCGGGTCGATTTCGGGTTCATCTTCGGCCTTTGACAATTTTGTTCCTGGATCCATTGGAATGTGGGTCGGATTGCAATCATGTAAACCGGCTTCCTTCAGAATGCGTTGTGCATACGCTTCTTGGTTTATTGTAATCCCCGATTCATCTTGTTTGACTTCAATGCCCAGGTAGTAAGTTAATCTTCCAAGATCAGACATTTCGAAGTTCTTGGACATGTCAAATTTGAATCTTTTGATCATGTTCAAATTTGTACCTGTAACAAATAAGTCATCAACATAAATTGCTAAAATTAGCAAGTTAGATCCTTCGTTCTTCCGGTACACCGATGGTTCTTTCATGCACTTGTGAAATTTCATTCCCCTCAAAATCCCATCAAGTTTCGTATTCCATGCTCTTGGTGCTTGTCTAAGGCCATATAACGCTTTTGAAAGACGATACACCTTGTGCTCTTCGCCTTTCCTTATGTAGCCTTCCGGTTGAAACACATAAACGGTTTCCTTCAACTCTCCATGCAAGAAAGCCGTTTTGACATCCAAGTGGTGAAGTTCCCACCCATTAGTAGCGGCTAAGGCAATGAGAAACCTGATGGTTTCAATGCGAGCTACCGGAGCAAATACCTCTTGGAAATCAATACCAGGTTGTTGCACGTACCCTTTAGCAACCAACCTTGCCTTGTGTTTGTTTATGGTGCCATCTGCATTTTTCTTCAGCTTGTACACCCATTTGAGTCCAATTGCCTTCACCCCCATAGGCTTGTTCACGAGAGTCCACGTATTATTCTTGTTGATTGAATTGATTTCCGCATTCATGGCTTTAACCCACTCTGGTTCTTTCTTCGCCTCTTCAACTGATACTGGTTCGTCACTGGTTGTTAGGAGAAGTTCTTCCAGGTTGTTAAGATTAAGCACATAATCTTGAAGTCGAATCGAAAGATTCCTTTGTCTCGTAGACCTTCGGTGTTGGGTGTTGATGACTGGATTTGGTTGCTCATCTTCTTGAACCTGTACTCCGTCTTCCATTTCATGGTCTGATTCAATTGGTTCGATATCGTTTCCTTGGTTGTTCGTTTCATTCTCTGGATATGCCCATGTAACTATGAATGACCCAGGTTCTTCATTTTTGGTACTTGCTTCTTTGACCCAATCCCACCATTTTGTCTCGTCAAAAATAACGTCTCGACTTACAATTATTTTTTGTGTAGCCGGGTTAAAAAGCCGATAAGCTTTCGTGCCCGGTTCAGAACCAAGATGTACTAGTGGTCTTGATCTTGCATCCAACTTCTTGAGATTCACTGGTTCAACTTTTGCATATGCTAGACACCCAAATATACGAACATTCTCTAGATTCGGTTTTCTTTTATACAACTTCTCGTAAGGAGTTGTATCACCAAGGACTCTTGTGTAAACATGGTTGATCAGATTTGTGGAGTGTTTTACCGCTTCTCCCCATAAGTTATTTGGAACATGCATCGCCTTCATGATACTTCGTGTCATGTCCATTAGTGTTCGGTTTCGTCGTTCCACAATACCGTTTTGTTGTGGTGAATATGGGGCGGTAAGATGGCGTTTGATTCCATTTATATCACAAAAGGAATTAAATTCGAGCGAAGTAAACTCACCTCCTCGATCACTTCGAAACACCTTCAAAGACTTTCCAAGCTCATTCTCCGCCAAAGCTTTGAATTTCTTGAAGTGTAAAAACGCCTCACTTTTCTCTTTTAAGAGAAAGATCCACATATATCTTGAAAAATCATCAATTAATGTGAAAATGTACCGATTTTGACCTATCGTTGACGGTGTGATCGGACCGCATAAATCACCGTGAACTAGCTCCAAAGGTTGTGTCGCTTTATAGGTCGTCTTTGATGGAAATGACTTTCTTGTTTGTTTGCCCACCAAACATGCTTCACAGAGTTGATTCTCATGGTCAAATTTTGGTAACCCTTTGACTAAGCCAATCTTGGACATCTTTTTCATTGACTCGAAATTGATATGTCCAAGTCTTGCATGCCACCGCCACGTGTCTTCACTTAATCTCGAATGGAGGCAAATAGGTACTCCAATATTCAAATTTATTTTATAAAGGCGATTTGGAGTCCTTTGTACCTTCATTAATAAACAATTATCAGCATCATGCATGGTCAGATAATCATCTTTCATCCGAACATCACACCCGGCTTCAGTTGCTTGACCGAGACTGAAAATATTATTTTTCAGTTCTGGTATGAAATAAATTTCCGTCATCAAACGTTGCTGCCCCGACTTTCCTTGAAAAATTATAGACCCTTTTCCTTTAATTCCCACACAAGAATTATCACCGAATTTAACCCTCCCGGTTATTTTTTCGTCAAGTTCGGTAAAAAACGACCGATTTCCCATCATATGATTACTTGCCCCGTTATCCAAATACCACATATCATTTTCTTGTGAATTGTATCGAGACGGTATCACATTTTCTTCATTTAAAAATACGGTTTCATGAAAAAACACGGTTTCGTCGGTATCTTTTTGCTCGGTAAAATTACTTTCTTGAAATTTTTGGATTCGGTCCGGACATTTTGACGCGTAATGTCCAGATTTATCACATCGGAAGCATATAATTTTTGATAAATCTTTTTTCGGTTTATTTTGATCAAAATTTCCAGATTTGGGCTTGCCACCTTGAGAGGCCCAATTTTTTTGGTTTGATCCATTTGATCCGCCGGACCCTTGACCCGACCCGCTACCGCCTTGCTTATACCCACTTTGCGTCTTCTTCCCTTTCCATTTTCCTTGTTGCTGCACCGATTGAAATCGCGAACCAGAAACCGATCCGGACGACACCGACCCCGATCCCCCTTTCGTGAGCAACACTTTCGGCTGTTCTTCTCCGCCATTATCTTCCTTAATCCTCTCCTCATACGCCTTAAATCGGCCAACCACGTCTTCGTAACCTACCTTATTCAAATCGAGGATTTGTTCGAGAGAAGCTACGAGGTGGATGAACTTTCTGGGTACCGATTTTAGGAGCTTTTTCACCATCTTTGATTCTCCAATTGCTTCTCCTAGGGCCGATGATTTTGAAGAGATTTCTGATAATTTTCCGGCGAAGGTATCGATTGAATCGGTTTCTCCCATCTTCAACCGATCGAACTCGGTGTTTAGGGTTTGGAGTCGAGCCTCTTTCACTCGATCGGCTCCAACATGGCGAGCTTTGATTGATTCCCACAGGACCTTGGAAGAATCGATATCACCGATTTGCATAATCAAAGCTTCGGGAATTGCTTGATAGATTAAACCCGTGGCTAGGTAATCTTTCTCTTCGTTCTTCTCCTCTCCTGGATCAATCACTGTCCAAGCCTTATGAATTATTAGAACTATCTTCATTCGCAGGGACCATACCGTGTAATTAGTGGAAGTCAACATCGGACAAGAAATCGAAGTGGTTCCGACCTCCTTGATTCGAGTTTGATCTGAACCAGCACCACCAGAACTTCCAATTAAAGACCTTGATTGTACACACACAAACTATCAAAATCACTCTTTGAATATAATAGGAAATATAACTCAAAAACCTATTACAATTGTTTCTTACAATATACGATTCATAGCTCGATAACATAGATTATATAACCTGGAAATGAATAAAGTATGGGACAAAGTAAAACTGCACAATTCAATTTGTCCCTTTGAAAGTGACAGTGATTTGTACAGAAACCTTCCACTAGGAGCTTAGGATTCCTATAGATAGTGCATGATATTCATCACTTCGTCGTTTTCTAGTTTTGGATTTTGTTTTCCCATTACTGTTCTAACACGAAGCTCTCTGAAAAGTTCTTGGAATTCACTGAATTTTTGTTACAAAAGTGCATCCGATTCTTCCAAGATTTAGCATGAATTCATTGTATACGTTTTACAATATTTTAATAATTAAACGTAAATTCGATGCATTTTAATATAAATTAGTTTGTGTTGACTCTTAATGCTAAAACGCGGCTTCTTCTTTTCTACCCTGCTTCCTTTATCGCCGTGAAGTTTATTTCGACCCCGCTTCCTTTTTGGCGGAGAAGTTTACTACGTATCCAAACACCCATCTGCAATGTCTATGTATATAACGCACCATCTAATCTCAAAATCAAACACCTATCTGCAACAAGTATTCCAGTAATATGGACTTGAACAGCCATGCCTCGATGGATATCGACAGTTGGATCACTGAGAGACCTCAATCAGATTTTGCCATGTCCTACAGTAGCGGTGGTCAACCGCCGTCTATCGGAGATGTGAGGCAAATCGACGTCTCTAGATCTTCCGGCAGTAATCAGATGTATAGCGATGGACAACCTCCGTCAGTCAACGACGTAGGTAGAAGAGATCCGTCTCTTTCCGGCAGTAATGAGATGAATAGCGACGGACAACCTCCGTCGGTCAACGACGTTGGTAGACCAGAACCATCTCAAAGTGAGGCATCCTGCAACCAGTATGAGGGTCCCGATTCCCATGAAGTTCAGCAGGTTAGTTCTGAATATATCCAGGCTACGTGAACGTGCTCTCGCTTTTCTAATTTTTTGCTATCTTGCGCCAATACAATCTACAGTTCGAGACACGTTTTATAAAAGTTACTTAATAGTTAATACTTATGTAGTTATATAGCTCAATTTCCTTCCGGAAAGTGACAAGCTTGCATTGTAAGAGCATATTAAAGAAAAAAGTAAATTACAGTTTTGGTCCCTGTATCCGTTATTGGTTTTCACGTTTGGTCCTATTTTTGAAAATCTAACGCCAGTGGTCCTTGTGGTTGGCAAATGTTGCAGGTTTGGTCCCTTAACCCATTACCGTTTGGACGGCTACCATCAGCTTTGTCACAACCACCAACCACACCTTTCGACGATCATACAGCAAACACCCTAGAGTCTCCTATTTCAGCATACATGCGTTACCTTCAGAATTCCATAATCGATCCAACTCAAGGACATCCGCAATCTCTTCCTCCGTACCAACAAAATCCTCAAAATCAACAGCAGCAACAGCCACGATTGCTTCCGGTGCTTGGTGCGCCTCCTTACGACGGTAATTTTTCTAGACCCGCACACCATGGTCAAGACAGGCCACCAACAGCTTTGTCACAACTACCACCCATGACTTCCGGTGATCATACAGAGTTGTCAAACACCCCAGAGTCGTCTCCTATTTCAGCATATATGCGTTACCTTCAGAATTCCATAATCGATTCAACCTAAGGACTTCCGCGATATCTTCCTCTATAGCAACAAAATCCTTAAAATCAACATCAGCAACAACGGCAGCAGCCGAGATCGCTTCATTACTCACTTACGCAGCCACTGCCATCTCCTAGGATGAACAGAACTCCACCACTTCTATCATCACCAGCTTCCTAGTTCCTTCTTCCATCACCTTCTGGTTTCTTAAATATGTTGTCTCCTCGGTCAGCATACCCATTACTTTCTGCTACTTTATCAACATCAGTAACACCGAATTTTTCAATCTCACCCATGACCTAACCAAGAATGTTGGAAACTGTACCACCACCTCCATCTTGTCCTGGCATACGGTATCCATCTCCGGGTTTCTTTTCTCAATTTCTAGGCCTGGATAGAGGGATTAGATGGATAACATCATAAAGATATGCTAACTGTGTTTGGAATATGGATTCATTCGTCATTACAACAAATTAACGTAAGGTACACTAGATGTAAAAATAGTCTTTTTCAAAGTGTTTGTTACTCTTTTTTCAGTTTATAAATTTTGAATGGTTGTTTATAATATATAGTTGGTAGTATTCATCTTTTTATTTCTTCAATGACTTTTTTACATTATGTATCCAAAATCTAGATGTTTGACCAGAAAATGTAGTCGGTCATCAAACATTATTAAATTTGATATGTAAGTTGTATGCCAGGGGTTTCTCTTCTTTTTCTAATACCATCAAATGTACTCAAATTGCAGCTCATATTCTTTTTATTGTTTATGGTTACTGGGTTTTGTTTCCTTATGTGATGGTTAATACTTAATAGGTGATATATCTTGGTGGTGGGGTGGTGATTGGTGGTGGTGTTGTTGGTGTCGTGTAACGTCCCAATTTCGATAATAAATTAAAATTTTAAGAAAAACGTTTTCAACAATAAAAACATTCCATCATAAAAACTTTCAACATAATTCATGGTTCAAAAATCAAAATATCAATCATCAGCAGAAGTCGATAACATAAATAGTATCAATCATAACCATAAATCATAAGAAAAACAACGCCCATGTGTACTTGCCATCATGCATACCAGAAGTACCCGAAATAGTAGTTTTAAAGGAAAAGGTAAGCACACAGCTTAGTGAATTCCAACACATACATAACATATCAATCATACATGCTCTACCCTTAACAGAAAGAATACAACACACATATCATATATAGTAAACACTAGTCTACTTCGCCCAGTACGTCGAGCCATGCTACCTTGCCCAGCACTCCGAGCGATGCTATCTTGCTCGATACCTCGAGCCATGCACACCTTTCTCAGCACCTCGATTCGTGCTACCTTGCTCAATACTTCTTGTCAAGCATACTTTGCTCAGTACCTCGAGCCATGCACACCTTGCTTAACACCCCGAGTCGTGCTACATTGCTCAATACTTCTTGCCATGCGTACCTTGCTCAGTGCCTCTTGTCATGCATACCTTGCTCTATACTCACATACTTCCAATCATGTATCTACTAGACATCAGAACAGCCTAGTACTACCCACGTATACATTAACACATACTAGACACCCAAACAGCCTAGTACTACCCATATACATTCTAAAAACACACACGAGCTAAAGTAAATGATAAACAACATCAACACGGCGTAGTGAGGAACTCACCTCAACCAACAACGAAGAATCTGTGTAGCTAATTTGAGAATCCAACCAAAGACCAACAGGTACTCCTTATACTCTTGTAAATTGTCTTAGAGTGTTATAAGGTATGATTATTAGACTTAACCCTTCATATATACTTATTTTATTATTAGGTTGGTATTTGGATTATTAGTCTTTTCAAGACTACTATAACCCTTTCAAACCCTTCCAATCTGTAATATTATTACATTCATTAAAATTCGATCTCTTACCTAACGATGGACATATCACACAAGTCTTAACTATTTTTCTATGATTTTATACGAATTTATGAAGTTCGGTTATCAAAACAAACAATCTGGGGAAAAAAGATCTACCTGTCCGCAGACATAAATGGCCAAAAAGCTCTTTTTGAAAAAAAAAAAAACAAACAAACAAACAACCCCTATAAGGAGCTACTCAAAGTAGTGTTTTAACGAGTTTATCAGGCCTTTTTTAATTCTTTCAAATATACCATTTATTAATTATAAAAACTCATTCTTCAACATGCCTTTTTGTCATTTTATCTTTCTCGGCTAGCTTATCAACTAGTTTTTTTATCAAATGTCATTTTTTATCGGCTAGCGGCTAGTCTCATCTAGTCTTCCAAATATAGTCTAACCCTAAATAAAAAGAAAGGAAAGCAATATACACCTATGCTAAGAAAGAGAAAATGACACAACAAGCCCCTATTGAATAGCAATTGTGTATGTTACGTAGGATAGGTGAGGACATAATAAGTTGTACCGTGTTTCGTATGCACTAGCTTAGGACCATGATTGATGTGAATGAGACAAAAATTTTAACTTTATTGTATCACCCAAATAGCTGGAAGAGGGAATTACTCTTGAATGCATTATCATCCCCATCATAAGAAAATAGCCTTATAGAGCTTGTCCAATCCTGTCATATGCCTTTTTGTATATCATATTTCATATACTCTTAAGTCTGATGAGTTAAACTATTATTGATTCTTGTAGGTCTACAAGACAGGCTCAGTTGCAAGATCAATTAATATTACTGCATACTCATGCTATAATGAGCTTAAACAAGACCTAGCTCGAATTTTTGGTATCGAGAGTCAATTGGAGGATCTAGTGAGAACTACTTGGCGAATTGTCATTTTGGATAATGAGAATGATGTTCTCCTTTTCGGTGATGATCCTTGGCAGTAAGTCCACAATCCACTCAATATGTAGATATACACTAGCACTTTTACACATGTATTTTGATTACCTTTGAATTTTGAGAAATATGCTTTTAGATCACATATCGATATCTAGGAGTCGTTAGTTGTGATAATGAAAATGGATAAGTAGGCAATTCTATCTTGAGAGTTTGCCAAAAAAAACCATAAAGAACATTATGATCTTCACGAGTCATCGAAAATAAATTTTTTGCAACTTTTATGACAAAGAAACAGTATTATCATTGTCAACTTTTGGACATTGTTGCATTGTCTTGGAATCATAAAGCAAATTAACTTGGTTTCTAAGATAACTTTTAATGTTAAACTACTTTTAGCACCAATGGGATTTTTTAGTACGTGGTAGGCTACCATGTACCTAATTTACATCTACGTGATGTTCTTATTTTAGACACATTAAAACAATGGAATTTCAGATGTCACGAGGTTTGGATTAGTATAAAGAGATAATCGTGATATCTTCATTAAATCTCACATGATGTTCCCTTGGTTTGGTTTCCTTTCAATTAAAACTTTAATCCAGTTACCTAGGTTTACATCTCATATGATGAACTTGGAGGGAACGGTGTTCTTTATAGGAAGAATAAACCTTTTGCAGAAACTTATAGAAATGACATTTCTGATGATATATTATATTTAGGACTTGGGTTCTCTTGTATGCATTTCAGTGAGTTTGTAAACTGCGTACAAACCATCAAAATCTTATCTCCTCAAGAAGCTCAGCAAATGGACCTAGATTTAGACGGTGGTAGCATCTTCTAAATCAGGCTTGCAGCAGTTTAGTCGTGGGAATATTTTAATAATTTTAAGGACGTGATATATTTGGTGGATGAAACTATTCATATTCATACATATCCCTCTCTCAAAGTAGCAGCCATTTTCTGGTTTGTATTTTTCAAGTTTTGATTTTCATAAATACGTAGTGTAGAGATGTAATGTCTGGTTTCTCAAATTAAGTTACACCATATATGTTAATAAATTAACCACATAAGAAATGGTGTATCTCAAAAGTGAGTAACAAGTTTACAAGGGTACATCAAAACATAGTTTAAGTACTAGTCTATGTACATCACAAGTTAAACACTAGTTTCTTGAAAACCAGGTTAAACAAAAGTATGGTCCAAAATATGGAAAACAAGTAGGTCCAAGTCTATCTCTAGATATCCATCCATGATCCGCTTTCCACGATCTCCGCTACCAGAACCTAAAACACAACAACAATAATAATTTATCAGCTACATGAGCTCAGTGAGTAATCGCTAGTTAGTCGGGTTGTAACACCCAAATTCTTATTGAACTCATTCTCAGTTGACGGTATTAGTCTTTCAATGTGATCAACACACTATAGCTCTTTAATCATCAAAACTCAGAAGCTTGGTTATACCAAACTAAACCATTAAACACCATGAAACTCATATAACACTCCTTTTTCTACATTTAAAAACTCAACTACAACACAGTTCATCAAAAGAATTCTTAAGCAGATACTCACCTGATGTCAGCTCAGAATGTGGAATCCCTGAACTACGCTTACCGGACTCTTGTCTATTAGCTTTGGATGTACCACTACAGCCCAAATCAATACTCACATCCAAAACAATATCTAATATCCAACTCATAAAATCAATAAATTGAAAGAAGGAAAGGAGTTACAAACAAAAGATAACAGCACTATCTTAGTTGTAGCTCCTAAGTTCCACAATTTCTACCCATTCAACCATAAAAACACAACAATTAACACACTCTTAGCTAGGGTTTAGGATTAGGACTCTTTTTCATACTCTAATCCAAGGAAACTTACTTCAACCCATGCTAGTTACAGGTAGTTCATCAACACCACCTGGACCTATCTCAATCCAAGCAAAGCAACAACCAGTTTGAAGTTAGAACAAGGAGTATTACCTTATCTATTTATTTATTTTTTTGGAAAAGGGAAAATCCACAAGGGTCCCAGCAAATTTATTAAGGAGTATTACCTTATAAACGCAAGATAACGAGTTCTACTTCAAATTCTCGAGTCTCCAGCTTCTAATCCGACTTCTGAAGGTTCTTGGGGTTTTCTAGGGTTTTAGACGAGTTTTCCCATTTTATTTTCCCAAAAGATCTTTTAAAACTGACTACATTTTTAGGGAACTGAGACAGTTAGCGTCGCTAACCTGGTCAACTCCAAGAATTTTCATTCAACTTGATATAGTCAGTTCTATACTCAGCTTGAGCTGACTTTACTCAGCTTGAACTTCAAATTTTGTAACCTACTTTCACATGGTATTACTATCTCATGGTTTAAACACTCTTGAAACTCTCCAAATCACACTTCAACTCAAGTAATCGTAATTACACAAAGATTGATGGTTAATACTTACCGAAAAGTAACACGGTATTACAAGAGAGAGAAAGAAGAGCGTTGTTTCTCAATTTCCTCGTAAGTTTTAGGGTTTCTTTGATGATTCATTATGCTCTGGAATGTAATTCTACTCTTTTTCGGTAATTGTAAGATTTTTTTGTAACAAATCTATGTTATTATTTATGTTTCCTGTTTCTGTTTCTGGATCAATCTTAATCAACGATTAGGAAATAAAGATTCACTGAAGGTTCGTCGAATCCAAATGTTCATCTTGTGAAAAATTTTGTTTATAATTTGTATGAATCTTTTTTTTGTAAACCGAAATTCTTTGAGCCCTTTCGTTCTAACTTTCAGCCTCTAAGAAAGTATTCTTCTTATTGTTCTCGATAGTCAACCATGGATCCTGTGTGCCTAGTTTCTAGTACTAGGAGTTATGTAATCATGAATGGGTATTTGGATAAAGGATATATAGAACATTTGAAAACATATAAGTAAAAGGCGTTATCATTCGTATGGATTATAAATAGGGGAGGTTTGATCTTTTATCGAATAATTTTAAAGGGTATTTAGGTAAATGTAAGAGCATTCTCATACAAACCATTATAAACCCCTTTCAAGTTTCTAAGTCCTTGCAAGTAGTCCACCTAGCATTTGTCTTTCTAAATTTGAAAGACTTTGCCTTTTGTGTTGCATTGTAGATATTAATTAATTGTTATATATTTATGGCTTAATGGCACTGAAACCCCATAACGTCTTAGAAGTTGATCTATTTAGTCCCTGAAATGTTTTATTTGCTCTTGAGGGGCATAAAGTGTACATAAACAGGTTAAAATGGGGAAATGACTTACAATCGCCGGTAGCCAAACCCACTTGGTACTCCTGTGCTTGCGTGTCCAGAAATTGATGACGTCTGCGAGGCCAGGTAAGGGTTTACTGTGATCGACTTGGTCCCCAAGCTTTAGAAATCGGTTCCCCATTATAAATAGAAGCCCTAAATTGAACAAATTGAAGACATCGTTACCCAATTTCACAAAAAAGTCCGAAAATCAAACTTTGTTCGTTGTATTGTTTGTCCATTGTTGCAGGTATTTGTTCCAAGTTCATGGATCCTAACAAGGATTTCTTATTCAACGAGTTCAATGTCCATGATATCATCGGTAACGAGCAAACCACAGAGGATTACCTTGATGTCATGCTACAGTTGGAGATGGCCATCTTCATCGGCGGGCTGGTTTGCTTGGCAGCCATCGGTGTGGGATTTGTTTTGTTTAAATGACCTTGTTGGGTGGGCAAGTCGTTGATCTAGGTTATTAAATAGTGTTGGTTTGTTGTGTTTAGGTTAACAAGTGAAGTCCTTCTAGTGAAGGCATTTTGGTGGTCTGTTTGGTCGAATATGTTGATGTTCATTTTGGTGGTCGGTTTGGTGTAATATGTTCATGTCTAACTTGTCGTGGTGGTTATTGTACAACGGTTTGCCCATTTGTGTAATGTGTTTAACTAAGTAATGGAAGTATTTTTCATAAATGGTTGTCATGTGGTTGGAAAGAAATTATTTAGCAAGGATCTGTTGTATGAAAGCCCTTTTTTTTGCATTTATGGAAATGTTGTTAGAAAGGCAATGGTTAGCAAGGTATAATCGAAAAAATTGGAACTGTGAAAGTAGATTGTCAAAATAGATAAAATTGGAACTGTGAAAAAATTGGAACTGTCAAAGTACATTGTCAACATGTTAAGTTAATGTTACCTAATTTATTGATGGAATGGAAATGTTAACTTAATTCGTTCAACTGATGTATGGATCTATTGTTGGATTTTTGTTAGGATATATATGGATGGAAATGTGAAAGTACATTGTCAAAATAGATAAAATTGTCACCAAACAGACGACAAAAGAAACATACAACATTGTAATATTTATTAGGTCTTTGGCACAATACACATAAGTAATTATCCAAACATCAAGATCAAGTTACACATAACCAATTATCCAAATAACATGTAAATAGTTTTTTAAAATAAAGATTGTAGATTAACATTAACTTAATCCACATTCATGGGTTTTTCAGAGCTCGTCCCCTCACCACTTGGAACATCCACCCTTGTTGCCAGTTTTTTTAAGAATTCTTTCAGACCTTTTGGGCACACGCTTCTTCAAACCCACACTTTCCTGAGTCATCACTTCAGCTTCCTGCACAGATAGGGTACCATGCATTCTTGTTTGTTGTGACACTGATGGTTTGCCAACCTTTGTAGTAGTTGAACTGGTATTTCTGGCAAACTATTTGCAAGTTAATTTGTTGTGCCCAGGCATTTTACAAAGTCCACACAACACTCTTTTCCCAACTTTGGATACAGTATGCTTGCTAAACCTTTCAGACACATCTTTCTTCCTCCTAATAGTTGGCCTCCCTGGCATCCTTCTTCTAATTTGTGGTAAAGGTGGAAAAAACTCAGTTTTGGGCCAAATATCTGATCCATTCATACCAAGTATAGGATGTTTGTACGAGTTTTTGTAAAATGTTGCAAGGTACAAAGGATGAACATAAGCCTCTATTGTCCCATTCGAATATGAAATTGTAGCCACAGAATGCACACACCCATAACCATTTATTGCCCATAATCTACAACTGCAAGTCTTTTTTCCAAGTCAACTGCATATGCCTCACCCAAATTCCTTGTTTCAAATTGCATCAAGCCACATGCATGGATGAACTTGCCAGTACCTGTTACATAACATAAAGCAGACTTAATTTACTATGTGTAAAATGAATAAATGGAAAGTTAAATGTACATTTGATGGATTTTCAGATCACTAATTTTTTTCCTAATGACAGGACAAACTTTCTATTCTGGTCAGTTACTTCTTTTTAAGTTCATTATATGCAGTCTGTCCATCACATACATCCGAATTTCTTCTAGCATGGTGATGATAGGTTTTTTTCTTGCTTCAGTAATCACACTGTTAAATGTTTCTGAAAAGCCATTCTCAACAGCATCACACATGCTACCAAATTTGAAAAAAGCTCTTGACCATGTCTTTGGATTCTTTTCTAAGAGGTACTCATAGGCTGCATTGCTTAGTTGCTGAATCTCCTTCATTATTACATTGAAATGTGGTTCTATTGTAGCCTTACTTGCTTTCCAGAAAAGATTCTCGAAATAAGCTCATATAAATCTCTTCTTAAAGTTTGCATATATGTGCCTTGCACACTGCCTATGTTCTGCTTCTGGTAGTACCTCCTTTACTGCCTCAAGAAGTCCCTACAAGAAATAAGGTGAAGTTGTTTGAGTCACATACAATTGTTAAATAGACACTAATTTAACATACCTTATGCTGATCAGACATCAAAGAGACACTTAGTCCAGTTTCAAGGTGCAAGTCTTCTGCAAGCAGTTCCAAGAACCATTTCCAATTTTCCTTATTTTCAACAGAAACTATGAAAGGGTTTCTACAAACCATGAACTAAATAACCTAAGTTCACATGCAACCTATGAGGATCTATGTTTTCTTCTAATTGAACATATAAGAAAACCTAAAGGCCATAAGAAAATTAACTAAAAGAATAAAATTAGAAAACCAACCTTTTAGAATTTTCTGGAAGCTGAGCAGCAAAATTATCCTGCCTCAAATGAGATCACACCCAAGCTAGAGGAGAGGGAAATCGAAAATCCAGAGAGAGTATATGAGAATGGCGAAATCATATGGTGCCTGGGAACCCCTATTTATAGTTTCCAAATGGCCAGTTGATAAACCTTAGAGATAAACCTTTTTGAATTCAAATAAGATAAACCTTTTATCTTACAATTCAAACTCTTATTTATCCTAATATATTAATTTCGATATATATATATATATATATATATATATATATATATATATATATATATATATATATATATATATATCCATATATATATATTCGAATTCAACTGGTCACTACACACTGCCACTTACTCAACTATTGAATAATTACAGTTTCAGTCCATGCACCTTTAATTAATTAAATTAATCACCAAATTAAATCCAATTAATTCCAGATTAATTTCTAATTAATTAATATAGTTTCTAATTAATATATTATGACTTTAATATATTAATAAACCATATATTTAATTCCTGTTGATTTATTAATCCCATAATAAATCAACCTTTCTCTCTACCGAATTTTCTACCAAACCTCCAGCCATGAGGGCAACCCAAATGGACTGTGCTTCTATTAATTAGGTAAATACTAATTATTAGTCATGGC
This sequence comes from Cichorium intybus, assembly GCA_023525715.1. NCBI lineage: Eukaryota > Viridiplantae > Streptophyta > Magnoliopsida > Asterales > Asteraceae > Cichorium > Cichorium intybus. The sequence continues at coordinate 66,723,414 of CM042009.1, read as the reverse complement.
TTAGACACCTAATCCAACAATCTCCCACTTGGATAAGTCTATGACTATAATTACCGATTTAACCTCTAATTAACCAGCACTTGTAGCTTCCTAGAAACCAATGCCAAACTCTGATCTAATCAGTCCTGTCCATAGATAAGTGATCTGATGATCCTCCATCCAACAAGATATTTTCAGACTCAAGACATGGATATAATCAATCTTAGTCTGATTCACTGTTCCTCGATTTCCGATTTGCATATGACTCTTAGACTACCAATTTAGTCCCGGTTGGCCAACCATTTTAGTCAACTTCAAAAATCATCGAGAGGCTTACAGATATCTGTTCCCCGTTAGGGTCAAGGGACGAATAAACTTTGACTCATATACTTATGTCTTTTACCAGACAAATCACTCACAACAATACGTTTTATAACACCGAGTTACCGATGCGTTTTCGTATTATCAATGAACAACCGTCTTAGTAAATCATAACTCATATGTCTAAGCTTAAAGATCAAAAGATATTATCGTCTCAATATTGCTCGTGATGTAATCCATGAAGCAATCCATTGAGCGCGGGTTTATCCAATACTCAAATCTCCATTTCCAAGTATTCACGAATGGTTCAGCAATCCAATTGCAATGCCTAACTCCTTAGACAATCTATTACCAATTCATGACAGTCTTACTTCACACTTACTCCCAAAAGTGTAATCGACTGTGGATATTTGAATAATCCAATTATTCAGGAAGTAAAACATGCAAAATGAAACACAATGATAAAGAATTGACAAATGTAGTAGACCATTAATAAATCTCTATTATTAAATCTCAAAAGTCAAATACAATTCATTGTTACAAGTTTCAAAGCCTATCTAATTACAAAAACTTATATCATCTTTTAATCCAATGCTCCTAGCATGCTGATTATGCTTAATCCTACTTAGAGCCTTTGTCAAGGGATCTGTAGGATTATCTTCCGATGATACCCTCTTTACCACGAGGTGACCTTCTTCTACCCTATGCCTGATGCAGTGGTACTTTCTGTCGATATGTCTGGACTTTCCATGATCTCGCGGTTCCTTTGTCAAGGCGACCGCACCTTCGTTATCGCAGAATAGTTCCAAGGGCTCCTGAATACTCGGGCCTACTCCAAGGTCACCGATAAAGTTTTTCAGCCAAGCCGCTTCCTTTGACGCTTCACTTGCTGCTATGTACTCTGATTCGCACGTAAAATCAGCCACTGTTTCTTGCTTGGAACTTTTCCAAGTAACTGCTCCACCGTTCAAAAGGAATACCCAGCCCGACTGAGACCGACCACTGTCTCTATCCGTCTGAAAGCTGGCATCTGTATATCCTTCAACTCTCAAGGTATCACTGCCATCGAGGACTAACACCATGTTCTTTGTCCTTCGCAGATACTTGAGTATATTTTTCACAGCTATCCAATGCGCCCTTCCAGGGTTACCCTGGTACCGACTGACCATGCTTAAAGCAAAGGCCACTTCAGGGCGAGTACACGTCATAGCGTACATGATCGACCCCACAGCCGAAGCGTAAGGTACCCGACTCATTTCAGCTATTTCTTCGTCTGTACTCGGACTTTGAGTCTTACTCAATTTTGCATTACTTTGGATAGGTAGCTCTCCCTTCTTGGAATTTTCCATACTAAATCTTTTTAGTACCTTTTCCAAGTATGTACCCTGACTAAGTCCAATTAGTATTTTCTTCCTATCTTTCAATATTCTTATCCCGAGAATATAGGCAGCCTCTCCTAGGTCCTTCATGGCGAAACATTTCCCAAGCCAAGCCTTGACATCTTGCAAGGTTGGAATATCGTTTCCCATGAGCAGTATGTCATCGACATACAGCACCAGAAAGGTGACTATACTCCCACTAGCCTTGACATATACGCAGGACTCATCCTCGCTCCTAGCACTACAAGAAAACAGCGATTTAGCAACGGAAGAATTCCGTTGCTAAACCTTGAAATTCCGTTGCTAAATGGGTTTTGCAACGGAAATTGTTACGGAACTGTTCCGTTACAATAAAGCTCGTAGCGAATGAGTTTGCTACGAACTTTTATTTCCGTAGCAAGTTTGCTACGGACTGATTCCGTAGCACATGTATTCCGTAGCGAATTCCGTAGGTGGACTCCGTAGCGATTTCCGTAGCCGTTTGTGCGTAGCGAATTCCATAGTTCTTTTTCCGTTGCTACTTCTGTAGCGGGTTTCATTGCAAATTCCGTTGCAATAATTTGGTTGCAAATTCCGTGGTCAAGCTTCCATAGTAAAATCCGTAACAATAATTCTGTAGCAAATTCCGTGGTCAGGGTTCCGTAGTAAAATCCGTAACAATAATTCTGTAGCAAATTTCGTGGTCAGGGTTCCGTAGTAAAATCCGTAACAATAATTCTGTAGCAAAATCCATGGTCAGGGTTCCGTAGTAAAATCTGTGGCTATGTTTCCGTAAAAAAATCCGTAGCAATGATTCTGTAGAAATTTCCGTGGTCAAGCTTCCGTAGTAAAATCTGTAGTAATTTTCGTGGTCACGCTTCCGTAGTAAAATCCATAGCAATTTCTGTGGTCAAGCTTCCGTAGTAAAATATGTAGCAAATTCCATGGACAAGCTTCCGTAGTAAGATCCGAATGTGTAATTCCGTAGCAGATTTTGTTACGAAAAAATTCACGAAAAAATTTACAAAAATAAATATAATTTTCAAATATTTGGTACCAATATCTAAAAATACAAATACGTAAAACAAAACAAATTTGCATATTATTAAATAAATCCAATAATTCTTATTACATGAAAAGTAAAGAAGTCTAAATCAAAATAAATACTTGCTAAAAACAAAGCAATATTTTGTTTGTTGCTCCTTCTGGACTATTCTGTTTAGTAAGCATGGAGCAATCATCTTGTTGCAGTTCCATACCTCAGGTCTAGATGCACCTGGTTTTTTACCTAATGCTCCCTTTACATTTACTTGAGTCATCTTTCCTGAAAATTAAGTACCAATTATATCAAATCACATATTACAATTCCAGCATTAAGCAAACTTCACTACTAGAAAAAATACCTTTAAGGACCAACACGAAATAAACATATGCATCCAACTCCAGATCTGATAGGTTCCCGTCCATATTAGAAATTTTTAGGAAAACTTTTAAGAAATTGAATATATCATGAAAAACTAAACATATGCATCCAGCCTTCTAAAGAAAAAAAGGAAACATCTCAAAACTGAAAAATTGTTAAGAAATACCGCAAATTGAAAAGGTTAAATCGGAAATACCCAAATCGAGCAAGAGAGGTCCACGAAGGTTGGTGATGCCTGCTCGAGTTGACTATCCCATACCTTGAGATTACAAACATTGATATCAGATCCGTATCAGTTAAACATTGAAATTAGTAGGTCCATTGAATTAATATCAGAAAAGAAAATCAGAAGCCAAAATTAATCAGAAAATAATAATCAGAAACCAAAACAAAGGGGAGTTGGAAACCTTCACGTCGGAACCTTGCTGATGAGGTCGGCTCAGTGGTGGAGTTCGGAAGTGCCGTGGTTTGCAATTATCGGCCCAGATCTAATATATCTGATAGACAATTTCAAAATCTGATAAACAATACCGGTGGTTTGCCATTACCGGTTAAAGATGAACATCTACGAGTACTTGATAAACAATTTCAAAATCTGAAAAACGATAAACTGGTAAACAATATCAAAATCAGAAAACAGATAAGCGAAAGCGGAGGTGAGTTGTAATTGTCGGTGAACCAGATCGGAGGTGGGATGGAGGTGGACAAGATGTGAGATGCGTGGAGGCTGGAGGAGAAGATGTGGCATGCGGCTAAGTGTAAATGATAAAGGAGGGAATTTGGTTTGAGATGAGTTTCATTACCGTTTACTACACATGGAGATAGAATGGTGATACACATATGAAAAAGAAAGAATGAAAAGTTGTCGTGGGAGTTTTGGTTTTGGGGTCCGTTTGGATGAAGTTTCAAAAGTAGGCATATTCCTTCGTAATCCCCAACCCCACAAACGCATTATTGCAACCGAGAAAGAATGAAAAGTTATCTTGGCATGTTCTTTCAAGTTGGATGGAAGAACAATGCTTTGTTTTGTCATCGGATGCTATTTCAAGTTGTATATTGAAAAGTGAAGCCTAGCCCACTAATTGAATATATATATATATATATATATATATATATATATATATATATATATATATATATATATATATATATATATATATATATATATATATATATATATATATATAATATTGAAAAGTGAAGCCTAGCCCACTAATTGAATATATATATATATATATATATATATATATATATATATATATATATATATATATATATATATATATATATATGATTATTTGTTTGTTATGCTCCTAACGTTCAAATATTTTATGTTTTCATAACGAAATATGTTTGACTTATTTTATTGAAAAAATTAATCAATAATATTTATTATTATTTTATATCAATCATATCAATGTATTTTTTTAAAACCAACAATCATATTTTGAATTAAAAAATAACATGCTATTATTTATAACGAAAAACAGCAAAATCAGCTAATGACACTAATCGACATTGAAAACTACTAACCGAATGAAACTAATAACCATCGGCCATCGCAACTCGAAGTGACATAGTTTCATATATAAGCAAAATCAACGAATTTAACTTTATAACGCTGACGGAAAAAAAAATTCATATTACTGTTCTTATTTTAAATCGAAACAATATGCTAAAAGAAACTAATTAATATTGGAAACTACTAGCCGAAAAAAACTATTCGCCGCCGCCGCATCGCGCGGGTATGCCGCTAGTATATATATATATATATATATATATATATATATATATATATATATATATATATATATATATATATATATATATATATATATATATATAGATATATATATATATATATATATATATATATATATATATATATATATATATATATATATATATATATATATATATATATATACATACATATATATATATATATATATATATATATATATATATATATATATATATATATATATATAAAATAAACATTTTGAATTTATCAAAAATATTGTCTCTCAAATGCAAAACAAATCACCAGAAAATAGAATTTGTGACAAACATGCCTATTCTTCTTATTATCAACATTGGCATCCGTATATTTCTTCTTGTCACTCCCAAACTGAAAAAAATATATATATATATATATACAAATTGAGACATTGAAACTAAATGTTGATATTACTGAAACTTGAAAGCTATTACCATTATTTATTCTGAATGTTCCACAAAGTGACCACCTCCTTCATCATGAGAAGCAACTAACCACTATTAATAAACATACACAAGTTAGAAAGAGGACGTTGCAGGTATATATGATAATTTTTAAATCACCAAACTGCAATAAAGCTAATAACCACTACCAATAAGCAATCTCAGATACCACTTAATCTTTTAACTACTTAATTACAAAGTACCTTCTAATCAGAAATAAAAACAGACCCACAAATACAAAGAATCAAAGCTATAATAAGATAACTTTCTTAAAAGACCAAAATGACCTTATTACATATATGGCGAAGGTTACAGGAGAACACAAGCAACATGATGTCACATTTATGAGTTTGACATCATAAATGTTAAATCGAGTTTGAAATAATATGAGTTTGAAATTTCCAAGAGTTTTGGGTTTTGTAGTTTTTTAAATATTTGGACTTTACAATATATCACATTTATGTTAAATCAAACACTAAAGACCACAAGTATCTTGATTTTCCTATGATAAACAGGCATCCACACATCAAACAAATCTAAAACGCATAATTATTTTCGAGAAACACATATTTAACTAAAACAAAGTCAAAACTTATATAAATAAAACAATATCAGCACAACATATGGGAGTGTGTAGGTCTCAAAACAATACCCGAATGCGGCTATGAAACAATTTCAGAAGCAAAGAACAAATTTCTGATTTATAACTCTTAGCCCATATGAAAACTAAAACAAATTTAGGGTCGTGATGCATGTCTGACTTAAATGTCGACGGAACAACTGTCGGTAGCGATCACGAAGGAGATCGCCGACGGCCGGACATGTAATGGTGCAAAGCGCTTACATGTAACAAGCGTGTTTGCATCATGCGACAGTGATCACCCCAATTACGGTTGGAGCCTTTCCTAGGTGCCTGCTTTAAAAGGCGGGTAGGTACCTAGCCGCCCCTAGCCCGGGGTTTGGCGCCCTGTTGTCTCCTTCTGTAGGACACTATGGCTAGTCCGAGGGTCGTGATGCATGTCTGACTTAAATGTCGACGGATCACACCCCTAACTCGTATGCACCTATACGTACCATACGTACCGACATTGATTCAACTAACATCTCACACCAACACTACACTGATACCTCACCCCACCCATACTCACAAGTCACACCCACCCACACCTACGTACACCACACACCACTAACCCTTATGTACCCATACCGACATTGATACAACCAACCAACACTACACTACACTACACTACACTACACTACACTACACTACACTACACTACACTACACTACACTACACTACACTACACTACACTACACTACACTGATACCGCTCCGCCAGCTGTCTATCTCCACCGCCACTGCTCCGCTAGCTACTCCCGTCGGTGTATACCTTCGAGGAATTTCAATCATCAACAAACAACAACGACCCATAGCGGAAAATTAGAGACGAGGATTTGTCTACGTGGGTCACATTCGAGAAAACCGAAAAAATACGGAGATACCGGAAGCAGATGGCCGACGGTAGTCTAGGCATCATAAGAAATTTCTTAAAATAATAAATAATTTCGACTATCTAATTGATTTAGAACTTCAATTATCTATTTCATTTTATCCCCGATTCAAAGACTGTTCCTCTCTCCCTGTTACCTTCTTTTGGAAACCATAAATAAGCAGCCCCCTCCCTTCCGTCTCTCCTTCCTTCTACCAGTGCCGGAAACCCCTCCACCTAAAGATCCATCTCCGTCGCCACCACCAACCGCCGTCTACCAACATCGCCACAACTAGGAGACCACTGCACTGCACCTAGTGTCTAGTTGTTCACTGATTAAAGCACAAACGCCAGCCTGAGCCCACCTCGATCCAAAGCCACCGCTTGGAATTTCTTAACTCCGCCGGCGGAATCGGTGACCAGTAGTACTCTTTATCCACTTTACTCTTTCTCTCCCATCTGCTCCTCCTACTGCCATCGAAATCATCAGAGAAGACCTCGCCAGATGTAACACCCCGTTTTCCCGATTATTTATTTTCAGCAAATTAAGTATTATTTTAACGAAAAATAAATAATAATAATAATATTGAAACTTATATCATGAAAATTCCAGTTTTCAAATTGTGCAATAGTTAAGTTCTTTAAAAGTTAATTTTTACTAATAAACCAATATCGAAAGAGATGGGGACTGACATCATTTTATACCGAGCCTATCATAATTATCTTTGGGACATAACGTTAATGAGTCAATTTAGGGTAATTGCTGCCATTAAAGTAAATTGTAATTTGTCTTTTATAAAAATGATATAAACCGACATAAAAAGTTTTTAATAAAGTAAATGTGATTATGTTAAAGTGGCAATCAATTTTGACTTATTGTTCCATGAACTTCCATGAACTTCTACTTCTATAAAATCTTCAAATGTTTTACCAAGCGTTTTAGCACATGAATATGTCGTTTGAAACCTATGTTATAAAATCTATAACGCGATGTGGCGGTGACGATTAGTTCGTAGCGATGAATAATTTCTGAGCGGCTATTAGTTCGTTTTGGCTTTCAAGAAAGAAACAACATGACTTTGACTTTCACCGATAATGATAGTAGGAAATTAGTATATGTATATATTTGTATGTATTTATCTGGATCTGTGTGTATTTATATTTGTATGTAATTGAGTGTATATATGGCTAGTTGAATTTGTTGTTATGTGTATGAAATTTGGGTTTTTTGCGATTAAATATGGAATATTTCGCTATGAAATATGGAATTTTGTTGATTCAATTAATCATATATTCGACGATTTGTCTGGAGAATAGTACGTAGCCCACCATGACTCATACCCAAAGGACACCAATCATCAAAAAAAATCGTCGAACCTTCACCCCCTCCCTCGCATCATTAGCGCCCGCCGCATTGATGAAATTGAACTAATATAAATATTCAATGTTCATGTTTCGATTTGAAAGATTTCTATAAATAAGCAATATTTTCCATGACTTTTATATAAATTTGTAAACAATTTATTATTTACTAAAAGCGATTTAAATTGTGTATGATTTAAGAAAATTTTGAAATAATAATTAAACTAATTTTTTCAACAATAACTATAATTTCCCAAGTTTTTTATACTTTTAAATATGCTTCCGTTTCAATCCCATTAGACTCGCCAGAAATCAATAAAGGTAAGTCAAGACATGCTTTTTAAATTCCATGTGTATGTGATACCACTTTATGACTTAAATCATACAATAATGCCAATAATGCCATAGATCGTGTAAAGCAAACTCATTTCCCATTTAATAATAAAAGCATGCTTGCTTTTGGTATCCAATGGCATGGTCGGGTTAAATGAATTATGACAAACAAAGCCAAAAAAAGCTCGCTAATACCCATAACACGTAGACCCACCGAGTATTTTTAATGTTAGGAAAGATCCATGGATACAACATAAAGGAGGGAACCCTAATATCTCATTTCCCATCTACTGCAGCCGTCCCCCCTCTCTCGAGCTCTTGCGATTCCAACGCCAACCACACCGGCCGACCACCGTAGCCCAACCAATCACTCCGGCGACCTCAGATTTGTCTCTCTCGAACTCGACATCGAACCCCTCAACCACCGCTATCTCTTGCTCTCCCTTCCTCGACGCCGTACAGCCGTCATCCATTCAACCTCTCGCTCTCATCAGAAAAAGGCCTCAACCACCGTCGTCCGACGAGATCCAACAGTCGAACACACTGTCTGTCCACCGCAATACGACCACCGCGAGCTCTTTCTCTTTCTCTCTTACTCTCATCAGCCACTGTCTGTGTTTCTCTCCCTCTCTCCGTTCGTCTCTTTCTTTCTCACTCGATCTGTCTTTCTCACTCGATCTGTGTTTCCATCCGACCACCAGAAAAGGTCTCTTGTTTTCTCCCTTTCTATCTCTCTCGGTCGGTCCTTCTCTCTTTAGTAGTACTAGCATAACATTTAGTTTTTTTTTAACTTTTTAGGAGACATTTGTGTTTTAAAAATTGTTGTTAGATAAATTTGGATTGAAGTAATGATTGAGTGTTTTCATTAATTATCTTAACTGCCTTGTTATTAATTGATGTTTTATTTAAATTTTAAAAAAAGTGTATCTAATTTTTAAGAAAATTCAACAAGTTCGAGCCGTTTGTTTCAACAAGTTCGAGCCGTTCGGTTCGGGCGGTTTTGTGGTTTAATTCGAATAACGTTCACCCCTTGGGCCAATATGGTAAATCCAAAACGTTTTGTTACTTAAGTGTAAAATAGTCTATATCTTTCTTTTATTTAAATTACAATGATTATATAATATGAAAAATGATTATAAATTATAAAAAATATTTAAAATAAAGGTTTGGGTATATACGATATTTTGTAAGTTAAAAAGGGTAAATACGAAAGTTAGATTTTAGGCCTGGCAAATACGATATTTTACTGTTTAACGAGGGTATATACGACATTCACCCAAAAATAAATTCCATAGCTATACTAGTTTCGTAACAAAATTTCCTTGCTAAATTTCTATAAAAACAAGTTCCATAGCTAAATATCTATGGAAATAAAGGACGTAACAAAATCCGTAATAACGGTACCAACATATATTGATTCCATTGCAAAACAACTACGGACCACAATTTCGTAGAACATTTATGTAGCTACTTATTTACGGAAATTCATTTCATAGCAAATCAGCAACGTAAATTAATTTCGTAGCTAAATTTCATAGCAAAATAACAACGGATTATAATTACGTAGCAAAATAACCACGGATTGTATTTTCGTAGCTATTTTCGTAGCAAAATGACCACGGATTGTATTTTCGTAGCAAAATAACAACGAAAATCCAGTCCATAGCAAAATTCCGCAGCAAAATAACAACGGATTATAATTCCGTAGCAAAATAACCACGGGTTGTATTTTCGTAGCTATTTTCGTAGCAAAATAACCACGAATTGTATTTTTGTAGATATTTCCGTAGCTAAATAGCAACGAAAATCCAATCCATAGCAAAATCGGTAGCAATATAGCAACGGAATTTGATTTCGTGACAAAAACCGTAGTTATTCTTGTGTTCGCTACGGAATTTTCATTTCGTGGCAAATGTCGTAGTAAATTTGCTACGGAAAGGCATTCTGTAGCATAAACCGTAGCAATTTGGCTACGGAAAGGTCTTCCGTAGCACATTTCCGTTGCTATTTGGCTGTTTTCTTGTAGTGTAGAGAAGCCAAACTCTTTGACTTTCTCATGGAAACAAAGATTCCAGCTGCGAGAAGCTTGCTTCAATCCGTAGATTGATCTCTCAAGCTTACACACCTTATTAGGATAATTTGCATCGACAAAACCCTCTGGCTGATTCATGTAAACATCCTCAGTCAACTTCCCATTAAGGAAAGCGGTTTTGACGTCTATCTACCAAATTTCATAGTCATGAAATGCAGCTATGGCCAGCATAATCCTAATAGACTTTATCTTGGCTACTGGTGAGAAGGTCTCGTCATAATCAACCCCTGGGGTTTTGAGTAAAGCCCTTCGCAACCAGTATTGCCTTGAAAGTGTGTACCTTTCCGTCCATGTCGGTCTTCTTCTTGAAGATCCATTTGCACCCGACTGTCTTTCGACCCGGTACGTTGTCAACCAAGTTCCAAACTTGATTGTCATACATGGACTTGATCTCGCTATCCATGGCCTCTTTCCACTTGGCAGACTCAGGGCCCGCCACTGCTTCCCGGTAGTTAGCTGGTTCATCCAGATTTATCAGTGTCCTATCACTGACAAACGTGTCCCCATCCGAAGTTATATGGAACCCATAAAACTCGGGTGGCATGCTAACCCTACCGGAACGCCTAAGAGGTAAGGATACATCTGTCGGACCAACAGGAACTTCTTCCTCATGTTGGTTGCTAGTTTCTCCTAAGGTTGCATCATCTGATGACTCTTGAATTTCTTCCAGATCAATGGTACTCCCACTGTCCTCTTTGAATATGAGCTCTCTCTCTCTCGAAAGACCGCTCGTCTAGCTACAAAGACCACGTCCTCGCTCGGTCTGTAGAATAGATATCCAAATGACTGTTTGGGATAACCAAGGAAGAAACACATTTCGCTTCTTTCTACGAGTTTGTCTTGAGTCTCTCGTCTAACGAAAGCCTCACAACCCCAGAATTTGATATGTGCCAATGAGGGAACTTTCCCCGTCCACATCTCATGAGGTGTTTTAGCAACCTTTTTAGTAGGGACAAGATTGAGAATATGGGTGGCAGTCTCTAAGGCATACCCCCAGAAGTGAATGGGAAGTGAAGCTCGACTCATCATGGAACGAACCATGGCCAACAGGGTTCGGTTGCGCCTCTCCGCAACACCGTTCAACTGTGGTGTCCTGGGAGGTGTCAACTGCGAAACTATTCCGCATTCCTTTAGATAGTCTAGGAACTCGATACTAAGATACTCTCCGCCTCTGTCGGACCTGAGCATCTTTATCTTCCTGCCTAATTGATTCTCTACCTCGTTCTTAAACTCTTTGAACTTTTCAAAGGTGTCCGACTTGTGCTTGATCAAGTAGATATAACCGTATCTACTAAAATCATCGGTAAAGGTCACGTAGAACCGCGTGCCATCCTTTGTGGTTGATCTGAATGGACCACACACATCCGTGTGAATGATGTCCAGCAGAACCTCACCTCTTTCAAAAGACCCTTTGAAAGGTGATTTAGTCATCTTGCCCAACAGACAAGATTCGCATACATCATCCGACCTGAGGTCGAATGATTCCAACACTCCATCCTTTTGGAGTTGGGCGATGCGTTTCTTGCTGATGTGCCCGAGCCGACTATGCCACAGACATGCCTTTTCTACACCACTAGTAGAATCAATATAATTTACACTATGTCCTAAATTGTCAACACATTCAACAGTTTCATACACACCATCACAAGGATAAACAGTAAAAATCAAAATACCATTTTTGAAAACAGAAATCGAACCAATTTTATTATCAAAAGAAAATTGAAATCCTTGTCTGAACAATGCGTGAAATGAAATAATGTTTCTTGCCATTTCTGGCGAATAGCAACAATTAATCAACTCTATACTAACATCACTACTAAGCACTAAACTATAAACGCCGATCTTGGTAACAGGGGACGATCTCCTATTGCCCATGATCAGGTTCAGTCTACCGTGCTCCACCTCCCTGCTTTCCTTTAGGCCCTGCAGATTAGAACAAATTTGAAAACCAAATCCTGTATCAAGGACCCAAGAATTAGAAGATGGTGAGTTTTTAGAGATAGTGTATATACCTGCTGTCGATGGCTTTACTTTTCCATCCTTGACATCTTGCAAGTATTTGGGGCAGCTTCTCTTCCAATGGCCCTTCTCTTTGCAGTAGAAACAGTTGGCTTCATCGGGGTTGGCCACACAAGGAATCTGGGAAGACTTGGTTCTCGAGCCATTGCTTGATGACCCGACCTGAACCATTTCCCTCCAATTTTGCTTAGGAGGGCCCTTCCTCTTCTTTCCTTTGCCACTTCCAATGGCTAGGACGGGCTGATTAACCGAGGGTACACTTTTACCCTTCATCCCGTCCTCAGCAACTCGAAGCATGCGATGCAACTCAGTCAGGTTAGCCTGATTGTTGTTCAAATGATAAGCCAGCCTGAACTGGTCATAAGAACTCGGTAGGGAGTTAAGCACTATGTCAACGGCCAACTCCTCCGGTACAGGCATCGCAAGCTTTCTAAGCCGCTCCACGTAACCTTGCATTCTTTGCACATGAGCGCAGATGGACTCTCCATCTTTAGGTTTGCTGTTCGTGAAGTCCTTGACCACCTCGCACCTCTCGATGCGCTCTTGCTTGCGGAACTTTTCCGCAAGCTCCTTGTGCATCTCAAAGGGCCAGTAGTCTTCGTATATTCTTTGCAATTCGGGGTTCATTGTGGCGATCATGATGCAGGCCACTTTGGTCGCATCATCAGAATGTTTTTGGTATGAGGCAATTTCCTCGGGAGTAGCAGTTTCAGGGTCAACATCGACAAGCTCAGTCTCGAGAACATACTCTTTGTTCTCGTACCTCAGAGCCATCTTGATGTTTCTAATCCAGTCATTGTAGTTTGTCCCGTTCAATTGAACCTTGGAACACAGTGAGAGGATAGAGGGAACACTGGAGTTTGAGTGGGGAGCGGATTGATCAGCAGAAGACATCTATAAAAGAAGGTAAGTTTAATTAGATACTTGTCGGTCCTTATAATAACCCAATATAAAATAAGGCTAGGATCCAACTATAACAATTTGCAACATAGAAGAGGGATGCCTTAATCTATAAGCAAATTTTATAAAGGTAGGCGAATGACGATTCAGCCAATTCAACCGCGGAAAAATAATCTTATTATAAATGGAATTCCTAGTTTCTTTTGAGATTTATTGAACTGTTCAATAGCATGTTTAATCTCAGATATGCCCCACCGTTTGTGACTGGGATGCCGAGGATCACAAACCGGGTGTGAATAACCATGTAAATTAGCTTGGTACTCTCGGGGTCCATTATCATCTCAAATTGATGTGCCGGTAAACCACACACGCTCCATCAACAATGATAACACCCGAGACACCCATTGCCACTCTTTATGAACCCCCATTGGTGTGCCGGTAAACCACACACGCTCCACCAACGTTTCATAAAGTGCAATGTGCAATTTCATGGGGTAGCATCAAATTCACATTTTTCCTAAAGTAACTAGATTGGGATTTTGTGTAAAGGTTCTATTACTTTGATCATTATACTTTTAATGATTAAGTGGTTCTGTCAAACCCGTTCGGCTAACGACCCTCCACTCCCGTTCGGCTAACGACCCTCCACTGATCAGGCTAGCGGTGGGTGAGAGTGTTCACCCATTAGACTACCATTTTATAGGCAGTCTCCTTATACCCACTTTATAGACCAGCTTCGTGACTGAGGCCTACTATTGATTTGACTAACCAAAATTTATCTCATATATATAGTATTAACTTTTAATAACATATATAAGATGTATTTTAAAACCCTTTAAAATATTCAAGGTTTATCTTTTAATTTTACCAAATTTAACAATTAAATTTTAAATTAAATTAAACCTCAAAATCGATTTAATCAATTTTAATTTCCAATTAATTAAATTAATTAAATCTAAATATTTTAAACATTTTAAAATATTTTTCTGGATTTTTCTATTAATTTTCGACAATTTAAAATTAATTAAATCCCTTTTGAATTATCTTTTAATTAACAATTAATTAAATTAATTCAAATGAAGATAGGTTTATCCAAATTAATCAAATTAATTAAAACCTATCCTAAACCCCCTAAAAATCGATTTCAAATAATGGGGTTTAAGGTTATCCATTTAATTAACAAATAAAGTTACCAAAAATAGAAAACCTCCTAAAACCCTAATTGAAATTTTCGAAATTTAGCAAGGGGGGATTAGGGTTTCCAAAACCCTAATCCTAGAAATCGATCCACATTAAAATTAAGGTTTATAGGCTTTAAACCCTAAAACAGTTATAACAATTCAACAAGAAAACAAAACTGGCTCTGATACCACTGAAAGGTTTTCTGCAAACCATGAACTAAATAACCTAAGTTCACATGCAAACTATGAGGATCTATGTTTTCTTCTAATTGAACATGTAACAAAACCTAAAGGCCATAATAAAATTAACTAAAAGAATAAAATTAGAAAACCAACCTTTTAGAAGTTTCTGGAAGCTGAGCAGCAAAATTATCCTGCCTCAAATGAGATCACACCCAAGCTAGAGGAGAGGGAAATCGAAAATCCAGAGAGAGTATATGAGAATGGCGAAATCATATGGTGCCCGGGAACCCCTATTTATAGTTTCCAAATGGCCAGTTGATAAACCTTAGACATAAACCTTTTTGAATTCAAATAAGATAAACATTTTATCTTACAAGTCAAACTCTTATTTATCCTAATATATTAATTTCGAAATATATATATATCCATATATATATATATATATATATTCGAATTCAACTGGTCACTACACACTGCCACTTACTCAACTATTGAATAATTACAGTTTCAATCCCTGCACCTTTAATTAATTAAATTAATCACCAAATTAAATCCAATTAATTCCAGATTAATTTCTAATTAATTAATATAGTTTCTAATTAATATATTATGACTTTAATATATTAATAAACCATATATTTAATTCCTGTTGATTTATTAATCCCATAATAAATCAACATTTCTCTCTACCGAATTTTCTACCAAACCTCCAGCCATGAGGGCAACCCAAATGGACTGTGCTTCTATTAATTAGGTAAATACTAATTATTAGTCATGGCTTAGACACCTAATTCAACAAACTACTGCCCAGGCAATTGTATTTATCTGGTTACTGGCATCCCTACCTATAGCGCTCAACAAATCCCCACTACATAACCCCTTTAAAAAAATCCATATAAGTTTATCAACCTTCTACACCCAGTTCTCCAACCCTCCCTTAGACCAACAAAGCATACATAAAATTTTCTAAAATAATTCGAGCCATCTGGCATACTATTGACACCAATCTTTACAGTGGACCCTGGATTTGATCTCTTTATTTCCTCAACATATGACCACAGCTTTGCATAATGTTCAACAATTGTACCTTCTATAAGAGATAATGCATATTTTTTGGCTCTCCTGCACTGGCTCATGCTAACCTCTATACCAAAATCCTTTTTCACCTCTTCCCTAAGGAGTCTAACACTCATTTTCTGTCTGTGTAGTATCTCATTAGTTTAGTGGCTGCCAATCCAAGCATAAGTCACAATAGAGCTCAACCTGAAATTCCTTGCACAATTATGTTCTTCTCTAAGGGACTTAATTTGAAATGACTTTTCTTCACTCATCCATGATCCCCATAGTCTAAAACTGCAATCACCTTGACAACATTTGACTAACAACCTTTTACTATCATTCTTTTTGTAACATAACTGATACCCATTTGCCACTGCATAATTACAAATCATTGTTTTTAGATGTTTAGGGTTTTCGAACCTCATACCTAATACAGGCACCTGCTTCTTCCATTCTACATCTGGATTGAACCTAGTTGGGCACTCAAATGATTTGTTGGTTAAATCAACCTCCATTTCTTGTTCTTCCTCTTCATCCCCGATGACAATTGCTGCTTGATCGATGTCTTCTTCTTCCTCTTCTCTTGTCGGTTAAACCTCTCCTGTGGCAGATATGTTATCATCAGGACTTACCACTTCATCATTTTCTTTATCGATCCAGTCCTGAATGTTAACACCTTCGTGGTCCACGTAAATTGGCAGAACAACTCCACAGTGGTAGAGTATCTCGATAAATTCGGCATACTCCATTTCATCAGAAATTAACTTTAGCCCATGAGGAATGTCATGATCTGGCAAACAATAGTAGACGTTCTTGCATTTCTTTTGCGCAAATCTTTCAAGGAAGTCGACACATTCTTTCAAATCCATGGCTGAAAAATCAACATCGTCAACGTACTGCTTTATGCTATCGATGTATCCAAACGATTCCCAATTGAAGGTCCCTTTGAAGTGTAACTCGACCACGATACCCGATGCCATCTTTCGATCCACTGGTACAGACTTTGGGGAAAAGCGAGTGAATTCGGTGTTCAGGGTTTTCGTTTGCCCTCTCTTATTTGAATTTTATTGCAATCAAATTTCTTTACGAAATGTTCTCTATAGCTGACTGAGCGGTTGACTAATAAATTCCTTGCTGAGTCACCATGCTGACTAGGCCATGTCACCGGCTACCTTCTTCGTTTCGGGTAAAAGGACTTTTTAAAATTTGTGATGTAAACTTTATGCCCCTCGGGCGCAAATAAAACTTTTTAGGGACTAAATAGATCAACATGTTAGACTTTATGGGGCTACAGTGTCATTTAGCCTATATTTAACCATCTTTATATTATAAAAGTAAATAATAGAAATATAGTAATATACTAATATGTACTTAATCAAACGTAGACACGGAAATTAATTGGATAAATAGTTAAATACATAACAAGACCCGGTTTGACCTATTACGACTACATTAATAGAAAAAAAGTTTTAATAACATAAGAAAAGAAGATACACCGTTAATCTATATAATATTATTAACTAGGTTGAGCCCGTGCTTCGCACGGGTTGGATTAAAACTTGGTAAGTGGGTTAAGCGGCTTTTACTGCATATTTATTATTTTATTAATTATTTGGAAACTTTAACTATTTTTTTCTTTTTAACTGTCAATGGATTCAAATCATATCTTTTATGCAATGATGTGAAAGAGTTGTTTACGAAAAACAATCTATAATTAAGTTATAAGACGTATGACGTAGAAGATAAAAAGGCATTGTGGACCTTCACTTCCCAACCTTTTACCATGAAGACCAATGTTGCTTGAAACACCATGTAAAGTCATGAAGAGCGACAAAATATTCCTACATTTTAGAGAAATAAGGATGTAGCAGATTTAAAAATCGGTCCATTTGGTCAGATTTGAGTGCTATAAATACATGAATTTGTCTGAAACATTGTCACGATTTACGAATATGGTGCAACTGTTAAGATTTGAGTGCTATAAATACATGAATTTGTCTTCAATTTTGGGTTAATCAATTTTTTCTTCTTCATAAAAGATCACAGAAATATTCATGAGAAGAGTTTTAAGAATCGTTACCTATAATTCTTAAAATCCGAGGTGTTCCTCGAAGCATCTTAGCCATTCCAACCCGTCAATGATTGTGGTGGAGGTTAGTTATCCTTAATGATAGTAAAGACCTTGATTGTACACACACAAACTATCAAAATCACTCTTTGAATATAATAGGAAATATAACTCAAAAACCTATTACAATTGTTTCTTACAATCTACGATTCATAGCTCGATAACATAGATTATATAACCTGGAAATGAATAAAGTATGGGACAAAGTAAAACTGCACAATTAAATTTGTCCCCCTGAAAGTGACAGTGATTTGTACAGGAACCTTCCACTAGGAGCTTAGGATTCCTACAATCACCCCCGAATCTCTAAGTCCTTCTAGAGACGTCTTTGTTCCCGATCAAGATCCTCATTTCTTTGAACCTGGTTCGAGCCAATGGTTTTGTGAGAATGTCCGCCTTTTGTTCTACACCAGGAATGTATTCAACCTCCACTTGTTCGTTTTCAACACAATTGCGAATGAAGTGAAACCTTGTGTGAATGTGTTTACTTCTTCCATGAAACACTGGATTCTTCGTTAGTTCAATAGCCGACTTGTTATCAATCCTAAGAACCACCTTATCTTGCACCTTGTTCATGATTTCTCCTAGCAAATCTTGAAGCCATATTGCTTGACAAGCAGCCGCGGTGGCTGCCATGAACTCTGCCTCGCAAGATGATAAAGCAACGGTATCTTGCTTTTGCGAACACCAGGTTATCGGAGATGACCCATAGTAGTAAATGTGACCGGTTGTGCTTCTTCCATCATCTGGATCAACATTATGACTACTATCACTGTAACCAATAAGTCGTTTTTGCCCCATCCTCTCGTACTTGATTCTGTATCCCGTTGTTCCACGTAAGTACCTTAGGATGTGTTTGATTGCATTACCATGTGATTCTCTTGGATTCTGCATATATCGGCTAATAACTCCAACCGCGTATGCCATATCAGGTCTTGTTTGCAAGAGATATCTAAGACATCCTACCACTTTTCGATATTGTGTCGGGTCGATTTCGGGTTCATCTTCGGCCTTTGACAATTTTGTTCCTGGATCCATTAGAATGTGGGTCGGATTGCAATCATGTAAACCGGCTTCCTTCAGAATGCGTTGTGCATACGCTTCTTGGTTTATTGTAATCCCCGATTCATCTTGTTTGACTTCAATGCCCAGGTAGTAAGTTAATCTTCCAAGATCAGACATTTCGAAGTTCTTGGACATGTCAAATTTGAATCTTTTGATCATGTTCAAATTTGTACCTGTAACAAATAAGTCATCAACATAAATTGCTAAAATTAGCAAGTTAGATCCTTCGTTCTTCCGGTACACCGATGGTTCTTTCATGCACTTGTGAAATTTCATTCCCCTCAAAATCCCATCAAGTTTCGTATTCCATGCTCTTGGTGCTTGTCTAAGGCCATATAACGCTTTTGAAAGACGATACACCTTGTGCGCTTCGCCTTTCCTTATGTAGCCTTCCGGTTGAAACACATAAACGGTTTCCTTCAACTCTCCATGCAAGAAAGCCGTTTTGACATCCAAGTGGTGAAGTTCCCACCCATTAGTAGCGGCTAAGGCAATGAGAAACCTGATGGTTTCAATGCGAGCTACCGGAGCAAATACCTCTTGGAAATCAATACCAGGTTGTTGCACGTACCCTTTAGCAACCAACCTTGCCTTGTGTTTGTTTATGGTGCCATCTGCATTTTTCTTCAGCTTGTACACCCATTTGAGTCCAATTGCCTTCACCCCCATAGGCTTGTTCACGAGAGTCCACGTATTATTCTTGTTGATTGAATTGATTTCCGCATTCATGGCTTTAACCCACTCTGGTTCTTTCTTCGCCTCTTCAACTGATACTGGTTCGTCACTGGTTGTTAGGAGAAGTTCTTCCAGGTTGTTAAGATTAAGCACATAATCTTGAAGTCGAATCGAAAGATTCCTTTGTCTCGTAGACCTTCGGTGTTGGGTGTTGATGACTGGATTTGGTTGCTCATCTTCTTGAACCTGTACTCCGTCTTCCATTTCATGGTCTGATTCAATTGGTTCGAAATCGTTTCCTTGGTTGTTCGTTTCATTCTCTGGATATGCCCATGTAACTATGAATGACCCAGGTTCTTCATTTTTGGTACTTGCTTCTTTGACCCAATCCCACCATTTTGTCTCGTCAAAAATAACGTCTCGACTTACAATTATTTTTTGTGTAGCCGGGTTAAAAAGCCGATAAGCTTTCGTGCCCGGTTCAGAACCAAGATGTACTAGTGGTCTTGATCTTGCATCCAACTTCTTGAGATTCACTGGTTCAACTTTTACATATGCTAGACACCCAAATATACGAACATTCTCTAGATTCGGTTTTCTTTTATACAACTTCTCGTAAGGAGTTGTATCACCAAGGACTCTTGTGTAAACACGGTTGATCAGATTTGTGGAGTGTTTTACCGCTTCTCCCCATAAGTTATTTGGAACATGCATCGCCTTCATGATACTTCGTGTCATGTCCATTAGTGTTCGGTTTCTTCGTTCCACAATACCGTTTTGTTGTGGTGAATATGGGGCGGTAAGATGGCGTTTGATTCCATTTATATCACAAAAGGAATTAAATTCGAGCGAAGTAAACTCACCTCCTCGATCACTTCGAAACACCTTCAAAGACTTTCCAAGCTCATTCTCCGCCAAAGCTTTGAATTTCTTGAAGTGTAAAAACACCTCACTTTTCTCTTTTAAGTGAAAGATCCACATATATCTTGAAAAATCATCAATTAATGTGAAAATGTACCGATTTTGACCTATCGTTGACGGTGTGATCGGACCACATAAATCACCGTGAACTAGCTCCAAAGGTTGTGTCGCTTTATAGGTCGTCTTTGATGGAAATGACTTTCTTGTTTGTTTGCCCACCAAACATGCTTCACAGAGTTGATTCTCATGGTCAAATTTTGGTAACCCTTTGACTAAGCCAATCTTGGACATCTTTTTCATTGACTCGAAATTGATATGTCCAAGTCTTGCATGCCACCGCCACGTGTCTTCACTTAATCTCGAATGGAGGCAAATAGGTACTCCAATATTCAAATTTATTTTATAAAGGCGATTTGGAGTCCTTTGTACCTTCATTAATAAACAATTATCAGCATCATGCATGGTCAGATAATCATCTTTCATCCGAACATCACACCCGGCTTCAGTTGCTTGACCGAGACTGAAAATATTATTTTTCAGTTCTGGTATGAAATAAATTTCCGTCATCAAACGTTGCTGCCCCGACTTTCCTTGAAAAATTATAGACCCTTTTCCTTTAATTCCCACACAAGAATTATCACCGAATTTAACCCTCCCGGTTATTTTTTCGTCAAGTTCGGTAAAAAACGACCGATTTCCCGTCATATGATTACTTGCCCCGTTATCCAAATACCACATATCATTTTCTTGTGAATTGTATCGAGACGGTATCACCTTTTCTTCATTTAAAAATACGGTTTCATGAAAAAACACGGTTTCGTCGGTATCTTCTTGCTCGGTAAAATTACTTTCTTGAAATTTTTGGATTCGGTCCGGACATTTTGACGCGTAATGTCCAGATTTATCACATTGGAAGCATATAATTTTTGATAAATCTTTTTTCGGTTTATTTTGATCAAAATTTCCAGATTTGGGCTTGCCACCTTGAGAGGCCCAATTTTTTTTGTTTGATCCATTTGATCCGCCGGACCCTTGACCCGACCCGCTACCGCCTTGCTTATACCCACTTTGCGTCTTCTTCCCTTTCCATTTTCCTTGTTGCTGCACCGATTGAAATCGCGAACCAGAAACCGATCCGGACGACACCGACCCCGATCCCCCTTTCGTGAGCAACACTTTCGGCTGTTCTTCTCCGCCATTATCTTCCTTAATCCTCTCCTCATACGCCTTAAATCGGCCAACCACGTCTTCGTAACCTACCTTATTCAAATCGAGGATTTGTTCGAGAGAAGCTACGAGGTGGATGAACTTTCTGGGTACCGATTTTAGGAGCTTTTTCACCATCTTTGATTCTCCAATTGCTTCTCCTAGGGCCGATGATTTTGAAGAGATTTCTGATAATTTTCCGGCGAAGGTATCGATTGAATCGGTTTCTCCCATCTTCAACCGATCGAACTCGGTGTTTAGGGTTTGGAGTCGAGCCTCTTTCACTCGATCGACTCCAACATGGCGAGCTTTGATTGATTCCCACAGGACCTTGGAAGAATCGATATCACCGATTTGCATAATCAAAGCTTCGGGAATTGCTTGATAGATTAAACCCGTGGCTAGGTAATCTTTCTCTTCGTTCTTCTCCTCTCCTGGATCAATCACTGTCCAAGCCTTATGAATTTTTAGAACTATCTTCATTCGCAGGGACCATACCGTGTAATTAGTGGAAGTCAACATCGGACAAGAAATCGAAGTGGTTCCGACCTCCTTGATTCGAGTTTGATCTGAACCAGCACCACCAGAACTTCCAATTAAAGACCTTGATTGTACACACACAAACTATCAAAATCACTCTTTGAATATAATAGGAAATATAACTCAAAAACCTATTACAATTGTTTCTTACAATATACGATTCATAGCTCGATAACATAGATTATATAACCTGGAAATGAATAAAGTATGGGACAAAGTAAAACTGCACAATTCAATTTGTCCCTTTGAAAGTGACAGTGATTTGTACAGAAACCTTCCACTAGGAGCTTAGGATTCCTATAGATAGTGCATGATATTCATCACTTCGTCGTTTTCTAGTTTTGGATTTTGTTTTCCCATTACTGTTCTAACACGAAGCTCTCTGAAAAGTTCTTGGAATTCACTGAATTTTTGTTACAAAAGTGCATCCGATTCTTCCAAGATTTAGCATGAATTCATTGTATACGTTTTACAATATTTTAATAATTAAACGTAAATTCGATGCATTTTAATATAAATTAGTTTGTGTTGACTCTTAATGCTAAAACGCGGCTTCTTCTTTTCTACCCTGCTTCCTTTATCGCCGTGAAGTTTATTTCGACCCCGCTTCCTTTTTGGCGGAGAAGTTTACTACGTATCCAAACACCCATCTGCAATGTCTATGTATATAACGCACCATCTAATCTCAAAATCAAACACCTATCTGCAACAAGTATTCCAGTAATATGGACTTGAACAGCCATGCCTCGATGGATATCGACAGTTGGATCACTGAGAGACCTCAATCAGATTTTGCCATGTCCTACAGTAGCGGTGGTCAACCGCCGTCTATCGGAGATGTGAGGCAAATCGACGTCTCTAGATCTTCCGGCAGTAATCAGATGTATAGCGATGGACAACCTCCGTCAGTCAACGACGTAGGTAGAAGAGATCCGTCTCTTTCCGGCAGTAATGAGATGAATAGCGACGGACAACCTCCGTCGGTCAACGACGTTGGTAGACCAGAACCATCTCAAAGTGAGGCATCCTGCAACCAGTATGAGGGTCCCGATTCCCATGAAGTTCAGCAGGTTAGTTCTGAATATATCCAGGCTACGTGAACGTGCTCTCGCTTTTCTAATTTTTTGCTATCTTGCGCCAATACAATCTACAGTTCGAGACACGTTTTATAAAAGTTACTTAATAGTTAATACTTATGTAGTTATATAGCTCAATTTCCTTCCGGAAAGTGACAAGCTTGCATTGTAAGAGCATATTAAAGAAAAAAGTAAATTACAGTTTTGGTCCCTGTATCCGTTATTGGTTTTCACGTTTGGTCCTATTTTTGAAAATCTAACGCCAGTGGTCCTTGTGGTTGGCAAATGTTGCAGGTTTGGTCCCTTAACCCATTACCGTTTGGACGGCTACCATCAGCTTTGTCACAACCACCAACCACACCTTTCGACGATCATACAGCAAACACCCTAGAGTCTCCTATTTCAGCATACATGCGTTACCTTCAGAATTCCATAATCGATCCAACTCAAGGACATCCGCAATCTCTTCCTCCGTACCAACAAAATCCTCAAAATCAACAGCAGCAACAGCCACGATTGCTTCCGGTGCTTGGTGCGCCTCCTTACGACGGTAATTTTTCTAGACCCGCACACCATGGTCAAGACAGGCCACCAACAGCTTTGTCACAACTACCACCCATGACTTCCGGTGATCATACAGAGTTGTCAAACACCCCAGAGTCGTCTCCTATTTCAGCATATATGCGTTACCTTCAGAATTCCATAATCGATTCAACCTAAGGACTTCCGCGATATCTTCCTCTATAGCAACAAAATCCTTAAAATCAACATCAGCAACAACGGCAGCAGCCGAGATCGCTTCATTACTCACTTACGCAGCCACTGCCATCTCCTAGGATGAACAGAACTCCACCACTTCTATCATCACCAGCTTCCTAGTTCCTTCTTCCATCACCTTCTGGTTTCTTAAATATGTTGTCTCCTCGGTCAGCATACCCATTACTTTCTGCTACTTTATCAACATCAGTAACACCGAATTTTTCAATCTCACCCATGACCTAACCAAGAATGTTGGAAACTGTACCACCACCTCCATCTTGTCCTGGCATACGGTATCCATCTCCGGGTTTCTTTTCTCAATTTCTAGGCCTGGATAGAGGGATTAGATGGATAACATCATAAAGATATGCTAACTGTGTTTGGAATATGGATTCATTCGTCATTACAACAAATTAACGTAAGGTACACTAGATGTAAAAATAGTCTTTTTCAAAGTGTTTGTTACTCTTTTTTCAGTTTATAAATTTTGAATGGTTGTTTATAATATATAGTTGGTAGTATTCATCTTTTTATTTCTTCAATGACTTTTTTACATTATGTATCCAAAATCTAGATGTTTGACCAGAAAATGTAGTCGGTCATCAAACATTATTAAATTTGATATGTAAGTTGTATGCCAGGGGTTTCTCTTCTTTTTCTAATACCATCAAATGTACTCAAATTGCAGCTCATATTCTTTTTATTGTTTATGGTTACTGGGTTTTGTTTCCTTATGTGATGGTTAATACTTAATAGGTGATATATCTTGGTGGTGGGGTGGTGATTGGTGGTGTTGTTGTTGGTGTCGTGTAACGTCCCAATTTCGATAATAAATTAAAATTTTAAGAAAAACGTTTTCAACAATAAAAACATTCCATCATAAAAACTTTCAACATAATTCATGGTTCAAAAATCAAAATATCAATCATCAGCAGAAGTCGATAACATAAATAGTATCAATCATAACCATAAATCATAAGAAAAACAACGCCCATGTGTACTTGCCATCATGCATACCAGAAGTACCCGAAATAGTGGTTTTAAAGGAAAGGGTAAGCACACGGCTTAGTGAATTCCAACACATACACAACATATCAATCATACATGCTCTACCCTTAACAGAAAGAATACAACACACATATCATAGTAAACACTAGTCTACTTCACCCGGTACGTCGAGCCATGCCACCTTGCCGAGCCATGCCACCTTGCCCAGCACTCCGAGCGATGCTATCTTGCTCGATACCTCGAGCCATGCACACCTTTCTCAGCACCTCGATTCGTGCTACCTTGCTCAATACTTCTTGTCAAGCATACTTTGCTCAGTACCTCGAGCCATGCACACCTTGCTCAACACCCCGAGTCGTGCTACATTGCTCAATACTTCTTGCCATGCATACCTTGCTCAGTGCCTCTTGTCATGCATACCTTGCTCTATACTCACATATTTCCAATCATGTATCTACTAGACATCACAACAGCCTAGTACTACCCACGTATACATTAACACATACTAGACACCCAAACAGCCTAGTACTACCCATATACATTCTAAAAACACACACGAGCTAAAGTAAATGATAAACAACATCAACACGGCGTAGTGAGGAACTCACCTCAACCAACAACGAAGAATCTGTGTAGCTAATTTGAGAATCCAACCAAAGACCAACACGTACTCCTTATACTCTTGTAAATTGTCTTAGAGTGTTATAAGGTATGATTATTAGACTTAACCCTTCATATATACTTATTTTATTATTAGGTTGGTATTTGGATTATTAGTCTTTTCAAGACTACTATAACCCTTTCAAACCCTTCCAATCTGTAATATTATTACATTCATTAAAATTCGATCTCTTACCTAACGATGGACATATCACACAAGTCTTAACTATTTTTCTATGATTTTATACGAATTTATGAAGTTCGGTTATCAAAACAAACAATCTGGGGAAAAAAGATCTACCTGTCCGCAGACATAAATGGCCAAAAAGCTCTTTTTGAAAAAAAAAAACAAACAAACAAATAACCCCTATAAGGAGCTACTCAAAGTAGTGTTTTAACGAGTTTATCAGGCCTTTTTTAATTCTTTCAAATATACCATTTATTAATTATAAAAACTCATTCTTCAACATGCCTTTTTGTCATTTTATCTTTCTCGGCTAGCTTATCAAATAGTTTTTTATCAAATGTCATTTTTTATCGGCTAGCGGCTAGTCTCATCTAGTCTTCCAAATATAGTCTAACCCTAAATAAAAAGAAAGGAAACCAATATACACCTATGCTAAGAAAGAGAAAATGACACAACAAGCCCCTATTGAATAGAAATTGTGTATGTTACGTAGGATAGGTGATGACATAATAAGTTGTACCGTGTTTCGTATGCACTAGCTTAGGACCATGATTGATGTGAATGAGACAAAAATTGTAACTTTATTGTATCACCCAAATAGCTGGAAGAGGGAATTACTCTTGAATGCATTATCATCCCCATCATAAGGAAATAGCCTTATAGAGCTTGTACAATCCTGTCATATGCCTTTTTGTATATCATATTTCATATACTCTTAAGTCTGATGAGTTAAACTATTATTGATTCTTGTAGGTCTACAAGACAGGCTCAGTTGCAAGATCAATTAATATTACTGCATACTCATGCTATAATGAGCTTAAACAAGACCTAGCTTGAATTTTTGGTATCGAGAGTCAATTGGAGGATCTACTGAGAACTACTTGGCGAATTGTCATTTTGGATAATGAGAATGATGTTCTCCTTTTCGGTGATGATCCTTGGCAGTAAGTCCACAATCCACTCAATATGTAGATATACACTAACACTTTTACACATGTATTTTGATTACCTTTGAATTTTGAGAAATATGCTTTTAGATCACATATCGATATCTAGGAGTCGTTAGTCGTGATAATGAAAATGGATAAGTAGGCAATTCTATCTTGAGAGTTTGCCAAAAAAAAAACCATAAAGAACATTATGATCTTCACGAGTCATCGAAAATAAATTTTTTGCAACTTTTATGACAAAGAAACAGTATTATCATTGTCAACTTTTGGACATTGTTGCATTGTCTTGGAATCATAAAGCAAATTAACTTGGTTTCTAAGATAACTTTTAATGTTAAACTACTTTTAGCACCAATGGGATTTTTGAGTACGTGGTAAGCTACCATGTACCTAATTTACATCTACGTGATGTTCTTATTTTAGACACATTAAAACAATGGAATTTCAGATGTCACGAGGTTTGGATTAGTATAAAGAGATAATCGTGATATCTTCATTAAATCTCACATGATGTTCCCTTGGTTTGGTTTCCTTTCAATTAAAACTTTAATCCAGTTACCTAGGTTTACATCTCATATGATGAACTTGGAGGGAACGGTGTTCTTTATAGGAAGAATAAACCTTTTGCAGAAACTTATAGAAATGACATTTATGATGATATATTATATTTAGGACTTGGGTTCTCTTGTATGCATTTCAGTGAGTTTGTAAACTGCGTACAAACCATCAAAATCTTATCTCCTCAAGAAGCTTAGCAAATGGACCTAGATTTAGACGGTGGTAGCATCTTCTAAATCAGGCTTGCAGCAGTTTAGTGGTGGGAATATTTTAACAGTTTTAAGGACGTGATATATTTGGTGGATGAAACTGTTCATATTCACACATATCCCTCTCTCAAAGTAGCAGCCATTTTCTGGTTTGTATTTTTCAAGTTTTGATTTTCATAAATACGTAGTGTAGAGATGTAATGTCTGGTTTCTCAAATTAAGTTACACCATATATGTTAATAAATTAACCACATAAGAAATGGTGTATCTCAAAAGTGAGTAACAAGTTTACAAGGTTACATCAAAACATAGTTTAAGTACTAGTCTATGTACATCACAAGTTAAACACTAGTTTCTTGAAAACCCGGTTAAACAAAAGTATGGTCCAAAATATGGAAAACAAGTAGGTCCAAGTCCATCTCTAGATATCCATCCATGATCCGCTTTCCACGATCTCCGCTACCAGAACCTAAAACACAACAACAATAATAATTTATCAGCTACATGAGCTCACTGAGTAATCGCTAGTTAGTCGGGTTGTAACACCCAAATTCTTATTGAACTCATTCTCAGTTGACGGTATTAGTCTTTCAGTGTGATCAACACACTATAGCTCTTTAATCATCAAAACTCAGAAGCTTGGTTATACTAAACTAAACCATCAAACACCATGAAACTCATATAACACTCCTTTTTCTACAATTAAAAACTCAACTACAACACAGTTCATCAAAAGAATTCTTAAGCAGCTACTCACCTGATGTCAGCTCAGAATGTGGAATCCCTGAACTACGCTTACCGAACTCTTGTCTATTAGCTTTGGATGTACCACTACAGCCCAAATCAATACTCACATCCAAAACAATCTCTAATATCCAACTCATAAAATCAATAAATTGAAAGAAGGAAAGGAGTTACAAACAAAAGATAACAGCACTATCTTAGTTGTAGCTCCTAAGTTCCACAATTTCTACCCATTCAACCATAAAAACACAACAATTAACACACTCTTAGCTAGGGTTTAGGATTAGGACTCTTTTTCATACTCTAATCCAAGGAAACTTACTTCAACCCATGCTAGTTGCAGGTAGTTCATCAACACCACCTGGACCTATCTCAATCCAAGCAAAGCAACAACCAGTTTGAAGTTAGAACAAGGAGTATTACCTTATCTATTTATTCTTTTTTGGAAAAGGGAAAAGCCACAAGGGCCCCCAGCAAATTTATTAAGGAGTATTACCTTATAAACGCAAGATAACGTGTTCTATTTCAAATTCTCGAGTCTCCAGCTTCTAATCCGACTTCTGAAGGTTCTTGGGGTTTTCTAGGGTTTTAGACGAGTTTTCCCATTTTATTTTCCCAAAAGATCTTTTAAAACCGACTTACAATTTTTGGGAACTGAGACAGTTAGCGTCGCTAACCTGGTCAACTCCAAGAATTTTCATTCAACTTGATCTAGTCAGTTCTATACTCAGCTTGAGCTGACTTTACTCAGCTTGAACTTCAAATTTAGCAACCTACTTTCACATGGTATTACTATCTCATGGTTTAAACACTCTTGAAACTCTCCAAATCACACTTCAACTCAAGTAATCGTAATTACACAAAGATTGATGGTTAATACTTACCGAAAAGTAACACGGTATTACAAGAGAGAGAAAGCAGAGCGTTGTTTCTCAATTTCCTCGTAAGTTTTAGGGTTTCTTTGATGATTCATTATGCTCTGGAATGTAATTCTACTCTTCTTCGGTAATTGTAAGATTTTTGTTTTGTAACAAACATATGTTATTATTTATGTTTCTTTTTTCTGTTTCAGGATCAATCTTAATCAACGATTAGGAAATAAAGATTCATTGAAGGTTCGTC
Source organism: Cichorium intybus (assembly GCA_023525715.1). Taxonomy (NCBI): domain Eukaryota; kingdom Viridiplantae; phylum Streptophyta; class Magnoliopsida; order Asterales; family Asteraceae; genus Cichorium; species Cichorium intybus. The sequence goes on along the minus strand of CM042009.1, from coordinate 66,693,684 downwards.
GAATCTAAATGTTCATCTTGTGAAAAAAAAATTTATAATTTGTATGAATCTTTTTTTTTGTAAACTGAAATTCTTTGAGCCGTTTCGTTCTAACTTTCAGCCTTTAAGAAAGTATTCTTCTTATTGTTATCGATAGTCAACCATGGATCCTGTGTGCCTAGTTTCTAGTACTAGGAGAGTAGGAGTTATGTAATCATGAATGGGTATTTGGATAAAGGATATATAGAACATTTGAAAACATAGAAGTAAAAGGCGTTATCATTCGTATGGATTATAAATAGGGGAGGTTTGATCTTTTATCGAATAATTTTAAAGGGTATTTAGGTAAATGTAAGAGCATTCTCATACAAACCATTATAAACCCCTTTCAAGTTTCTAAGTCCTTGCAAGTAGTCCACCTAGCATTTGTCTTTCTAAATTTGAAAGACTTTGCCTTTTGTGTTGCATTGTAGATATTAATTAATTGTTATATATTTAAGGCTAAATGACACTGAAACCCCATAACGTCTTAGAAGTTGATCTATTTAGTCCCTGAAATGTTTTATTTGCTCTTGAGGGGCATAAAGTGTACATAAACAGGTTAAAATGGGGAAATGACTTACAATCGCCGGTAGCCAAACCCACTTGGTACTCCTGTGCTTGCGTGTCCAGAAATTGATGACGTCTGCGAGGCCAGGTAAGGGTGAGGTAAGGGTTTACTGTGATCGACTTGGTCCCCAAGCTTTAGAAATCGGTTCCCCATTATAAATAGAAGCCCTAAATTGAACAAATTGAAGACATCGTTACCCAATTTCACAAAAAGTCCGAAAATCAAACTTTGTTCGTTGTATTGTTTGTCCATTGTTGCAGGTATTTGTTCCAAGTTCATGGATCCTAACAAGGATTTCTTATTCAACGAGTTCAATGTCTACGATATCATCGGTAACGAGCAAACCACAGAGGATTACCTTGATGTCGCGCTGCAGTTGGAGATGGCCATCGTTTAGGAAGAGATCGAGGCTGGTATAAATCTTGTCCAGGTTGAAAATGCCAGACTTCGGGTGGAGCTGAACAATGTGAAGAAGGTGATGAAGTCCATCTTCATCGGGGGGCTGGTTTGCTTGGCAGCCATCGGTGTGGGATTTGTTTTGTTTAAATGACCTTGTTGGGTAGGCAAGTCGTTGATCTAGGTTATTAAATAGTGTTGGTTTGTTGTGTTTAGGTTAACAAGTGAAGTCCTTCTAGTGAAGGCATTTTGGTGGTCTGTTTGGTCGAATATGTTGATGTTCATTTTGGTGGTCGGTTTGGTGTAATATGTTCATGCCTAACTGGTCGTGGTGGTGATTGTACAACGGTTTGCCCATTTGTGTAATGTGTTTAACTAAGTAATGGAAGTATTTTTCATAAATGGTTGTCATGTGGTTGGAAAGAAATTTTTTAGCAAGGATCTGTTGTATGAAAGCCATTTTTTTGCATTTATGGAAATGTTGTTAGAAAGGCAATGGTTAGCAAGGTATAATCGAAAAAATTGGAACTGTGAAAGTAGATTGTCAAAATAGATAAAATTGGAACTGTGAAAAAATTGGAACTGTCAAAGTACATTGTCAACATGTTAAGTTAATGTTACCTAATTTATTGATGGAATGGAAATGTTAACTTAATTCGTTCAACTGATGTATGGATCTATTGTTGGATTTTTGTTAGGATATATATGGATGGAAATGTGAAAGTACATTGTCAAAATAGATAAAATTGTCACAAAACAGACGACAAAAGAAACATTCAACATTGTAATATTTATTAGGTCTTTGGCACAATACACATAAGTAATTATCCAAACATCAAGATCAAGTTACACATAACCAATTATCCAAATAACATGTAAATCGTTTTTTAAAATAAAGATTGTAGATTAACATTAACTTTGTAAGACCCGGTCCGCCGAGTCACGGCCCGAAGGAATCCGCGGCGCGGCTTTTGGAAGAATCTAGAATCGCGTAGGATTTGTACGCGCGGCGCGGTTCTAAAGAATCCGCGGCGCGGTGCGCCGCAGTCATGAAAAACCCTAATTCGGATCTAAACGCCTATAAAAAGGACCCCAGCCCTAGGGTTCGTGTTTTTGGAGAGTTTCTAGAGTAGAGGTGTCTGGTTTCGGCAGATACTCTTTGGTCTCGAGGTGTTGAAGGTTTTGGGAGTTTAGAAGAAGGAGATCCACGCGGGAGAAGGCTTAGGACGGATCGTGGGCATCACTCCGTCCTTCAGAAGTAAGGTAAGAAGATTTACTCTTCTGACTTTTCTGTTTATCCCGTCATATGGTGTTACCGGTTAGTTTGTAGCTTTAGACGAATTGTAGCCCTTAGGGTTTGAACCAAGGACATGCATGGACTTGCATGTCCATAAGGAAGTGACCATAGGGTAGTTCCTGATCCCAAGAAGGGTGTAGAAAGGAACCCCATCCGATTGATGTACTGTTAATCACTGAAAAACATTTTGGAATGTTACGAGCCGCGACGCGGACTGGCTAAGTCAGCAGCGCGGACTCGGCTGGAATCCCGTAATTGTGCATTGGTAGCCGCGGCGCGTAGGGCGAGGAGCCACGCCGCGGCGAGCGACTGTTTGTCCAGGAAATTAGTTTTGACCACGGTTTGATGGCAAATAGTGAGTCTAACCTTTAGACAGGTCTGTAAGAGCCTAGTCAGTAATTGATATGTTGTATGTGTGTGGGATTTAGGTGTGTGGACGAGCTAAGTGGGGATATTAGAGAATATCTGTGCGGTTTCGAATCAGGTGAGTATCCTCACCTTACTATATGATGTTGCATGTTAGGCATCTTGTGTGTTATTTACAGTTATATGATTTGCTCTATATCTGTGGTTATTTGTTGTTGAGCTCAGTACTGATGCGTGTCCCCTCGTAGCTGTTGTATGGCGAGTTGGACTATTGCCTTGTCCCATAGCTGTTGTATGATGGGCTGGGCCATAACCGGGAACCCATAGCTGTTGTATGATGGGTAGAACCTTCCCGTGTCCATAGCTGTTGTATGATGGACGCCCGTAGCTGTCGTATGGCGGGTAGGGTCGGGTCGTTCTCGAGGACGGGTTGTTTAATGTGTGGGCATGTATGGTAATTTGTGGACTCACTAAGCTTTAAGCTTACCCGTTGTTTTATAATATTTCAGGTAAATCGATTGACAAAGGGAAGGGCAAGGCGTGACGGCGGCGCATCGCATACAAGAAGATTTATGTTAATGAACTATGTTATGATTTTCAATTGTTTCCGCTGTTGGTTTAATAAATAGGTCGAACGGATTTACTTTTGGAATAAATGTTTTATTGAAACTTTGATAATAAATGAATTTTAGAAATGTTGAAATTGGGGCGTTACAATTTGGTATTAGAGCCTTGGTTTGAGGGATTTGGATGAACTGTATTGGGAATCCAAACTCAAACTTAGGACTGAGCGATTTTGTTAAGAAAATATTTTTGGAAGGTTAAATTAAAGTAAAAGAAGATGCGATGCGAACCGTCAGCCGAGCTCAAGTAAGTTTTGTGATTCCCAATTACCCATGCCAAGTTTGTGTTATGTGATAAAATGTATTGTGCTAGGATGTAAAGCTGCCTGGAAAATATACTCTGTAAACTGTTTGTGCCTTATGTGCTGCCTTGGAATTTTATGCTACTGTCGTTAGGTTGCTTAGTGAATGCTGGTAGGTTATATACAATTTGGGTAAGATAGCCTAAGAATTCTTGGTCTGGCCTTACTGGCTGTTCCTTGTTTGGTTGTGACTTTAGGGTAGATCAGTTATTCAAACGTCTATCTTATTCCTGATTGTGTACGGCTGTGCGTCCGTGAGGTGACTCGATGACATTAGCAATAGTTCTCTTAGGCACGTGTGAGATGGAGAGTTAGATCAAAAGATTAGGCACCACGGTGCATGACCACATGAGTAAAAGGAAATGGTTTAGTGTGTGTGACGTTTTGGGAGGATGGTTGACGAACTTGGAACAAGGGCGAATAGGTGTGGAAGGTAGTACCAGGCCAGTATTACCGAAAGCACAGGATTCACGCTTGAGTCAAGAGTAGTCAAACAAAGTCCTAGAAAGTCAAGTAGTTGGATAGATAGGAGTGACCCGAGTATTGATATTAGAAACTGTTGCACATTTCAGAATGGCAGTCACTCGAAGTAACGGTGGACCAGATGCGGGTGCCTCGAGTGGGGGAGGACCGACTGATGAGAATCTCCGTAACCTGATAGCGGAGGAGGTTTCGCGAGAAGTCTTGGCTGCGATACCTCAGTTCTTTGGTACGATTAAGACTGAGCTATGGGCAATGCTCGAGGAACGACTGGCGACTCAGGGCACATCACGTACTAGGGATGCAAGTTATAAGGACTTTTCGGCTTGTTCGCCTCCGATGTTCGATGGGGGCAGGGATCCGATTGTTAGCATGCGGTGGATTTCCGCAGTGGAGGGTGCTTTCCGCACATGTTCTTGTCATGAGAACTCCAAGGTAACGTTTGCGGCGAATCTTTTAAGAGAGGGTGCGAAGGACTGGTGGGAAATACGAACGAAAGATCTCACTCCTGCTCAGTTGGATGCCATTACATGGCCGCAGTTTAAGGAACAGTTCAAATTGGAGTATGTTCCACAGGTGGAAATGGAACGCTTGGCGCAGGAGTACCTAAATTTGACCCAGACTACTGAGACGGTGACGGAAATCACCAAGAAGTTTAATGAACGGGCACTCTTCTGTCCAGAGTTTGCGGCAACCGAGCGCATGAGGATGACCCGATACTTGGCAATGCTTCGCACAGACATTCGGGAATTTGTGTCTGCTGCTAGGCACCAAACTCTTACTGATATGATAGCGGCCGCTCGGGCCCGAGAGTTGGAACTGGAAACCCAACAAAAGCAGAAGCGTCCGCCGCCTGCTCAGACTCAGCAGGTGTCGAAGAAATTTCGAGGGGCAGATCAGGGAAAGCAAGGGCAAAGGAGCCAGGGTAAGTGTGGTAAATGTGGAAGGAATCATGAGGGACGTTGCTGGGTGCTAATATGTCATAAGTGTGGAAAGGAGGGCCACTATGCTAAAGATTGTCGGCAAGAGGTCAAGATTTGTTTTAATTGTAACCAAGTGGGCCACTTCAAGGCCCAATGTCCCCGTCTGACTCAGGGAGTGGTTCAGAATCCGGCACCCACTACACTCCGGATTACCGATGGTAGGCAGGGGAAAGGGGAAGCCCCTAAGACCAAGGGTCGAGCATTCGTCATGACCGCCGAGGAGGCACAGGATGCGCCCGACGTCGTCACGGGTACTCTTTCTTTACTTGCCTCGTGTTTGTGGTGTGTGTAATTAATATGTCTATTATGCTTTGATTAGGAACATTCTTAGTCAACTCTACGCCTACCTTTGCACTATTTGATTCGGGTGCTAGTCATTCTTTTGTGTCTGCCACGTTGGGAAAGAGTTTCGGTATTGCTTTAGGAACTCTTCATCAGCCGTTAGAAGTAGAAATTGCGGATGATAAAACCGTGCAAGCGACTAGTGTTTATCGGGGATGTGAAGTCGTGATTCAAGGAATAAAGTTTCCGATCGATCTCATCCCTATACCGTTGAGTGACTCCCGAGTCATCATCGGTATGGATTGGATGGGTCAGCATGAATCTTGGATCGATTGTAAGAACAAGCGAGTGTGGATTCAAACCCCAAGTGGGGGAGAGCTGGTTGTGCAGGGCGAGAGAAAGAATCGAGGCGCAGTTTTCTGTTCAGCTGCTAGGGCACGCAGACATTTTCAGCATGGAGGTTCGGGATTTGTGGCTTATGTTGTAGACACACGAGAAAGGAAGCCACAGCAGAAAGCAGGTGATATACCAGTGGTTCGGGATTTTCCTGATGTTTTTCCCGAGGACCTGCCTGGCGTGCCGCCAGAGAGACAGGTGGAATTTAAGATCGACTTAACTCCCGGTGCAGCTCCGATAGCTAAAGCACCGTATCGTCTTGCGCCTCCGGAGATGCTGGAGTTGTCTATTCAACTTCGAGAATTATTAGATAAGGGATTTATTCGACCCAGTTGCTCGCCATGGGGAGCGCCTATTTTGTTTGTTAAGAAGAAGGATGGTTCCAACAGGATGTGCATAGATTATCGTGAGTTGAATAAGCTTACGGTGAAGAATCGATATCCATTGCCCCGCATCGACGACTTATTCGACCAACTGCAGGGCGCTTCGTGGTTTTCAAAAATTGATTTGCGGTCAGGTTACCATCAAATGCGAGTTCGGGAGGAAGACATCCCGAAAACGGCTTTTCGGACGAGGTACGGCCACTTCGAGTTTGTAGTGATGCCGTTTGGACTGACCAATGCACCTGCAGCTTTTATGGACTTAATGAATCGGGTGTGTCGACCGATGTTGGATCGGTCGGTCATAGTTTTCATTGACGACATCTTAGTCTACTCTCGGAGCAGGGAACAGCATGAACAACACTTAAAGGAAGTATTAGAGACCTTAAGGAAGGAGAAGCTTTATGCAAAATTATCCAAGTGTGACTTTTGGCTACGGGAGGTTCAGTTTTTGGGTCACATTGTAAATGAGCAAGGAATCATGGTAGACCCGGCTAAGGTAGAGGCCGTGATGCGGTGGGAGGCTCCGAAGACTCCCTCAAAGATTAGAAGTTTCTTGGGTCTGGCTGGTTATTACCGTCGTTTCATCCAAGACTTCTCAAAGGTTGCAGTACCTTTGACCCGGCTAACTAAGAAAAATGCTGCTTTTCGGTGGGATGAGGAGCAGCAGCAAGCTTTTGAGACTTTGCGGCGGAAATTGTGTGAAGCTCCGGTTTTGACTTTGCCTGAGGGCATGGAGGATATGGTAGTTTACTGCGATGCATCAATCACGGGATTGGGGGCAGTCTTGATGCAACGAGGCAGGGTGATCGCTTACGCCTCGCGACAATTAAAGCCCCATGAAACTAACTACCCTACTCATGATTTGGAATTGGGAGCGGTGGTCTTCGCTCTCAAGATTTGGAGACACTATTTGTATGGAGTAAAGTGCACCATTTTCACGGATCACAAGAGTTTGAAATACCTGATGGATCAGGCAAACCTTAATATGAGACAGAGGAGATGGTTGGATGTATTAAAAGACTATGATTGTGAGATACACTACCACCCTGGAAAGGCCAATGTGGTAGCGGATGCGTTAAGTCGTAAGGCTTCGAGTGCACCCCTTCGGGGCGTTTGTCTAAGGATGACAATTGTGACACCGCTGCTTGAGCTGATTAGGAAAGCCCAGGTGGAAGCAAGCAAGAGCGAGAATCAGAAAAGTGAGAGGATTGTGGGTCAGTTGGCTGCTATGGTCAAAGATAGTAGGGATTTGTTGACTTGTCACGAGAGGATTTGGGTACCGAAGCTGGGCGAGGTTCGTCAAAACCTATTGGAGGAGGCGCATAAATCCAAGTTCTCTATCCACCCTGGAGCGACTAAAATGTATAGGGATCTGCGTGAATATTATTGGTGGCCAGGTATGAAGAGGGAAGTAGCTGAGTTTGTCGAAAGATGCATGACCTGTCGTAGGGTCAAGGCCGAGCACCAACGGCCTCATGGTAAGTTGCAGCCTCTTGAGATCCCAGAATGGAAATGGGAGCATATCACAATGGATTTCATCACGAAGTTGCCAAGAACCCCTCGGCGTATGGACACTATTTGGGTTATCGTGGATAGGTTGACCAAAAGTGCTCATTTCCTCCCCATCCAAGAGACTTACTCTGCAAAGGAATTGGCTAAGGTCTTCACAGATGAGATTATCTCACGGCATGGTATACCGGTCTCGGTGATATCCGACCGGGATGTCCGATTTACGTCTAGGTTTTGGAAGAAGTTTCATGAGGAATTAGGCACTCGCCTTCATTTCAGCACAGCATATCATCCTCAGACGGATGGGCAGAGTGAAAGGACGATTCAAACGCTGGAGGATATGCTTAGGGCATGTGTCATCGATTTTGGCGGGAGTTGGGATTCCCATCTCCCTTTAGCTGAGTTTTCTTACAATAACAGTTATCACGCGAGCATTGGCAGAGCTCCCTTTGAAATGTTGTATGGAAGAAAATGTCGGACACCTATTTGCTGGGGTGAGGTTGGCCAGCAGGTATTGGGAAGTACAGAGGTGGTGCTCAAGACAACTGAGTTAATTCAGAAGGTTCGGGAGAGACTGTTAACCGCTCAAAGCCGACAGAAAAGTTATGCGGATAGGCGACGGTCCGATCTCGAGTTTCAAGTCGGGGATTATGTTCTTCTAAAGGTGTCACCTTGGAAGGGAATTATTCGTTTTAGGAAGCGAGGAAAGCTTGGCCCTAGGTACATTGGACCATATCGAATTGTCGCCCGTGTAGGTGAGGTAGCTTACCGGTTGGAGCTACCCGAACAGCTTAGTCAGATTCACGACACGTTTCACGTTTCGCAGCTCAGAAAGTGCGTGACTGAGGAATCCACAATAGTACCTTTGGAGGATATTCAATTAGATGAACGTCTAAATTATGTGGAGCGACCAATTGCCATCATTGAAAAGAAGATAAAGGCCTTGCGGAATAAAACGATAGGACTAGTGAAGGTTCAGTGGCAGCATCGAAAAGGGTCCGAATGGACTTGGGAACCCGAGGAGGAAATGCGGAGGCATTATCCAGAATTATTTACCGGCACGGATTTCGGGGACGAAATCCAGTTAAGTGGGGGAGAATTGTAAGACCCGGTCCGCCGAGTCGCGGCCCGAAGGAATCCGCGGCGCGGCTTTTGGAAGAATCTAGAATCGCGTAGGATTTGTACGCGCGGCGCGGTTCTAAAGAATCCGCGGCGCGGTGCGCCGCAGTCATGAAAAACCCTAATTCGGATCTAAACGCCTATAAAAAGGACCCCAGCCCTAGGGTTCGTGTTTTTGGAGAGTTTCTAGAGTAGAGGTGTCTGGTTTCGGCAGATACTCTTTGGTCTCGAGGTGTTGAAGGTTTTGGGAGTTTAGAAGAAGGAGATCCATGCGGGAGAAGGCTTAGGACGGATCGTGGGCATCACTCCGTCCTTCAGAAGTAAGGTAAGAAGATTTACTCTTCTGACTTTTCTGTTTATCCCGTCATATGGTGTTACCGGTTAGTTTGTAGCTTTAGACGAATTGTAGCCCTTAGGGTTTGAACCAAGGACATGCATGGACTTGCATGTCCATAAGGAAGTGACCATAGGGTAGTTCCTGATCCCAGGAAGGGTGTAGAAAGGAACCCCATCCGATTGATGTACTGTTAATCACTGAAAAACATTTTGGAATGTTACGAGCCGCGACGCGGACTGGCTAAGTCAGCGGCGCGGACTCGGCTGGAATCCCGTAATTGTGCATTGGTAGCCGCGGCGCGTAGGGCGAGGAGCCACGCCGCGGCGAGCGACTGTTTGTCCAGGAAATTAGTTTTGACCACGGTTTGATGGCAAATAGTGAGTCTAACCTTTAGACAGGTCTGTAAGAGCCTAGTCAGTAATTGATATGTTGTATGTGTGTGGGATTTAGGTGTGTGGACGAGCTAAGTGGGGATATTAGAGAATATCTGTGCGGTTTCGAATCAGGTGAGTATCCTCACCTTACTATATGATGTTGCATGTTAGGCATCTTGTGTGTTATTTACAGTTATATGATTTGCTCTATATCTGTGGTTATTTGTTGTTGAGCTCAGTACTGATGCGTGTCCCATCGTAGCTGTTGTATGGCGAGTTGGACTATTGCCTTGTCCCATAGCTGTTGTATGATGGGCTGGGCCATAACCGGGAACCCATAGCTGTTGTATGATGGGTAGAACCTTCCCGTGTCCATAGCTGTTGTATGATGGACGCCCGTAGCTGTCGTATGGCGGGTAGGGTCGGGTCGTTCTCGAGGACGGGTTGTTTAATGTGTGGGCATGTATGGTAATTTGTGGACTCACTAAGCTTTAAGCTTACCCGTTGTTTTATAATATTTCAGGTAAATCGATTGACAAAGGGAAGGGCAAGGCGTGACGGCGGCGCATCGCATACAAGAAGATTTATGTTAATGAACTATGTTATGATTTTCAATTGTTTCCGCTGTTGGTTTAATAAATAGGTCGAACGGATTTACTTTTGGAATAAATGTTTTATTGAAACTTTGATAATAAATGAATTTTAGAAATGTTGAAATTGGGGCGTTACAAACTTAATCCACATTCATGGGTTTTTCAGAGCTCATCCCCTCACCACTTGGAACATCCACCCTTGTTGCCAGTTTTTTTAAGAATTCTTTCATACCTTTTGGGCACACGCTTCTTCAAACCCACACTTTCCTGAGTCATCACTTCAGCTTCCTACACAGATGGGGTACCATGCATTCTTGTTTGTTGTGACACTGATGGTTTGCCAACCTTTGTAGTAGTTGAACTGGTATTTCTGGCAAACTATTTGCAAGTTAATTTGTTGTGCCCAGGCATTTTACAAAGTCCACACAACACTATTTTCCCAGCTTTGGATACAGTATGCTTGCTAAACCTTTCAGACACATCTTTCTTCCTCCTAATAGTTGGCCTCCCTGGCATCCTTCTTCTAATAGGTGGTAAAGGTGGAATAAATGTTAGGATCGAGAAACACACACGACACAAATCACACGCACTCAGCTCTCTCTCTCTCTCTCTCTCTCAAGAACACAAAGATGAACACGAGGGATTTAACATGGTTCGGTCTAATCTGACCTACGTCCACCAGGTAACTAGGAATGTATATTTCTTGGTGCTACTCTGCACTCACTCTGTTACATGTGGTGTTTTACAAATTACAGATGAGACTCATATATAGAGTCTGAAATGATAATGTGAACAAGCAAAAAAAAGTCCATGAAAAATGCATTCGGGAAAACTAGATCGCCTATCCTTTTCCCCCTTTTTTTGACTTGCTTTTCTGCCACTAATATTGACTAGTGGCTTCACCTACTCAACAATCTCCCACTTGAAGCCACGGAACAATCTTCACCTGTGCTTCAACTGTGCATCTGTATTTCGTAAAACTTTTCATCTTAGCTCCTTCCTAGTTACCCTGCCTTCTCTTCAATTTTCTTGAAGGCTAGTTGAAGCTTCCGTTAGCTCCAACACATTTGTCATGGCTAAGCCTGCCACTGACCTGTTCTCTGTCTCCACCGGCTCCCACTGAAATGAACTGCCCGATCCTGGAACATCCTGAGAACAAACGACACTCTCCATGTGTAGCAGATAATCTGGAGAGAATTTTATAGATGGAATACTGGTTTTCTTAACCCACTGTGTTCTGGGTATTCTAGCTGAGACACAACCCTTGCTCCCACTGCTATGAATGCCCTTGACTGGTTTTTCTAAACCGTTCCAAACACGTTCAACCTGAATCTGACCTGTGACTCTGGGTTTGCCATCTGCAAAGCAAACCTTCTTCTGTCTACGAGACTCTATGAACCGGACTTTGGTCTTTTTCTGAACTGGGACGGTTACTCCCTCAGACGGTAAACCGACCATATATAATGAACCCCTCTTATGTCCACGAGCTATTACAAGATTTTCTTTGACTACCTTCCACTGCCCATTCCTGAACTTAACCTCGTGCCCATGTTCATCCAACTGCCCAACAGAAATCAACTGTTTCTTCAGACTTGGAATTACCCGGACATCCTTCAAAGTCCATGGACCGACTGGAGTCTTCAGATCTAAGTCACCTATGCTCGTCACATCAAGAACCTCATCGTTTGCTAGTCTTACCTTACCAAAATCCCCTTCTTTCAGATTCCGCAGTGCTTCACGGCTGTGGGTAGCGTGAAATGAAGCACCCGAATCCATAACCCAGGAATCCACATTACTCTCCACTCTACAGATCAAAGCATCATCATATGAATGGTCTACTGCAACGTTAACTTCTTGCTTGTCTTTTGGACATTGTTTCCTAAAATTTCCAACCTCTTTATAGTTCCAACAAGTCACATCATTTCGAGTCCTCGACTGACTCCTTCTTCTGTTCCTGCTCCCACTACCTTTGTTATTTTTTCTACCTCTGACCGCATTCAATTGTTCACTTGATGATTCCCCGGAATTTCTTCTTCTGACGTCTTCGCCTAGAATTAAATCCCGAATTCCCTCAAAAGTGAGCTCTTTCGATCCTGCGGAACTAGTAACAGCTGTAACTGTTCCGGACCAACTGTCAGGTAATGATGATAACAGTAGTAAAGCTTGAAGTTCATCCTCGAACTTTATTCCCAGTTACCCAAGTCTGGATAAAATCGAGTTTAAATTGTTGATGTGCACTGTAACTGAACTTTCTTCCCTCATCCTCGTGTTGACTAACTCCCGAATCAGGAAGACTTTATTTGCTGTCGACGGCTTCTCGTACATATTAGACAATGCCTCCATGATTCCCTTTGTCGAGGTCTCCTTCAAAATGTTGAAGGAAACATCCTTTGACAACGCTAGTCTAATAAATGCCTTGGCCTTCTTATCCAAAGTCTCCCACTGTGCCTGTGTCATCGCCTCCGGTTTTTCACCTAAAATTGCATCCAAGTCTTTCTGCACGAGCAAATCTTCAATTTGCATCTTCCACCAACCAAAGTCCTTCCCATCAAACTTCTCAATCTGAATCTTACTGCTTTCTGCCATTATAACGGACAAACTGCAGCCTTTTCAGAAATTAAGGGTAAAAAATGCAAATTTTCTGAAGTTTAGGGGCTAAACTGCAATTTCCTGAAAGTTCAGGGACCTAACTGCAATTTTCTGAAAGTTCAGGGCTAATCTGCACTTTTCTGAAAGTTCAGGGACCTAACTGCAATTTTCTGAAAGTTTAGGGGCTAAACTGCACTTTTCTGAAGGTTCAGGGACCTAACTGCAATTTTCTTTTGGAACGTGCTTTTCCACTAGCTTTTGTTGGAAAGTGTTTTTCCACTTTTCCACCAAGATTCCTCACTTTCTTTTGTTTCTTTACTTTTGCTATTATTAAAGAAAACAAAGAACACGAATATGGGACAAAAGGAACTGCAAGAGAACGTGCTCCACCAAAAAAAATTTCTCCACCTGTCTTCTTACTTTGTTCCTGGCGACGCAGGCACACCCCCAAAAATCTGCTGCTGCTCTTCTTGCCTAGCTAACTGCGTGCAACCACCTTACCCGGAACAAAAAAAACAACGCAACTGATCTCCGGTGATCCGATCGATGTGTACGGTGTATAAGTGAGCCTGTGCTCTGATACCAGTTGTTAGGATCGAGACACACACACGACACTAATCACACACACTCAGCTCTCTCTCTCTCTCTCTCTCTCTCTCTCTCTCTCTCTCTTTCAAGAACACAAAGATGAACACAAGGGATTTAACGTGGTTCGGTCTAATCTGACCTACGTCCACCAGGTAATTAGGAATGTATATTTCTTGGTGCTACTCTGCACTCACTCTGTTACATGTGGTGTTTTACAAATTACAGATGAGACTCATATATAGAGTCTGAAATGATAATGTGAACAAGCAAAAAAAAGTCCATGAAAAATGCATTCGGGAAAACTGGATCGCCTATCCTTTTCCCCCTTTTTTGACTTGCTTTTCTGCCACTAATATTGACTAGTGGCTTCACCTACTCAACAATAAACTCAGTTTTGGGCCAAATATCTTATCCATTCATACCAAGTATAGGATGTTTGTACGAGTTTTTGTAAAATGTTGCAAGGTACAAAGGATGAACATAAGCCTCTATTGTCCCATTCGAATATGAAATTGTAGCCACAGAATGCACACACCCATAACCATTTATTGCCCATAATCTACAACTGCAAGTCTTTTTTCCAAGTCAAATGCATATGCCTCACCCAAATTCCTTGTTTCAAATTGCATCAAGCCACATGCATAGAAGAACTTGCCAGTACCTGTTACATAACATAAAGCAGACTTAATTTACTATGTGTAAAATGAATAAATGGAAAGTTAAATGTACCTTTGATGGATTTTCAGATCACTAATTTTTTCCTAATGACAGGACAAACTTGGTATTCTGGCCAGTTACTTCCTTTTAAGTGCATCCTATGCAGTCTGTCCATCACATACATCCGAATTTCTTCTAGCATGGTGATGATAGGTTTTTTTCTTGCTTCAGTAATCACACTGTTAAATGTTTCTGAAAAGCCATTCTCAACAGCATCATACATGCTACCAATTTTGAAAAAAGCTCTTGACCATGTCTTTGGATTCTTTTCTAAGAGGTACTCATAGGCTGCATTGCTTAGTTGCTGAATCTCCTTCATTATTGCATTGAAATGTGGTTCTTTTGTAGCCTTACTTGCTTTCCAGAAAAGATTCTCGAAATGAGCTCCTATAAATCTTTTCTTAAAGTTTGCATATATGTGCATTGCACACTGCCTATGTTCTGCTTCTGGTAGTACCTCCTTTACTTCCTCGAGAAGTCCCTACAAGAAATAAGGTGAAGTTGTTTGAGTCACATACAATTGTTAAATAGACATTAATTTAACATACCTTATGCTGAATAGACATCAAAGAGACACTTAGTCCAGTTTCAAGGTGCAAGTCTTCTACAAGCAGTTCCAAGAACCATTTCCAATTTTCCTTATTTTCAACACAAACTACTGCCCAGGCAATTATATTTATCTGGTTACTGGCATCCCTACCTACAGCACTCAACAAATCCCCACTACATAACCCCTTTAAAAAACATCCATCTAAGTTTATCAACCTTCTACACCCAGTTCTCCAACTCTCCCTTAGACCAGCAAAGCATACATAAAATTTGCTAAAATAATTCGAGCCATCTGGCATACTATTGACACCAATCTTTACAGTGGACCCTGGATTTGATCTCTTTATTTCCTCACCACATGACCACAGCTTTACATAATGTTCAACAATTGTACCTTCTATAAGAGATAATGCATATTTTTTGGCTCTCCTGCACTGGCTCATGCTAACCTCTATACCAAAATCCTTTTTCACCTCTTCCCTAAAGAGTCTAACACTCATTTTCTGTTTGTGTAGTATCTCATTAGTGTAATGGCTACCAATCCAAGCATAAGTCACAATAGAGCTCAACCTGAAATTCCTTGCACAATTATGTTCTTCTCTAAGGGACTTAATTTGAAATGACTTTTCTTCACTCATCCATGATCCCCATAGTCTAAAACTGCAATCACCTTGACAACATTTGACTAACAACCTTTTACTATCATTCTTTTTGTAACATAACTGATACCTATTTGCCACTGCATAATTACAAATCATTGTTTTTAGATGTTTAGGGTTTTCGAATCTCATACCTAATACAAGCACCTGCTTCTTCCATTCTACATCTGGATTGAACCTAGTTAGGCACTCGAATGATTTGTTGGTTAAATCAACCTCCATTTCTTGTTCTTCCTCTTCATCCCCGATGACAATTGCTGCTTGATCGATGTCTTCTTCTTCCTCTTCTCTTGTCGGTGAAACCTCTCCTGTGGCAGATATGTTATCATCAGGACTTACCACTTCATCATTTTCTTCATCGATCCAGTCCTGAATGTTAACACCTTCGTGGTCCACATAAATTGGCAGAACAACTCCACAGTGGTCGAGTATCTCGATAAATTCGACATACTCCATTTTATCAGAAATTAACTTTAGCCCATGAGGAATGTCATGATCTGGCAAACAATAGTAGACGTTCTTGCATTTCTTCTGCGCAAATCTTTCAAGGAAGTCGACACATTCTTTCAAATCCATGGCTGAAAAATCAACATCGTCAACGTATTGCTTCATGTTATCGATGTATCCAAACGATTGCCAATTGAAGGTCCCTTTGAAGTGTAACTCGACCACGATACCCGATGCCATCTTTCGATCCACTGGTACAGACTTTGGGGAAAAGCGAGTGAATTCGGTGTTCAGGGTTTTCGTTTGCCCTCTCTTATTTGAATTTTATTGCAATCAAATTTCTATACGAAATGTTCTTTATAGCTGACTGAGCGGTTGACTAATAAATTCCTTGCTGAGTCACCATGCTGATTAGGCCGTGTCACCGGCTACCTCCTTCGTTTCGGGTAAAAGGACTTTTTAGAATTTGTGATGTAAACTTTATGCCCCTCAGGCGCAAATAAAACTTTTTAGGGACTAAATAGATCAATATGTTAGACTTTATGGGGCTACAGTGTCATTTAGCCTATATTTAACCATCTTTATATTATAAAAGTAAATAATAGAAATATAGTAATATGTACTTAATCAAACGTAGACACGAAAATTAATTGGATAAATAGTTAAATACATAACAAGACCCGGTTTGACCTATTACGACTACATTAATAGAAAAAAAAAATTTAATAACATAAGAAAAGAAGATACACCGTTAATCTATATAATATTATTAACTAGGTTGAGCCCGTGCTTCGCACGGGTTGGATTAAAACTTGGTAAGTGGGTTAAGCGGCTTTTACTGCATATTTATTATTTTATTAATTATTTGGAGACTTTAACTATTTTTTCTTTTTAACTGTCAATGGATTCAAATCATATCTTTTATGCAATGCTGTGAAAGACTTGTTTACGAAAAGCAATCTATAATTAAGTTATAAGACGTATGACGTAGAAGATAAAAAGGCATTGTGGACCTTCACTTCCCAACCTTTTACCATGAAGACCAATGTTGCTTGAAACACCATGTAAAGTCATGAAGAGCGACAAAATATTCCTACATTTTAGAGAAATAAGGATGTAGCAGATTTAAAAATCGGTCCATTTGGTCAGATTTTAGTAAGTTCAGATTCAAACTTGTCCATTTGGTCACCTACTATCCAAATCATAGATTCAAACACATTAGGAACAAAAATAGACATGAAACAGGGGAACATATACCAGAATCTCCAGACCTTCATAATGAAGAAACCATGCAGAATCAAGACAGTAACGGTTGTCGCCATCCTTCGAGTCTATGTTTCTATCAAATTAGTTATAGAAGATGTATGGTTTAACACATGTTTTCTGGAGTTATAGATGACAGGAAACATTTGAAAATTTCTTGAGTAATACCTGGCTTTAACTCTTATATAACTTTGGCATAGAAAACAACGGATGTGGCAGAGAAGAAGAGTAGTCTGATGGTGTCACTGGTGGGTGCAGAATACCGGTAGTGTCGGAGGCTCTTTGGTGAAGGCGGTCATTACCTGAAACGATAAACCCAAGCAAGGAATAGCAACAAAATTTGTTTATTTCTGGCATATAACTCAACAAATAATTGTGTAAAAAAAACTTTAAATGCAAGAAATAGCAACATACTTTGTATAGTTCTTGCATTTAGCTCAAGAAATAGAAACTTACTTTGTAGTTTTCTTATTTATAACTATTAAATTATAAAAAGGCAATATCCAAGTAATCATGGTCCGAAAGATGTTTAGAAATTCCATGACTAAAAATTGCAAACCAACAATGTCATTTCAATTCAGTTGCAATTTCCTGTTAAATTAACAACATTAGCTCTGTATTTACTGATTTAAGCAATTCAAATTTGCGAAATAAACCCTAAATAGTTACGGCCGGTGCTTCATCTTCAGACAAGCCGTTGCATGAATTTACCATTCCGCCCCTCGGTTCTTGGTAGGTCCCGAAACTGACCGCGGGTTCTGATCGCACGCGCTTTAGAGTTGAAGAAGCTGGTGGTGATGTGGTTTTGTCGTCGGTTGCGTGTTTTGAAGAGTAGGTTTCGTTTGTTTTTGCAAAACGACCACCGGAACTTCTCACTCTTCTCATGGCATGTTGATGCCTTGATTCATGGAGATAAGGCTGTACGGTAAGAAAAAATTAGATATTATTTTTTAAGTTTCTTTTCGAGAAAAAATTAAATTGATAATCACATTGCATACTAACCTTTCTGTCTTTTATAAGTTTCTTTTCAAGTTCAGCTTTTGCACACGATTGTCTTCGCCTCAATATTGCATGATATTGTTTAGCATTCACATAAACATGCTCTTGTGCCATTTCAAGTGGCAATGGCATCCTCACTTGATTCACTTCAAGAAACTGAGGATGAATCTTTCAAAATAAAAATAAAAAACAAATCATCAAAATGTGACATGAATTTAAATTCATTAGAATATATGATACCAAGATTCTTACCAGATGTTGACTATAAGCTGCCATCATCCCACCATAGTACGGATCATAAGATTTGAACCGCAAGCCTACAAAAGATCGGAATTAGTGATTCCGCCGTTGAATGGAATTGGTGATTCCGGGGAGATGAAGTGGGAAAATCTTACAACTGAGGGGTTTACAAGCTCCAGTTGTGGTGGCTGTGAAAGGGTTTCTTCATTCCTATGAAGTATGTTGGGTCCCCCTTGTTGAAAACTTTGGTGTCCTTGTTCATACGTATATGAGGTTGAGGGGTAAATGAGTCAATTTACATTTATAATGAAGAAATATAGTCCAAAGTGAAACAAAGAGTCGACTATAAGACCTTCTAACCTTCATTAACACTTCTAAAATACACATCGATGATCTGTATTGCTTCAATGGGGGTAAATTTATCTACCATCCATTGTTTTACTTTCACATATCCACATCGAGAAATTGTAAATTGATACAAATAACTAAACAAAACTCACTTAAACTCCCAAAACAATAACTCCGCTGTACATGATCATCCTATTCATTAGCTTATAAGCACTAAATTAAAACCTGAAAACATCGGGATCCATACAAATAGTTTTCGTCAGAATCATTTCCTTCATCGAAATTCAGTATTAATTGTAATTAACCAAGCTGTGAAATTTAACATATTTTACACAATATTTCACAGGCTAAGATCCGGGGCGTACAAACTGGGTGATGAGTGACCCCGTAGGTCCGATCATTACGGGTTGTGATGTGTATTTTTCAGAAAATAAGGAATCAAAAATCAGAACAATGTAATCGAAAACCTATAATCCAATAGAAATCAGAAAACAACCTGTAACCTGCAATCGGAATTTCCAAGTAATAATCCGACCAAAGGGTCTGCCCCCCGGACACCATCGTCGTCGCCGATGACCTCGCCGCCAAAATCATTCCTCAGCACCGCCTTCCGGCGGCTGGAATCGCCAGTCACCATCGTTTGAAAGTTAGGTTTTTCCATTAATGAGGGATAACTGTTTTGGTTTTTTTCTAAATGAGAAAGCAAGGAGGTGACGAAGATGACCTCGCCGCCAAAATCGTTCCTCAGCAGCGGCTTCCGGCGGCTGGAATCGTCGGTGACCATCGTTTGAAAGTTAGGTTTTCCTACCGCCGTCTTTGGATTTCCTTCGATTTCACCAGAAACTCCGGTGGACGATCATCATCACCAGAAGACCCACTGAAGAGCTCCTCGATTCGATAGCAGCAGGTCGTATTCCACACACACATACCTCGATTGTCTGTGCCAACTGTTTGGAGTGTATCGAGAGTGAGATCAATGAGGAAATTAGCAGCGAAAATTAGCATCAGCAATATCTTCTCTCAGCGACACATAAAGGAGGAAGCAAGATAGATGTCGCAAGGAAGGGAAGCGGTGAAAGCAGAGCTGGCGGAACATGATAGGCCAAAACCACAGCACCCCCTCTAAAATCGTGAAAACCCCCCTACCCCTCCAATCCTTCTAGAAACTTGCTCCTATTTCATTTCATTATGAGTAATTGTACTGCTTCCTACCTTTTGTTCCTACTCACATTCCTACCCATGTTAAATTATGACACTTGTCATATTTAATAAAAGTAATAATATTTAAATACACATGTCATGATATCATATGATATCATATGAGTAGGAATATAGGTAGGAATAAAAGGTAGGAACAAAAACATTTTCTGTTTCATTATATAGTAATGAAGTTATAAATGAAGTCTTTGCCTTGACGCTTATTGCTTGAAACACGGTTTTTCGCTTTTGTATCTTTTCCACCCTGCTTCCTATTTCGCAGTGTATGTGTACGTATAATTTATGGAATGCACCATCTGAATCCCAAATCCAACACTCATCTGCAATATATATTCCGGCAACGCATCTCCCTCTTTTTTTTATCAACGGTGAGAAACACTATTGACCAGGAACAACTCCAGCACAGTATAGCCGTAGATGTGCAACCCTTCGTCGGATCCATGAACAATCCGATGGCCGCTAATATCCCTGGTATACCTCTATGGTGCGGGGATATCAGTTATATACGCTTGGAAAGTGATGCCATGATGGACATCGACAGTAGCGGTGGTCAACCACCTTCCATTGGAGATGTGAGGCAAATGGTTGTTTCTGAACCTTCCGGTAGTAATCAGATTCATAGCGATGGACAACCACCGTCAGTCAACTGCGTTTGTAGGCCAGAATCATCTCAAAGTGAAGCATCGTGCAATCGCTATGAGGGTCCTGATGAACATGAAGTTCAACAGGTTATATCTGAATTAAATGACGGGGTATGATTTTAATCCCAGAATTAATCTGAGTGTGTTTGTTGCAAGCTTCGCATTTAATTAATGATTAAATAAAACCACGTTGAACTTTGAGCGACATTTGGCCATATGGGGTTTGGTTTTTGGGTTAATTAAATAAAATTTCCTAGTTACTTCCAACAGTAACGTTTCATATTCAACACATCAATGAAAATTATGAGGCAATAGAGAGATCCATGTCATCATGTGGATCTCTTCTACCTCATGACCTATCTCCTTTTCCAAACATGATAGTTTTTAACACTTTATCTGGTATTGCTTGACAAATGACAAGTTCCAAATTCATAATATTTAGTGTTCAAGATTGTTTGTAACAGTTGATGTTAGGTATTTATAGTCTTTTTGTTATTTGGATTCATGAAGGTCTGCAAGATAGGAGCAGTTGCAAGATCTTTTGATATTGATGCATATGCCCGAATGTCTCTCTCGAAGGTTTCCCAGCCGTTTGTAATTCCACATATGGCTTTCAACTCCATTGATTCGACCATAAACAATGGCGGTTTATTGCACGTCCCACCGCCACAGCCGATTCAGCGAATGCGGACGTATGTCAAGGTTTGATGTTGAACTATTCTAGCATTATATGTATATTTGTATAGTGTAGGGGATTGTTATGTCGTTTTTCGTTATGTTACATAGGATAGGACAGGTTGTACCATGTTTGTAGCGCACTAGATTAGGACTGATGTGAATGAGACAAAAACTATAACTTGTCTCATCCAAAAAGTTTGAAGATTGACTCACTCGGATCTCTTGTCAGTGCGAAAGATGGAAATGCCATCATCATATCACCGTCACTAAAAAAATTTGTAGACAGCCTGTCCAGTCCCATCCTGTCCAGTCCCATCCTGTCCAATCATGTGATGTTTCTTTTTGTCTATTTTCTTTCATATACTACGAGTCTTAGAAATTAAAACTGTTATTAAAACTTGTGTAGGTCTACAAAAGTGGATCATTTGGGAGATCAATTGAGATTACTGCATATTCAGGCTTTGATGAGCTTAAGCAAGATCTGGCTCGAAGATTTGGTATTGAGGGTCAACTGGAGGATGAACAGAGAAATGGCTATAAACTTGTGTGTTTAGATCGTGAGAATGATGTGCTCGATGTTGGAAGTGACCCTTGGGAGTAAGTTCACAATCTACTAATATGTAGATATCCTATTTACACACGTATTTAATTTACCCTTGAATGATGACAAATAGGGTCACATCTCATGATGTTATGAGGATGGGTGTCCCTCTTTGTTCATTTGATATTTCTGATGGTATATCATATTGCGCATTTCAGGGAGTTTGTAAACTGCTTATGGTGCATCAAAATCTTGTCTCCTCAAGAACTTCAGCAAATGAGTTTGGATCGCGGTCTTGGTGAGAATATTGTTGTTCCAAATCAAGCTTGCAGCAGTTCAGTGGTGGAACAGTCTAATGGTCGTCTAATTGACTTCTTTTAACCTCTCGGAAATTCTTCTTATTGTTATCGTTAGTCAGGCGTGGGTACAAGACATCATGATTGTTGCAGAATTTTTGTTTATATTAGTGCAGAATATCGACCATATGTACAAATAAATGCTTAGCCTTATTGCTTATGAGTTGTCGTTGAAGCCTTTTGATGAGAAGAACCGTTTATCAGTTAAATTACGTAAATATTCTTATCTTTGTCAATTATGGAAGCTAGTTCTATATTCCATTATTAATAGTATCTTATCTTGTTTTGATTGCATGATTTCAAAGTGTATTTGGGCAAATGTAAGTTCATAGTCTTTGTTGTGTTAATAAATTTAAGGAATAATACAGTAGTAATCCATCGAACTTAATTTTCATTTTGCATCTATTTGGTCCCTTAAGTTTTTTCATTGCTCCTTACTGTAGCATTATCCCTAAATTTAACGGGTATAAGAGTTAATTTTAATTCAGCTATATTTGACACTCTTGACGTGTTTTATTTGATTTGAAACAACGAGTTAATTAATATATAATATCCTGAAAAATAAGGTTTTTCTCATTTATTCATAACCTTTTAAGAATTTTTGCTCATTATCTTTTCCTTTCATTTCCCTTATACAGAAACTTTTGCATGTATATTTTTTAAAATTTTTTGTTATATTTATGCCAAGAGTTTTTAAGGTAGTACTCGGTATACAGAGCATAATTAGAATATAGGATTGAGAGATTGCATGTGTTGTGTTTGGTATTGCTAGGACATGGACAGGACGGTAAAATTACTAGTTTATCCATAAGAATTATCAGCTAACTATTATAAACAAACATGTCATCTAATATCTAATAATTATATTAGAAAAATATGCTTACATATATAATTTACTGCACATGGTACATCATGAAATCCCATTAGATAAAACTCCGGTAACCTTAGTGTAATAGTTAGTGCATGTTGTACAATCATTCTATTCTAGACAAAAAGCTTAAGGGCACGTTTCTTTCAAGTTTTTTAATGAAATTCAAGGGAATTGGAAAGAGAAATTTCGTTCAAAACGTGTTTGGTTAAAAAATGGATGGAATGGAATTGTGTAAGATTCCATCAAATTCCATATATAATTGAATTTATCATTCCTTTGCATAATGCCAAATAATTTAAATTTCATTGATTATTTTATCTTATCTCCTATTAAAATGACATATTTAACCTTATAAATGGTAGTTTAGTCATTTTATATAATTTATATTCCAATTCTTTCGATAAAATTTGCAAACTAGCAGCAACAAATAATTCTATTTCATTATCTATCAACCAAACGCGCTAGGGATTCAGATTCCTTCGGATTCCAATTCCGTCAAATTCTCATTCATATTAAAGATTTCAATTCCTTTGTAAAAATTCTGTGAACCAAACGCCCCCTAAAATTTTGATGATTGTCCCGGATTGGTCACTATTTTTCTTTTTGCGCAATAGGCCACTAATGTTGATTTCTACATGTTAAATAGGGGCTTGAAGTTAAAACTAATTGGTTTCCAGGTTAACCCGCTTGGTTGGCTAAGTGTAGCCACGAATAGGCCATGCCATACAGTGTCAATAACCCATGGCTGGAAAGCAATCTCTTGAATTTCCATTCATCTCCGTCTACGTTAAAGATTTAATATCCGGCCAAATCGAAGGGCGTTAACCAAAAAATATCACCTTTTAGTATCTTGAGAATGTGTTCAACGATTGTGGGGCTTCCGATGAGGACACCGTTTTGACCGAAAGGATGGTGAAGGACGGCGAAGCCAAAAGGGAGAGTTTTGGATGGCGTTGTAGATCGGAGACGAAACAGAGCGGTTTAATTGAGCCCGTGGTGTTCACCACCGCATGATTGCATCTGATATTTTCGTGCAGGTCACACTTAAGGCTCACGTCTTTGCGGGCATTCATAACCTGAATTTGCGACCACTGACGGCTTATCGACTCAACAACTAGGGTCAATCAAGATCAGAGAAGTGGGCGAAAGGTGGTGGTTAGAGGAGGTGACTCGAGGGCTCCGCTGCCCCACTTATGTTTAAAACGAGCGGAAGGGAGCCGCGCGTTGCTGCGGTTAAGGAGGTCAACAAATTAAAACTACAGGGATCAAAACTGTAATAATGTTAAACTGGCAAACAAAACTATAGGGACCAAAATTGTAATTAATAAAAATTAAAACTATAGGGACTAAAACTATAATTATACAAATTAAAACTACAGGGGTAAAAATTGTAATAAAACTAAAGTGATACTGTTCATTCAAGGCAACAATTGTATATATATATAATAATTGTTTTGTCTTTTAAATGCTTCGAGATGATTTGTTTTAACATCAAAGGAAAGCATGTCAGCGGATAAAAGGTACGACGGGGAGGCTACAAGCATGCGATTTTGGGTTCTACTCACACAATTGGTTTAAGATTTAGGTTTAAAGATAAGGTTACGCCTTTGGCTTTAATTAGGTTACAGGTCTTGATTTTGGGTTTCAATATTATTGCTACTGTCTCGTTTTTGGGTTTTGATTGAGTTCTACATGGATTCGACATGTCACTTTGTTGTTGTCATTAACATAACCATGTTTTTATAGGTGTTGGTTCATCGGAAAAATGCATAGAAATGAGGCAATTGGTATAGTTATTTGCATGTGTGGTTGTGTTTTTTAAATGATTTCTATATATGATTGTATGCTAGAAAGTCTTTAAATTAAAATTTAAAACACATCATTTTTTATTAATGAATCAAGAAACGACATTGCAAATTAGGATCGACAAAGTATAACATTTTTTATAAAAGTATTTTAAAATTAGATTAAAAATATTCTTTGCAAAAAGTTAAAATATTTTAACTAAGAAAACCAAAAACCCGTTGTGCAAAATGTGACTCATGTTATCCGTATTTAAAACCCACACATGAACTAATAGTCTTTCGATGTGGGAAATTGCATTAGCCAAATATGTCAGTTATGATTTAGGGATAGTGATGTGGTGTTTGCAATTCCCGAGAACCTTGAGCTAGATATAACATATTTCTTTATAGACTATTCATTATATGGACTTATGATCCATGATATACCCGTCACAAGAAAATATAAGCGTGGATGGAATTAAACACACCAAACAAAAGTTCATTCGTTACCAAGTTTTTAGTGCGATGTCTCATCAAAGGGATAAGCTCAACGAGATGAACTATGTTCACTAATTTCTAAACTTGATAGTTGTGCTCAAGTTTAAGAGGAAACTTCCTGCCATGAGGAACTTGTTCTCGATGATCTTTCAACTGGGTCTACTAGTGTTGTTAGAGACAAGCATGAAAGATGACTCAAATGAGGTGGCATGCCTCATGTTAGCACCATGATTCTTGAGCTCCAAAATAAAGGCATACATTGACTAGTTTTGGAGGTTAGGCTTTCCTGTCAATCAGGAGTTGGCCACATATATTATCATCAACTCACTCACTAGTTCAAATAGTGAGTTTGTCTTTGTTGAGCCTATTTGTGCTGAAGTGCTCAACCATCCGAAGACCTCCTGCTTATGACCCCGAAGTAATAAACTACAAGAAGAACCCTGAAGTCTGAAGACTCCGAAGTGTGATGCACGGAGGATCCGAAGACTTCACAGCCTGTCAAACTTTTGTGTGCACGCGTACAGTACAATACGTGTTGCATGAATCTAATATTCTATTGGCTAGTACTCTGATAGGATATTCTCTGTAATAAAGTTGTACTATGCGTATCACTGATTTAGTATAAATATCAGTGATACCATACCGTGTCGAGTGCGAGTTGTAATCGTCCAAAAACAGTAAAACCCTAAATCAATCAAGCATTCGGCACAAGTTATTCATATCATTGTTCATAAACTGTTCTTACTGTTCTTATTACTGTGTGATTGATTAGTACTACTTAATTTCCAGTCATTGTTTACATACTTAAACGATTTCAACACCCAACAAGTGGTATCAGAGCAAGTCAGTTCAAAAACCTGTTAGTAGAGTTTCTATTCCATTGCTACAGTTCTAGATTTGAATTGTTTCTCAGATCTAGTCTTCTGTAACTGTTGCAAGTCTCTATTACTCGTTTTTACTGCAAAGATCCCGTTGAAATCTGTTCAAAATGACTGATTCCACAACAACTTATGCCAATATGGTCAACTATGCAAATCTCATTGGATCTGCAACCAAAGCTCCTGTTCTAGTAACTTCTTACTATGATTATTGGGCTGGAAGAATGAAGGACTATCTGATTGGACTTGATAAAGACTTATGGAGGTTTGTAACGGATGGTCCTCATACAGACATTGCTGGTCGTTTTGTAGTCCCCGATGGAGAAGAGGCTGTAGTTCTTAATGCAGCAGATATGAAGAAGCTTGAAAATGACGAAAGGGCCATGCGTGAGCTACGAAGTGGATTGGGTCCTGACGTTAGTCATCATATAGCCGATGCGAAGTCCGCCAAAGAGATGTGGGATAATCTCGAACTTCGTTTTGGAGGGGATAAGATTCTTCACACCAGCAAGGTTCAAGAAATTCTTGCAGACTTCGGGAACTTCAAACAAGAAGAGAATGAGTCTCTCGAAGCATGCTATGAATGTCTTAGCAGCATGATCTATACCCTAGACAAGTATGGGGAGACACGAAGCCAACAGGAGATCAACATTAAATTTCTTTATAGTCTTCACAAAGAATGGAGACCAATCATGGTCATGGTTAAATCCTATGAAAACATTGAGAAGTACAAGTTGGCTGCTCTGTACAATCTGCTAAAGTCACATGAACCAGATGTCGTGGGTCGTAGAAGTGAGAATGCTGGATCTGGACCACTTGCCCTTGATTTAAAAGAAGAAAAAGAAACCAGTGATGAAGAAATAGCTGCCTATATGGTTGATGACAATTGTTAAACCGTTGCTCTCTATGTTGCTAACAGTCGAAGGTTCAAGAAACCATTCATTAAAAAACAACTCTGGGAAGCCTTTTGTCAAGAACTTCAACAAATCAAACTTCAATCCGAAACCCAAACCAGAGATGTTCACTCCGAAGGATGAAAATTCAAAGTCTTCTACTCCGAAGCCATCTGAAAAACAGGCTTCGGAGTCATCAAAAGAGAAAATAGAAGAGAAAAGGGTTTCTGGTGATTCAGGCTATGACTGTAATTACTGTCATGGTAAAAATCACTTTGCTAAAGATTGTATGCTTGGT
This sequence comes from Cichorium intybus, assembly GCA_023525715.1. NCBI lineage: Eukaryota > Viridiplantae > Streptophyta > Magnoliopsida > Asterales > Asteraceae > Cichorium > Cichorium intybus. The sequence continues at coordinate 66,666,600 of CM042009.1, read as the reverse complement.
AAACAAAATGAGAAGAAACCTCAAGTGAAGGATGAAGCTTACTATGCAATGAAGATGGAAGAAGTGAGGAAACAAACAAAAGACTTAGCCCTGATGGCTGCTAAGGATTATCAAGGATCTTATCAAGTCTGGTCTTCTGATTCAGAAGATGAAGAAGTAAGAAAGACAACTCATAGTGCCTTCATGGCATATGATGATGGTAAGAGCTTTCTGAAAAGTACTTCTGAGGAGACAGCTGATGAGGAGATGCTGGGCTATGGATCAACTGCTGGTCATGGTTTCAAGACTTCGGAGATGAATGAGATGATTGAAGCTGTGAATCCGAAGACCTGGTCTGACGACACTTCGGATGATGATGAGGAGATATGTTTGATGGCAAATGAAGCATGCCTGACCATTCCTGAGCAGGTATCCAAACTTCTCTCAACTTTTAAAATTCCTATTTCTCAATCAACTCCTATCATAAATAAAATAACTCGTGATTGTTCTGTGATGCATAAAATGCTTATTTATGTGAAAAATAGGGAGACACTCAGTGAGCAGGAGATTCTCAGCTTGAGGGGGAGAGTAGAAAGTTTGAAGCTAGCCCTAGAAAAGTCCAACCTAACAATCTCATTGCTAAAAGAGAATAGAGAAAAACTTTTGAACAATCATGATGTAATTTTGAGACAACGCAATATATTTTGTGAAACTGTAAAACGTTTATATGCTCATATTACACGTATCTATCATTCAGCTGATGTGTACAATGTTCAACATAGACAACTATTACCTTTTATTGAGTTTAAGCTTAAGGAAGTTGATAGTATATCTTATGAGTGTGAATCTATAGTATCTGGGTTCGAAGTGACCAACTCTTCGTATAAACATGGTTTGATATATGTAGAAAAACATCTCACTGCTGATAATCTGTTGAAATTATTGCCACAAGAAATCCCAATCTTGAAAAAGAATGTTTCTCAAATTGAAAACAAAGAAAAGGTTACAGTTGAAACCACATCTGAGAATGATTCTCAAAGCGATTCGGATATGGAGGAAATTGATTGTTCTTCATTAACTTTATTAAAATCATCCTCCACATCCGAATCACCCTCCGAAGACATATCACAATTGTCTTTGAAGGACAAAGGAAAAGCAAAAGTTGTTTGTGAACCTAAAACTTTTGAAAACAAATAAATCGTGAAATCAAAATTACAAATCTCAGATGTTTGTGTCTCTTATGATCAATATCTTAAGGACAATTCAAAAAGGCTAGTTCATGTGGCTTGTATCTATCCAAAGATATCTTATTTCAAAAATACCATCTTTGTGAAACCAGGTGGATCACCTTTGGTTGAAAACGATTTAGAAAAACTTCTTGAGGAGGATAATTCCACAGTCACTGAGGAATGATTCTTCTCATCTTCTAAAATGGTTGAAAATGAAATGAATGAAAGAATGGAAGTAAAAATCAACATAAGAAAACAAGACCTGTATGGTCACAACATTGGTCACAACATTTACAATCGTCTCTGTTATGAGAAAGAAAAGATTCCTAAAAACATGTCACACGTTTTAAATCTCAAAAATGATAATCACATCTACACTAATCGAAACAACAAACAAATTCAAGTTGTGGAAAACCCCGCAGCTCCAAAGATGGATGTTTTTCAATTAATGGAATCATGTGAGAGTGTACCGTTGTCACAAACCTCAGAAAATGTTGCTTCAAAACCAAAAGTCTCAATTACCAAAGCTTCGGTACAAAAGCCTCAGATCTTGAAAAGACCTCAAATTCTCCAAAAATCAAAATCAGCAATAGTGATTACTAAACCAATTCAAAAACCTATTGCTGCGAACTTGAAATCAAAACAAACTCTGAATCTTGTGAAGAGAAAAACTCCCTTCGGAGGCTTGAAACAAAATGAAGCAATTGCTTCTACTTCTAGAACAAAACCGTTTAACTCAAAGGTTTTAGAAGTCAAAAATCAAAATGGTAAACCAACTTTTACACCGACAAAACCCAACTTTCCCAATCCAAAATTTCAAAAACCCACAAAGAAAACATTTTCAAAAGGAAACATCTTGATAGATACATTCCATCACTGGCTAGAAAAAAATTTGAACTTGTTTAAAGATAAGAATCTCTCAATAAATGATTTCAAATTGGCATACGAAGAGTACCTTTGTACATCTACGTTGTCCAGTTCAACATCAAAGAAATCGACAATTGAAATTTCTAAACAAAATTGGAAAAGAAATGATTTAAAAGAAAATCTCACTGCTAAAACCAAATCCTCAAAACCATCAATGAGTTCAAAATTTTCAAGTGAAAAACAAACATCAAAAACCTCAAAGTCAAAATCATCCAACCAAAAATGGGTTTCGAAGTCTTGCATTTCGTCAGTCACTTCGGACTCATCTAACTTAACAAAAAGCTCTTCTGAATTTAACTCAGACTCCTCGGAATCATGTTCATCACATGAGGCTTCGGAGAATCTGATCAACTTAAATGCAAATGAAATACCAGAAGAGGCCGTAGAAAAATGGATTCAAGAATCCTTCACTTACCCTGAGGACCCAAGATTGATTGGGTACCAACTCCTTCTTGATTGATCGCAGGTAATGTCTACTGAGCGGTACGACACTAAATGGTACATGGATAGTGGCTGCTCAAGACATATGACAGGGAAGAGGGAATATCTTGGAGATTATAGAACATTGGATGATGCTGGAAATGTACGCTTCGGTAACAATGAAACATGTCCAATTCGGGGTTATGGTAAAATAACAAATGGCCAATTCACAATCAGCAGAGTGGCATTTGTTGAAGGATTAAAACACAATCTTGTGAGTATATCTCAATTGGTAGTTGGAACGGGTAACGCAGTTACATTTAACAACCAAGGTAGTGTCATCACAAAAAAAGAAACAAACGAAGTCTTACTCAAATCTGAAAGGAAGGGATCAATGTTTCCCTTAAATCTAAAGCCTGTAACTGGTGGGCAATCCTTATGTCTTCTCTCAAAAGCCAACTCTGATGTTAGCTGGCTTTGGCACCGAAGACTTACTCATTTGAACTTCAAAGACTTAAACAAGTTAGTGGCTATGGATTTGGTTCGTGGAATGCATGCTCTCAAATTTGATAATGATTCACTTTGTTCTGCTTGTGAACATGACAAGCAAACAAAAAAAAGGCATCCAACTGTGATCAATCCCAAAATCACCGAACCCCTTTCACTTCTCTATATGGACTTGTATGGTCCATCCGCAGTAGAGTCAATTGGAAAGAAGAAGTACATACTTGTAATAGTTGATGATTATTCAAGGTTTACTTGGGTGTTATTTCTAAGAAACAAATCAGAAGCTGCTGACGAAATCATTAACTTCATAAGGAAAATGGAAGTGATGCTAAACAAAAAGGTCAGAACTGTGCATAGTGACAACGGTTCGGAATTCAAAAATCAAACTCTTGATGGATTCTTGAAAACAAAAGGGATTAGTCACAACTTCTCAGCACCATACACTCCACAACAAAATGGTGTTGTAGAAAGGAGAAATCGTTCTTTGTGTGAAGCAGCTAGAACTATGCTTAATTTTGCAAATTTGCCCATGTACTTCTGGGCCGAAGCCATTTCTACAGCCTGCTTTACTCAAAATAGATCCTACATTCACAAGAGATTTCACATCACACCTTATGAAGTACTCAATTGCAGAAAACCAAATGTCAAATTCCTTTACATCTTCGGTTGTAGGTGTTTCATCTTGAATTTGAAAGACCATTTGACAAAGTTCAATGAAAAATCAGAATAAGGGATTTTCCTTGGATACTCTCAAGACTCAAAAGCTTACAGAGTCATGAACAAGAGGACTCAAAAGATTGAAGAAACCTTCAATCTAAGGTTTGATGATTACTACATCAAGAAGTCTTTGCATCCATTCCCTATGTCATCCATCTTTCCAAAGCCTGCTGTGGATGCTGTACAAATCACTACATTTGATACAGACTTCGCTCTTTTGTTCGATCCACCTGTGAGGGCTGTGGACTCCGAAACCAGAGCACCTGATAACCATGTGTCCGAATTGTCCAAACTCACAGATGGACCTGATGATTCTTCTACAAGTAGTGTGCAAAGACCATCATCTGTTGAGGGGGAGCCATCAAACCGAAGTGAAGGGAATGCTAGTGTTGAGGGGGAGCCAAACAACAGTCACACTTCAACCCCACGGGAAATCTCTCATATCATGTCCCTGTATCCATCAATCCAGGGGGAGCCAGAGATTATCACTCCAAACTCAGCAACCCTTATCGCTTCGGATAAAGCAACCACTTCCTCAACACCAACAGCTGTCAAGGGGGAGAACACTCTAAACTCTACTTCACAACTGCACACACCACAGTCAAATGCAACTAATTCAAACAATCATTTAATAATGGGTGATTTCCCTTTCACTTCGGGATATCCTTCAGATATCGAGGATATTGATTCTGAAGGACCGCCCGATTTTGATCCAAACTATCCTCCTTTGGACAAATGGACGAAAAATCATCCACCATCACTAGTCATCGGTAACGTTCAAGATAGAGTATTGACTCGTGCACAACTTCACCAAAGACAACTTGACTTAAACAAAACTTCGGAGTTGTGCATGTTCAATGTCTTTATCTCCAAGGTAGAACCTAAAAATGTTAAAGATGCTTTCGATCACCCTGACTGGATTGAAGCAATGTAGTTGGAATTAGAAGAATTTGAAATAAACAAAGTTTGGAGGCTTATTCCAAAACCTGCAAATGCTTCAATTGTTGGTCTGAAATGGGTGTACAGAAACAAACTAGACACCGAAGGCAATGTGGTTCGGAACAAAGCAAGGCTGGTTGTCAAGGGTTATTGTCAACAGGAGGGGATTGATTATGAAGAAACATTTACTCATATTGCCAAACTTGAATCAATTCGGATATTTTTGGCTTATGGTGCACAAAAAAACTTTGATGTCTTTCAAATCGATGTCAAGTGTGCCTTTCTGAATGGTGATCTCGAGGAAACCGTTTTTGTTGAACAACCACATGGCTTTGAAAGTAAAGAACATCCAAACCATTGCTATGTGCTAGACAAGGCTGTCTATGGTTTAAAACAAGCTCCAAGAGCTTGGTATGAGACCTTGACAAAATTTTTAAAAGAATCAAGCTTTAAACAAGGTTCGGTGGATCCAACACTTTTCATAAAGAAAGTTGGATCTCATTTGATGTTAGTCCAAATCTATGTGGATGACATAATCTTCGGATCCACTGACCCCAATTTGTCAAAAGATTTTGAAAAACTAATGAAAAGCAAATTTCATATGAGTATGATGGGAAGGATTAATTTCTTTCTTGGATTACAAATAAAACAATCTAATGAAGGGATCTTTATCAATCAACAAAAATACACGAAGAGTTTGTTTGAACGCTTCGGAATGACTAACTGCTCCAAAGCTAAAGTTCCATTGCCTGAAGGTACAAGATTAAATCCTTCATTGGACAAACCAAAGACAGACATATAGCAATACCGAAGCATGATTGGTTCACTGCTCTATCTCACAGCCAGTCGCCCTGATATCATGTTCGCAGTCTGCAATTGTGCAAGATATCAGGCTGACCCAAGAGAACCTTATTTGGCTGTGGTTAAGACGATCTTTCGATATCTTCATGGCACACTTACTTATGGCCTGTGGTACCCAGAAAACTCCGGCTTCTACATACAAGCTTATTCAAACTCAGATCTTGGTGGATGCTCTATTGATCGCAAGAGCACTTCGGGGGGCTGTCAATTCCTTGATGGAAAGCTAATTAGTTGGCAATCTAAGAAGCAAACTTGTGTCTCTATCTCCACTGCTGAAGCTGAATATGTGGCTGCTGCGGCTTGTACTTCCCAAATCATATGGATTCAGAGTCAACTGAAAGATTATGCTATCAACATGAGAAAGATTCCACTGTTTTGTGACTCACAAAGTGCAATTCGGATTTGCCACAATCATGTTCAACATTCCAAGACAAAGCACATAGCTCTTCGTTATCACTTTATCAAAAGTCATGTTGAGGAGGGGAATATAGAAGTGCACTTTGTTCACACAACAGAACAATTGGCAGACATCTTCACAAAGGCTTTAAATGAATATGCATTTACAAGAATTGTTCGTGGACTTAGAATGATTGATGGATCCACTCTACAATAAATCTCAGATTTGCTCACTCTTTCTCTTAATCTTTTCACTTACAAAATAAAATTCATAACACTCCGCAGCACTCTGAAGTGCTTTATCGCTTCGGAAGAGTAAAACAAGTAAATCATCACATTGTTACACCGCAGTACCCTGAAGTACTTTATCACTTCGGAGCTCTGCAGAACAGATAATGCTAAAGAATAAAGATCTTAAATGGTAAAATCGTTAAAACATATTTTGACTTTGCTTCTTAAGAATAATCACAAAAAGGTTTATTTCAAAGAAAAATCAAAAACAAGAAAAATAAAGGTTCTTGAACAAACATTAAACGCTTTGATGCACAAATGACAAAGTTTAACCTTACTTTCATGAACTACCTGACTAAAGGACAAAACTTTGATTTTAGATTCTGATAATCATACCTTATTGCACTAATAGGTATTTAGGAATCGACTTGAAACATTGGTAAAAGAACAGACTTTGGAGTGAGGTTAAGGCTATTTTTCAATTTGAAGTCTTGGTTGATTCTAATATTATTAACATAATGTATATTCCTAACCTCCCTTCTGAAAACTTGACTCGCTTCAACTTCAAACTAATCATGTAGCCTCAAAACTATACAGGATAACTCAAGTGTTCCGAAGTTTTCTTCAAAAACAGTACCAACATTTTCTGATAAGTAAATTTAAATCTCTTTTCATCGTTGTTTCAAAATTGAACTAAATGAAGTTTCTCAAACTCAAGGATTGCATAAAACAAAACCAAAAAGCACCAAAGAAAGAAACTAAATGGTAAAATTTTGTCTCTTCGAATAAGCAAATCCTAAAAGGAAAAGATAAAAAGAACAAATAGAAAAACTCAAAAAGATAAACAGAAAACAAATTGTCAAAAGATTCAAAGACAACAAGCAAGACAAACATCCCAAACATAGATCCTTTATTGTATTGTGATGATCAAATTTTACCATCCTTCAATTTATGTTATGTTTGTAAATTCATCATAATCCAATAACACTAATAAAGACAACAAATTGTCTTTATAGATAATGTTTATTGCATTGTAAAGCTTATGTAATTCCACATTGTCTGGGATGGTTGGTCTTTAAGTGTCGTCGATATGGTCAATGACCCCAAAACCGACACAATGTGTTTCAAGCAATTCTCGCGGAACATCATAGTTCAATTTATTTAGATAAAGGATGAGAGGAACACATACCTTAGTGTTCGTATTTCCGTATAGTTCTTTATTGGTAACATGTAGATGATTCTCAGTCATGGCGCTGAGTGAGAGAGGAAAGAAAGAAGAGAAAGGGCGTCAAAAGGTGGCTATTGGCATATAGGGTTAGGACGAGAAAAGAAAGGTAGGGGTCAAGAGAAAACTATCATGGACAAATTTTCAAGTGTTGTAGTTCGAATTTGTCTTGTGAGTGCCAAGTGTGTTGAAATGCCTAGAACCTTCCTAAGAGGGGTGGGGGAATCACCCTATAAATTCAAAGTCTCTTATAAAGCTATCGAGCTATCTTGTAGTACTAGAAGACTTCTTTATTCTAATATCTTGTTTTCAAAGTCAACTTTACATCCATTGACCGTAGTTAGCCAGACTTAGCTAGAAGTTAGCTAGTGGCAGACAGTATTAACTAGTTGAAGAGTCGTCCCATGACACGTGGTATCAAAGACAAAGCTCGTGTAAGCAGAGATTATATCCTTGGAAGGATCAAGCGACACTACCTTTGGTTCTATTATAAAATGAGGGGAAAAGCATAAGCAAAGTGGATCCAAAAAAAGAATAAGGGATCAATCAGTAGATACCTTGGACGAATTTAAGAATAAGTTGACAAGAGTGGATATACATAAGATTGATATCCTTAAATAGAATGATACCATCGAGGCTTTCATTGCAGATATGAGTAGCACCCGTTATATTATTAATAAGGCTCTTAGTGTCAATAATGGGAAATCATTGAACTTATCTACACCTTACGAAAAGATTTCCATGAGAAGGTAGATGGCTTAGAGGTTAAAGAGAAATTGTGCAAGGTTGCAATGGTCGAATAGCCATTGCGAAGGAGACACCACTAACAGAAGCACCTTATAGAACTTGATACTTTTTTTGGCCCCTAGAACTCTATGGTGGAGGAAAACATGGAGACATAGAAAAACCCTATGCACCATAGATACTAGGGAAGAATTCAAAATGCAACTCAAGGGACAAATCTGCCCACATAATGAATAAGACATGACGAAGAAGCATACATGATCCATCCGAGCCTATGTAGTTGAGTTCATCTGCATGATGCAAGAGCTTCCTAATATGTAGGCAACTCAAGAAACTTCATAGAATGAATTCAAAAAGAAACTCAAGGGACATATCTGCTTTTTTATTTTTTGAATAGTTTACAATCTTGGGTTTACAACAAGCTCAAAACTATGGATGTTCAACACGTAGATGACTATTTTCGTGGTAGAAGACATTATGGAATTCAGTAGAGAAGTTACAATTATGTAGAATAGTACAGGAGAACAACCTAGATCAAAGCCACAACTGAAGACCTGTCCAACCCTTCACTTTAAAAATAAATGCAATCTAAAGAATAAATTAAAGAGGATATCGGAAGGAGATCAAGTTTTACTTGTTTGATGGTCTTCACTTGATCCAAGATTTGTTGGATAGAAGATTTTTTATGCGATGATGTTGCAAGAAGAAAAAGCACACGTGATCTCAATGCATTATCTAAACTCATTGGCAAATGATGAGATGAATGCACCTTAAAGGGGTGAGACTAAAGTTGGAAGTCTCATATTCATAGAGGCTAAGGTGAATCGAGGGTACACCAAGGTTGGTTGATTCAAATGCGGTTGATTCAAATGCATCTCATAATTTCCTTGCTAATAACGAAGCTAAGAGATTAGGTATCCACTACACCAAAAACCGGGATGGTTGAAGGTAGTCATTTCTCCTTCCAAACTAGTCCTTAGGGTTTCACGTTGAGTACCTATAAATATAACATAGTGGGAAGGCATCATAGACGTGTCGATGGTGCCCATAGATGTCTATCACATGGTATTAGGGACATGTGTATCACTAACGGTTCAATCATTCATATTATGGCCTTGGAAAGAAGTAGAACAAAGTGTCAAACCCTATCATCCATGCAGTTTAACAAAGGTCCCAAGAGGGTCATGTGGAAGGAGAAAACGATACATTAAGTCATAAGAAAGAAATAGAGAAAGAGCCAATACATGCTCGTGTAAAATGGGATGTCCGTTTTCAAAATCGACTCAATGTTCTACGAGGCTGATGGAAAACCAATCACAGATAGAGCAATAAGAAAGGAAGGAATACTTTGGAAGGAAATATCCGAGAACCAACACATCTAGTAATGGGAATGGGTTTTATGGGAGTTCCATGATAAGAACGAGATATAGATGTAGAAGACTTAATAAGGATGCTAAGGATTTAAAAGGGGAAGGATGTCACAGATAGTGTTTTAAGACGTTTTTGAAGCCCTCAATAGAGAATTCAACAATGCCTAGGAAGACTCTAGATAAATCTAGGACTCGCCTTAAAATTTTGGAAGACGTTAAAAAACAGTGTAAGTTCGTGAAACAGTATGGAATGTCTTAGAATATGTTGGAATGAGAAGTCTAGACTTCTCTAGGACATAGAAGAACGATCTAGAACGTAAAGAAGCATGTAAATAGATATAGAGCTTCATAAATAATTCTAAAGTTATCTTGTAAGTACCAAGTGTGTAGCAATGCCTATAACCATCTTGAGAGGTGGTAGAATCACCTTATAAATAGGGAGGATTTCATTTGCTACAAACCATCGAATGATCACTCGAAGTCTCTTTTAAAGTCATCGATATATTTTGTAGTAATACAAACCTCTTTATTCTAGTGTCTTGCTTTCTAAATTTTTGTATATATAAGGAGTCTAGTTAGCTTGTCTTAGTTAGAAGTGAGTTGGGTGACACACGGTATGAATTGGTCGAAGAAGTAATCAATGCTCTGATACTATGGTGTTGTTTGTTTTTTTTGAAGAAACTCTTCTTGACCTCTTTTATCTGCGCTGCGCAGACAGCGCGTAGACGTTTTACCTCGCTGACTGTTTATTTTTTAGAAGACCGCAGACCTAAAATAGTCTGCGCGTCCTCTTCTTGGTGCAGACATGGAACTACCTCTTCTTGGGTCTTCTAACATCTTCTAACCCCAAATATTACATTTTAACCCTAAAAAATAAAAGTATTTTTTCTTCAACTACATCGTGCGACTTCAAAAACAGCTGTATCTTCTAATCCTAAAAAATAAAAGTTCTTTTTTATACTTATACTTTTCTAATTCTATTTATTTGTTTTTAAAGACACTTTATTTTTTTAACTAATGGTTGTGATTTTCTATCAACATTAGTTTTGCGAAGTAAAAATATGGAAGATTGTTGGGTTTATGTTTATCATTTTATAAATATTATATGTTATATTTTATTTGTACTATTGTTCTAAATAAATAAAATCTTATAAAATATATAATGTTGTGTTTTCTAACTTCTTCTAACAAAAAATATCACACTTTTAAGGTCTTCATTTGTCATATTTTATGTTTGGTACAATTGCTTCCTTACGTAAATAGTACTTATTCTTCTATGTTTTTTAAACAAAATGAAGATAAATTTGTAAAACTTTTAAAAAAATGTCACAAACTTAAAAAAAATGTTTGTTTTGATCCTTAAATTCGTTAATATCATATAATGGACGTCTTTTTTCGTGTAAATCGTACTCAAAAACTATTTGAAATATACAAATATATTTCAACATTACAACTTTGGTTCAAAATCTTACGTAAATTTTTGGTTTTACAAACTATTTGTAAATCCAACTTTGGTTACGCAAATTTTATCCTTTATTATTTAAAAAAAGAAATGTTTGCTTTGATTCTTAAGTTCGGTAATATCGTAAATCGAACATACTCATGTGTTTTACTTTAAAAACAGTTTATTTAAATTTCAGCTTATTTTCACAACCGGTAGACTTTAAAAAACAAACGGTCTTCTTCTTGCAGACTGCAAACGTTTGGTCCACCTCTTCTTCCGCAGACGTTCTGCAGATGTGGTCCACAGACTGCAGACATTTTACCTCTTTAAAACCAACAGCACCTATGTAAGATTAGGCAATAAAATGATATTTCCTTAGTGAAGAGAACAAATACATATTACAAAGCCAAACATACTGTTTTAAACATGTACACGTAGGGCCAAGCCCTGAGGGGGCGCGGGATGTGCGACCGCACAAGGCCCACGTCATGAAGGGTCCGAAATATCATTTCTCGTCGTTCCGTCACTAAAATGATATCTCCTTAGTGAAGAGAACAAATACAGATTACAAAGCCAAACATGCTGTTTTAAACATGTACATGTAGGGCAAAGCCCTAAGGGGGCGCGGGATGTGCAACCGCACAAGGCCCGTGTCATGAAGGGTCCGAAATTTCATTTGTCGTCGTTCCGTCACTAATCTGTCGCTATCCATCTCTATTACGTCGCTAATTAGCACAACTTTTTTGTTTTTAATTCGTCGCTTATGGTTTGTAACCGTTTATTAAGTGTCGAATATTTTGTTGAAATAAGCTAAGTCATATGTCTAATCATGATATATATATATATATATATATATATATATATATATATATATATATATATATATATATATATATATATATATATATATATATATATATATATATATATATATATATATATATATATATATATATATATATATAAAATTTAGTTACAGTCATTGAAACTTACTTCCTGAAAAATAATGGTAGTTATTGTGTGTAACACCCGGCTTTTAAAACAAAAACACCCCTGAAAAATTTTTCATTTTAAACAAAGGTTTCCATACATAAAACCATAACAAAGGGGTATTGTTTAATAAAAACGGGTACAAGTGTATCAAGGAGAGTATAAAATACCATATCTCCTTTAAAGCCGGGCTGCTACTGACAGTATCTATGAGTCCCACTTCAAAGTCACGGACTCTATCTTGTCCCCTATCAGTATCATGCTAACCTGCAGGAACAGTAACAAATATCGTGAGCTATAAAGCTCAGTGAGTAATCGTATCTGCAAATAACACGTATAAAAATACATTCATATATTTATTTGGATATCGGATCCAAACTCCTAGCCTTACTAGCTGACCATATATTTCTTAGGATTTCACATCCTAGTTTGTAGCCTTTCAGGCTGATTCATGATAACCTGAAACTATCAAGTCACGTCAGTTATTTGCACAATAATCATATCTAACCATTTCTGTCCCATATTTCTTAGTCACAATGGACTGCATCATATATCATGGCTAAATAAGCCGTACCCTGTGTCATAGCTATATAAGCTGCACCAAAACATTATCAGTATATAATTCATAGCCTGCAGGCCGTACCAGCTGGGTTTAATAACCCGATATCATAGCCAAAAGGCCGCACCATGTACCTATAACAAAATCATAGCCAAAAAGGCCGCACCAAATATCATAGCTCGAAGGCCACATCGGAGACATAGCCCGAAGGCCGCACCGGAGTCATAGCCAACAAGGCCGCATCCATTGGATATAGCATCCAGAATTAGTTATGGCTCACGGGTTAGCCCGCTGTTGCCTTGGCTCACGGGTTAGCCCGCTGTTGCCTAGACTCACGGCTTTATCCGGACTTGTCTATATAAGTTTAGTACATCAAATAAACCATGGCTCACGGGTTAGCCCGCTGTTGCCTAGACTCACGGCTTTATCCGGTCTTGTCTATATTGGTTTATATAGATATATCGACTCACAGCTCCGTTCTTGTCTATAACAGACTCACGGCTTATCTGATCTTGTCGTATATCAAATCATAAAATCTTTCAAAACTTGTCCCACAATCAGTTTCAACCTGTAACAACTCAATCAACATATATCACATATGGTATTAGTGAGATTACTCACCTGAATGCTAGCTGCATTTACATTCCGGTTGTTTCTTGCCTTTGCGTGCACCACAACCATTTTGTCTCATACCTATATATTCATTTATATACCAAATGATAATAGGTTAATAATCATCTAAATTGACTCTAATACGTAAGAGTCCTATACAATACAATTGGGAACCATTTCCAAGTATTTCCAATCAATAACCATCGTTATAAAATTTAATATACTTCCCGAAATACGCGTATTCTACTACAGTACTTTCGGGAGGTCGTATTCGTATTCCGATAATTTTCCATGAAGTTTTACAACATATTAAACCTATGTTTAAAATTTCAGGTCAATCGGATAAGCCTAGTACAAGAATCAAACTTGGAAAATGCACCAAAATTTAACAGGGAAGAAATTAGCTTCTGCCCAGGGGTCGGGTCGCGACGACCATGCTGGTCGGGTCGCGAAGACCCAGTTCTTCGGGTCGCGACGACCATGCGGGTCGGGTCGCGAAGACCCAGTTCTTCGGGTCGCGACGACCATGCGGGTCGGGTCGCGAAGGCCTTGCCCTTCGGGTCGCGACCTACCCTGTGGTCGGGTCGCGATCACTGAGCAGCAGACCAGGAGCTCCGATTTTCAAGCTATAAAATTCCATTTTCTCATTTTAAGCCCTTAATACTCGACTTAATCGTTTGGGGTTTGTTTCTAGGCTAAAACCTTATACTTTAACAAGGTTTTCAACCATTCAAAACAACTAAATCAATCAAAATGAAGAATTAGGTTTCTTAGTTCCAAAACCCCAAAACTTCAAATTCATCAATAATAACAACCTACTTCCATTTTCTTGAATTAAGTGCTTATTAGCATGACTTATTGGAAGTATTACATCAATTTAAACACATAATCATAACTGAAATTCATAAATTTCAGTTTCTATAAAACCAAATCAAGAACACTTCAAGAACTTGATTAAAACTAACCTTTCAAGCTTAGGAATCATCAATTCCAAGCTATAATTCCAATTCCATGCTTCAAGCTTCAAGAATTTCCAGAAATCTCTCTCAATTCTCTTCTCCCGTTGCTGCACAAATGGATAGTCAAAGAGAGAGTCAACTCTCTCTTATTTATACCACAAAATTTTACAATTTTGGTCCTAAAGTTCATTTTCTTGAACTTTGACCACAAAATCAAGTTTTATTACAATAAAACTTTCATTTCTTACATTTTTGCCACAACCAACAATATTTTTCATATTTGGTCTTTCACATGGTCAAATGACCAAAATACCCTTTTTCGGTAAAACAACCCAAATTCAGTTTTTATAACATTTTAAGTCCAAAACTCAAAATATTATTTCAAACCAAATACTTTTCTGTCCAAAAGACCAATTTACCCTTCCAAGGTAAAATGACCATTTTGCCCTTTTATTATAATTATATAGTAAAACGTGTCTTGGCGTTACAAATTCTCCCCTCCTTCAAAAGATTTCGTCCCCGAAATCATACAAGGAGTTGAGGGTGTGTCTTCCTCATTTCGTTTTCGGTCTTCCGCATCATCTCAGGTTCCCTATGGTATTGCCTAAGCACATAACCATACTAGTATTCTTATCTCGTGGTTATATCACCACTCGTATATCATTCCTCCGGTTGTCCCGGCACCTTAATCACTTATCTTCCACATTTCAACATGAGGGATTCGTTAGAATTTATCAATCTATGTTCTCAGAACCATGAGACCCATAGAAAACATTACAATTATCTTGAAGTTCATCACAAAACTTCGTTCAGTACACCAAAATTTTTACTCTGTGGAACATATGGAAAGGTCCAATAAATGAGGACCTAACCTTCTTTTTGTCCCAAACAGATTTTTAGTCTTTCCAAGGGATCTTTTGATTACCCCGACATTCCTCATCTGGAATTGCAACGGTTTTACTCTATGGTTCATGTACTACCATTACAGTTTCTTAGCCATTTTTCAATTTTCTCGTATTTATCAAGTCTTCTTTTTAACTTGTATCATCGTCTAGAATCTAGTCAATGGCTGTTCCACATCTTCAATCCTATAAATCGAAGAATAACACGGTATTCTATACTATGCATTATACGAGTCATCTAAATGCTAGTACTAAAACTACTATCATCTACGGGTTCTACCAAAGATAGGCGATCTTCTCTTCTTCCACTAAGGTCTGCTGTGCAATTTTCAAGCATATCTTCTAGAGTTTGCATCATTTTCTCGCTTCGTCTATCATTTCTGAAATTCCTATACAGTACTTACTAGTACTTTTGAACTATCAATTCTAGGAATTAATGCTAAATTCAGTAAATAATTCTAGTGTCTCGATCTGATACAGTCGCCACCTGTAGTGCACGTCAACAATTTTTCTTTTTCTATGTAGTTTTTCACTACTTTTCGATCTTAATTTCTTCCCTAGTCGGTACCAATTTGCACTGGTGTCATCAATCAGCCTGCAATTACCCATATGGTGTCATACTCATACGGTACTTGCAAAGACTTTACTATAAAGTCTATAATATTTTCGTCCCATTTCTTCTTTGGGACCACAACGGTTAAATTTTCCGTATGTTTCTAGTGATTTGACTGTAGTTACACACTAGTCAAACACTTTTCACATATCTTTCAATGTCTTTCTTCTATCCCGGCCACCAACACATAGGTTTTATCGACCTATCCCGTCTGGTATTGCCCCGGGTATACCGCATATCTAATGCAAAATACATCTTTTCAAGATGATTTTCATATCTCACTTTGCTTTGGAACTCACATACACAACCACCAAGGGTTTTAAATCGCTGTGAGTTTCTAACTAGCTTTTTTTTTTTCAATAGCTAATCATTCATTTACTTGTCACGTTTTCAGACTTGCACACTTCTTCTTGTGCTACCCGAATCAACTCAGGTAATCAATTTGCCACGTTCATACACGTGGATGTAACCTCCAAAGGTTACTCTTTCTAATTCAAGGTATCTGTAATCACATACGCCTTTCTGAGATGGTACAAGATTTCATACCCGAAATCTCTAAGTAACCCATCTATCTTTGCTATTTCATATATAGCTTCTTTTTGATCAATTAAGTCTTTCAAACTTTTATGATCCTTATACACGGTAAGCCTTACACCATATAGATAGTGTCTCAAAAGCTTAATACCAAAATCATAGTTGCTATTGCAACATCATGCATCCACAATCAAAGTTGGATACATTTCAACGATCCAATCCATCTTCTCTGCTTAGCATCATTGCTAACATTAGAGGTTCACACAAGGTTTATTCCAAACCTTTACAACATATCTGTGGTCTTTCTACCACTCAGACTTTACACTTTTATTAGTCAACCTTAGTCAACTGACCAGCAATCAAGGAGCAGTTTTCTACAACTCTCCTATAATAACCCGCTAATTCAAGGAACTACAAATTTTTGTCAACTTCCTCAGGCTGCTCCTGTTTTATCACAGTATCATTTTCACTGGATCTATTTTATCATCTTTGGCATTATTAACATGCCCAAAGAATATGCAACTTCTTTTAGCCAAATTTTCATACTTGGAGAATTTAACATATCACTTAACTCAGTGTAGTAACTCCAGTATCTGGTACAATGTACCTCATATTCAATCTGGTTTCGAGAATATCATATTCTCAGTAGTCAATGTACATACACATTACCTTATCTTTCTTCTTTTCAAACAGATAGGGCTCCACACGATGACACATTCGGCCATATGAGATCCCAATTCAAAAACAATTTCTTCCAATTGTTTTACCACTCTGCCATCTCTGCAGAGGCCAATCAACACAGAGCCTAGAATACAGGAACGGCTCCCAAGATCAGCTTAATCATAAGCTCTTCTTGCCAATCTGGCAGAAATCTTGGAAGTTCTTTTCAAAAGAAACATCCAAAAATTTATTTAAAGTAGTACACTACTATCACCACTTTATTAAGCTTGGCCCATACCACGTATGCCAACTACAACATCATTCCTTTACTAACTCTTTTCCGAGTTTAAGCAAAGAAACTAACCGGTATTCTCAACAACGGTCATTCACCATGGATTTTCATCCGCTCATTTCTGTTTCAAGAACCATAATGTTCTTATTTCTACAATTCATGTTAGCATAATTCATTGCCAACCAATTTATAAGCTCCATTGCTTCAGATTTATAGGTAGTCATCAGCTTTAGATTCATAGGGAAAATGGTCCCGTAAATCCTAGGCAGACTACTTTCCAGGTGTTCAATATCTTGAACATTCTTGCTATCTGCTATAGCTGTTTCAAAAATTTCATCCAAAATCAGTGATGAAAATTCAAACAAGACATCAAGTCATCGATCCCAAGCATAGCTCCATGGATCAAATATAACATACACGAGTTATATTCAGAACAATTATATCGGAGATTATATCAGTCTCCTCACGAGCTTCTTCCACAATCTGCTGGAATACTCATGGTACCGCTGGTTCTTTTTAACCATCCATTTCTTCTTTCTTTCCTGGGTTCACCACCCGTTACTCCACATTTAGCATGTGAGTATGTCATAAGGAAGTGATCTATAGTTCCTCGCTGGAACCACTTCCGTCCCATACAACAAGCTCGAGCAATCTGCTCCTATCATCTGCAATTTAAGCGTGTCAACGGTAGAGTCTCAACTCTACAATTTTCCTTAGTGCCTTTCCTGCACTGATCACAATACATAACTGCTCTATTTTGGTCCCTTTCTTTTAAGGTTGGACCCAGTCCGTGGTAACTTCTCCCGAAGCGTCCACTGCTTTTCACGTTGTCTCAACTACTGTTCTTTCACCTTGAATATCAACCAAGATAAGCAACCGATTTCTTTATCTGACCACATCAGCTAATATTGCCCAACATGTGAATTTCTGCTATTTGTCCCCTTTTTGCTCCTCATCCAACGGAGTCTCAAGAAAGAGCTGGTCCATTTTCTAGAGCTTCGCGCCCTAAATATCTTCCAAGAAGATTCACGGTTCATACTTCTTATATGACAGAAGTTAGCAACAATTAGGTTATATATGTATAATAACAACTATATACACCTAACTATGCATCATGTCTACTATCTCAGGGTTTAAGTCCAGGAATCTACTCTATAGACACCTAGTTCACTTAACCCACGGCTCTGATACCAACTTGTAACACCCGGCTTTTAAAACAAAAACACCCCTGAAAAATTTTTCATTTTAAACAAAGGTTTCAATACATAAAACCATAACAAAGGGGTATTGTTTAATAAAAACGGGTACAAGTGTATCAAGGAGAGTATAAAATACCATATCTCCTTTAAAGCCGGGCTGCTACTGACAGTATCTATGAGTCCCACTTCAAAGTCACGGACTCTATCTTGTCCCCTATCAGTATCATGCTAACCTGCAGGAACAGTAACAAATATCGTGAGCTATAAAGCTCAGTGAGTAATCGTATCTGCAAATAACACGTATAAAAATACATTCATATATTTATTTGGATATCGGATCCAAACTCCTAGCCTTACTAGCTGACCATATATTTCTTAGGATTTCACATCCTAGTTTGTAGCCTTTCAGGCTGATTCATGATAACCTGAAACTATCAAGTCACGTCAGTTATTTGCACAATAATCATATCTAACCATTTCTGTCCCATATTTCTTAGTCACAATGGACTGCATCATATATCATGGCTAAATAAGCCGTACCCTGTGTCATAGCTATATAAGCTGCACCAAAACATTATCAGTATATAATTCATAGCCTGCAGGCCGTACCAGCTGGGTTTAATAACCCGATATCATAGCCAAAAGGCCGCACCATGTACCTATAACAAAATCATAGCCAAAAAGGCCGCACCAAATATCATAGCTCGAAGGCCACATCGGAGACATAGCCCGAAGGCCGCACCGGAGTCATAGCCAACAAGGCCGCATCCATTGGATATAGCATCCAGAATTAGTTATGGCTCACGGGTTAGCCCGCTGTTGCCTTGGCTCACGGGTTAGCCCGCTGTTGCCTAGACTCACGGCTTTATCCGGACTTGTCTATATAAGTTTAGTACATCAAATAAACCATGGCTCACGGGTTAGCCCGCTGTTGCCTAGACTCACGGCTTTATCCGGTCTTGTCTATATTGGTTTATATAGATATATCGACTCACAGCTCCGTTCTTGTCTATAACAGACTCACGGCTTATCTGATCTTGTCGTATATCAAATCATAAAATCTTTCAAAACTTGTCCCACAATCAGTTTCAACCTGTAACAACTCAATCAACATATATCACATATGGTATTAGTGAGATTACTCACCTGAATGCTAGCTGCATTTACATTCCGGTTGTTTCTTGCCTTTGCGTGCACCACAACCATTTTGTCTCATACCTATATATTTATTTATATACCAAATGATAATAGGTTAATAATCATCTAAATTGACTCTAATATGTAAGAGTCCTATACAATACAATTGGGAACCATTTCCAAGTACTTCCAATCAATAACCATCGTTATAAAATTTAATATACTTCCCGAAATACGCGTATTCTACTATAGTACTTTCGGGAGGTCGTATTCGTATTCCGATAATTTTCCATGAAGTTTTACAACATATTAAACCTATGTTTAAAATTTCAGGTCAATCGGATAAGCCTAGTACAAGAATCAAACTTGGAAAATGCACCAAAATTTAACAGGGAAGAAATTAGCTTCTGCCCAGGGGTCGGGTCGCGACGACCATGCTGGTCGGGTCGCGAAGACCCAGTTCTTCGGGTCGCGACGACCATGCGGGTCGGGTCGCGAAGACCCAGTTCTTCGGGTCGCGACGACCATGCGGGTCGGGTCGCGAAGGCCTTGCCCTTCGGGTCGCGACCTACCCTGTGGTCGGGTCGCGATCACTGAGCAGCAGACCAGGAGCTCCGATTTTCAAGCTATAAAATTCCATTTTCTCATTTTAAGCCCTTAATACTCGACTTAATCGTTTGGGGTTTGTTTCTAGGCTAAAACCTTATACTTTAACAAGGTTTTCAACCATTCAAAACAACTAAATCAATCAAAATGAAGAATTAGGGTTCTTAGTTCCAAAACCCCAAAACTTCAAATTCATCAATAATAACAACCTACTTCCATTTTCTTGAATTAAGTGCTTATTAGCATGACTTATTGGAAGTATTACATCAATTTAAACACATAATCATAACTGAAATTCATAAATTTCAGTTTCTATAAAACCAAATCAAGAACACTTCAAGAACTTGATTAAAACTAACCTTTCAAGCTTAGGAATCATCAATTCCAAGCTATAATTCCAATTCCATGCTTCAAGCTTCAAGAATTTCCAGAAATCTCTCTCAATTCTCTTCTCCCGTTGCTGCACAAATGGATAGTCAAAGAGAGAGTCAACTCTCTCTTATTTATACCACAAAATTTTACAATTTTGGTCCTAAAGTTCATTTTCTTGAACTTTGACCACAAAATCAAGTTTTATTACAATAAAACTTTCATTTCTTACATTTTTGCCACAACCAACAATATTTTTCATATTTGGTCTTTCACATGGTCAAATGACCAAAATACCCTTTTTCGGTAAAACAACCCAAATTCAGTTTTTATAACATTTTAAGTCCAAAACTCAAAATATTATTTCAAACCAAATACTTTTCTGTCCAAAAGACCAATTTACCCTTCCAAGGTAAAATGACCATTTTGCCCTTTTATTATAATTATATAGTAAAACGTGTCTTGGCGTTACATTGTGTAACCGACAACTTGAAGAGTTGCATCGGTTTGTGAAGGGTTGCCTTGGTTAACCTCTATAAATATGTATGTATTTTACCCTCTAATCGGGATGTTGCAGTTATTATCAATAAACATTGTATTTACTGCATCAAATTACTCTTTCTTCCTTGTTTGTATATTCATGTTACTTCTTAAGTTTCATTCCAACAAAGTGGTATCAGAGCAAGGTATTGAATCCAATGGCATCTTACTTCAACAACAATACGTTCCTCCTTCCTAAATCAAATGGCAAAAAATACAATCAATGTAGTATACAAATGAAGGTTCTCTATGAATCAGAAGATCTCCGGAGTATTGTGGAAGACGGTATTTATGAAATCAAAGATGTGGATGAAATCACAGAAGAACGGGAGAAGAAGTTTAAAGAATTGAATAAGAAAGACAGAAAGGCACTATTTCTCATCTATCAAGCGGCGGATGAAGTGATATTCAAAAGAATATCATCTTCAACTTCCTCAAAGGAGGCGTGGGACATGCTTCACAAAACATATTGTGGGGAAGAAAAGGTTAAAACGGTAAGATTGCAAACATGAAGGTGTGAATTCGATAATATAAGAATGAGAGATTCGGAATCTGTGGAGGATTACTATAATCGGGTGGTCATTTTGTTAAATCAACTAAGGTTGAGTGGTGAAAATATTGAAAACAAACGTGTAGTCGAAAAGATATTACGAAGCTTAACTCGGAAATTCGAGTATGTTATTGTGGCCATCAAAGAGTCAAAGGACTTGACATTGCTCTCCTTGGAAAATCTATTACGAACACTTTAGTCCCATGAACTACGAATGAGAAATTTCGATGATGGTCCTATGGAGCAAGCATTTCACGGGTTCCATCAAAAGAAAGGGAAAGGAACATCAAAAAAAAATTCTTAAGAACATGGTGCAGGGCCTTCAAACAAGAAAATATATGGAAGACCTTTATCAGAAACACAAGAGAAAGTGTTTCTATTGCCATAAATATTGGCATCTTGTGAAATATTTCAAGAAAAGACAAGAAGATGAAAGAGATGATGCAAAATTTATGAATATGGAAAAGCCTAAAGATGATGAAACAATGTTTATGACATTTGAGATTGATAAACTAGTCAAGGATGATGTGTGGAACAAATTGACAGCAAATGAGTATATGATTGTGACTGTGGACATTGCTCTGCATAACAAGTATGGAATGTATGATGATGTGATGATTGAAGACTTCAAGATTTGAGGTTAAAGTTGTGTGCTACATATGTCTTTTTTATATATATATATATATATATATATATATATATATATATATATATATATATATATATATATATATATATATATATATATATATATATATATATATATATATATATAATGTAGTTACAGTTACTGGAAGTTACTTCCTGAAAATTAATGGTAGTTACTGTGTAACCGACGAC
Organism: Cichorium intybus; assembly: GCA_023525715.1. Classification (NCBI taxonomy): domain Eukaryota; kingdom Viridiplantae; phylum Streptophyta; class Magnoliopsida; order Asterales; family Asteraceae; genus Cichorium; species Cichorium intybus. The sequence goes on along the minus strand of CM042009.1, from coordinate 66,644,249 downwards.
TTGAAGAGTTGCATCGGTTTGTGAAGGGTTACATTGGTTAACCTTAGAAATATGTATGTATTTTCCCCTGTAATTGTGATGTTGCGGTTATTATCAATAAAGATTGTATTTACTGCATAAAATTACTCTTTCTTCCTTGTTCGTATATCCGTATACCTTGTTCGTATATTCCTGTTACTTCTTGATTGAAAGTTTGATTCTAACATATTTTCATAGTATTAATGAAATTTGTTTATATATAAAAAGGCTATATTCAGGGGCTCAATTTATCCTTTTTGTACTGGGCTTTAAAAATCAACGGATCGGATCTGTTTACACCTGCCTATAATAAAACAGAACATAAATGTAACACAAATACTTTAAAACGCCAAACATGTGTGACTAAAACATGTACACACGCCTATAATAATATGGAACATAAATGTACACTAATGCTGCACACCAACCATATATAATAATAACTAGTGGGTTGCCGTGCTATGCACGGCTTCTCAAAATGGCAGACTCCTCCGACTGCAAACTATTCGATGGCGGATGCTTAGGCAAAAGGCAAGCGTTGATGCAAGATGAAGATACTTTGTAGCATCTCCTATTGACCAAGCATTGACCGTGCAATCCCACGTGATTTCTAGCCTCTAGCAGAATCCGGAGTTATCTGCAAATCAAATAAATTCGTCAAATGTGCACATCAAAAGGGATAATTGCATGAAATAGCAACGTACTTTCGTTAAAATGGGCCAAATGCAAGAAACAACTATGTACTTTCAAACATTATAGTATACCACCCTACTTTCTTTTCTTTCTATTACAAAATCATACTTCATTTTTTCATATTAAGGCATTGTAATTTGGAAATCTAACCAATTATAGAATTACACTTTCAATTTTTTTTTATTAAGACATTATAATTTCAAAAACCTATCCGAAGCAAATATAAACCGGTACATGTTGTTTTTAATAAAAGATTAATTTAGATGACTGAACATATAAATTTTAAATCTTTAAAAAAGATCTTACCTTGAAGCTTTCTTTCGAGTTCTAGTTCAGAGCATTGTTCAAAGTGGATTTGCTTAATGACAGGAAGCACAAAAGACAGAAGACAAAAAAGATGTTCCAATTTTTCTTGGGCAGGTATTTCCCGTATTATTCCCTACAAATTGGTCATTCGTCAAATGTGCACACAAAAAGGGATAAATGCAAGAAATAGCAACGTACTTTCGTTAAAATGGGCAAAATGCAAGAAACAGCTATGTACTTTCAATCATTATGGTATACCATCCTACTTTCTTTTCTTTCTATTACAAAATCATACTTCCAATTTTTTCAGATTAAGGCGTTGTACTTTGAAAATGTAACCAATTATAGCATTACACTTTCAATTTTTTCTTATTAGGACATTATACTTTCAAAAACCTATCCAATTATACCAGTGAGAATTGCTTTGTATTTGGATGATAGTGATATATTTGGTTAGATTTTTCAAAGCACAATGTTGTAATAAAAAATGAAACCACGACGTCATAATACACAAATCAATGAAAGTACGTTGCTATTTCTTGCATATAACCCTGTTTTTATTTCTACCCTCAAATTCATTACCTTTATCATATTGTCACCCCGCAAATAACTTGTTCCTGTTTAGTAGTTCACCGATCTCTTTTTCAAAACTCAAAACTTCAAACTCAAGAATTGCAGCTTTACCTGTAAAAAATGAACACCAGAGTCACTCTTATTGAAAAAAAAAAACTACCTGTGTTACCATTTGCTACTTCTATAAAAAATATATGGAGAGTTTATAATAATTGAAGTGTAAAATAAGTGCACATGGATAGATGGAATAAATAAGATATCTTGAAGAATAGTTAGATCAAACATTTATCATGTAATCCAACAATGCTAGCCCTGTTCTTCATCTGCAGCAATATTGGTGATCAAACCTTTAAACTTCATTATCTTTCGTTCATATTATCACTAATATGTTCCCAACAATTCATAACTTTCATTACATAACAACTTAACCCGAACAACAATTAAGAATATGAAATTAAGCAAGCCAATCATTCATTCCTCTTCACATATTCTTTTCACGCTTTTGAGTACCTTACCAATTATGGTTCACACAATAAAATCACCAATATTTGGTTATTCTTCGAGTTCACCCAAGTTATCCCATACTAACAAAATTTTAACCCATACATGCAAAAATAAACTCTAGTAAATTTGCTTTCATTATTTTGATAACCTGCAGGTATTAATTTCATTCCTTGCCAAAGTTTGACTTTCATAAAAGTCAAACTGGTAATTTGTAACTCGATGTTGTGTATGTTGATTCAACCTCAGCCAAGTTGCTACCACGTTCTTGCAGACTAAAATAGAAAAGCCAACATTAAAACTCCATTTTAGTCTAATAGCTTATGTACAACATTCGTAGTACCATATTATGTACGTAAGCTATTTCGTGATTAATTTCAAATTTCAACACATTTCAGCAACCTTAATTAAAATATGAGTTTAAGAATTCTGAGGTTACCTTCACTTTTTTTTTGTCACAAAGAATATTGGACAGTATCAGAGTCGACTGCACCACCTTCCGACCCTTAAAGGGTCGTCGTCAACTACTAGCATTATCATCGGTAAGCAACAACACAACCACCGGCCACCAGCAACACCGCTGGTGTTGTTTCCTCTTCTTTTGTTTGTGATGCCAGCTACCATGACTGTCCTACTCCCTCTTTCTGTCTCGTATCTTTATCACTTTGCCTCACTTCCTCTATCGCTACCTCCATGAATATCTTGCTTTTGATCCCGATCACAGCCAATCGGGGGTGTGTGCGATGTTTATGTTTCTGAAATATCGTTTCTGATCCCTTGTCTTACTTTCTGGTTCGGTCTGTGTACATCAAAAAATCAGAGAGACATCAAAGTCTCTCTTTGCTCTCTGTCTCGTTGCTAGTAACTGTGAACCACAAAGGACCAAAATGGAATTTATGTCCCAATCACTTGAGTTTAGTAATTTACCTCAAACTTTAAAGCTATCAGGAGAATTAAAAGGGATAAAGCGTCAATGCAGTAGAGTCAATCCACCAAAATAGTCCACAGTGGCTTCCAGCCACCGTAACCACCGTTGGACACTAATGCCACAATCAGCATCACTGCCATCGTACATCCCCACCACTGCTGGCACGGATTCTTTGTTCTTGATTGCATCGATCCCCTTTTTCTTTATCGTGATGGCAGTATCATTGCTGGTGCTCGATCTCATTCTTTCTCCCTTGATCTCGTGTTATCACATCCCCCCTGATTTCAATTTCTCTGTCTCCTTCGATCTTAGAGTCGCAGACATTGATGGGGTGTAAGTGTGTGTACGATTTCATCTGCCTCCATCTTGATTCTCATTCTATCTCTGGGATTCTCGATCTTATACATGCACACATACACACAGTTGATTTGTGTGTGTGCGTTTAATATCGTGGTTATTCTCGTTGCTTTCCGATCTCAGCGAGTCGCACACACATGAAGTCGATGTGTGTGTGCGTCCTATGTGCGTGTTGTGGTTTTTAGGGTTTCGGAACTTCGCCGTTGCAGCTAGACTAATTCAGAACGAAGATACGAATGACTATCGGAAACAACCAGTAATGGCGGAGGAACCAAGTGGAGAAGACGCAAAATCCAGAGTGTCAACGATCCAAGGAGGGGATGACTTCTCTTGAAGAATGAGGAGGGAATGGTGGGAGCGGTGGAAGGTTGTAGAAGACCCAAAGTCGGGTTTACCAGATCCGAACCCGAAACAGACCCGCGTGTCACGATGCAGAAAAAAAAACGTACACCACATTGCCAAAAATCACGGTAATTGATTCGTAGATAAATATAATATAGTGTACCTGATTGGATTAGCTTTGTTTATTCAATCATTAGTGTCCTGTGTCCATTCAATTCTTTTGACATTGAATCCAACCAAACAAATATACTCCTCAATTTAACATGAACACATATTATTGTTGGATAAAAATAAAATAAATAAAACGCCTGCATCAACAAACCATACATTTAAGGAGGGTCCATGATCCATGTATATATGATATATGTTGCTTCAAATAAATTATCTAAATAACTAAAAAGCTTAAAACAACCAAGCAGACTGATTTGAACACATGAGTAGCTCATTTTCTACTCAATGAAACGACTATATTAAAGTATCTGGTTTTCTTGTTTGCCAGATCTTTGGCCACTTGCATTTCAAGCGTCTGAAATAGCACATCCATATTCATTGAATTTCCAAAATGAGATGTCAACAACGGTTCTGTAACAGCTCTCATAACTTTAGCACAGTTTTTCCCATGGATGTGGCTCTGCTCATTTAAATCTACCGTATTTGTGTAGTCCGTGTCATATGGATCCCAGTTACCTTGAAAAAAATTGAAATTTGCAGGTTCTTACTTTGGCTAATATGGTAACAATCCTAATCCTGTTATATCTTTAACCTCTTCATCCTAACTCCTCGCTAGGTTTGTGTTTAGTAAAAGTCTTGATGTTAAAAAAAACTTACCTTGAAAATCATTGAAGGTATCAAGAGAAAACGAGCCCTCACTGTGAATAGCATTCGTGACTTCATCCTCGCATGGAGCATAATGTGGGACATTAAATGAGTTAATATATGATTCTTTGACCAGCCCCTATAGTTTTTAAAAGCATATATGTTTAGTAACACCGAATAAATTATTCCTGCTTAGTTTGTCATCGTATGTGGAAATAGTGAAGAAGAGCATACCTCTTTGACCAGAGGTAAAAGTGACTGAACTAGTAGCTCAAAAAGACAGCAACAATCATCAGTACGTGGTTGGATCAGCACTACTCCGACCAAGAAATGTTAAGACCATGCACCCACCACGTACTATTTCCTTGGACCGCAGTTGTAAGAACTTTATAAAGTCGGTATGAAATTGCTTTCTATATGCTTCAAACACATTCAGAGGACTTGTTTTTCCCATGTATACATTTCCGTTGTTGTTTTCGATGCCTTCAGGTACCTATCACATGTCGTACGCACTATGAATTTGCATTAAAAATAGATTGTTGTTATTATCTATACGACTAATCATGCAAACTGTAAATGTACAATTACTTACAACCGTAGAGTTCATTATATGCAAACCTGAGAAAGCCAATGAACAGCATAAGAAGCATGAACAAGGTGTAAGCTTTCATCTGGAAAGAGCCTACCATAAAAGGAACCGGGAATAGCTGAAACAAAACAGGAGCCCAAATTTTCTCCCTTCTTCTTCTTAAGCTTTGCATAAAAGTTCGGTAACAATCGGAAAATGGTATTGAAATCATTTCCAAAGAGATCATTTAAGCATACTTGAAATTGTGGTGCTTTATGATTATATTCTTTACACAGCTCAATGACTATATCAATTACGATAGATGCAAGCATTAGTGTATTTGTGCCGGTGCCGCATCCTAAATCTGCTAGTATGAAACATTTGCTAAAGGCCACGTCAAGATTAACCATGCCCTTGATTGTATGCTTTAAAACTGGCAGAGTTTTCCGTATGGCAGTTTCCTGAAAAATAATATGATCACAACATTAACACGCACTTGTTAATATTGATACTTATGGCAGATTGTGGTATACTTTGATCATCTGTTGTTAATATTGATACTTATGGCAGATTGTGGTATACTTTGATCATCTGTACAGTGGTTTAACGACAAAGCGTAACAGACCTGAAGAAACGAGTTGCTTGCGTAGCTTGATTCTCCATTGCCGATATTCATGTGTAGTATGTTTTCTACTTCCATGACTATTTTCTCCTATGCCTTTGTTGTACAGATGCCTGCATTTATATAAAGCTTCCACAAGTGAATATTTGATATAAAATTTTACATTTGTCCCTTCAGTTATTAGATAACATTTTTGGGGATTCTTCTAGATTATTATAGTTTAGAGTAAATCACAGTTTTGGTCACTATGGTTTACCCCTATTTCCACTTTTAATCCAATTTTTGAAATTTCACATAGACGGTCCTTGTGGTGACCAAAATCTTGTATTTTTGGTCCCTTGGCCAGGCAAAAAGACAAATTTACCCTTCTAATTTCTTTTTTCATTTTTCTTTTAATGTATTATTATTTTTGATATTTAAAAAAAAAAAAAAATTCTCTCTCTCTCTAAGTTTATAATCTATTTATTTTGTATTTTTAAAACCGCAGTTCATTAAACATGGGTGTCGGGGAAGAGAATTCAACCAGGGGTTCCTATGAAACTGAAAGAAGAAGACACGGTGAAGATAGGTGGTTCAAGTAGGATCTACGGGCTGCATTAGGTCCCGTTGAGCCAAGCTTTTGATGTTGACGACCCATTTGTGCCCGTACGTTCAGAAATCAAGAAGAAACACAGGTATCTGTAGTATTGTTATAGTTTTCATTTCACATTTGTCCAAAGTTCAGATTGTGACACGATTCATATTTGTGCCTGCAAGGTGTTCGATATATTGCCACTTTACGTTTCTTCTTTCTTCTTTGTTTTTCTTGATTCATGTAGGATGAAAATTCCTCGTATCTTGAGACTTGAAACAAATTCTTCTAATGATGAAAATTCCACCAAAGAAGAATCTTTTTATGTGCTAAAATGCTCAAAATCTTGTTGTGATGACACTGAGACACAACACTCAACTCCATCTAAATCAAGCTTTGAAAACGGTGAAAATTGTGCCCACAGTTTCCTTGGACAAGGATGTATTTGATAAGTTTATTCAATTACCGATTTTTATGAGACACAACAATCAATTAAAGCTTATTTTATTGCTTGGACAACCATGTTTCCTGGTGGTAATCAAAGCTTATTCAATTACCGATTCTTATTAGGCTCAAGTTGAGGAATATTATATTTTATTCTACAAGAATTTAGCAAACGACATGAACAATTATCAATATATTTATGGTATCCTATCGGCACAAGAATGAAGATAAGAACAGATTACAACAAACAAAAAAACCACAGATTATTAAAAAAAAAAAAAAAAAGATGAAGATAAGAACAGTTACAACAATGCAACAAACAAAGCGATTAGTTATTATAAAAAAATCGGATGAAGATAAAAAGAATGGAAGAAACTAGAGAAAAAACATACCTGATGAATGGTCCTTGTTACAGCCTAACACGATAAAGATGAACAGAGAGAAAAAGCAAAAGGCGGAAAAAGAAAGACGTTGATGTGTAATGTAGAATAGATGAAAATGAACATGAATAGTCACAGAGGATAATATCGTAATTGTTCACGCCTTCATTATTTTACTATATTGCTCTGGGCCTACATTAAATCCATGCACGATGCACCCTCTTGCGTCCCCCCCCCCCCCCCCCCCCCCCTATATAGGGCACACAATAACTGAAGGTGATATAACACGTGGGAAATTTAAAGATTTAACCTTTTCCTTCAAAAGAATATATAAAATCTAATTTGATTAAATCCTAATTGTTTTTTTTATTTAAGCTCAACATTTGGTAGAATTTCTTAGATGTCTGTTGCGGTTGGCACTCTTTCCTGATATTTTCTTCGTGTATTTTTATAAAGGGGGGTGGGAGGGGGTATTCTTAGTGTCAGTGTGTGTTTGCCTGTTTGGTCTGTTTTGCTCAATTGCAGGTTCACATTTCACAGAGTATAAGTTGGATTCAGTGGCTGTAGGAAAATTACATATCAAGATATGCTTTTATAGATATATGGCGTTGATCCATTGGGGTTTTGAGTGATCAATTTCATCTTGAAGCTTCATGTCAAACAGTGATTGGATGGACGAATTTGCCCTTTTAGGCCTTAGAGTCTGCTGCGATTAATTTTGATAGCATTTCCTCTTGGCTGTTCTTTTACGTGATGGATTCAAATCGGTTGAGATGTCGTCTTTGATATGAATCAGATACGGCGTTTTATTCAGGTGTATTCTTGAAGCAAAATTCGGAATTCATTCAGTTTTGGTGTATTCAATCAAGTGTTGACATGAGATTAGGTCTATTGCCGCTGGTTCTTTAATAAAGTCTATTGCCGTTCAAAAAAAAAAAAAAAAAAAAAACTAAGTCCATGGGACTTCTATATTCAATATTTTTAAATAGTATTTGAGTTTTTTTAATATAAATGCTTAAAATTAATATCCCTGGATCTTCAGAAACCGAAAATTTTAAATGCAAAAAATAGGTACATACTTTCACAAATGCATACTTTAAAAATAAATTAAGAAGAAATGTTTGATTAATGAGATTACACAACTGGAAGCCAAACAATCTATAACATCTACAGGAAGTTCGATTGGGGCCATCAACTGGTGTATTAATGTTTCCTCTACATCGTTCTAGAAATAGGAAAAAAGTATTATAATGAGAAAACAAAGAAAAGTTTAATGGAAAACAAAGAAAAATACAATGAACACATAAATTAGTGGTTAATAAAAGGGAATGTACCAAAAAATCACAAACTCACAAAAGCAGTCGTGATGTATCTGGAAAGAAAAAAAAAAGCCAATTAATGTATCCTTTACCCATTATTCTTGGTCAATACAATAAAAATGCATTCAAATATTGAAATCTTTGTCAAAAGATGACTTACTCTTCTACCTTCTATATTTACCTCTTTTAAACATTCCAATTGTCCAAGTACTTTTGGAAATTTCGCAATTTGAATACAATAACAAAGATGGAAAGATTGCCTAAGCAGCATCTCAATCACACGCCCATGTAATATTAATACCATATAAGGAAAAGTATAATGAAAGTTTAACTTAAACTGCTAATGAATAAAAAAGAATTTTAAAATCATGTTGCATTATTTGTTATTTAAATAAAGTCTAAAAGCATAAATGAACTTGCTCCTTTAAAACAAAGACCCACACATAATTACCGGAATGCCATAGGTGGAGTGAATACTCCGTATATGTATCTTCTGGAATGTATTTTGTATGAGCATGTCATTTCCATATTTTCTAATACTACATATCCTCAGGTAAATCATAAAGACTTGTTGATATATGTTCTATATCTCATATGTAATTAGTTAAGTATGATTCCTCTACAAAAAGGCAAAAACTTTAAGAAACCATAGATCTTACTCAATTCTTACCATTTAGAAGAATGCAAACTCTACAATAAATAAATATGCTTATAAATTTGGATATTCAGAAGCTGGGACATTCTTACACCAAGACTACTCTAATGATTGTCCATTCTATAATTAAACAATAGGGAACAATGAATAATATGCCAGGAACTTGGACGTTAATTAAAGGATAACAACTCTTGATTGGTTGTTAACGTTCAGGTTCTAGTGAATATATCTCCTTGATCAGACCTTCAATAGACTAATTAGAACACAATAATATGAAACAAAAAAATAGGATGTTAGAACTAAAAAGTCAACGGAAGTACATGGTATATTTTGAAATTATACAAACATGTTAAAGGAACGTAACGACTCATTCTATTAACCACATGTATTATCCAAACGTGGAAATCCCTTTAAATGAGGTCAAGATTAGTGGGTTGACGAACACTTTGACTCTCTATACCGCTTCCCTGATCACGATGCTTTGGTATAAAGCTTTCATTTTCTTGTAATAACTTTCTAGCTATAGTTGCCAATAGCTCAAAAGTGTGAATTTCACCACCTTGTAATGGTTCTGTAGGCAAAAGCCTCCTCTAAAATAAATATACTTAATATGTTAGTAATTGTTTGGTGAAGGAGAATTTAGATTTAAACTTACACTCAATGATCTAGGAGCTTTATGTATTATAGGAGCTTTAGGTATCACATATGACCTGTTTTATGATCAAACATAATTGTTTTTATTAATAAAATTATGGAGAAAGTAAAAACATATAGTGACCAATTTGAAGTAAAAACATATAGTGACCAATATGAAATTGTATGGCTATCTAAACTAGTACGGAAGTCCTTTGTTGGTACGGTTAAAATGGTTTACCCACATTTAGCTTTCTTGAAAGAATAGAACACTGCACTAAATACATATAAACCGCATCATTAAAATAACGCAGCATATAATTGTAACCGCATCATATAATTTGGCTTAGGCCTACCACATGGGCTTAGTCTGCCATTTGGGCTTAGCCTGCCACATGGGCTTAGCCTGCCATATGTGCTTAGGCCTACCAAGTAGATGTGGCCCATGATACAAAAAAGACTCAGATTATACATGGGCTTTGCGTGCCATATGGGCTTAGGCCTATCAAGTAGCTATGACACATGATACAAAAAACACCCAAATTGCACCAATAATTAATTTTGGACCATGAATATATTACGCACTCTAAATTTTAAATTTTCATCAATTAGTAGTTTCGGGTCATTATACAAATTTTTGTTCCGGTTACCAACATTCACAATTATATAATTTACAAATGTGTATCTTATCGAGTACAATGTTATAATGCTATAAAAATTTGTCCAAGTATAATGCTATAAAAATTCGTATCTTATCGAGTATTCTCCAGGCGGCCTTCAATCTCCTTGCCAACTAAGTTTGGAATTAGATTTAATACCATTTTCTCGATATCATCAATCGAAATCAACTTGTTTTGCTTCCAAAACTAGAAGCAAATAAAAAATATTATATTCAGATATACAAATAATTAGAAAAATGATATTTATATATGCAAAGAACACTTACTTTAGTGGCAAAATTATGTTGAATGGTCTTAACAAACTCCTTCATATGTTTGATAACTACAAAACCACATTCCCAGTTTTGTTTTTGTTTGAAACACTGCAATTAATTCACAATTAAATATTTTCAACACCTTCAAATAAATTGATAAAAAAAGAAATTTAAAACAAACATTTGCAATCTTCTATTTATATTTACTCGGGAAAGATTCATCAATAATAGAGACAATGGGGTATGAGTCTGCTCTACCGAGACGTTCTAAAGAAATACGCGATTCCTTTTTCCGGTCAAAGAATAATAAGCTCCCAATGTGTAAGAACCCGAAAATTTTGGTAAAAATCATAAAATAAACATATGTAAAAGTTGGGTTTGAACGAGGGTCCAATAGTGAAAATTTGTTAAAAGGGCAAAATGGTCGTTTGGCACACCAATGACTTTAATGCAAAGAAAATGTAATGTTGTGATAAAATGAAAGAAAACAAAACTTAAAATGAATTTTGTGCCATTTTGGGACAAAATAGAACTTGAGGGACTACACTGTCAATTGAGCAAAGTTAGGAGGTATAGAAGGAGAAAATATCTCCTTAATGTTCAGAAGTTGAGGAATTCTCTAGAGAAATCGTGAGAGTGCCAGAGAGAGAGCTAGGGTGATCGGGTCTTGCATGTTGGGAGGAATTTGAAGAAATTAACTTGGAATTGAAGAATTCCAAGTCTACAAAGGTTAGTAAATCTTGTTTTAGGGTTGTTTAACCCATTTTCTATGAGTATGATACAGTAGCATCGTGATTTCAGTGGCTAGAGGATAATTATCCTATGATTCCTAGCCTTAATTGGTGTCTTAATCACTATCTAAACATAGTTTATCTATTGAAAAGGTTAAAAATCAAGAAAATGGGTTTTTGTGCTCATAAACCCTAGAATTCGGGTTTGTGAGGATTGGTTTGATTCTAATGATTATGGGGTAATAAGTGTTGTATAAGAGGTTTAGAAATGTTCTAAATACCATGTTTTAACCTTCAATTGAATGGGTTTTGAGCTGGAACCAAACAGATCAAAGATTAAAAGTTGTGCAGGAAATTGGAATTAGGGTCTGCAGCATCACACGCCCCCGTGTGATTATGACATAGGGTTGTGTGGATCTGGACAGTCGAGAAAATTGGGTCTGTAAGTTTCACATGACCCAGTGTGATCCTTGCACGACCCCGTGTGCAATGAGGCAGTAGGTTGGACATCTTGGAAGCCTTACACGACCCCGTGTGATTCCTAAACGACCCGTGTGACCTGGACTCTTATAATTCACTTCCATTATGACCTTAATTGAGTAGTTGGATCCCCTAATCTTTAGTATATGTATAATATAGCTTGAAAACATATAAAAATAAGTATATTTAAGGGGATTAAGTGGTCTTTACATGTTGTTAAGACCTAAATGTTTTAATAAAATGTTAATGAACTCCTTAGGTAATTAAGTAGAAACGTTTATGGAATAGAAGGGACAAGTGAAGGGAGTAACCCCAGTTAGACTTCTCTAACTAGCCAAGGTGAGTGATATGTGGAATTTTTAGTACATAGCAACACTTTTTGTTTTATGTTAAATGTTTTATGATTAATAGTTTGACAAATGGTTTTCAAAAGCTATAACAAATGTTTTATAAGTAATGGGTTTCAAAGTGATTTTTAGAGATTGAATTAGAAAAGATTGATTTATGTTGACTAATTGAAAGGGTTTACGAATGATCTTTTAAAGTTGAATCAGAAGTATAGTTTTATGTGAAGAATTTGAAAAGGAGTTTACATGTGTTGAATGATGTTTATCTAAAGACCAACTTGTGATAAAATGATGATGATAAAAATGGAAGTATGAACTAAATGGAAGGAATGAGAAGGAAGTCCGGACCTAGGCAGTTAATCGCGCGCTATAGCGGCGCTATAGCGTCGCTATAGCGGTTATCGACCCTCCACCGCTATAATTATTTATTTAGCGTTCCAGCTTCGCGCTGCCGCTATTAGCGGCGATATTCACCGCGATTTTACGCGATTTAGGCAACCGCTATTGCAGTTTTCGCACGCTATTTTAAAACTTAAAAACTTTGACTAGGGTACACCTTTAAATAAGAGGCACACCCAGTTTAAAAACCTTTTATTAAACCAATGATCGAAACTAACCCCATGAGGCTATCACGCAAGGCATAATGAATGAAATTCCTTGTCTCCAAGGCTATCTATTTATAGTAGAAGGCGTACCCAATACTTTCTTCAATGAGGCGATGTGGGATGGTTTAAAGGCAAAGAACCAACTTTCTTCTTATTTCTTTAACTTTATTCACATCCCTTCATTTTTTTTCTAGACTTCATCAGATAAATGGAACCAGTTACTCGATTGCAATTCCATCCCAAATCAATTTTCACATCCGTTCAGGTTCGAAATTTTCACATCGATTGCTCGGTTCGAAATTTTCACATCCGTTCAGGTTCGAACTCCAAAGTCCAATCCCGAATCAATTTTCACATCGATTGATACTCGTTCAGGTTCGAGTTAGTTCAGTTTGCATTCCGTTAGGTTCGAGTTTGAATCAATTTGCAGGTTCGAGTTAGTTCAGTTTGATACTCGTTTGAATTGATTGCAATTTTCACATCCCGAATCAATTTACATTTCGTTAATTGTTTTATTGCAGACATCGATTTACATTTCGTTAACATCGATTTGCATTTTTAGAATCAATTTGCAGTTGGAACCTGCTTCGATTCCATGGAAAACCGATCACAGAACCTGCTTCGATTTTAGTTTGATTGCAGACAGAACCTGCTTCGATTTGTGATACCTGCTTCGAATTGTGTGTGTATTTGTATATATGTTTAATGATTTTAGATGTTTTTTCTTGATTCCATGGAAAACCAATTACGGATTCCATCGAATTGTGTGTGTATTTGTATATATGTTTAATGATATGTATGTGGATTTCTATTTTGTTGGGATGTTTTGTCTCGACTAGCTTAGTTTCCTTGTATAAAAATGGTTGAAGCTATATCAAGAACCTGTATAAAAAATGGGTGAAGATATATGCATTCAAGGTGTTTGGTCAAATGCTTGAAAGAAAATTTTGTATATATGTTTACATAGTGATTGTTAATGAATGAAAAATCTAGTTAATTAGCAATAATCAATAAGAAATTAGATGTATTACTGATATAATATAAAATTATATATAATATAAAAAAACGCTATACCACCGCTATACCACCGCGAGAACCGCGATTTCGAATATCGGTAATTGACCGCTATTTGATTTCCGACCGCGATAACTGCATAGGTCCGGACATGGATCTTACCCTGATGAGGGAAGATCAATAGACACTACTGGGATGGTACCTCCCGTCACGAAGTAGTTGTCTCAGCATGCCCTTATGGATAGATTTGTTCTACCCATGAAAGGAAAGGGAACTAGCACGCCCTCACGGATAGATTGGTTCTATTCCGGGGAGGGAAAGGGAACTAGCACCCCCTCACGGATAGATTGGTTCTATTCCGGGGAGGAAAAGGGATACGGAGAGACCGTACAAAACCAAATGATATTAAATTAATCATGAGTTACAATTGGTCTATACTTGGAAAGTAATTACGTGAATTATGTTACCTGGATTATGTTTACTAAAGAGAAATTTGTTCAATTGGAAAATTTTAAGCTAAAGTATTTGAAGTTATGACAATGAGTTTTTGTTGAGATGTTAAGGAATGATTTATGTTTTAAAGATTATAGCAATGAACTTTTGTTGTATTGTTTGACATAACAGTGGATTTTGTAGGTTTTGAAAAGAGGGAAAAGGTTTTCCCTTAATTATTGGTCATGAATGATGTTCAAATTGTTTTAACCTCATTGGGTCTCAAACCCATATTACTCACGAGACTTTATGTCTTACGTATTTTTTTAAAATGCTATGTACTCAGGTAACAAAGGGAAGAGGTAGAAGATGTATTAGAGAAGCAGGAGTCCTAGTTTGACCAGAGTATGTACATATTTCTTTAAATTATGGTGATGTATTGAGCTTGTGACACCCCAAATGAAACTGTAAAAAAATTTATGAGAAATTTTAGCATGTAAATTGTTTTATTGAAATGTTGTATATGGGACGGGGTGTTACAAATTTGGTATCAGAGCCATAGTTTAAGTGAACTAGGTGTTAATACTTGAACCTAGACTTAAACTGTGTAGGAGTCAAGTAAGGTACATATTTACATATGGGGTCGTAAGTAAGTAGAGGTGGGGGTAAACCCGAAAAAGTGAAACATGAGTCCTGGTGGTAAAGCTGGAAACAAATATGTATAGGTTGTTTTAATAATATGGGCTCGTACTATCATAATCACAGGATATATATTTGGGTTTGGTGGAACCACACAGGAATCATGTGGAACTGTAAGGGATGATTGTAGGAGGTTTGAGGGGTATAGGTTCGGTATACCTATGCAATAAAATCAAGTGTGACAGAAAATGTTTAAAGTATAATTGAAAAGTATTAAGGATGAAATAACAAGTATGGGGTATGTAGTGGGGAAAACCCATACTTTATATGAAACATTACAAAGTATATGTAATCAAACATGAGAAAGTATGAATGACGAGAATTGAAAATAAGGTAACGAGTGTGTAAAACGTAATAATAGAAAAATCCAAATATGTGGTTGTGATAACCACAATACCATATGAGCAATAATGTAACGTAGATGTAATGGAACTTGATGAAGTAATAAAATAAATATGATAAAATGGTATAAATCTATTGTGAATTTTGGATTGGGAAAAAACGGGGTGTATAGTACCAGTACAAAAGAAATGTATAACTGAAAAATTTCGTTGTCTAACGGAAAATAAATTATGATTTTGGAATGAAGATAAAAGTAGTGTCACTACAGTGACCAAAAATAAAAGATTGGAAAAGAACACGAATATATATATATATATATATATATATATATATATATATATATATATATATATATATATATATATATATATATATATATATATATATATATATATATATATATGAATAAAACTCCTATAAGAAATAAGAATGAAAACATTTAATTGGAAAAAGTAAAAAGGAAATAAGCTGGGTTTGGTAATTGTAGACAAACCCAATGGTTAAATGAAAGGGTAAAGAATAAATATTGAGAGGTAATATGATATGTCTCCCAGGGACAGCCAGGGGATTAAAGTATGTGTATTAAAAGCTGTGATCAAATATGTTATTATAAAATGAAAGTAAAATACTTAACCAAGTATTAGATAAGGAATCAAAGATAGAAATGAAAACTAAGAAATGGGAAGTCGTGACTTCCAAACCCGAAGGAAATATGACAAGTAAATATATCTAATTATTGGAGCAAATAGCCATGTCATAAGTACAGTGCTATAATGAATAACATAACAAAGTAAGTTACCCGAATAGGAAAAAATTGGAAATGGAAAATTGTTAAAATTATGATATCTTATGTATTTTGCCTTAATATAATGTGATTATAAGAACATGAATTGAGAAATAAAAATTAAATGCCTAATCAAGTGTTAGGCGAGAAATTAAAGATAAGACAAATGATGAGGATAATCGGGGAATATAAGGAAAGTTATTAAGGAAAATGATGATAAGATATTGGTTGTTTGGAATTATATTCTGCAATCAAATGAAAGAAGTATAAGAAGAAATACAAATGATAAACGGTTATATCGGGGTATGTTAACCAAGGAAAACCGAAATCATGTAAGAATGATGACTAAAGGTCATAATCAATATGAAGTAAAGAATAAGAGTGAATGCTTAATTAAGCATTAGGCGAAGAATCAAAGAAAAGATAATGAATGAATATAATTGGTAAAAGGATACAATGATTGTGAGAAATGGTCAGTACGTGGCTAATAATTATGAAATGTAAGAATGTGTATATATGTGCTTATAGATATAAAAGAATGGGTAAGTTTTGGGACTTATATAATGTATAAAAGTATAAAAGTGGTTATGAAATAGGTATTCTAATTAGAATACTATAAAGTGTGAAGTAATGTATTTGGCATATAGCCTCAAAATACAAAAGAACGAAAGATGATGAAAATAAATAAATGGCCGTTATGTATCACCTAAAGATACATAAGAAGTAAGTCAAATGTGAAATATAAAATGTTTTAAAGAAAAGTATAGTGTATATCGCCTTGAGATATGTAGAGAGTAAAGAAATGGAGTTTAAAAAAATTGGTTTAGAAAGTTTATAAGTAAAATGTATGAGGCATAGAGATTGAGTGTCTATAAAAGAAAATGGTGGTAATTTACATGATTATGAAAGTAATGTATTCTTAATGAGTATAAAGAGATAAAATAAGTAATTGTCGAGTCAGAAATGCAAGTCTTTATTTAAGCATTATTGTGAAGCGGTTGGGATAAAAAGAAAGGTAAAAGTTATTTTTGGCATTAGCCATAACAAGTGAAGAGTAATAAATGGTAAATTTTAAGTTGTCTATGGAAGTAGTAATTTAATTTTTGTTTGAGAAGTAAATGACAGTTAAAATATGTTAACTATATTTCTTCTCAGTAAAGAAGAAAGAATGTAAAGGAAGGAAAATATATGAAAATAAAATTTAATGAATGCAAGATAAGTCTAGAGGCTAAAGTATAACTATATTCTAAAAGAATGGTTAGGACGTCATGAAGAGTGTAACATGTATAAAAGATGAGTTATCATACACAACATGTATGAGATTTTATAATTAGTTTGAAAAAAAATTAAATCAATCATGGTAAACAATTGAAAGACTGGTAGAGAAAGAGTAAGTAGGAGATAAAGTGCTAAACTAAGCACTAATCTGAGAAATAAGAATTGCAAGAAAGTACTAAAACATAAGTAATAATGTGGGAATGGTACATGGGGTACCTCAAAAGATAAGAAGTGTACTCATAGAAGTACTGTAAGAAAGCTGAAAAAATGAAAAAGACATGATTATATTAGTTAGTGTGATGAGTAAATGAGACCGAAATCTCATAAATAATAAAAGAGGATGAAAGAAGTATTTAAATTGTTAATATGTCGAAATGTGAAAGTAATACAAGGAAAATAAATATGATATAATACATGTATTAATGAAGGTAATACATATAATGTACAAGAAATGAGTAAGAAGTATGTGAAAATGAAATTTCATAAATTATGAAATAAGAATAAAAGTAATAATTAAACTGTTAATAAATATTATGATGTGAAAGTAGTATATGTACAGAATGATACAAGACATGTATTTATAGAAAATAATACATGTATATTACAGAATAGAAAATATAATAGTTCATTGCGAACATATGGAAGCTAGTAAGGAGTAAAAAGAAGTATATAATTAGTAATATAAGTATCAAGAGTAGAAAATAAGAAAGTTGACAGAAATAATGGGTCAAATTCAATAGTAAAACTTTACAAATCTACAAGGCCAAAAACTATGTATCATATATAGAAAGAAACCTATGGATGTCTAGTTTCTAAAACAAAAAGCGGTACGTCGTTTCGACTCTTTTCAAGTGAGATATGCAGATTTTCGTGTAAGGTACACTGTTTTGACAGAGTCTGTCCCAAACAGAAAAGTGAGGATGTAAAGTGTAACGAAAGAAAAAGAATACATTTCTTATAAATGGTAATGAGCCGTGAGTTGTTAGTAGAGATAAAAAAAAGAATAAACTTGAAGTTTAAACGACTTAAAGAACAAAAGATATATAAAGGAAATAAGAAGTTGTAAAACTTGTGGAAAGAAATAATACCAATATCATTTACATAATAATGAATGAGTAGAGAGTTGAAAAAAAGAGAAAATTGAGAATAAATAAAAAACATTAAGTGAAGAATGAAAAGAGTGTGGAGGTATTAAAAAAAATTTTGCTTGAGTAAAATGTCCGTTAAGGGACAGAATTTTACAAAGAAAATATTCAGTGTATTTATGAATTTTGTATAAATACGAATTATGTATAATTATGTTTAATGGTAATCTGGAAAAGATTTATAAATAAAGAATGTGGTGAGTATAAATTCAAATGTTTTTGATAAAGATATGGGAAGAATTACAAAGTAGACTGCTATTTTTGATAAAAGTATGAAAGTATGAAACTATTTTGAAAAAAATAAGTTTTACTAAGAGATTTGTATATGAACGAAATGAAGTAAAAAGGAATGTAACAAAATATAGAGTATAAAGTATGAGTGAATGACTAAAAAGTTGAGAAAATAGATAAAATGACCGAAAGGGGTATTCTGGTCACTTAATAAAAGTAATGCATATGTTATTATAAACATTTTGGATATTATAAGAAAAAGAGGGTAAAATGCTCAAAAAGATATTTTGGTTATTTGGGAAGATGTAAAGTTTTAAAGGGATATTTTTATATAAGAATATATTGATTATAAGAAGAAAGTGTAGAAATGGGATAACTTCTAAAACCATAAATTCCAGAAAATTTATTTGGAAAGTTTTGGGCATGAAATAAGAAATTAAAAAGTTGAGGAAACAAAAGGTTATTTAATCAAAGATAAAAAACTAGAAGTAACGAAAAGATAATCATACTATGAAAATACAAAAAGATTCCGGGGACGGAATCCTCTTAAGAATGGGAGATTGTAAGAACCCGAAAATGTTGGTAAAAGTCATAAAATAAACATATGTAAAAGTTGGGTTTGAACGAGGGTGTAATAGTAAAATTTTGTTAAAAGGGCAAAATGGTCATTTGGCACACCAATGACTTTAATGTAAAGAAAATGTAATGTTGTGATAAAAATGAAAGAAAACAAAAGTTAAAATGAATTTTGTGCCATTTTGGGACAAAATAGAATTTGAGGGACTAAACTGTCAATTGAGCAAAGTTAGGAGGTATAAAAAAGAGAAAATTTCTCCTTAATGTTCAGAGGTTGAGGAATTCTCCAGAGAAATCGTGAGAGTGTCAGAGAGAGAGCTAGGGTGGTCGGGTCTTGCATGTTGGGAGGAATTTGAAGAAATTAACTTGGAATTGAAGAATTCCAAGTCTACAAAGGTTAGTAAATCTTGTTTTAGGGTTGTTTAACCCATTTTTCGTGAGTGTGATACAGTAGCATCGTGATTTCAGTGGCTAGAGGAGGATTATTCTATGATTCCTAGCCTTAATTAGTGTCTTAATCACTATCTAAACATAGTTTATCTATTGAAAATGTTAAAAATCAAGAAAATGGGTTTTTGTGCGCATAAACCCTAGAATTCGGGTTTGTGAGGATTGGTTTGATTCTAATGTTTATGGGGTAATAAGTGTTGTATAAGAGGTTTAGAAATGTTCTAAATACCATGTTTTAACCTTCAATTGAATGGGTTTTGAGCTGGAACCAAACAGATCAAATATTAGAAGTTGTGCAGGAAATTGGAATTAGGGTCTGCAGCTTCACACGCCCCCGTGTGATTATGACATAGGGTTGTGTGGATCTAGACAGTCAAGAAAATTGGGTCTGTAAGTTTCACTTGACCCAGTGTGATCCTTGCACGACCCCGTGTGCAATGAGGCAGTAGGTTAGACATCTTGGAATCCTTACACGACCCCGTGTGATTCCTACACGGCTCGTGTTACCTGGACTCTTATAATTCACTTCCATTATGACCTTAATTGAGTAGTTTGATCCCCTAATCTTTAGTATATGTATAATATAGCTTGAAAACATATAAAAATAAGTATATTTAGGGGGATTAAGTGGTCTTTACATGTTGTTAAGACCTAAATGTTTTAATAAAATGTTAATGAACTCCTTAGGTAATTAAGGAGAAGCGTTTATGGAATGGAAGGGCCAATTGAAGGGAGTAACCCCAGTTAGACTTCTCTAACTAGCCAAGGTGAGTGATATGTGGATTTTTTAGTACATAGCAACACATTTTGTTTTATGTTAAATGTTTTATGATTAATAGTTTGACAAATGGTTTTCAAAAGCTATAACAAATGTTTTATAAGTAATGGGTTTCAAAGTGATTTTTAGAGATCGAATTAGAAAACATTGATTTATGTTGACTAATTGAAAGGGTTTACGAATGATCTTTTAAAGTTGAATCAGAAGTACAGTTTTATGTGAAGAATTTGAAAAGGAGTTTACATGTGTTGAATGATGTTTATCTAAAGACCAACTTGTGATAAAATGATGATGATAAAAATGGAAGTATGAACTAAATGGAAGGAATGAGAAGGAAGTCCGGACATGGATCTTACCCTGATGAGGGAAGATCAATAGACACTACTGGGATGGTACCTCCCGTCGCGAAGTAGTTGTCTCAGCACGCCCTTATGGATAGATTTGTTCTACCCGTGAAGGGAAAGGGAATTAGCACGCCCTCACGGATAGATTGGTTCTATTCCGAGGAGTGAAAGGGAACTAGCACGCCCTCACGAATAGACTGGTTCTATTCCAGGGAGGGAAAGGGATACGGAGAGATCGTATAAAGCCAAATGACATTAAATTAATCATGAGTTACAATTGGTCTATACTTGGAAAGCAATTACGTGAATTATGTTACCTGGATTATGTTTACTAAAGTATAATTTGTTCAATTGGAAATTTTTAAGCTAAAGTATTTGAAGTTATGAGAATGAGTTTTTGTTGAGATGTTAAGGAATGATTTATGTTTTAAAGATTATAGCAATGAACTTTTGTTGTATTGTTTGACATAACAGTGGAGTTTGTAGGTTTTTGAAAAGAGGGAAAATGTTTTCCCTTAATTGTTGGTCATGAATGATGTTCAAATTGTTTTAACCTCATTGGGTCTCAAACCCATATTACTCACGAGACTTTATGTCTTACGTATTTTTTTAAAATGCTATGTACTCAGGTAACAAAGGGAAGAGGTAGAAGATGTATTAGAGAAGCAGGAGTCCTAGTTTGACCAGAGTATGTACCTATTTCTTTAAATTATGGTGATGTATTGAGCTTGTGACACCCCAAATGAAACTGAAAAAATTTTATGAGAAATTTTAGTATGTAAATTGTTTTATTAAAATGTTGTATATGGGACTGGGTGTTACACAATGTCTCCTACAAAAATATAAATCATAGAACATTTAAGTTTTCCGTAAGTTTAGTGTGTATATATATGTAGATGTATTATGGAAAAATATATATTACGTAATTATATATGGTGCAAGAAAATATTCTTTGTTTTCATGATGCAACACTAATTCTTTTATGTGATGTATGACGTAGGCCCGGTTTGTTTTGTCACCGTCATCTTTAATAATTGTCGCATCAAAGAAAGCGCAAGAGGAATTCTTTGGCAGCTCATAAAAATTCCTTAATTATATTATATAAAGTTAGTCAATTAAATCATATTTAAAATGATATTTTATAATATGTTTAAAGCAATAATAAGTAATAACAACTTACATTGAAAACCATTGAAGAATGTTGACATCAAGCTCATCGTTTAACAATAGTTGTAACACCTCCGAAAATACGATTAAATATTCAACCCTGTCGAGATACAACCCTTGAGGTGACAAGGTATTCAAAAAATGCACATCCCTAAAGAGGTTGGATAATTGATCAACTATATCCATATGTGTTTTTCCTTTTGTTTGTATTTTTCTCAACGAGAACTCCACATCAGGGTCAACAAATTTTTCTCTGGATGGTTGGTGTTTGGATTGGGTGTTGCTGTTGATTAGGGAAATAGGCGGTGGGTTACTGTCACGTCGTTGTTCGGGTTGGTGTACATGTATAGAAGAAGCTATTTGTGATATTAGCTAAAACCATATAATACAAACAATTAGTACTTATATTCTGATTATACACATTAACAAAGTAACTAAATTAAGGAATTTGAAAAGACTGACCATTTCTGGAAAAGTGGGATGCAAAAACTGAATTTCGCTGTTGTTTAACTGAAGCTAAAATAACAAACAAAATGTTATAACTTTTAATAGTTCAAACTAAATTACCAAAAAAAATATAAAAGTTATTGGATAGGCGGTTCCCTAAACACTTCAATGATTTCATCAACTCGTACTTTGACACAATCCTCTTCAATCGGTTTCCCTTGTAGCAACCCTCCTAAGGTGGGCCATGTTGTACCAGAAGCCACAGTCACTTGAGAATCAGCCACGTTGATAAGCAACTCACATGGGGTCATCTTCTGCAAACCAGACAACATATTAAATTACAAACTGAAAACTACAAGCTGGAATTAAAGTATCAATATATTACCTCGATAGGTGGATAGTTGATACATGGTGAAACTGAAAGGTTTTCTGCAATTCTATGAACTAATAAACCTAAGTTCACATGCAACCTATGAGGATCTATGTTTTCTTCTAATTGAACATATAATAATTCCTAAAAGGCCACAAGAAAAAAATATCTAAAGAATAAAATCAGAAAAACTAACCTTTAGGTTTTCTTGGAAGCTGAGCAGCAAAATTATCCTGCATCAAATGAGATCACACCCAGGGAGCAGAGAGGTTTCAAAATCTTCAGAGAGAATATGAGAGATGACGCAGATTATTATGTGCCTGGGACTCCCTATTTATAGGTTCCAAATAGCCAGTAGATAAGCCTTTAGAGATAAACCTTTTGAATTCAAAGCAAGATAAACAATTATCTGATAATTCAAATCTATTTATCTCTTATATATATATATATATATATATATATATATATATATATATATATATATATATATATATATATATATATATATATATATAATTTCGCTGACTATAAACTGCTATAATTGTCACTTACTCAACTATTGAATAATTATAATTCTAGTCCCTACACCTTTAATTAATTAAATTAATCACCAAATTAATTCCAATTAATTCCAGATCAATTTCTAATTAATCAATATAGTTTCTAATTAATATATTATCACTCCAATATATTAATAAATCATATATTTAATTTCTATTGATTTATTAATCTCATAATAAATCAATCTTTCTCTCTACTGAATTTTCTATCAAACCTCCTGCTGTGAGGGCAACTCAAATAGACTATGCTACTATTAATTAGGAAAATACTAATTATTAGTCATGGCTTAGACACCTAATCCAACAGTCTCCCACTTGGATAAGTCTATGACTATAATTACCAATTTAACCTCTAATTAATTAGCAACTATAGCTTCTTAGAACCACTGTCGAACTCTGACCTAGTCAGTTCTGTCCATAGATAAGTGATCAGATGATCCTCCGTCCAACAAGATATTTTCAGACTCAAGATATGGATTAAGATCAATCCTGGTCTGATTCTCTGTTTCCCGATTTCTGATTTGCATATGACTTTAAGACTACTAATTGATCATATCAACTTAGTCCTGGTTGGCCAACACTTTCAGTCAACTTCAAATTCATCAAGAGGCCTACAGATATATGTTTCCCATCAGGGTCAAGGGACGAATAAGGTTTGACTCATATGCTTACGTCTTTCACCGAACAAATCACTCACAACAACACGTTTTATAACATCGCGTTACAGATGCGTTTTCGCATTATCAATGAACAACCGCCTTGTAAATCATAACTCATATGTCTCCACTTAAAGATCATAAGATATTATCGTCTCAACATTGCTCGTGATGTAATCCATGAAGCAATCTATTGAGCGTGGGTTTATCCAATACTCAAATATCTATTTCTAAGTACTCATGAATGTTGTAGCAATCATATTGCTATGTCTAACTCCTTAGACAATCTACAAACCAATTCATGACAGCCTTCGTTCATACTTACCCCCTAAAAGTATGAGCGACTGTGGACATTTGAATAATCAAATTACTCTGGAAGTAAACATGCAAAATTGAAACACAATAATAAACAATTGACAAATAGCAGTAAACAATACACATTAATAAATCTCTATTATTAAATCACCAAAGTCAATTATATTTACATTGTTACAAGTTTCAAATACTATCTAATTACAAAAACTAATATCATCTCTCAATCCTATGCTCCTAGCATGCTGATTGTGCTTAATCCTACTCAGAGCCTTTGTCAAGGGATCTGCAGGATTATCTTTTGATGATACCCTCTTTACAAGGAGGTGACCTTCTTCTACTCTATATCTTATGTAGTGGTACTTTCTGTCGATGTGCCTGGACTTTCCATGGTCTCTCGATTCCTTTGTCAAAGCAATCGCTCCTTCGTTATCACATAATAGTTCCATGGGTTCCTGAATACTCGGGACTACTCCAAGGTCACCGATAAAGTTCTTCAGCCAAGCCGCTTCCTTTGACGCTTCACTCGCTGCTATGTACTCTGATTCGCACGTAGAATCAGCCACCGTCTCTTGCTTGGAACTTTTCCAAGTAACTGCTCCCCCATTCAAAAGGAATACCCAGCCCGACTGAGACCGACCATTGTCTCTATCTGTCTGAAAGCTGGCATCTGTATATCTTTTAACTCTCAAAGTATCACTGCCTCCAAGGACTAACATCATGTTCTTTGTCCTTCGCAGATACTTGAGTATGTTCTTGACAGCTATCCAATAAGCCCTTCCAGGATTACCCTGGTACCGACTGACCATCCTCAAAGCAAAGGCCACATCAGGACGAGTACAAGTCATAGCGTACATGATCGATCCCACAGCCGAAGCATAAGGTACCCAACTCATGTCAGCTATTTCCACGTCTGTACTAGGACTTTGAGTCTTACTCAACTTTGCATTACTCTGGATAGGTGTAATACCACATTACCTTGTATGTGTATTTATAAGTTAAATATAATAAAAAGGGTAATTTGGTCATTTTACCAGAAAAGGGTAAATTGGTCTTTTGGACAGAAAAAGATTGATTATGTAATAATATTTTTGAGTTTTGGACTTAAAATGATAGAAATACAGATTTTTGTTATAAAATGGGACATAAGTGTCAAAAGCCCATGAAATGGAACTCCAGGGACCAAACTGCAAATTCTGGAAAATATAAAAGCTGGAAAATCTCTCCATTTATGCAGAAACGTGTAGAAGCATCAGGAGGGTTTTTCTTGGATACGTTTTCTAAAGATGGTGTGAAGATTGGAGCTTAAAAATCAAGGTCTTAGTTTGGAAATTGAAAGATTGTCAAGATCAAAGGTTAGTAGTCAAGTTCTTGAATTTGATCTTTGTGGATGAACTGAAATTCTGTAATTTCAGTGTAATCCATAATGTTTGCACATGATTTCTGGGTTTCAAACATGTTCATATGATAAGAACATGTATTTAGAACAATTGGTTTTGATGATTTTGGAGTTTTGGGGTTTTGTGAACTAAGAACCCTAATTTCTTCACTTGATTGATTGAGTTGATTTCAATGAGTTAAAACCTAGTATAAATGGAAGGTTTTAGTCTTGGAATAAACCCAAAATGATTAAGAATTGAAATAAGGACTTAATGTGCAAAAACAGGACGCTACAGTGCAAAATCAGACTGAAATCTGGACTGCCCAGTAAGTGCACAAGTCGTGCACTATATGCACGAGTCGTGCATATCCTGCAAATCCAAAGTACAATGTTATTAATGCTTGCACGAGTCGTGCTCTTATAGAGCAATATTTTGCACGAGTCGTGCTCCAAAGCAGGGTGTTTTAAAAGTGGAATTTGATGTTAGACATGTCCAAATGACTTCAACCTTTAACTACAAGTCCATGATGGTATAAAAAGACTTGGAAAAATATTAAATTGAGAATACGACGCTCCTGGGGCACTGTAGAACAATACGAATGCCTCGGGAAAGTGTATAATACATGGAAAGATGGTAAATGAGAAGTCTATCATCTAGACATGGTTTGTAGTAGTATAATATTGGACTCTTATGTATTAGAGTCATTTGAAATGGTTGTTAACTTATTATCATTGTGTATACAAATGAAAATATAGGTACGGGACAAATTGTTGTGACGCATACAAAAGGGCAAGAAACAATTGGAACAAGTGGTATCGATCATCAAGGTGAGTAATCTCACATATTTCAGATGGGATATATATACTTGTGAGTTCCTATTACTTGAAACAGTTTTGGGGACAAAATTTAAATTTAATAAAAATGGGAAATTGTGATAATTACCCCAATGTGTATACGGCCTTTGTGGCTAGGAGTATTAGGCCTTTGTGGCTAGGAGTATACGGCCTTTGTGGCTAGGAGTATTTGTGACAATTGTAAATTTTGGTCAACGAAAGTCAGCTATAGTCAAACAAAGCATAGGATAATCCATATGTTAAAAAGTAATTTTTCCATAATTTTACGAAGTATTATTAGATATTATAGTACTACGTACGCTAATTCAAAACAATTATCGAGTAAACGCTGAAAATACGTATAATAAGCTACTGTAGCGTAAAAATTCGATAATCGTACAATTATTATTTTGAGAATAATAATATTCATAAAACGATGTATTCGTAAATACGAACCTGTGGATATATAGAACGTCGAAAACGGAGTTCGTATGTGAAAGTTACAACAGTTAAACCGCTGTGAACGGATAAATGTACACAGGGTTTGGACCTAAAATACAAAATGAGGTGCCTTAAACATCAAAAATGGGATAACAAATCATATATTATGAAGCGTAATACTATCTAGTATTTAATTTCATAGCTAAATATATTTTCCGGTAAAATGCTGAAAATCGCGTAATCGGAAGAATAATGCGCTTAAACGCGTATTTCATCGTCTAACGAGTTATGATTCAATCTAAATAAATGTTTAGCAATGTTTTTATACATAATATTTATTTAGAAGATCATTTCTCCAAAAACTCATAGAATTACGCTAAAACGTTTTACGATTTTATAAAAACTACTTATTTTTATATAAAAGAGTGACATCTTTATAAAAACCAACCCAACCCACCCCCTACCCCGCCCCCTCCCCATTGACTGAATCCCTCAAAGATCACCAAGATCTTTGAATACTATTTCAAATCTAGGCTTGGGGCTAAGAAAGGACTTCTTTTTATTAAACAATTATAATAAAATCTAGGAAAAATCATATAAATTGAACTTAAATCCTCACAATTGACCACCAAAGCTCCCAACATTCTCTCCTTCTCTCTCTCTCCCTCCCTAAAATCCGGCCATCTCCACCACTACCTTGAACCACCGTCGGCCACCACCTTCCACCACCGCCGTTCTTCGTTTTCAAGCGTTTTTCAAATCTTTTTGGTAAGTTAGCTTCCTTTAGTGATTTTAAACCTTATTACACCACTTTTATATCATTTACACACACTAACATCTATGTAAACTCGTTGGATAATAGCTTTGTCCAAGGGTCATTCGAGCTCCGAAGCTTAGATCTTGTCTTCTACCGTAAATCCCGCAAGAACAACATTGTTTTTAAGTAAAGCACGCATCAAGGGTGAGTTCATACCCCTCATTTTCATCTTTTCTAAACTTTTTGGGGGAGAATACAAGTTTAAATACTATAAATGTTGTTTTATCCAAGTTTACATATGTTTAAATGCTATAAATGATGATTTACACAAGTTCATAAAACTAATTGTTGTGTAAAAATGTTTTTGCCATGAAATATGGTTAGATCCATGTATTATAAACATTATGACATATTATGTTTGTGTAAAAGATACAAGACTATAAATAAAGTGTGTAAAACACTAGATTTTTGACATAAACGTCATAAAAACGAAAACTAATAAAAACTACGTTTTTATAACCGGGAAATATTACTTCTTAGCAAAAATAGATATAACCAAGTTATTACACCATTTTTGTGGGATATATCTTAAAAGATGACATTTATAATCATTTGAATAAATTATTTCGTTATTATTCGTAAAAATATGATTATTACTACGGAACACTAAAAGTAGACTATTATTGGAATAGTTTATGAATATAATGTTATTATGACATTTGAAACATGACAAAAATAATTATATAAGACTATATAATTATTAAACACTACTATATTATCATGGGAAAAATGATAATGGATGATTACAAGAGTTTCCATATACAAATTTTACGTAAACAAGTTGATTGGAATACATACATTTTTGTGAGATGAATCTTCACAGTACTTTTATAAGTACCTACTATAAGTCCTGAACTATTATAACCAGAGTCTCGGTAAGAGAGCGCGATATTTAAGTATAGATCTATACGGGGCTTGAACCCCGCACCTGAGCTGCTAGCTACAGCTTGACCGGCAGGTCTGAGGTGTCCAAATGTCTAACATTCTGATGCCTGAAGAACGTCGCAGCAAGCCAACTAGTCACAGTATGGTTATAGGGTATCTCACATGGGGAAAATAATCAACTTAATATTTTTATAAATTGTTTACGTGGAAACATACATTTCTAAGGGATTTACACTACAGTTTACATACTACATTTTAGTCTTTGGGATTTAAAGACTGGGACATTTTTATGAGAAAATACTGGATTTTCTTGGTTTTCAATACTATACATTCTGTTTATGTGGAAAATATACACTTCAAATAGTTTTATACTATATTACAATTTACGTTATATATTTTAGTCTTTGGACCCTTTTAAGACTACAACACGCTTATAAGAAAATATTGGATTTTCTGGGTTACGATACTCTATTTTACAAGGAAATGGATTTCTCATACAAGTTTTATGGAATTAAAACATCTTAATAACTTACAAATATAAGTATGGTTTTACTTATACACACTAGTTTTATGGAAATTAAAACTACATTTTATCAAGATATAAATACAAGTACGGTTTACTTATACATACGAGTTTTATGGAATTAAAACTACAATTCAGCAAGATACAAATAAAAGTACGATTTTACTTATGCAAGGGTTTTATGAAATTAGATCTACAATTAATACACGAATAAACATGTATTTAAATGGTTTCATACAAGAATAAGACTACGTAATACTATTTTTCAAGTATAGAAACATGTATGCATTTTCGATCTTTGGGTTTTAAGACTACGACTCGCTTATAAGAAAATATTGGATTTTCTAGGTTCAAACACTATCTCTTTACAAGGAAAAAGGACTATGGATTTTCTCATACAAAAATCTTATGAACTCACCAACGTAATGTTGACACTCTTTCAAATTACTTGTATTCTCAGGTAACAATTAGTCAGGTCCGACTAACATATTGGAATGGGACGCGAAGACGTCTCTTTTACTTATTTCGTTATCATATTGTAATTGGGTTGAAACAATACCTTTTGAACAATGTAACTTTCCAATTATAATGTATGATGGTTGTTATCTACTTATGTTTCAATGTATGCAATTGTTGTGATGCTATGTCCCGTTCCGCCCTCAGACGATTCCGCCATCGTGGTTTGGGGGTGTGACAGATTGGTATCAGAGCATTGTTTATAGTGAACTAAGTATATCAATCCATTTAAGATATACAACTATAAATACAATGGGACTAAAACTCTCTAAAACTTTTCGTACAAGTATACTTTTAAAATACAATGATATTTATATAAAAGTATACACATACAAACAAAGATAGTATCACAATACAACAATTACAAGAACATTAGAGATTAAGTTGGACATTACGTTTAGACTTAGTATAATATGTTATCAAACCATGGGGAAACGTAGCCTGATCAACTACGTTTGACTAGGGTTTGACCGACATGTAACTAAGTGTGAGCAAGATGGACAACGGAGTAAAAACTCGAGAATCCTACAACACTTAGTAACCACGTCAACACTTAACATAAATGCTTTTGATAGTATTAGTTATTATTAAGAGACACTAATGACAATTCTAAGTCGACACTAATATCAATATTATCTCGATACCTCTTTATCGTCTGCTTACTTGAGTTACGACTAAGAAAACGGTTCTAATGCAGACAAGGGCGACGACGGGAGCTTCACGTTAAGGGACAATTAAGTCGCCATGAGTAGTCACGACTTGAAAACCATTAGTGAGTACTCTCGATATGACTCACAAGGAGACACGGAAGTTTAACTCATAGTTGACCAATACGTAAGACCTTCCTTTTGTGCTACGAATTCAGTCTTAGGATTATTTCTATCTCGAGCTTCTAAACCTCCCTTTTTGAGAATGCTTACCCAACCACCTTTACTTCGTATATCGTAATACACAAACCCCTTCCACTATGCCAAAAATTACTAAGTTTTAGTTCAAGACCCTCAGAATACATGAGTGATATTCTCAAGTGTACCATCATGTTATACTCTCCAAATTACTCACATGTTTCTAGAACAATCATTGACCTTACGCTGTTCGTTCCCAGATCAACTTCGCACTTCGTCGACACATGGAAATTCCTACAACGTTGAGTTATCTTTCGACTCATATCGTTTCATACATTCGTTCGTGTCCTTCTAACGTCATTGGTATTCTCATTGTTATCAAGGATTAAATCACCTTAAGTCACACGTCAAACCTATAGCTCAACCGCTATGCCAAACGTTGTACAAACAATTTGCTAGGTCCTCTATTTTGAGGAGAGAGAATCACTAAGTTGAGGTTGTACACAATCTCAATGATCGATACTTTTATGCTTTCCTTTGGAGTAGCATTCTACCTTTACAATTCCAAATAAGTTCCTAACTCCTAAACTCATTTTTTTTCCGACTCCTTCTAAATTTAAAATTTACGTGACTTAAACAGTTGGATAATTCGTCAAAATCGAAATCAAAATAGTTCTACACGAGTCCCTCATCGACGACTTACACCTTTATCATAAGGAATTTCTTCATTCTCTTACTACCTCGTCTGGTTGCCACACGAGCGTCTTCATTCACCCGGAGTTGTAACGCACTTTGATAACAGTGAAGTTACTTATCGTTCTAAAACCTTCCAACACCACCTAGATCATGTGGTTTAATCTATCAGGATCTTTCACGGCCCCGTTAGAGACAACGACTCCCTAAACATATTCCTTGAATATGGTTCTATTGTGGTGATAGTACTCGCAATAGAAATTGTGTTTCCAAAAATCCTCGATTGTTTCATAACTTGTTTGGTAGACGACACCTGAATAGTCCTTACATTTGAGACCTATCAAAACTTTGCTGCCTATCCTTAGTACGTACCTTTAGGAACTTCATCGAAACAGTATTCCGGGAACCTCCCAAAGCATAGCAAATGCTATCTTCCTCATAATGGTGCCTGCAGAGAGATGACCTACTATGATTGCAAGCAGAAGGGACATACAGCCCGTCCCTGCAAAATTCCGGCACTGGGAACCCATCAAGCATCCAACTCGACTGTCAGACGTGCTTGTTTTGGGTATGACGAAACCGAGCACTTCAAGAGAGACTGCTCGAAGGCAAAGGGGTCCAGTCAGATGCGATCAAGAAAGGAAATCGCTGACATACCAGAAGTCTGTGACTTTCCTGATTTGTTTCCAGAAGATCTTCCGGGGATACCCCCCCCCCCCAACATGACAGGTCGAGTTCAGAATCGACTTGATCCCGGGAGCTGATGCCTAGAAAAATCTCCATATAGACTAGTCCCAGCAGAGATGCAGGAGATATCTAGTCAACTACACGAACTACTAGAAAGAGAATCCATTAGACTGAGCTTCTCGCCTTGGGGAGCACCGGTTTTATTTATGAAAAAGAAGGATGGATCCTTTGGAATGTGTATTGACTATAGAGAATTGAACAAGTTGACTATCAAGAACACGTACCCACTTCCCAAAATCGATGACCTGTTCGACCAGTTACAGGGATTCAACTACTTTTCAAAGATCGATTTGAAAGCTGGGTACCATCAACTTAGAGTTCAGGAGGAGGACGTTCCAAGGACATCATTTAGGACTCAGTATGACCACTGCCAAATTGGTCATGATAACTATTGAGTTGACCAATGCCCCGGCGATGTTTCATGGATTGAATCCAGACACCAAAGTTCTGTGGCTTCAAGGAGTTAGTTCTAGAAAAGACTCACAAGACAAAGTATACTGATGGCCAAACATGAAAGCAGAGATTGTTACTTATATGGGCAAGTGTTTGACTTGTGCCATGGTCCAGGTAGAATATCAAAAGCCCTCGGGTTTACTACAACAACCAGAAATACCCGAGTGGAAGTGAGAGCGGATAACCATGGACTTCATAACTAAGTTACCCAAGGCAACTGGTAAGCTGAACACCATATGGGTAATTGTTGATAGGTTAACCAAGTCCGCACACTTCCTACCAATAAAAGAGACAGACAAAATGGAGAAACTGACAAGGACGTACATCGAGTAGACTGTACGATTGCATGATGCGCCAATATCCATTATCTCAGATAGATATAGACGATTTACGTCACGTTTTTGGCAATCATTGCAAAAGACCTTGGGTACCAGGCTCAGCATGAGTATAGCTTACCATCCACAACCGACGGGGCAAAGCGAGAGAACAATCCAAACGCTGGAAGATATGTTGAGAGCTGGCATGATAGACTTCGGTAAGTCGTGGGACACCCACTTGTCGATCATCGAACTTTCATACAACAATAGTTATCACACGAGCATTAAGTTTGCTCCATTTGAAGCTTTCTACGGACGCAAGTACAGATCCCCTCTGTGCTGGGCTAAGGTGAGTGATACTCAGTTAGCCAGAGGTCAAGTACCTAACAGCACTCTCACCGGTCCTGAGATCATATGAGAGACAACAGAGAAAATCGTTCAAATCCGTGAACGATTGAAAGCATCCCGTGACCGATAAAAGAACTACTCGGGTAAACGACACAAGCCGTTAGAATTCCAGGTTGGCGACCGTGCTTTGTTGAAGGTCTCACCCTGGAAGGGAATGATACGCTTGAGAAGCATGGAAAACTGAATCCAAGGTACATCGGGCCATTCTAGATCCTTGCTAGGATCGGCCCGGTAGCCTACAGACTCCAACTACCACAATAACATCAACAATGTACACCCCACCTTCCACGTGTCAAACCCAAAGACATGTCAGTCCGATTAGACTCTCGTCATTTCGCTTGACGAGATTGAAGTAAACGAAAATCTCCACTTCGTTGAAGAACTTGTAGAGATCATGAATAGGGAAGTCAAAAGGACGAAACAAAGCCGCATACCGATAGTAAAGGTCTGCTGGAACGCCAAGCGTAGACCTGAATCTACTTGTGAACGTAAGGACCAAATTAAAAAAATACCCACATATTTTCCCAAACCCTTAGGGATCTACTCGAGTGCTAAATTTCGGGACGAAATTCTTTCTAACGGGTAGATGATGTGACAATTGTAAATTTTGGTCAACGAAAGTCAGTTATAGTCAAACAAAGCATAAGATAATCCATATGTTAAAAAGTAATTTTTCCATAATTTTACGAAGTATTATTAGATATTATAATACTACGTACGCTAATTCAAAACAATTATCGAGTAAACGCTGAAAATACGTATAATAAGCTACTGTAGCGTAAAAATTCGATAATCGTAAAATTATTATTTTGAGAATAATAATATTCATAAAACGATGTATTCATAAATACGAACTTGTGGATATATAGAACGTCGAAAACGGAGTTCGTATGTGAAAGTTACAACAGTTAAACCGCTGTGAACGGATAAATGTACACAGGGTTTGGACCTAAAATACAAAATGAGGTGCCTTAAATATCAAAAATGGGATAACAAATCATATATTATGAATCGTAATACTATCTAGTATTTAATTTCATAGCTAAATATATTTTCCGGTAAAATGCTGAAAATCGCGTAATCGGAAGAATACTGCGCTTAAACGCGTATTTCATCATCTAACGAGTTATGATTCAATCTAAATAAATGTTTAGCAATGTTTTTATACATAATATTTATTTAGAAGATCATTTCTCCAAAAATTCATAGAATTACGCTAAAACGTTTTACGATTTTATAAAAACTACTTATTTTTATATAAAAGAGTGATAAGAGATGCATAATTAACTTGTGATAAGAGTTGTATTGTTATCTTTCTTATACATGTTATTAATTGATGTGATTACTCATTGGGCTTTGTAGCTCACAGTTTTGTTGATATGTCCCTGCAGGTGAGCGTGACCCTGCTAAGGGTAAAGCACAAGTCCGTGACTAGGGATACTGTACAAGTAGACGATGTCAGTAGCAGCCCGGCTCAGAGGATGTATAATATTATTTTATAGTCTAGATACGCTTGTACCCGCTATTTTAACTTTTACCCCTTGTTTAATATGGTTTTGTGTGTAAAACTTATGTTTAAAAATAAAAAAATTTCTGGGGTGTTTTTGTACTAAAAGCCGTGTGTTACAAGTTGGTATCAGAGCAGTGGTTTAAGTGAACTAAGTGTCTGTAGAGTAGATTCCTGGACTTAAACCATGAGAGATAGTGGACTGATTGGACAGTTAGGTGTATATGAGTTTGTTTTATATATATATATATATATATATATATATATATATATATATATATATATATATATATATATATATATATATATATATATATATATATATATATATATATATATATATATATATATATATATATATATATATATATATATATATATATATATATATATATATAACCTAACAGTTTGTTGAATTTTGAAGTATGAGAAATACAAGGAATAATCCTACTGGGGGAAATTCGGGCCGTGGAGCCTCAAGAGGTGCAAATTCGGGGCGTGGAGCCTC
This sequence comes from Cichorium intybus, assembly GCA_023525715.1. Taxonomy (NCBI): domain Eukaryota; kingdom Viridiplantae; phylum Streptophyta; class Magnoliopsida; order Asterales; family Asteraceae; genus Cichorium; species Cichorium intybus. The sequence continues at coordinate 66,608,966 of CM042009.1, read as the reverse complement.
AAGAGGTGGTCGAGCTCGTTCTCAAGCCTCAGTGGGAAGAGGAGCAAGGGGACCAGTGGAAGAAAACCCACCAGATATACGAGTCATTGTTGCTGATGTGGTTAGGGAACTGTTTCCTACATTGGTTAATAACCTCGGTGAAGAAGCTGCAAAAAGAGTCCATGACAGGCAGCCTGAAACTGAAAGTCAAGGTGAAAGCCGTGCCCGCTCAGAAAAAGAAACTCAAGGAGGGGAAGCTTCTGAGAAGAAGGTTGGATGTACCTACAAGACTTTCCTTGGCTGTAAACCTAGAGAATTCTCAGGGACAGATAATCCAGTTCATGCAATGGAATGGATAATGCATACTGAGAAGGTATTCCGAGTCAGAAAATGTGCTGAAAATGACAAAGTGGAGTTTGCTACAAATCAATTAACGGGAAATACGTTACACTGGTGGCAAATTTTCAGCAAGGCATTGGGTCCTGATTTGACTCAATCGTTGCTATGGGAGCAGTTTAAAACCAAGTTTAATGAAGAGTATTCTTCTAAAGTGGCTGTGAAGAAATTAGAGGATGAATTTCTGCACTTGGAACAAGGGTCTAGCTCCGTACAAGAATATACTATGAGTTTTCTAGAGAAGGCCAGATTTGCAAAACACTATGTAAACACTGAAAAGAGGAAGATTGACAAGTATGTATGGGGATTAACGACCCGAATTCGAGAAATGGTACAACCACTTCAGTTGTCTGCTTTCCGTCAGGCAGTGGATAAAGCCACAGAAAGAGAGACAGAACTGAAAAGACAGGAAGACGAAATGAAAGTTGTGGAAACTAAAAGGAAGGCGGAAGAACAATTGGGGACGCCTCAGAAAAAGTCGCACCAAACCGGGTCTAACTTTAAGGGTAAAGGCATGAAAGAGGAAGCTAAGTGGTGTGAGAAGTGCAGGAAAAAGCACTTTGGAAGTTGTAAAGTTGATACCTTAACGTTGAGCTGCCGAAATTATGGAAGATCGGGACACACTGCTCGAGGTTGCCGGGCAGAACGAAGGTGTTTCCAATGCGGTGCTACAGACCACATTCTCCTAAATTGTCCCAAAGCTAGATTAGGAGCATCGGGTGATAAACCCAGTGAGGAGCGGGGAGGAAAGAAGGAAGAAGTGAAGAATCGGGGAAGACCGGTACCATCATGAGCCTTTCAGATGACTGTGGAGGAAGCTCGTGAAAAGACAGATGTGGTCTCAGGTATCTTCACTTTAAATTCAATTCCCGTATATGTATTATTTGATCCAGGAGCTACACATTGTTTTGTATCGGTGGCATTGATGCCTTGTTTGAATATACCACTAACTCCTATGGATGAAAGCTTGGAAGTAGCTATAGCAGATGGTAGATATGTTTGGGTTTCCGAACACCTGGAAGGTTGTCAGCTTAAAATTTACGGGACCATTTTCCCTATAGATTTGAAGCCGATGACTACCAATGAATTTGGAGTAATCGTGGGAATGGATTGGTTAGCAACGAATTATGCTAATATGGATTGTCGAAACAAGAGCATTACCGTATTATCAGCAGATGGAAAATGGTTAAAAATTCATGGTGAACGACCACGGTTGAGAATGCCGATTATCTCCTTTGCTCAAGCTCGAAGTTGTATTAGTAAAGGAGGGATGTCTTACTTGGCTTACGTAGCAGTGGCAAAACCAATTAAAATGGGGGTAGAGAATGTAAACATTGTAAAAGAATTCTCAGATGTTTTTCCCGATGAACTTCTAGGATTACCGCCAGATCGACAAGTAGAGTTCACGATTGAACTAGTTCCGGGAGCTGCTCCTGTTGCTCGTGCTCCTTATCGATTGGCACCTTCAGAGATGGTAGAGTTGCGAAAGCAACTGGAAGAACTGCTGGATCGGGGTTTCATCAGACCGAGTACGTCACCGTGGGGAGCCCCTATCTTGTTTGTAAAGAAGAAAGATGGGTCGATGCGGATGTGCATTGACTACAAAGAATTGAATAAGATCACAGTGAAGAATAAGTATCCGCTACCGAGAATTGATGACTTGTTTGATCAACTTCAAGGAGCATCTTATTTTTCTAAAATTGATTTGAGGTCGGGGTATCATCAGTTAAAGATTCGAGAATCTGATATTCCGAAGATGGCGTTTCGCACTCGTTATGGCCATTATGAGTTTTTGGTGATGCCTTTTGGGTTAACCAATGCTCCGGCTGTGTTTATGGATCTAATGAACAGAGTTTGTCGTCCGTTTCTTGACACCTCTGTGATTGTGTTTATAGATGATATTCTGGTGTATTCGCGAAGTCAAGCGGAGCATGAAGTACATCTGCGTCAAGTGTTGGAATTGCTTCGTCAAGAAACGTTATATGCGAAGTTTTCTAAGTGTGAATTCTGGCTGAGAGAAGTTCAATTTCTTGGTCATGTCATTAATACTGAAGGGGTTAAAGTTGATCCAGCGAAAATTGAAGCAGTGATGAAGTGGGAACCGCCTCGAAGTCCGACTGAAATACGAAGTTTCCTTGGGTTGGCAGGCTATTATAGAAGATTTGTAGAAGATTTCTCCTCGATCGCTGCCCCGTTGACCAAATTGACCAAGAAAGGTGAAAATTTTAAGTGGGGGAAAAACAACAAGAAGCCCTCCAAAGATTGAAACAAGCTTTGTGTGAAGCTCCAGTGTTAGCACTACCGCAGAATGGAGAGGAATATGTGATTTATAGTGATGCTTCTAGAGTCGGCCTCGGCTGTGTGTTGATGCAGAAGGGTCGGGTAATTGCTTATGCGTCCCGTCAACTCAAAGAAGCTGAGAAGAAATATCCGGTACATGATCTGGAATTAGCTGCTGTAATCTTGGCGTTAAAGCTGTAGAGACACTAATTGTATGGCGTGAAGTTTGTTATTTATACAGATCATAAAAGTTTGAAATACTTATTTGATCAAAAAGAGCTTAATATGAGGCAGCAAAGGTGGATGGATTTACTCAAAGACTTTGATTGTGAAATCCAATATCATCCTGGCAAGGCTAACGTAGTTGCAGATGCATTGAGTCGGAAAGAAGCTCCTTTAAAAGTTACCTCCGCGTGTATGGGTGTGGCGAGCCGGTTACCTGAAATGATCCGCATAGCACAAGAAGAAGCGTGCAAGCCTGAATATGTAAAAAGCGAGCGAATGGTTGGGTATCTAAAACAGCTAGTTGAAAACCCACAGCGATTGAAGACCTTCAGAGGCCGTGTGTGGGTACCAAAACAAGGTGAAGCACGAAGTCTGTTACTAGAAGATGCACACTGTAGTAGGTATTCAGTACACCCGGGCAGTACCAAAATGTATCGGACGCTGAAACCATTGTATTGGTGGCCTGGGATGAAAAGAGACATTGGAAGATATGTGGAAAAGTGTTTGACATGCCTGCAAGTGAAGTCAAACCATCAGAAGCCATATGGAGAAATCCAACCGTTACCGATTCCAGAGAAGAAGTGGGACAACATTACTATGGATTTCGTAACAAAGCTTCCACGAACACCACGTGGGTATGATGCCGTTGGGTAATAGTTGACCGTTTGACGAAATCGGCACAATTTATACCGATTAGTGAGAAGTACAAGATTGAAAGATTAGCGAAAATTTATATAGATGAAGTGATTTGCCGACATGGGTTACCGGTGTCGATCGTGTCAGATCGAGATAGCAGATTTACTTCCCGGTTTTGGCAAAGTCTACAAGAGCAATTGGGTTCAAAAGTACTTATGAGTACTGCATACCACCCGCAGACTGATGGGCAAAGTGAGAGAACCATTCAGACCTTAGAAGACATGTTGCGGACCTGCGTGATAGATTTTGGCAGGAGCTGGGAAAATCACTTACCTTTGGTGGAATTTGCGTATAATAACAGCTATCATTCCAGCATTCAGATGGCCCCGTTTGAGGCGTTGTATGGAGCACCGTGTCACACTCCGACTTGCTGGACTGAAGTTGGGGAAAAGCCATTGGCTGGACCCGAAATTGTAGCACAGACTGAAGAAAAGATTAAGCAAATTCGAGAAAATCTGAAAGTGGCTCAGAATCGACAGAAACAATATGCTGATAGAAGAATAAAACCAATAAAATTCCAAGTATGGGACATGGTGATGCTCAAAGTATCCCCTTGGAAAGGTTTAATTCGCTTTGGGAAGAAAGGAAAGTTGAGTCCTCGTTTCATTGGACCTTTCTGTATATCACAAAGAGTAGGAGCAGTGGCATACCGATTGGAGTTACCCGATGAACTTCATGGTATACATGATGTATTCCATGTGTCCCATTTGCGAAAGACCTTATTTGATGAGTCTCAACGTGTACCTTTGGCGGAAATTGAGGTAGATGAGAAGTTAAGATATCCGGAACAACCCGAGAAGGTGTTTGACCGGAAAGTGAGACAGTTAAGGAACAAGAAGATCAATATGGTTAAAGTACTTTGGCAACACCATAGAGGTTCCGACATGACGTGGGAGACCGAAAGCGAAATGAGGGAGAAATACCCTCAACTTTTTGTATGATTCCGAGGACGGAATCTTTTGAAGGAGGGGAGAATTTGTAACACCACATTACCTTGTATGTGTATTTATAAGTTAAATATAATAAAAAGGGTAATTTGGTCATTTTACTAGAAAAGGGTTAATTGGTCTTTTGGATAGAAAAAGATTGATTATGTAATAATATTTTTGAGTTTTGGACTTAAAATGATAGAAATACAGATTTTTGTTATAAAATGGGACATAAGTGTCAAAAGCCCATGAAATGGAACTCCAGGGACCAAACTGCAAATTCTGGAAAATATAAAAGCTGGAAAATCTCTCCATTTATGCAGAAACGTGTAGAAGCATCAGGAGGGTTTTTCTTGGATACGTTTTCTGAAGATGGTGTGAAGATTGGAGCTTAAAAATCAAGGTCTTAGTTTGGAAATTGAAAGATTGTCAAGATCAAAGGTTAGTAGTCAAGTTCTTGAATTTGATCTTTGTGGATGAACTGAAATTCTGTAATTTCAGTGTAATCCATAATGTTTGCACATGATTTCTGGGTTTCAAACATGTTCATATGATAAGAACATGTATTTAGAACAATTGGTTTTGATGATTTTGGAGTTTTGGGGTTTTGTGAACTAAGAACCCTAATTTCTTCACTTGATTGATTGAGTTGATTTCAATGAGTTAAAACCTGGTATAAATGGAAGGTTTTAGTCTTGGAATAAACCCAAAATGATTAAGAACTGGAATAAGGACTTAATGTACAAAAACAGGACGCTACAGTGCAAAATCGGACTGAAATCTGGACTGCCCAATAAGTGCACGAGTCATGCATATCCTGCAAATCCAAAGTACAATGTTATTAATGCTTGCACGAGTCGTGCTCTTATAGAGAAATATTTTGCACGAGTCGTGCTCCAAAGCAGGGAGTTTTAAAAGTGGAATTTGATGCTATGCATTTCCAAATGACTTCAAACTTTAACTACAAGTCCATGATGGGATAAAAAGACTTGGAAAAATATTAAATTGAGAATACGACGCTCCGGGGGCACTGTAGAACAATACGAATGCCTCGGGAAAGTGTATAATACATGGAAAGATGGTAAATGAGAAGTTTATCATCTTGACATTGTTTTTTAGTAGTATAATATTGGACTATTATGTATTAGAGTCATTTGAAATGGTTGTTAACCTATTATCATTGTGTATACAAATGAAAATATAGATACGGGACAAATTGTTGTGACGCATACAAAAGGGCAAGAAACAATTGGAACAAGTGGTATCGATCATCAAGGTGAGTAATCTCACATATTTTAGATGGGATATATATACTTGTGAGTTCCTATTACTTGAAACAGTTTTGGGGACAAAATTTGATAAAAATGGGAAATTGTGATAATTACCCAAATGTGTATACGGCCTTTGTGGCTAGGAGTATTCGGCCTTTGTGGCTAGGAGTATACGGCCTTTGTGGCTAGGAGTATTCGGCCTTCGTGGCTAGGAGTATACGGCCCTTGGGGCTATGAAATCGGATCCGATATAATAAGCATGAGAGATGCATAATTAACTTGTGATAAGAGTTGTATTGTTATCTTTCTTATACATGTTATTAATTGATGTGATTACTCATTGGGCTTTGTAGCTCACAGTTTTGTTGATATGTCCCTGCAGGTGAGCGTGACCCTGCTAAGGGTAAAGCACAAGTCCGTGACTAGGGATACTGTACAAGTAGACGATGTCAGTAGCAGCCCGGCTCAGAGGATGTATAATATTATTATATATTCTAGATACGCTTGTACCCGCTATTTTAACTTATACCCCTTGTTTAATATGGTTTTGTGTGTAAAACTTATGTTTAAAAATAAAAATTTTTCTGGGGTGTTTTTGTACTAAAAGCCGAGTGTTACAAGTTGGTATCAGAGCCGTGGTTTAGGTGAACTAAGTGTCTGTAGAGTAGATTCCTGGACTTAAACCATGAGAGATAGTGGACTGATTGGACAGTTAGGTGTATATGAGTTTGTTTTATATATATATAACCTAACAGTTTGTTGAATTTTGAAGTATGAGAAATACAAGGAATAATCCTACCGGGGGAAATTCGGGCCGTGGAGCCTCAAGAGGTGCAAATTCGGGGCGTGGAGCCTCAAGAGGTGGTCGAGCTCGTTCTCAAGCCTCAGTGGGAAGAGGAGCAAGGGGACCAGTGGAAGAAAACCCACCAGATATACGAGTCATTGTTGCTGATGTGGTTAGGGAACTGTTTCCTATATTGGTTAATAACCTCGGTGAAGAAGCTGCAAAAAGAGTCCATGACAGGCAGCCTGAAACTGAAAGTCAAGGTGAAAGCCGTGCCCGCTCAGAAAAAGAAACTCAAGGCGGGGAAGCTTCTGAGAAGAAGGTTGGATGTACCTACAAGACTTTCCTTGGCTGTAAACCTAGAGAATTCTCAGGGACAGATAATCCAGTTCATGCAATGGAATGGATAATGCATACTGAGAAGGTGTTCCGAGTCAGCAAATGTGCTGAAAATGACAAAGTGGAGTTTGCTACAAATCAATTAACGGGAAATGCGTTACACTGGTGGCAAATTTTCAGCAAGGCATTGGGTCCTGATTTGACTCAATCGTTGCTATGGGAGCAGTTTAAAACCAAGTTTAATGAAGAGTATTCTTCTAAAGTGGCTGTGAAGAAATTAGAGGATGAATTTCTGCACTTGGAACAAGGGTCTAGCTCCGTACAAGAATATACTATGAGTTTGCTGGAGAAGGCCAGATTTGCAGAACACTATGTAAACACTGAAAAGAGGAAGATTGACAAGTATGTATGGGGATTAAAGACCCGAATTCGAGAAATGGTACAACCACTTCAGTTGTCTACTTTCCGTCAGGCAGTGGATAAAGCCACAGAAAGAGAGACAGAACTGAAAAGACAGGAAGACGAAATGAAAGTTGTGGAAACTAAAAGGAAGGCGGAAGAACAATTGGGGACGCCTCAGAAAAAGTCACACCAAACCGGGTCTAACTTTAAGGGTAAAGGCATGAAAGAGGAAGCTAAGTGGTGTGAGAAGTGCAGGAAAAAGCACTTTGGAATGCGGTGCCAGGCAGAACGAAGGTGTTTCCAATGCGGTGCTACAGACCACATTCTCCTAAATTGTCCCAAAGCTAGATTAGGAGCATCGGGTGATACTTTGCATCGACAAAACCCTCTGGCTGACTCATGTAAACATCTTCAGTCAACTTCCCATTAAGGAAAGCGGTTTTGACGTCCATCTGCCAAATTTCATAGTCATGAAATGCAGCTATGGCTAGCATAATCCTAATAAACTTTATCTTGGCCACTGGTGAGAAGGTCTTGTCATAGTCAACCCCCGGGGTTTGAGTAAAGCCCTTTGCAACCAATCTTGCCTTGAAAGTCTGTACCTTTCCGTCCATGTCGGTCTTCTTCTTGAAGATCCACTTTCACCCAACTGTCTTTCGACCCGGTACATTGTCAACCAAGTTCCAAACTTGATTGTCATACATGGACTTGATCTCGCTATCAATGGCCTCTTTCCACTTGGCAGACTCGGGGCCTGCCACTACTTCCCGGTAGTTAGCTGGCTCATCCAAATTTATCAGTGCCCTATCACTGACAAACGTATCCCCATCCGAAGTTATATGGAAACCATAAAACTCGGGTGGCATGCTAACTCTACCGGAGCGCCTAAGAGGTAAGGATATATCTGTCGGACCAATAGGAACTTCTTCCTCTTGTTGGTTGCTAGTTTCTCCTAAGGTTGCGTCATCTGATGACTCTCAAATTTCTTCAAGATCAATGGTGCTTCCACTGTCCTCTTTGAATATGAGCTCTCTCTCTCGAAAGACTCCTTGTCTAGCTACAAAGACCACGTCCTCGCTTGGTCTGTAGAACATGTATCCAAAAGACTGTTTGGGGTATCCAATGAAAATACACCTCTCGCTTCTTTCTGCGAGTTTGTCGTGGGTCTCTCGTCTAACGAAAGCCTCACAACCCCAGACTTTGATATGTGCTAACGAGGGAACTTTCCCCGTCCACATCTCATGAGGTGTTTTAGCAACCTTCTTAGTTGGGACAAGATTGAGGATGTGGGCGGCAGTCTCTAAGGCATACCCCCAGAAGTGAATGGGAAGCGAAGCTCGACACATCATGGAACAAACCATGTCCAACAGGGTTCAGTTACGTCTCTCGGCAACATCGTTCAACTGTGGTGTTCTGGGAGGCGTACTCACCGCCTCTGTCGGATCTGAGCATCTTTATCTTCCTGCCCAATGGATTCTCAACTTCGTTTTTGAACTCTTTGAACTTTTCAAAGGTGTCTGACTTGTGCTTGATTAAGTAGATATACCCGTATCTACTATAATCGTCAGTAAAGATCACATAGAACTGCGTGCCATCCTTTATGGCTGATCTGAAGGGACCACACACATCTGTGTGTATGATGTCCAACACACCTTCACCTCTTTCAAAAGACCCTTTGAATGGTGATTTAGTCATCTTGCCCAACAGACAAGATTCACATACATCATCCCACTTGAGGTCGAATGATTCCAACACTCCATCCTTTTGGAGTTGGGCGATGCGTTTCTTGCTGATGTGCCCAAGACGACTATGCCACAAGCATGCCTTTTCTACACCACTAGAAGAATCAATATTCAATACACTATTTCCTAAATTGTCAACACATGTCACTGTTTCATACACACCAGAACAAGGTAAAGCTTCAAAAATAAAAGTACCACTTTTGAAAACAAAAATTGAACCAATATCATTATCAAAAGAAAACTGAAAACCTTGTTTGAACAATGCATGAAATGAAATTATGTTTCTTGCCATTTTTGGTGAATAGCAACAATTTATTAATTCTAAACAAACACCACTACTGAGCACTAAACTATAGACACCGATCTTGGTAACAGGAGACGATCTCCTATTGCCCATGATCATGTTTAATCTACCGTGCTCCACCTCCCTGCTTTCCTTTAGGCCTTGTAAATCAGAACAAATGTGAAAACCACATCCTGTATCAAGGACCCACGAACTGGAAGATGGTGAGTTTTTAAAGATAGTATATATACCTGTTGTCGAAGGCTTTACTTTGCTATCCATGACATCCTGCAAGTATTTCGGGTAGCTTCTCTTCCAATGACCCTTTTCTTTGCAATAAAAGAAGTCGGCATCTTTGGGGTTAGCAACGTGAGGAATGTCAGAAGACTTGGGTCTCGGGACATTGATGGATGACCCGACATGAACCTTTTCCCTCCAATTCTAATTGGGAGGGCCCTTCCTTTTCTTTCCCTTGCCACTTCCAATTACCAAGACGGGCTGGCTAACTGGGGGTACACTTTTACCCTTCATCCCGTCTTCAGCAGTACGAAGCATGCGATGCAACTCAGCCAAAGTGGCCTGAGTGTTGTTCAAATGATACGCCAGTGTGAACTGGTCATAAGAACTCGGTAAGGAGTTTAGCACTATGTCAACGGCTAATTCCTCATGAACGGGCATCTCCAGCTTCATCAGCCTCTCCACATAACCTTGCATCCTTTGCACGTGAGTGCAGATGGACTCTCCATCCTTAGGTTTGCCGTTAGTGAAGGCTTTTACCACTTCGCGCCTCTCGATACGCTCTTGCTTGCGAAACTTTTCCGCAAGCTCCCTGTGCATCTCGTAGGGCCAGTAGTCTTCATATATTCTTTGCAATTCAGGGTTCATTGTAGCTATCATGATGCAAGACACTTTGGTCGCATCATCAGAGTGTTTCTGGTACGAGGCAATTTCCTCAGGAGTAGCAGTATCATGGTCAACTTCAATAATCTCGGTTTCCAGAACATATTCCTTGTGTCCAAACCTTAGAGCCATCTTGATGTTACGGATCCAGTCATTGTAGTTAATGTTGTCCAACGTCACTTTGGAGCACAATGACAAGATTGAAGTGACATTACTAGAGTTAGAGTGGGGGCGGATTGATCAGCAGAAGACATCTATAAAAGAAGGTAGTTTTAATTAGATACATATGGCGACCCTTAATAGTAACCCAATATAATAATAAGGCTAGGATCCAACTATAACAATTCACAATATAGAAGAGGGATGCCGTAGTCTAATTGTAAATTTTATAAAGGTAGGCGAATGACGATTCAGCCAATTCCACCGCGGAAAATAATCTTATTATAATAGAATTCCTAGTTTCTTTTGAGATTTATTGAACTGTTCAATAGCATGTTTAATCTCGGATATGCCCCACTGTTTGTGACTGGGATGCCGAGGATGACAAACCGGGTGTGAATAACCATACAAATTAGCTTGGTATTCTCAATGTCGATTATCATCTCTAATTGATGTGCCGGTAAACCACACACGCTCCATCAACAATGATAACACCTGAGAAACCCATTGCCACTTTTTATGAACTCCTATTGGCGTGCCGGTAAACCACACATGCTCCACCAATGTTTCATAAAGTGCAATGTGCAATTTCATGGATTAGCATTGAAACGACAAAAAATTTATAATATAAATATGTAAACTAAGATGTGTGTAATTTAAATGTTATATGTAAATTTTATGAGAAATTATGGTTGCAAGGGTAAATAAGTCATTTTACCATAAAAGGGTAAATTGGTCATTTGACCATATGCAGAAATTATTATAAAAATTTATTTATAGTTTAGGACTAAAAATGTGAGAAATTAAATTCTATGAAAAGATAATTGATTTTGGTGGCCAAAGTTCAAGGAAGTGAACTAGAGGGACCAAAACTGTAAATGAGCAAATATAAAATGAGAAAATATCTCATAAATCAACATAATTCAGTAGAGAGCTCTAGAGACTACGGGAGAAAGCTTGAAGAACTAATCCTTAGGAAATTCGTGAGATTGAAGCAAGGTTTGAAGAATCTATAACTTGAAAATTGTGATTCCAAGCTTTTGAAGGTAAGAAATTAAAACCCTAGCTTAAATTCTTGAGTTGGTTCTTCACGGGATGAACTGGAAATTCAGTTCATGTCATGATTCTAGGGATTAATATGATATCTAAACTTAGTATATGAAGTTATGCCAAGATTATACCAATTTAACCGAAGATTTTCTTGATTATGGATTTGAGCTCAAGAACCCTAGAAATGGGTTTTTTGGAACTGAAATTGATTCCTATGGTTCTATAAAGTCTTAAATGTTGTAAATGAAGTAAGAAATCAGTTCCATTCTCAAAAATTAGCTAAAATGATTTTTGAGAAAAAAATGAGTTTTTGGGAACAATTTCAATCAAAAATGATAAAAATTGTTAGATTGTGGTTTAAATGCATGAGGAAGTTGTTATTAGGGCCTAGAAGTGACCCTAAGACAATTAAGTCATGTATTAAGAGCTTAATGAGAAGAAAATGTACCTGCAGTTGAGCAAAATCGCCAAAATAGGCAACACACTTCACGATCGCGACCCGATCTGCCCCTTGATCAGGTCGCGACCCGGCGGCAACACAAAAATGCAGTTTTGGTTCAAGGTCTCCAGCCAAGGGATTTTTTATTTTAAGTTTTGGTCCAAAACTTGTCCGTTTGACCCCAAATTTTAAACATAGGTCTATGATGGTCCAAAACTTCATAAAAATTTATCAGAATCAAAATACGACCCTCCGAGGGTACTGTAGTAAAATACGTATAAAATACAATTTAACTAAAGTTGGTCATTCAAGAGTTATACACTTGTTTTGACCATTAATGGTATAATAAGGACTCTAACATATTATAGAGTCAATTAAAATGTAAATTAATGTATCATATACCATATATAGGTGCAAGCCAAGTAATCGGACACCGAAAGGGTAAAGAACCGAGGGACGTCTAAACGACTTTTCAAGAGTTATAAGGTGAGTACATGTAGCATTTTTACCCATTTTGGGATACATGGTAAGTAAGTAAGTATTTGTTTTCAGATTTCATATAATATTTTCTATGTGTGAAATTATTTGCAAGAATGGTATTTTCTTAGCTTATATGGAAAGTGAACTGCTATATTTGAAAGTATGAATTTGGCAATAGCCTAGTTTATGGTAAAAGCTTGTTTAAGTCAAAAGCTTGGCATTTAGCCATTCTGTGTACAAGTATTGTTTCGGTTTCCAGAAAGTATTTTTATATTTGACTGGTATTGTAGCTAGCAAGCGTTAGTAAGGGAACTATGTTCCAACCTACCCGGGTTAGGTAAGGAGTCTACTGGGGAAAACCCCTTCGCGAAGTAGGCTGCCTCAGCACTTCTACGGTGAGGATTGATCCGTTCTTTCTAGCTGTAGAGACTTGGGGTATCACACATAGTGATTAAAGCCCTAAGTATAAAAATCCAGCAAGTTTATAAAACCAGTCAAAGAAAGTATGAAATAAGCTGGTTTTGAAAGATATAAAATGGTTTTGAAAGATAAAAAGTTATAGTATATTAATACTATAAAATTTCAGCGAATGTTTACTTTATAAAGTTTTTCATAAAAGGAGATTAAATGTTTGAGTCTAAAACTCATGTAACTCACGAGACATTTTGTCTTACGTATTTTATTTTTATGCCATGTATTCCAGGTTCAGGTACGAAGTTGTGAGATAGTTGAAGATGTAAAATAAATCCTAGGGTGTGAAAGAGTGGAGCTGGATACAGCTATCATGTATTGGTATTGATTGAATCCCTTCTCTTAAACTTTATGGTTGTTGATATGTATTTGTAACACCCCTTCTTGTATTTAAGAACAAAGACAATGGTTTTTGGTAAACCGTATTCTGTAAAATATACTTTTATGTAATATAAATGGTTTGTAAAGTTGGGGCGTTACAAGTTGGTATCAGAGCCATAGTTTAAACGAATTAGGATTGGATCATTCCACTCCTAGGCTTAGACTAGTAAAATAGTCAGTTAGAGTGAGTTACACAATTTTTATGTCTTAATAAGACATTATTTGATAATGGAATTATATGAGTATGTTATGAGTTAAAAGTAGCTAATTGATACCAGTGAACAGTGGAACCAAGCGGAACGTTGGGAACAACATGTGTAGGTGATTATGGTAATATGGGCCTGTATTATCATAATCACAGGACGCGTATTGAGCCTATTGTAACCGCGAGGGAAATACTGGGAAACTGGTGGAAAAGTAGTAAATTAATATTTTGACATATTATGAAATACTAAAGTATTTGAAATTTTATAGCAAAATGCGAACTAGAAGTGGTCAAGGATCGTATGCGGAAAATCCATATCCTAATGCAAGGCCTCCTATTCCTCCTCGACCGCCCCAAGCCGTTGATGATGGCAATTCTAGGGGTGAGGCTAATCCACCTCCATTGACCTTGGAGGCAATCCAGAAGTTATTACACGACTCTCAATTACAAACTAGACAAGAAATGACTCGCCTTCTAGATGAACGATTAGGCGAAAGATCCAAATCACAAAATGAAGATAGTGAGAAAAGTGTGGCTCCTGAGGGTACTAACCCAGCACAGAATTCTTCTCAGGGAGATTCTTCTTCCAAATCACAGCCCCAGTTCAAGACTAAAGGAGCGTGTACTTTCAAGGACTTTATGTCCTGTCGGCCAAAGGAGTTCAACAGGGAGATGGACCCGCGAATAACTATTCGATGGGTGACTGAAATGGAACAAGTTCTTCGCATCTGCCATTGCGAAGAGGATATGAAGGTGGGGTTTGCTTCTCAGATGCTAAAGGCGGAAGCTCTTAATTGGTGGAATACTCTCCGCCGAACCAAAGGAAGTGAGTTTGTTGAGGTGTTGTCCTGGGAGGAGTTTGTTCAGCGGTTGAAAAGCAAGTTCTGTTCAGCGAGGCACCGGGAGAACTTGGTCAATGAATTCTTTGCACTTGCAAAGGAAAAACAGACAGTTGACGAGTACACTAAAAAGTTTTGTGAGATGTTGCCGTTTTTGGAAGATACATTACCGACTGAGGCTGGAAGGATAAATCGGTATGTCAATGGGTTACCGGGGGATTACTCACTAGAGGTTGGCAAAGCTACTACTCTCGATGAAGCCATTGAATCGGCGGCTAGAGTTGAGAGTATGATAGAGAAAAAGGCCAAGGAACGACAAGCTTTTGGGGAGAAGCGAAAGTCTTCAGGAATCTCTGGAGCAAACAAGAAGAGTCGTTTTTCATCGGGATTTTCTAAGCAAAGTGAGGTTAAAGAATGTAAGAAGTGTGGTAAGAGGCACAGTGGGGAATGCAAGAAGGGCACTAGTGGGTGCTACAAATGTGGTCTTCCGGGTCACCAAGCCAAGGATTGTAAAGTGAAAGATATTAGTGAAGTGGAATGTTACAATTGCCATGAAAAGGGTCATTACAGCACCAATTGTCCCAAGAAGAAGAATGAGACGTTAGTTTCCACTGCAAGTAATAAGAAGACGGAGCCGGCAAAGACGAAAGGGAGAGCGTTTCAAATGACCCTTGAAGAGGCCAAAGAGGATCAAGACGTGGTGGCAGGTACACTCATTGTAAACTCACAACCTGCTTATGTTCTTTTCGATTCTGGAGCACATTTCTCTTTTGTGTCCCATGAATTTCGTAAGCGTCTGAATATACCAATGAAACCGTTATATGATACCTGTGTAATAGAAGTCGCGAATGGAGAGCTAGTTACGGTACGTCATGTGTATGAGAAATGTCTGATCGAGATTAATGGGCGAATTTTAAAGGCTGACTTGCTACCTATCGGGATTAAAGGATTTGATATTGTTATTGGGATGGATTGGCTCGGAACTCATAATGCTAAAATTCTTTGTGGAAAACGAATGGTGTCGATCAAATTGTCTGATGGTAGTAAAGTTTACATATATGGGGAACGACGGAAGAACATGCAAAGTCTCATTACTGCTATTAAGGCCCGTAAATGCATCCATAAAGGGTGTGAATCGTTTATCGCTTATGTGATGAATGGGAAGAAAGAGAAGCAGAAGATGGAGGATATAAAAGTGGTCAATGAATTTCCTGAAGTTTTTCCTGATGACTTACCTGGGTTACCACCCATTAGGCAAGTTGAGTTTCGCATTGACCTTGTTCCTGGAGTAAGTCCCATTGCTCGTGCGCCGTACCGTCTCGCTCCTACAGAAATGAGGGAACTTATGTCACAGTTGCAAGAACTTCTTGACAAGGGGTTTATTCGTCCCAGCTCTTCTCCTTGGGGAGCTCCAGTGTTGTTTGTCAAGAAGAAGGACGGTACTATGCGTATGTGTATAGATTATCGCGAGCTTAATAAGGTGACAATAAAGAATCGATACCCTTTGCCACGAATTGATGATTTATTCGATCAGTTACAGGGAGCTAGTTACTTCTCTAAAATTGATCTTCGTTCCGGATATCATCAAGTACGGGTGAAGGATGAAGATGTATGTAAGACGGCATTCCGAACTCGATATGGTCACTATGAATTTTTAGTGATGCCATTCGGACTCACTAATGCCCCAGCTGTGTTTATGGATCTTATGAATAGGGTCTGTAAACCTTTTCTTGACAAATTTGTTATCGTTTTCATCGATGACATTCTGGTCTATTCGAAAAGTGAAGCGGAGCATGAAATGCACTTACGTGAAGTGTTGCGTACCTTGAAGAAGGAACAGTTATACGCGAAGTTGTCAAAGTGTGACTTTTAGTTGCGGGAAGTTCAGTTTTTGGGTCATGTTGTTTCAGCTGAAGGCATTAAAGTGGATCCAGCAAAAATAGAAGCGGTAATAAAATGGGAGCCACCGAAGACGCCTACAGAGGTTAGGAGTTTTCTTGGGTTAGCCGGTTATTACCGACGGTTTATCCAAGATTTTTCTAAAATAGCAGTGCCACTGACTCAGTTAACCCGGAAAGAGGTGAAGTTCGTCTGGGGAGAAAAACAGCAAGAAGCCTTCGAGATATTGAAGAAGAAGTTATGTGAAGCTCTAGTATTATCTTTACCAGAAGGCACAGAAGAGTTTGTAGTATACAGCGATGCGTCTAATAGAGGTCTCGGTTGTGTACTTATGCAACGGGGCAAAGTTATTGCATATGCTTCTAGACAGCTAAAAGATGCAGAGACACGTTATACTACTCATGATCTGGAATTGGCTGTAATTGTGTTTGCATTGAAGATTTGGAGACACTATCTGTATGGGACGAAATGCAAGATATATACAGATCATAAAAGTCTACAATATCTTTTTACTCAAAAAGAATTGAATTTGAGACAGACACGATGGATTGAGCTCGTGAATTATTATGACTGTGAAATAATTTATCACGAAGGAAAAGCTAATGTAGTAGCCGATGCCTTAAGCCGAAAGGTTCGTGAAAAAGTTGTTAAAGGGAGATCCATGAGAATTGAAGTAATCTCAACTTTAATTCAAAAGATTAAAGAAGCTCAAGACAGTGCTTTAACCGAAGATAATATAAAGAAAGAAAAGCTTGGGAAAAAGGTGGTGTTTGAAGCAAATACACAAGGATTGCGTACTTTTAAAGGACGTATTTGGGTTCCCAAATATGGAGCAACCAGAAGGATAGTCTTGGATGATTCTCACAAATCCAAGTATTCTATACATCCTGGAAGTACGAAAACATATCAAGATTTGAAGCAACACTATTGGTGGCCAGGAATGAAAAAGAGAATAGCAAAGTACATATTCCACTGTGAAACTTGTGCACAAGTAAAAGCAGAACATCAGGTGCCGTATGGTAATGCGCAGTCGTTGCAGATACCAGCAGGGAAGTGGGAAGAAGTGACCATGGATTTTGTCATGGGGCTGCCGAGAACACGAAGAGGACATGATAGTATATGGGTCATTGTTGACAGGTTGACCAAAAGTGCCTTATTTCTCGCGATCAAAGAAACTGCACCACTTGGAGCACTAACTCAGCTGTACATTGATGAAGTGATCAGACTTCATGGAGCACCATTGTCCATAGTATCAGACAGGGATCCTAGGTTCACGTCTAATTTTTGGGATTCTCTGTAAGAAAGAATGGGAACTCGAATCAAGATGAGTACAGCCTATCACCCTCAAACAGATGGGCAAAGCGAACGTACTATTCAGACATTGGAGGACATGTTGAGATCATGTGCCATTGATTTTGGAGGTAATTGGGATGAGCATCTACCATTGGTAGAATTCTCATATAACAACAGTTATCACTCAAGCATCAAAATGCCGCCTTTTGAAGCCTTATATGGTAGGAGGTGTAGAACCCCAGTGTGTTGGTTAGAAGCTGGTGAAACAAAACTCACTGGGCCAGAAATTGTAAGAATGACGAATGAAAAGATTGGTGTAATACAGACCAACATGAAAGCTGCACAAGATCGCCAAAGAAGCTACTCAAATTTGAAGAAAAGACCCTATGATCTAAAAAAAGGCGATTTGGTGATGATAAAAGTATCACCTTGGAAGGGGGTGATAAGGTTTGGCAAGAGAGGGAAGTTGAGTCCAAGATATATTGGACCCTTCAAAATTCTGAAAAGAATCGGTTTACAAGCATTCAAGCTGGAGTTGCCACAAGAACTCAGGGAATACATGATACATTTCATGTATGTTATCTTAAGAAGTACTTTGGAAAGAAGGAATTAACCATTCCTCTAGAAGAAGTAAGAGTGGAAACACCCAACAGACTAGTTGAAGAACCAGAGGCGATGTTAGAGGTGAAAACCAAGAAACTAAGGAACAAAGAAATTGATCTGGTATTGGTCAAGTGGAAGCATTCACTGGGTTCAGAATTGACTTGGGAAACTTTAGAAAGCATGAAAAGAAGATATCCTAATTTTACAGATTATGAAGCGATTCCGAGGACGGAATCCTAATTAGGGGGAGGTAGTTGAAACGACCAAAAATTTATAATATAAATATGTAAACTAAGATGTGTGTAATTTAAATGTTATATGTAAATTTTATGAGAAATTATGGTTGCTAGGGTAAATAAGTCATTTTACCATAAAAGGGTAAATTGGTCATTTAACCATATGCAGAAATTATTATAAAAATTTATTTATAGTTTAGGACTAAAAATGTGAGAAATTAAATTCTATGAAAAGATAATTGATTTTGGTGGCCAAAGTTCAAGGAAGTGAACTAGAGGGACCAAAACTGTAAATATGAAAATATAAAATGAGAAAAATATCTCATAAATCAACATAATTCAGTAGAGAGCTCTAGAGACTACGGGATAAAGCTTGAAGAACTGATCCTTGGGAAATTCGTGAGATTGAAGCAAGGTTTGAAGAATCTATAACTTGGAAATTGTGATTCCAAGCTTTCAAGGTAAGAAATTAAAACCCTAGCTTAAATTCTTGAGTTGGTTCTTCACGGGATGAACTGGAAATTCAGTTCATGTCATGATTCTAGGGATTAATATGATATCTAAACTTAGTATATGAAGTTATGCCAAGATTATACCAATTTAACCGAAGATTTTCTTGATTATGGATTTGAGCTCAAGAACCCTAGAAATGGGTTTTTTGGAACTAAAATTGATTCCTATGGTTCTATAAAGTCTTAAATGTTGTAATGAAGTAAGAAATCAGTTCCATTCTCAAAAATTAGCTAAAATGATTTTTGAGAAAAAAATGAGTTTTTGGGAACAATTTCAATCAAAAATGATAAAAATTGTTAGATTGTGGTTTAAATGCATGAGGAAGTTGTTATTAGGGCCTAGAAGTGACCCTAAGACAATTAAGTCATGTATTAAGAGCTTAATGAGAAGAAAAATGTACCTGCAGTTGAGCAAAATCGCCAAAATAGGCAACACACTTCACGATCGCGACCCGATCTGCCCCTTGATCGGGTCGCGACCAGGCGGCAACACAAAAATGCAGTTTTGGTTCAAGGTCTCCTGCCAAGGGATTTTTGATTTTAAGTTTTGGTCCAAAACTTGTCCGTTTGACCCCAAATTTTAAACATAGGTCTATGATGGTCCAAAACATCATAAAAATTTATCGGAATCGAAATACGACCCTCCGAGGGTACTGTAGTAAAATACGTATAAAATACAATTTAACTAAAGTTGGTCATTCAAGAGTTATACACTTGTTTTGACCATTAATGGTATAATAAGGACTCTAACATATTATAGAGTCAATTAAAATGTAAATTAATGTATCATATACCATATATAGGTGCAAGCCAAGTAATCGGACACCGAAAGGGTAAAGAACCGAGGGACGTCTAAACGACTTTTCAAGAGTTATAAGGTGAGTACATGTAGCATTTTTACCCATTTTGGGATACATGGTAAGTAAGTAAGTATTTGTTTTCAGATTTCATATAATATTTTCTATGTGTGAAATTATTTGCAAGAATGGTATTTTCTTAGCTTATATGGAAAGTGAACTGCTATATTTGAAAGTATGAATTTGGCAATAGCCTAGTTTATGGTAAAAGCTTGTTTAAGTCAAAAGCTTGGCATTTAGCCATTCTGTGTACAAGTATTGTTTCGGTTTCCAGAAAGTATTTTTATATTTGACTGGTATTGTAGCTAGCAAGCGTTAGTAAGGGAACTATGTTCCAACCTACCCGGGTTAGGTAAGGAGTCTACTGGGGAAAACCCCTTCGCGAAGTAGGCTGCCTCAGCACTTCTACGGTGAGGATTGATCCGTTCTTTCTAGCTGTAGAGACTTGGGGTATCACACATAGTGATTAAAGCCCTAAGTATAAAAATCCAGCAAGTTTATAAAACCAGTCAAAGAAAGTATGAAATAAGCTGGTTTTGAAAGATATAAAATGGTTTTGAAAGATAAAAAGTTATAGTATATTAATACTATAAAATTTCAGCGAATGTTTACTTTATAAAGTTTTTCATAAAAGGAGATTAAATGTTTGAGTCTAAAACTCATGTAACTCACGAGACATTTTGTCTTACGTATTGAAGTTGTGAGATAGTTGAAGATGTAAAATAAATCCTAGGGTGTGAAAGAGTGGAGCTGGATACAGCTATCATGTATTGGTATTGATTGAATCCCTTCTCTTAAACTTTATGGTTGTTGATATGTATTTGTAACACCCCTTCTTGTATTTAAGAACAAAGACAATGGTTTTTGGTAAACCGTATTCTGTAAAATATACTATTATGTAATATAAATGGTTTGTAAAGTTGGGGCGTTACAAGCATCAATTCACATTTTTCCTAAAGTAACTAGATTGGGATTTTATAAAGTTGTTCCAGTACTTTGTTTAATATCATTATACTTTTAATGAGATTAAGCGGTCCTATCAAACCTGTTCGGCTAACGACCCTCCACTGATAAGGAGAGCGGTGGGTGAGAGTGGACACCCATTCGACCGCCATTTTATAGGCAGTCTTCGTATACCCTCTTTATAGATCAGCTTCGTGAATGAGGCCTACTATTGATTTGACTAACCAATTTATCTTATACATATAATATTAACTTTTAATTATAATATATATAAGATGCATTTTAAACCTTTTAAAATGTTTCTTGGTTTATCTTTTAATTTCTAAATTTAACTATTAAATTTAAAATTAAATTAAACCTTTAAATTTGATTTAATTTATATTTTAATTAAATAATTAATTAAATTAATTAAATCCAGATATTTTAAAATTTTAAAATATTCCTAGTTTATCTTTTAATTTTTTTCGAAATTTAAAATTAAATTAAACTTTTAAATGATTTAATTTATCTTTTAATTAAACTATTAATTAAATTAATTAAATACAGATAGGTATCATAAATTAATCAAATTAATTTAAACCTATATTAAACCCCCTAATTATCAAAAATTCAAATAATGGGTTTAAGGTTATCCATTTAATTAAATAATTAAAGTTACCAAAAATAGAAAAACCTTCTAAACCCTACAATTTTCGAAATTCACATAGGGGAGGGGCTAAGGTTTCCAAAACCCTAACCCTAATTTTCGATCCAGACAATTAGGGTTTATAAGCTTTAAACCCTAATTTTAGGAAAACAATTATAACTATTCAACAAGAAAACAAACAAAAGCTGAGCAGCAAAATTATCCTGCCTCAAATGAGATCACACCCAAGGAGCAGAGAGGTTTCGAAATCTTCAGAGAGAATATGAGAGATGGCGCAGATTATTATGTGCCTGGGACTCCCTATTTATAGGTTCCAAATAGCCAGTAGATAAGTCTTTAGAGATAAACATTTTGAATTCAAATCAAGATAAACCATTATCTGATAATTCAAATCTATTTATCTCTTATATATATATATATATATATATATATATATATATATATATATATATATATATATATATATATATATATATATATATATATATATATATATATATATATATATATATATATATATATAAAATATATTTCCAATATATATATATATATATATATATATATATATATATATATATATATATATATATATATATATAATTTCGCTGACTATAAACTGATATAATTATCACTTACTCAACTATTGAATAATTACAATTCTAGTCCCTGCACCTTTAATTAATTAAATTAATCACCAAATTAATTCCAATTAATTCCAAATCAATTTCTAATTAATCAATATAGTTTCTAATTAATATATTATCACTCTAATATATTAATAAACTATATATTTAATTTCTATTGATTTATTAATCCCATAATAAATCAATCTTTCTCTCTACTGAATTTTCTATCAAACCTCTTGCTATGAGGGAAACCCAAATGGATTGTGCTACTATTAATTAGGTAAATACTAATTATTAGACATGGCTTAGACACCTAATCCAACAGAAACAACCCCACAACTAGACTCACGAACGGTTGGCCCCGTGTTAACCGAGCCTCTACCAAGGTTCACATTTCTAATCAATCCACCCTGAACCTTGGTATGAACTATGATCTCGCATACGGTACGTGATCGCCCCTCGTGCTCGGGTCCCAAAAGACGGACTAAAGGGTCTTCCTTATTTAAATCGTAGGTCCCATCCGCCATCATGTTTTTCTCCTCTTAGTCCTACAAAAATATTTGTTACCATTTGTTTTACAAAAAAACATAATCTTGAATAATAAAATAAAACAAGTGTTTACCAATATTTTGTAATCTTCAAGGCGCTCGGTGGAAGTTCATACAAGTTAGTTTCTTTATTTTGTATAGCAGCACCCACCAAATACCTCCTTAAACGAGCATTGGTTAAACTTTTAAGAAACTCGTGTTTTTCTACAAGTTGAGACCAATTTATTTATTTCTTTTTCTCCATACACTTCCAGCGACCTCATCCTAAGCGGGGCCTTGATTTTCTTTGTGCATTGCTAGCTTTTGCTTTTTCACTTTTTAACTTCACACACAAGATAACAAATTGTTATAAATTAGTTACCTGGAAACATATACCTAATAATATTAAAAATACATAAACTGTGCATGACATACCAAAAATTATGGGCTATGTTTTTGTAAGAGAAAGGTATGCCAATCAACAGGATCAATAAACGTATACTTCTGACAATCAGACTTCCCTGTTTTTACGTAGTCTTTCACAAGCCTTGCTCTAAAATTTGTACCAAATTTCACAGCTTTCTTCCGCAAAAACTCTTTTGGTATGTGGAAAGTGGTAATCCATTGTCTTCCGGAAGCAAGTCATGCAAAAGCTCTAATAGACTTGTAAAATTTTTATCCCTCCATCCTTTTTTCAACTTTAAGTTCTTCAACTTCAACACCGCATCACGTTTCATATATTTAGAACCCTTATATAAGGGTGTTTCTGCTTCCTCAAACAGGCGGTGTAATTTTCCTTGTTTATCAACACCCATATTAGTCTCTATGCCATCAAACATTTCTTCGAAATTGTCATTAGGGTCATTTGAATTCTGATCATCGTTGTTACTTGGTACTCTAATTTCATTAGTCTGTAAATTGCTTGACGATGTGCTACCATCAACTAGTGATTCTCCATGTCTTGACCAACAAGTGTAATTAGGCACAAAACCATCTTGCAACAAATGATACTCTATTAATCCGGTATCAGCAACACTTTCAAAGTTCTTACAAACGTTGCAAGGACAGCAAATCGACCGACTTCCATTTTTAACACTATCTGCTTTAGCAACACTAATAAATCTTCAACTCCTTTGATATAAGTTATGGACATACGTGAAGTTTTGTACATCCAATAATAACGATCCATCTGAAAATTAAAATAAACAACAATTAAGGAATGTACAGAGATAAATTAACAATATGGTTTGGTGGAGGTTGCAAAGTAGGTTGCCATTATTGGTAGGCTTCGCGAAAGATGTAGTTGTCGTTATTCAGTTCATAAAGGTTTGGAATTTAGATTTCAGCTGTCGGGTGTTATATACTGACTTATATTTTAACGAAGTTAATAAAGGTTTGGTATAAACTCACCTTTAATGAAGAGAAGTAAATGCAACCAGCTTTAATGAAGAGAAGTAAATGCAACCAGCTGATCTTGAAGAAGAAGGAGAAGCTAGATCGAAGAACGATTTCAGGATTAACAAAAGCTCCAAATTTATTGTATTTAAATAACAATCATTTTTTAATGCTATCAAAACTTACCGCATCAACAAATAACAATCATTTTATTGTTTTTAAATAACAATCATTTTTTAATATTATCCAAACTTACCGCACCAACAAATGACGTTTTAAAGGTGCGATTGTAAACATTGGCAGTAAAAAATATGGTTTTAAAGGTGCGATTGTATACTTTCGCCGTAAAAAAGGTTTTAATAGTGTCTTTGGACGAACACGCATTAATTAAACAAATTTTAATGTGATAAATAGTTACCGCACCAACAAATGACGTTTTAAAGGTGCGATTGTAAACTTTCGCAATAAAAAGTACGGTTTTGAATGTGCGATTGCAAACTTTCGTAGTAAAAATAAGGTTTTAATAGTGCCTTTGGAGGAACCCGCACTAATTAAACAATTTTTAATGCGATTAAAAGTTATCGCATCAACAAACATTATAAATGGTGCGGTTGCTACTTTTATTGATGCGATATCATGGTTTTTTCCCTTTATAATGCGGTTTTGTTGTTCAACCGCATTAATTAAAAAAAGTCATCGCACCAACAAATGTCTTCTGTGAGTGTGAGAGAGAGAGTGTGTGTGTGTGTGTGTGAGTGTGTGTGTGTGTGTGTATATGTGTGTGTGTGAGTGAGTGAGTGAGGGAGTAAGTGTGTGTGTGTGTGTGTGTGTGTATGTGTGTGGGGTTAGGTTTTTTCTTAATTAATAGAATTAATAATACATTAAAATAAATTAGAAATGATAAACTAGTTTTTTTATATAGACGAGGGACCAACAGTGCAATAAAATGTCTACCACAAAATCAAAACTGTAAAAATTTAAAAATAAAAATAAAAAATCATGCACACCACGTTGACCAAAAGTGGAATTTACTTTTTTTTTTGTAACAGAAATATAATTCTATCTAACCTACTCCTAAATTACACCTTAATTTCCACATATGCCTCCAGCGAGGCTTGAACCCTCAACCTCAAGGAGTGACGGCAACACCGGTACCACTGGGCCAAAATGCTAGTGTTCAATCATTTTCCACAACTAGGGGTGTAAACGAGCCTAGTCGAGCCGAGTATTGCCAAGCTCGTGGCTCGGCTCGACTAAAATACTCGAGCTCGAACTCGACTCAAGCCTTGATTTCAAGCTCGGACTCGAGCTCGTGAAATACTAGACACACTCGAGCTCGGCTCGGCTCGACTAAAGTTTAAAAAAAATAAAAAAATCACCAAATTGAGTGAAATATTGAATGCAGTACACTTGCAAGTATTTATCCAAGGTAACAAAAATCACAAATGTCCAAAATACCAAAAAAACAAACATTCTTCAATGCTAACAACCATTCAACCATCTATGTTAAATCCCACGCTTTTGCATCATGTTAAATCCTTCCTCCTCAACAATTGTTAAAGGATGCTCGTGCATAAGTATCCAATGTGCAACTGACTCTCTCATTTTCATCATATCAAACTTTTCATCGGTAAGGGCGGGAGTGACATGTTGTGAACCATTTCCCGAATCAACTACGTGCAAAGTAATCTTTTGTTGGTTCTTATCATGAAGTCTTTTCGGGCCACATGTCTTCAAGTGTCGTCCCAAATGACTAGTACTCGAACTTGATAACATGGCAAGTCTACTTTTACAATGCAAACACTCTGCTTTCTTAGTCCCATCAGGCATCGTAATTTCTTTAAAATCCACCTATACTGGAGAAGTCTTTGGTCTTTTCTTCCTTTCAAAATGGGAGCTTTCTTCCTCTGTATTTTCTTCTGTGCTATTAGGATGGGTGTTTCCGTCATTTACCGAACCAATGTTCACTTGTTGCGAGTTTGCAGCTGAACTTTCTTGCCCCAAAGATGGAGCTGATGTTTCATCAGGAGGTGAACACGATACCATCTACAATATCCAACAAAGAAAAAAATCAATAGACAGCATGATGTTTCATCAAGAGGTATAACACAGAAATTCGAGGCTATATTTGGAACTATAAATTTACTTTTTGTGTTTGCAATTGATCATCAGGAGGTATAACACAGAAATTCGTTCTTACACAGCATGATGTTTCCTCATGAGGTATAACACACAAGGAAAATCAATATCAGGAGGCATAACACAGAAATCAGTTCTGAATTAATTTGTTTCTATTGTGATGAAGATCAAAAAGCTCATGCCTATGGATGCAGAGTATAGAAGACCGATTGACTGGATGGAGAAAGGCATACCGATTTACATTCACAGAAATTCACAATTCAGGAACCCAATTCATGTAGACGAAAATCAATTTCAACTTAAAAATATTGTGAAGACGGAAGAAACTCAACATTCTTACCGTAGAATAAAACCGATTGCAGATGAGCGGAGGTTGTAAGAAGCGATTGGTGTCCTGCGGTGGCAGGTAGAAACGACGGCGGTGGTGTACGTGGACTGTCGGCGGTCGGCGGTGCACGTAGAAGGGATGACGTGTGGAGTGTGGAAGGCTGGAAGCGAATGAGTGTGGAGTCTGGAGTGTGTCTGTAACTCGCGTTTACGAAAGGGACGAGGGAGGAGGGACTTTAGGGTTAGCCGACTATTTCAAAACATATATATACAAAGGGTAAAAATGTAATTTCCTAAATATTCGAATAAGCTCGCGAGCTTTACGAGCCTTGTATTTTACTGCTCGAGCTCGGCTCGACAAGGTACTCGAGTAGCTCGAGCTCGAGTTCGGCTCGCTTAAAGTCGAGTCGATCTCAAGTATTTTCCGAGTCGATCTCGAGTATCTCACGAGTTGGCTCGTCTCGTTTACACCCCTATCCACAACATAGTTTTATAGCAAGTAATTTGTTAATTTCTATTTTGTGGATAGTTTCAAAGGAAAATTCTGCTATTGATAGTTGTACGTCAAGCCTCTAGATTTGTACATAGTGTAGATTTGTGAATGGGAGGATTTTCTTTAAAATGAAAAACTTATCAAATCGCAAACTAAATCAAATTGATGGAACCTCGGAATTTGTAAGTATGGGTTCAAGGTAGGTTTCATTGGCGCAAGATAGCAAAAATTTGGAAAACCGAAAAGGAAACCAGTTCACAGTGGCCTGGATTCAGATCTAACCTGCTCAACTTCATGGGTATCAGGACCCTCATATTGGTTGCACGATGACTCACTTTGAGATGGTTCTCTTCTGCGTACGTCGTTGACCGACGGCGGTTGTCCATCGCTATACATCTGATTACTGCCCGAAGATCTAGAAACGTCAATTTGCCTCACATCACCAATGGACGGTGGTTGACCACCGCTACCGTAAGACATGGCAAGATCTGACTGAGGTCTCTCACTGATCCAACTGTCAATATCCATCGAACCATGGCTGTCCATGCGCATATTACTGGAATACATCTTGCAGATAGGTGCTTTGAGTTAGAGCTCAGATGATGCATTATATACAAAGATATTGCAGATGGGTGTTAGATACGTAGTAAACTTCTCCGCCAAAAAGGAAGCAGGTTAGAAATGAAGAAACCGCGTTGAATTAAACGCAAACTGATTATATAACTCCTACAGATGAACACTGCGTTCCGTGTTCAACTCTTGCGGCAACTTTTATTTTGTAAGTTTTGTTTTTTCTTATTTTAATTAACCTCTTCTTTTTCTTATGAGAATTGAAATGAAAATTCAGTAAATTCCAAGAAGTTTTCAGAGAGCTTCTGAGAAGTTTTTTGAGGAACATGTATTGATTGAAGGTGAAATACTTGATGAATATTGCCATTTTGCCTAAAAATGGGTATAGGTATTAATGGTTAGAATTAAACGATAATGGGGATTCCAATGTTCAAACATACAAAATTTGTAGAAGAAAACTACTATTGCTTATGTTAGTCGTTAGAGATTATTGGCGCGCTCTACTATTTCACTGCCTATTTAGCTTATGTGTGGGCTTCTCAAGTTAAAAAATATATAGTCAACGTTTATGTAAACATTGCTAATATTGTTTTTGGACAGGAGTCCTGATGCATAAAATACATTAAATTGTTGTATATAGTTAAAAATTGTTGTGTATGAATCACTTTTATCACCTAGCGTTCTCCTAAATGCAATGGACTTCATTAAAAAATGTTAGTCCCAAAATCTGTTATAGTTTTAATGATGACACTTTATTATAACTTGTTCATTTAAAAGCCGGTCATCTATGAGTTTAACAAAATCCGCATCGATATAAGATTTTGTGGCATCCGGTGGCATTGTTTGTTTTTCCTAACAAGCCATGAGACTTTCAAACTCAAACAAACCATGAGTTTCTTAAGTTCAAAAAAAATTGTGAGTTATATTATTCTTATCCCAATTTGACTAGGGTTTAATAGTTTTTAAATCCTTAGGCCATGGGGAGTACCCATGTTATAGCAATGGTGTTAACACCAAAAAGTGATGCCACATCACCACCGCCTTTAACACCAAAAGTGGGGGTGTGGTGGTGTTATATCAAGTGGTGTTATAGCAAGTGGTGTTATAGCTTTTTTTTTTTTTTTGTTATAGCAAGTGGGCAAAACACCCGTTAACAGGCGTGGTCACCATGGCGCGCTTTCACCTATGGCGCATCACGGCATCATGGGGTGGTGTTCACATGGCTTTGGCGGCACCATAGCCTTTGGCGGAGGCTATAACGCCGGTACTCCCCGTGGCCTTATCTTTTGAATTGGCCATATTAATCCATAAATCATGGGATTATAATTCAAATTAAGGATATTTACATTTAAACTACTTAACTCTTTTAGCTTCTAGTTAACTCACTATAAGATGATGATTTAACAAAATAATCCGTTATTTTTATCTTATGTCATCTTAAACTTAAATCATATCATGTGTGTAATCCAAAAGGACTCTGCTAATTTTGGAATGTCACTAAGTCACTAACTGTTTCGACATAGACATATTTTCATCAAAATTATCATGAATAGTATATATATTACATTCTTTTATTAAAAAAAAATTATAAGGACATAACGATCATTATAATAACCATAATATTATGTTCATAAGGACTTATATTAGATCAAGCTGTTCAATGCTCATGAAGCTTTGGAGTATGGCTCATTGACTGAATTGTTAGGCCTCCACATATAAAGGCATATGCACCAAGGATTTTGAGGTGACGTTATGTTTTAGTTTAGAAAAATCTACAGTGAATTTGGTCTACCTGCTTAACTTCAAGGTTGTTATTTATTTGTGTATGACACACAAAGGAAGCTAATCCACATCAAGCCTTTGGGGGTTTGTTTGCAAATTTTGATTTTTGCATGACTTGGGATTTTGTCAAGATAATTTATATTGGCTATATGAATCACTTGTTTTTGTAGTTCATTTCTAAGAACGTCTAATGATTCTTTTCTTGGTAACGAGCTAAATTTTAATTGTAGTCACGACTAAATTGTTTCTTTAAGTTACACACCAATAAAAGGTGAATTAGATGATAGCCAAGCTAAAAATAAAGACAATTTATGAAAGTATTAGAGTCCAAGCAGCTACCAGCTACCGAAAGACTGCTTCTACAGTCCAGCTTCTTCTGTAGACTCTAGCCAAGCTAATTTTGTATCCAAGAAATTAAGTTGGTTCCTTAGTCAAGCTGATTATTCAGCCAAATTGACCGGTGCATGAAAACAGTTACAACTTCTAGATAGATGTTTATAATTTGGCAATCTTTGAGAAATGTGTTAGGATCGAGACACTTAGCATATGAACACAAAACTCACACACTCAGCTCACAAATTAAGAACACAAGAATTTAACGTGGTTCGGTCCAAAACTGACCTACGTCCACGGTGGGTAACTAGGAGTGTTTATTTCTTCTGTGCTTTTGAGTGGTACATTTTCTAACTAGCCAATGCATCCTTTATATATGCATTTGAGTGTGTAATAAGTCAATGTGAACAAAAGAACATTTTCCTTCAACAAAAATGGGCTGCCAACTCCATTTGAAAAATCCTTCACCAACTACACTTTCAAACTCTTCACATTCACCAACTTCAAGTTTTTCTGCAGCTACTTTAACAAACCATAAGAGTGGCTTCACACTCAATAATCTCCCACTTGAAGCCACAAAACAATCTTCACCTGTGCTTCAACTGTACATCTGTATTTCTATAAAACTTTTGATCTTAGCTCCTTCCTAGTTACCCTGGCCTTCTCTTCAATTAGCCTGAAGGCTAGTTGAAGCTATACAGAGCTTCAACTTTTCTAAGGTAACAACCTTAGTCAACATGTCAGTTGGATTTTCAGTTTCTTTGATCTTCTTCAACTTTAGAGTGCTATCATTAATTTTTCTCTGATGAAGTGATATCTCATCTGTATGTGCTTTGTCTTCGAATGGAAGACAGGATTCTTTACAAGGTGTATTGCACTTTGATTATCAAAAAACAGTGCACAATCAACTTGTTCCTTGCCAAGCTCTTCGAGAAAGTTCTTCAACCATATAAGCTCTTTTCTGGAGTTTAGACATCCAACTCACTGCAGTGTCTCCCACTGTAAAGACATACCCGATAGTGCTTTTGTATGAGTCTTTGCAACCACCAAGGTCTGCATCTGCAAAACCCTTCAGAATGACATATTTCCCTTTAAAATGCAATGCTACTTTTGAAGTCCCCTTCAAATATCTTAGCAGCCATTTAACTGCTTCCCAATATTCTCTCCCCGGATTGGACATAAACCAGCTAACAACTCCCACTGCATGAGTAATATCTGGTCTCGTGCATACCATTGCATACATGAGACTACCAACTGCAGATGCATAAGGTACTTTAGCCATTTCTTTATTGTCTTCATCTAATTTGGGTGACTGAACTTTAGAAAGCTTAAAGTGACTTCCTAAAGGTGTGCTTCTGATCTTGGCATCTTTAAGGCTGAATTTTTCTAACACTTTCTCAATGTACTTCTCTTGAGAGAGTGTCAAAGAGCCATCTTCTTTGTTTCTGAAAATACTCATCCCGAGTATTTGGTTTGCAGCTCCCAAGTCTTTCATCTCGAATTCTTCAGACATTTGCTTCTTTAACTTCTTGATCTCTGTCATGTTTGAGCCTGCAATCAACATATCATCTACATAGAGTAGTAGAATGATATAAGAACCCTTAAACTTCTTGATATAACAACAATGGTCATTGTTACATCTCTTGTAACCAACTCTTCTCATGAAGTTATCAAACTTCAAATACCATTGTCTGGGCGCTTGTTTCAAACCATACAAGCTCTTTTTCAATTTACACACCAAGTTTTCTTTGCCTTTAATCTGAAAACCCTATGGTTGTGTCATGTAAATATCTTCATCTAGCACCATGTAGAAAAGCTGTCTTGACATCTAGCTGCTCTAGATGCAAACCTTCTGCTGCTACAATACTAAGAATAAGTCTGATAGTGGTCATTTCACTACTGGAGAGAATATTTCATTGAAATCGATTCCCTCTTTCTGTTGAAATCCCTTGACTACTAATCTTGCTTTGTACCGTTTGGTACCATCATGTTCATCCTTGACCCTAAAAACCCATTTGTTATGAAGAGCCTTCTTCCCAACTGGAAGCTTCGTTAAGTGCCAGGTCTTGTTTTTCTCAAGCGACTTCATTTCATCTTTCATTGCTAGCTCCCACTGCAATAAATCTTTCAACCCCATAGCTTTAGAGTAACACTAGGGTTCACCATTTTCTGTCAAGAGAATGTAGTTGACAGATGATGAGTATCTTTGTGGTGGTCTGATGACTCTGGAAGATCTTCTTGGTTGAACTGGAGGAGTGACTGGGGATTCTTCATCTTCATAATCATTACTGGAATTATCCCCAGAGCTCCCACTGTCAGTTGAATCATCCCCAGATTCAGGGATTTCGACTGAAGCTTCCTTCTTCTTTTCAACACCTTCAAACTCAACATACTCCTTTTGAACTTCTGAACTTTTGTTGTTTTTGTCTTTGTATAACTCAGTTTCGTTAAAGGTGACATTCTTGCTTTGGATTACCTTTCTGGTTCACTATGCCAAAGCCTGTAACCCATTTCGTCTGACCCATAACCAATGAATGTGCACTTCTTGGTCTTTGAATCAAGTTTATCCCTATCACTATCTTTTAACAAACTGTAAACAGTACAACCAAAAACTTTCAGGTGTTTGAGACTTACTTCCTTCCCTTGCCACATTTCTTCTGGTAATTTGAAATCCAAGGGAACACACGATGAACGGTTGATCAAGTAGGCTGTAGTGTTAACTGCATCAGCCCAGAATGTCTTAGGTAAACATGCATTCAACCTCATGCTTCTAGCACTTTCATTCAGAGTTCTATTCATTCTCGCAGCTACACCATTCTGCTGAGGGGTTCCTGGGCTTGATCATCTTTATCCCTTGCTTGGCACAGTAGTCAACAAACACCTTGCTTATGTATTAACCACCATTATCCGACTTCAGACATTTTACATTCAAACCAGTTTCATTTTCAACAACAGATTTCCATATCTTAAAAGTATCAAATACATCAGATTTATTTTTAAGAAAATAGACCCATACCTTGCGTGTTGAATCATCAATAAATGTTACATAGTAGTTTTTGCCTCCTAGAGATGAAACTGGTGTTGGTCCAAATACATCCGAGTGAACAAGCTCCAACTTCTGAGCTTTTGGTTTCTTCCCAGTCTTTGCAAAAGTAACCCGCTTTTGTTTCCCGAGAATACAAGATTCACAAAATTCTGTTTCAACTTTCTTCAAGTCTGGAAACTTCCCTTTCTAAGCCAACATCTTCAATCCCTTATTTCTCATGTGTCCGAGTCGTTGGTGCCATAAATTAGATGGACTCGGATTGGTGGTTACGGCATGAACACCATCACCAGGTATTTCTACCATGTATAAAGTGCCTTTCTTCTTTCCTTTGGCAATCACCAAGTTGTCTTTGATAACTTTCCATTGTCCACCCCCAAAGTGAACATCAAACCCTTCATCATCCAACTTACCAACTAAAATCAACTTTCTCCTTAAGTTTGGGATAACCCTGACATCTTTCAATGTCTACGTGGTTCCTAAGGAGGTCTTCAAATCTACGTCTCCAATACCCGTAATATCAAGCACTTGATCATCGGCCAAACGAACTTTGCCAAGAGCACCTATTTGTAGGTTCTTGACCATATCTGGGCATGAGACGACATGGAAAGAATCACATGAATCCATAATCCAGGATTCTACTGAATTCTCAACACAACATATGAGAAAATATCTCGATTCTTCAGAGGATACATTGTTTACTTCTTTCTTTTCATCTTGTGGTTTTGGGCATTGGCTTTTAAAGTGACCTTTTTCTTTGCAATTCCAGCATTCAATGTCTTTTCTGGTTTTTGACTGACCCCTTTTTCTGGACTTTGATCTGCCTCGATTACGTCCTCTTTCGTTTCTTCTTCCTCTACTTTCTGTATGCAATAGAGAACTAGAACTAGAAGTCTCATCATTGCTTCTCCGTCTGATATCTTCATTTACGATCAAGTCACGAATACTCTCGAAAGTGAGTTTGGTAGTGTCAGATGCATTACTAACAGTTGTGACTGTGCCTGACCAACTGTCGGGCAAAGATAATAAAAGGAGGAGCACTTGTACTTCATCTTCAAACTTTATTGCAACTGAGGCTAAACGAGAAATAATCGAGTTAAACTCGTTTATGTGGGCGGTAACCGACATGCCTTCCTTCATCTTGGTGTTAACTAATTGTTTGATGAGGAACACTTTGTTTGAAGCGGACGGCTTCTCGTACATGTTGGACAAAGCCTTAAATACTCCATAAGTAGTTGTTTCATTGACAATGTTATATGCAACACTCTTTGCCAATGAAAGCCTAACTACACCCAAGGCTTGTCGATCCAACAACTTCCATTCTTAATCATACATGTCATCCGGTTGTTCGCCCAACATAGGAAAATGCAAACTTTTCTGATACAACATATCTTCAATTTGCATATTCCAAAGTCCATAATCGGTTCCATCAAACTTCTCAATTTTGATTTTACCATCTTCTGCCATTCTATTTCACTTGTAAAGCGGCGATAAACTTTAATGGTAAAAAATAGAATAATTGAGGGGATTATTTGCAATTTTTCAAAAAAAACAGGACCTGTCTTGCAATTTTTGAAAAAATAGGGACCTGTCTTGCAATTTCCTGAAAAAAGGGACCAGTTTTGCAATTTTCTGGAATTTCAGGACCTGTTTTGCAATTTTCTAGAACTTCAGGGGCCAAATCTGAGTTTTTCAAAATATGTTACAGTACCGCTACAGTCCCGCTACAGTGTCGTCTTCTCCGACGAAACTCCGGTGCTACAGTGTCGTCTTCTCCGGCAAAACTTCGGTGCTACAATGTCGTCTTCTCCGGTGAATTGGTTTTTCCGGCGAGTTTTGACCAACTTTGACCGGTGATTTGAAGGTCTTCCGACGGTCAAAAAATTCAAAAAAATATATTTTCGGAATCTGCGGAACTAGACCTTTCCAACGGCGTACACCAAAATTGTTTTTGAGACAAAAAATTTTCGACCAAAACAGAAAATCACCCTCTGGAGCTATACCAAGGCTCTGATACCACTTATTAGGATCGAGACACTTAGCATACGAACACGAAACTCACACACTCAGCTCACAAATTAAGAACACAATAATTTAACGTGGTTCGGTCCAAAACTGACTTACGTCCACAGAGGGTAACTAGGAGTGTTTATTTCTTCTGTGTTTTTTAGTGGTACATTTTCTAACTAGTCAATGCATCATTTATATATGCATTTGAGTATGTAATAAGTCAATGTGAACAAAAGAAAATTTTCCTTCAACAAAAATGGGCTGCCAACTCCATTTGAAAAATCCTTCACCAATTACACTTTCAAACTCTTCACATTCACCAACTTCAAGTTTTTATGCAGCTACTTTGACAAATCATAAAAGTGGCTTCACACTCAACAAAACGGTGTCTCTAAGATAAGCTACAAAAGTGTGATTTGAGATTAATTGCATCTTAACTCACAGCCGCAAGAGCAGGAATTAGTTAATTGGCTTTTTAGTAACTCTATTGTGGTTTTTGTTTAGATGGGTTTAAATTTCAAGCATGTCTATATTGTACATTTTGTTTAAATGGATTTTAAATATAATGTAAATGTTGTAGTTTTTTAGATGAATTTAAGATATAATCTTATTTTTATTGCAGTTTACAACATTTTAGTTAATACATAATCAAGTAAGTTTCTTTTACTTTACTAATATTCCGTCATGTTTGTAGAAGGTATTGGTTACAAGACAAAATAAAGTCTGTTGACATTTAGAACGTAAAAAGAAACTAACTTATTTTTTTTATTAGGTAGGGCTAAACATAGGTCGGTTTTGACCAAACCGAACCCAAACCGATATCATCGGTTTTTCAAAAATCCACACCCAAACCTTGGTTCCATTGTTTGCTGCTAGAGTAATCACTATATATAGAGAAGGAGGAAAGCTAAAGCTCTAAGAGTCGATGTGGGATACACAGTTTCGGATGTAAAAGGGAATGATTTGCTAGGCGTCAATGTGGTAAGAATTCTCAAGCTGCAAAATAAAACAAACATATGTATACGATAGGAGTCGACCTTGCGTACAATGTCCTAGCAACGTAACAACCTAATCTAGCTGCGTCTTTTGCCTTACTTTCGCAAAACTTAAATATATTATATATATGTAACGTATACATTTTTACATATTTAATAAAAATCCACATTTTATAAACCGAAACCGAACCAAAAATTTCGGTTTTGAAAAAAATAGAAATCAAACAATCGGTTTCATACTCGGTTTCGGTTTTTTTAGGTTTTTCGATTTTCGGTTTAGTTTTTGCTCTCCTCTACAATTAGGTCATGGAAAAAATTATATATATCCAAAAAATTAAACTAATTTGTCTTTCTTTTATCCTTTGTCAGTTTGTCACACGTAATATACCAGAAAAAAAAAATACCTTACATTTCAGAAAATACCGACACGCTGCTTCGTCTTTTCCACCCTGCTTCCTTTTTGGCAGCGTAGGGTACTAGTGTACTATGTATGTAATGCACTGAATCCTTAAACCAACACCCATCTACAATATGTATTCCGACAATGCATATCCTTCTTTTTTATCGACGGCGGGAAAGACCATTGATCAGGAACAGCTCCAGGTCAGTACCAACGTAGACGCGCAAGCCTTCGGAAGATACACCAACAATCCGATGGCTGTTAATACCCATTTTCAACCTCTGCGGTACGGGGATTTTAGTAACGTACGTATGGACAGCCATACCACCATGAGCATCGACGGTTGGATCAATGACATGAGACCTCAGTCAGATCTCGCCAATTCGTACAGTAGCGGAGGTCAACCACCGTCCGTGGGAGATGTAAGGCAAATGGTCGTTTCTGAACCTTCCGGCAGTAATCAGATGTCCAGCGATGGACAACCACCATCGGTCAACGACGTACGTAGACGAGAACCATCTCAAAGTGAGGCATCGTGCAACCGCTATGAGGGTCCTGATGAACATGAAGTTCAGCAGGTTATTATATCCGAATTAAATGAAGGGGTATGATTTTTTTTTTTTTTTTTTTTTTGTTCCTTAATCTGAGTGTGCTTTTGCGAAATCTTAGGTTTAAATTCTAAAGTAACGAGTGTAAATTAGTAGAAATTGGAAAGGGAAAGTGAGTTTCTATGCCTTAAAACACCTGTCGATACTTATATCAAAACCATGTCCACTTGGTATAATGGGACTCGTAGAAATTACAGTGTTATCTGGATTTGTATAGGTCTACAAGATAGGAGCAGTTTGAGGGTCGAATGATATTACTGCATATTCAAGCTATGACAAGCTTAAACAAGACGTGGTTCCTGTTCCACTGTTTGGCTCGAAAGTTTCCCAGTCGTTTGGAGATCCACGTATGGCTTTCAACTCCTTTAATTCGACAGGTTTATTGACCGGCGGTGTTTGGGCCCCATCATCACCACAACCCCAGAGAATGCGGACGTATACCAAGGTTTGAAATTAACTATTGTTAGCATTAGAACAAACCTGATTTTTTTCCCAAATCGGTTCGAGAGAGTCAAAACCGGATCAGATTTAAACCGGTTTGAAGGATGGAAATCTCGATCCTATTGAAACCGGTTTGGACGTTTGGAAAACCGGATTGACAAACTGGTCCTTTAAAAGAGTTTGTTGCTATTTATGATTTGCTTTCTAAAGTTTGTTGTTATTTCTGGTTTGCTTTCTAAAGTATGTTGCTATTTCTGGCTTGCTTTCTAAGGTATGTTGCTATTTCTGGCTTGCTTTCTAAATTACATTGCTATTTCTGGCTTGTTTTCTAAAGAGTTTGTTGCTATTTCAAAACCAGATTCTAACTTGTTTCAAAACCGGTTTCACTCAAACTGGATTCACAAGTATATATATCCCAAACCGGTATAAACCGGCGGATCGGATCCAAATTGGATCGGGTTGAGCCAAACCGGTTTCATTTTCGGTTCATGATCCGGTTTTTTGTTCAAGTCTAACTTGTATATATATATATATATATATATATATATATATATATATATATATATATATATATATATATATATATATATATATATATATATTCTTATAGTGTATGGGTCTGTTATGTCATTCTGTGCTACGATTGCTGAATAATGATTCACAACCTTTGCTAACCCAAACTAAGAAGAAAGGAAAGCAATATATACCTAGGCTAAGAAAGGGAAAAGACATAACAAGCCCATCGATATAAACAGCTTTTTAATTTTTTATGTTACATACGATAGGTCTAGATTAGGACTAGGATTGATGTGAACGGAAAAAAAAAATGTAAGTTTGTTGTGGAAAAGTGACTCGCTCTCAAAGGATGTGAATGCCTTTGTCTTCCTAATCTTTAATATACAGCCCCGTTTTTTTTTTCTATGTTTTTTTCTTGTTAAGTCATGAATTGATAAATGTTATTGAATGGATAATGATATATGAATAGATACAGTGTTGTTGATATATATATATATATATATATATATATATATATATATATATATATATATATATATATATATATATATATATTGTTTATTTTTTGTACCGAATGAACTGCCTGAATCTGAATAAATGACTATTTTACCCTTATGTTTAAACTTGGTAAATAACAATTTATTTAATAACTGTTATAAATTAAAGTTATACGTGTTCACATTAAATGTAGAAAACAATAATTATTGGTTTTCTTAAATTTTCCAAATTCTTTGTAATTTTGAAAAATAGAAAACTTTCAGTTTCTTGTAAAATTTTAGAAAAATTGCCGAACTAAACGTGTTTTTCAAAATTCTCAATTTTCTTGGAAAACTTTTCCGGAAAACGGACCATTTTTCCTGACTAAACACACCCTAAGCATTATATGTATTAAGTTCATTAAGTAAAAAAGAAACACAGCTTGTCCCATAGTCATAGGGATCACTCAAGAAGCTACGTGCCGCGATCCAATCGCCGCGATCCCAAACGCGGTACGATTACGTACCAATCGCATCCCGATTCGCTATCTGATACGCCATGGAAACACGATTTTGGCGAATTGGTTGACACAAAATCGCGATTTGGATCGCCAATTTCATGTTTGGATCGGTAATTTCAGTTTTGGGCGGTAATTAGATTGCGTGAAAGAAAAGTCGCCGACTCATGATTATCGGCTCGGTAAGGTTAGGAACGAGTGCAATATGGAGTATGGTCCATCAATTTATAAATTAATCTATTCTATTTAATTATTATATAAATACTAAGGAGTATCTGATTACAGAGACTTATAAATCCCAAGAATTAGCAAACCTCAACTTCAAACTTCCTGTGACTATGTTCTACTTCACTTCTTCTTCGGTCCTTAACTTCTTCCTACTTCTCTAATCTCTACTTCCTGTTATAGTTTTTGAGTTTTAGAATCTAGATTCTAGCATGTAACTCTTATTGTTAATGACTCATGTTCGATATCTAGAACCTATCATGGAACTATTATCAATTATTGCTGAAAATTGATTGTATTGTGTTTTGAAAACGGGTACACCGTACCGGGACATATGGTACACCGTACCGGGGACGTACTTAAATGAACCTACCCCCCTCCGTACCCGATACGTCCAACTGCACGAACCGCGTTCCCGTTCCTCGTTCCTGTACCGAAGCGTACCGCGAACTATGTGACTATGGCTTGTCCTCTCTAATCCTGTCGTGTGTCTTTTTGTCTATCTTCTTTCTATACAGCAAGTATTAGTAAATAAAAGTCGTTATTTGGATCCATGTAGGTCCACAAGAGAGGAGCAGTCATGGTCCTTAGCCCAGGTCGGGCCTGAATGGTAATATCTTTATTTGTTTTCTAAATTATGTGTGAGTATTATTATACATATTAATAATAGATTGGGTTATGAGTTATACATAAGGGTGAATTGAATTTATATAGTGAGGGGGTGTTAATGTACCTCTTAACTCTAATAATCAGTAATTAGTTTGTTAAGAACCCAATAAATGATGAGTATGTAGGACAAGCAAAGAAAACATGCTAAAAGTTGGAAAAAAGAATGCAAATACTCGTAACAGCTTCGGTTCCTATTCTTGCAGACTGTTTTTTGAAAAATTAGGGCAGAATCTGAGAAAAAAACCTGTGACGCAAGGGTCGTGCGTGATCGAGTCTAGTCTCCAGAAAGATATAGCACATGTCAATTGGACTTATTGTTTAGATGTTATGGTCAAAACACTAAGAATGGGTCTAAAAGGGCTTATTTGAAAATACATAAAAGTGTCATAATAAGTCCTTAATGCATCAAGAGCCTTGGAATCAAATAATTGGGAATATATAACATGTTTTAATAAGATTATAAAGTCATTCATTTGATTATAAGTATAAGCTTAATGCCTAAGACTGTAATGCTTAAATGCTTTAAGACTAAAAGTAAATGGGAATTAAGTTAAAATAAGCGACGAGTAATATGTGATAAATATAAATTTTAACGAGCATTTGAATGGTCTTAATAAAGGTTCATGCTATAAAGGGCTTAATGTGTTAAGTTCTTTTGGTAAAGACTTAATGAACAAGTGAAAGAAAAGTTAAAATGAATCATATGTAATAATTATTAAATAACAAGTTCATTGCAATCTAAGTAGTGTTTATTAATAATATTTGTAGTAATACATGATATGTGTGATGGTTGACTATGGGATCGTTACTAGCACCCCGGTGGTATCAGGCGAGTTACACTAACTCGCCTATTATGTTAACGGTGCATGTATGTGCTATGTGTGAAGTGTATGTATGTATCTATATGTCCTTTTAATGAAAATATGTGATATGGATTATTAAATGTATGTTGTATGTAATTTGACTGATCACGAAGGACCTACGGGGTGAAGTGGTTTAGTTGGCTGGTCATGAAGGACCCACGGGGTGAAGTGGCCTGTGGCAGTGTCCAAGACAAGCCCTTCGGGGGACTCGACATGTGTATAGTAGTTGGTACCAACTGTATGTGTTATAGGAGTTATGTTATTATGTGTTAAGTTATGTTATGTTATGTTAAGTTATGTTGTATGGCATATATGTGAATGAATGTATATGTTACGTGAATGCATGTGATTTATATAACATGTGAGTATTGTGTTTCTCACTACGCATTCACGTAACATATACATTCATTCACATATATGCCATACAACATAACTTAACATAACATAACATAACTTAACACATAATAACATAACTCCTATAACACATACAGTTGGTACCAACTACTATACACATGTCGATTCCCCCGAAGGGCTTGTCTTGGACACTGCCACAGGCCACTTCACCCTGTGGGTCCTTCATGACCAGCCAACTAAACCACTTCACCCCGTAGGTCCTTCGTGATCAGTCAAATTACATACATCATACATTTAATAATCCATATCACATATTTTCATTAAAAGGACATATAGATACATACATACACTTCACACATAGCACATACATGCACCGTTAACATAATAGGCGAGTTAGTGTAACTCGCCTGATACCACCGGGGTGCTAGTAACGATCTCATAGTCAACCATCACACATATAATGTATTACTACAAATATTATTAATACTCACATGTTATATAAATCACATGTTATATAAATCACATGTGATTTTTACTCGTAACAGCTTCGGTTCCTATTCTTGCAGGCTGTTTTTTGAAATATTAGGGCAGAATCTGAGAAAAAAACCTGTGATGCAAGGGTCGTGCGTGATCGAGTCTAGTCTCCAGAAAGATATAGCACATGTCAATTGGACTTATTGTTTAGATGTTATGGTCAAAACACTGAGAATGGGTCTAAAAGGGCTTATTTGAAAATACATAAAAGTGTCATAATTAGTCCTTAATGCATCAAGAGCCTTGGAATCAAATAATTGGAAATATATAACATGTTTTAATAAGATTATAAAGTCATTCATTTGATTATAAGTATAAGCTTAATGCCTAAGACTGTAATGCTTAAATGCTTTAAGACTAAAAGTAAATGGGAATTAAGTTAAAATAAGCGACGAGTAATATGTGATAAATATAAATTTTAACAAGCATTTGAATGGTCTTAATAAAGGTTCATGCTATAAAGGGCTTAATGTGTTAAGTTCTTTTGGTAAAGACTTAATGAACAAGTGAAAGAAAAGTTAAAATGAATCATATGTAATAATTATTAAATAACAAGTTCATTGCAATCTAAGTAGTGTCTATTAATAATATTTGTAGTAATACATGATATGTGTGATGGTTGACTATGGGATCGTTACTAGCACCCCGGTGGTATCAGGCGAGTTACACTAACTCGCCTATTATGTTAACCGTGCATGTATGTGCTATGTGTGAAGTGTATGTATGTATATATGTCCTTTTAATGAAAATATGTGATATGGATTATTAAATGTATGTTGTATGTAATTTGACTGATCACGAAGGACCTACGGGGTGAAGTGGTTTAGTTGGCTGGTCATGAAGGACCCACGGGGTGAAGTGGCCTGTGGCAGTGTCCAAGACAAGCCCTTCGGGGGAATCGACATGTGTATAGTAGTTGGTACCAACTGTATATGTTATAGGAGTTATGTTATTATGTGTTAAGTTATGTTATGTTATGTTATCTTAAGTTATGTTGTATGGCATATATGTGAATGAATGTATATGTTACGTGAATGCATGTGATTTATATAACATGTGAGTATTGTGTTTCTCACTACGCGTTTCCGCTTACCTATTAAATTCTAACATTTCAGGTTAAGGGGTATTTTTGGAAAAGGACATGGTGTGATCGCTCCGAGCACGCATCAAAATAAGTGAAGGTACATTTTAAGTAATTTAATATTTTAAGTCTTCTGCCTATGTTTTAAGTTTTTGTTCAAAGTTTTACATTGGTTAATACAAGTTATATTAAAATGTTTTGTGTGGACGTCGGTAACACTGACGCTCAGATAAATGTTTTTAACTAAGTTTATGCAAGGTTTCTTTAAACAAAAATTCTTAGTTGATTTCTAAAAAGGCTCTTAAGAATTTTTTTTAAAGCTTTATTTATTGGATATTAAAAAAATTAGGGTGTTACAATTTTTCACACCCTTAGGCATGATCATTGTACTTATCATTTAATAGTGAATCATTCACTTCATTGTGTTTATGATTGATGTATTGTTCTTAATTCCGTAATGTCAAATCTGTTCTAACAAGTGCTATCAAAGCCAAACCTTGAAGATGCAAGAGATTATTTCAAGGAACGGTTCCTGATTATATCATCAATCAAAACTCGAAATCAGTTTCAGATCTCTAGTTTTTGTAAGTTTTTTGGAATAGAATCCACATTGTGTTCAATTCTTCAATTGGAAATCGTTTTGTCTCTCTAAAATTGCTTTCACATTCATTTTTGCTCATCAAGATTGGTTCATATTCATTTTCTCTCACGATAAATTTTTTCAGATCTTATTTCTCTCACTAAAAAATCGTTTAAGATCTAGTTTCATTCACTAGAATTCGTTTCAGATCTACTTTCTTTCTCTCTATAATTCTTCCAGATCTGTTGATTATTTGTTATTTAGAACGAAAATGGATGTAAGAGATTCTGAATATTGGATAGTTGTTGATAATCTCAAGTATAAAGTAAATTTTGACCAAATTGTGGACTTGTGTTGAGAGATCTGTAAATTACAAATGGAACTCTTATTTTTGTTGGTGATAAAGATTCTTATGGAAAATTGATAGTTCAACCTTTGAAACATGATTTGAACAAACACTTTTTGACTAAAATGTTGAATGTTGTAAGAATGATCGAAACAATGAAAGGAAAAAGAAAAAAACATAAGAAAATATGTTTCTCTTGTTGAAGATTCAAATGTTCTTCGTGTTCTTGAACTTGTTGAACATGATGTTCTTGATGGGTTTATATAAATAAAATAGAGTGTTTACGTTAAAACGACAACGGAAGCCTTATTTAAAATAACTATTTTATTTTAATCATTTTAAATAAAATCATCAAGGATCCATTTACATTGATAAGAATGATATTAAAGCATACATATGATGTTTTATAGAGATAACATTTGAAACCTTTGAACCCTCTTAGATTTGGGGTGTTGAAGTAGATGGCAAAAATTAAGAAGCTTGATTTCTCTACAAGTATCCAGCACCAAGGTAAAGGCACTTGGTATGCTAGTTCTTTCTTGTATAAATAACTTTTTAAACCTTTAAGTACTTAACAGATTAAGTACTAAAGGTAAAGAACTTCTACACTCTCAAACTTGGAACACACTTCACAAAAAGAGAAAGTAGAGGGAGAGAAACAGGCCACAGTTTTGAGGGAGAAAATAAGAGCAAAAA
This sequence comes from Cichorium intybus, assembly GCA_023525715.1. Lineage (NCBI taxonomy): Eukaryota > Viridiplantae > Streptophyta > Magnoliopsida > Asterales > Asteraceae > Cichorium > Cichorium intybus. The sequence goes on along the minus strand of CM042009.1, from coordinate 66,565,160 downwards.
CTAGATGCAAACTTTGCATCTCATTCTCTTTTATACTTATTAGTGTGTACCAAGACCCATACCATTATTTAAAGCACAAGATATGATATTTTTAAGGGTATGGGTGTGTAAGGTGAAAGTTGACAAGCAACCTCCACCCACACCATGCGTGGCCGGTCATATAAGGGGGGAAAAGGACACAAGAGTGTCCAAAACTCTTCCTTTAGAAACTAACTAAGTCTAGTTACATCTTAATGTAACCCAAAGTGTCCAAAACTTTATGCATGACTTAATATATCATACCATATGATATATTAATTAGTTTAACCATTTATAGTTATTTTTCACAAAAAAATAATTATTCTCTAATTAAATACAAGAGTTGAATTTATTTGTTAATTATCACATACATAATAAATATTTAATAAGTACCAACTTGATAAATGTATGACCCTATAGGGTCATATGTTTATTAGCAATATCATTCTATAATGATTATTGAGCATAAAGATCCAACAATTCTTCATGTTCATATTTCTAGAAATGTTAATGAAACCTCTGAATCCTTTTCTGATCCCCATTTTGAATAGTAAGTTATTGTACTTATTAAGGGGGGTCAGAAGTGGTTGTGTCTTCATATGAAAAGAATAAGGGAAAATGTTGGTTTCAGATGTTAAATCTAAATCTGGTCGTTAATCTTCGTATTTTAAAGAAGAATTTTAACTAAAAGTGTTATTTACTGGTGAATCTTCAAAACAAACGACATATGTTTGTTCTTTGTTATTAAGTGATAATTTTTATGGGATGAAGCCTTATATAAAACCTATTCTTATGAAAATCAAAGGTATCAAACCCAAAGTGTTTGGGTACCAAATAATGTTAATAATCATATTCAGATGGATGAAGAAAATTTTGGTTATAGATCTTTCGTTCAGAAGTCAAAGAAGTTGAAAAAGAAGAAGAACAATAAGACAAAAACAAAACTGATGTGCCTTCCGAAATGAAATGTTCTTAAGTTCTTCTTCCGAAATCCTAATTGAAAATGGTTGGAAATAGTTTTGTGGTTAAAAGAAAATTACATGAGATTTTTGTTCAAATAAGGAATTTTCTAATTAATTTTGTTTGTTATAACAAGTTGTTTGAATTTTTCTTATTGGAGGAGTCGAAACAACTAAGGTGCTGTTTGTTTTTGAATAGGTAAAAGGTCTGCAGTCTACGAGCCACATATGTAGAAGAAGAGGTGGATCAAATGTTTGCAGTCTGCAAAAGGAATACTGATTGTTTTTTAAGGTCTGCAAACTGTAAAATAAACTGAAATTTAAAACCGATTTTTTTAAACATAGGAGTTTTCAACATTGAAATTTAAACAATTCTAGTTTATGAACACTGAAATATAAACTATACAACCACAATAACAATTTTTTTAAAAGTTTGATATGACAGACGCCTTTTGATAATCCCCACCCTTCTCTCGAAGAAGTTCACTTTCCCTCTGGTCATTTCCATTGCAACCTATTTATGTATAAAAGACATAAATGTCCTCATTTTCATCATAAAAAATACTCATAGAAATAATTTACCTTCATGAGAAAAATATTCCTTCTACACATGCAAACACAACAAGTCTTTCTAATTGTAAAGAGCTACACCTTGAGTGTACATTTTCCATTGCAATTTGAAAGCCATAAACTGCACAACCCTACCAATAAAAACATAACACCTCAAATTAGTCTCAAATCCAAACAAGCCCACAAACAAAGGGAATGGAACAAAAAAGAAAATAATAATAAAACATAACAAATCCTTTATGTTAAGTGATAATCGAGCAAAATGCACTACTTTATACCTTGGGTATTTTATGTCTCTTAGAAATCTTGCAGCCAGATTTTCCAAAACAATTCCATATTGCAGCCAACTTTTGCCACTGTTGTACACCCAAAGCAAGGTCAACCTCCTCAGGTGAATCCATCAAAAATAAAAAAAGAATCACTAACATGTATACATATAAAAGAAAATTACATCTGTTCATATCAGTATATATATGGATGTTATGTATATCCCTGTTTTGTGTAGATAATCAAGAATATGACGAGCAAATATCATACAATCGTAAAAAAGAGGAATGATTTACAACATGAAAAATCCCCAAATTATGGAATTGTACTAATCATCATAAATATTATAATTTGAAGTAAGAAAAAACACCCAATTCATAAAAATTTCCTGAATTGCATAAAAGAAGGGGAAAAGATTGATTAAATTCGAATTGATAAACATGACCAATGACGTCGGCTATGCGACCGGAGACAGCAGCAACGCCGGAGGAAGCAAGCAGTGGTGGCGAGCCGGAGGGAGGAAGGAAGCAGCGTCGCGTAATCGGGAACGGAAGGGAGATATGACACAGTGTTCTTTTTTTTAGGGCACACAAGCAAAGCGTGTTTTTTTTAAGAGGTAAAAAGAGGCTGGTCCGTCACTTCTATCAAAAGAGGACGCGCAAACCTTTTAAGGTCTGCGGGCTACGAAAAAACAAACGATCTGCCAATTAAAAACGTCTGCACACGTTTGCGCACCTACAGACAAAAGAGCTTAGAAGTTCTTTTCAGGAAAAACAAACAGCCCCTAAAACATTGACCAATCTACTTTTCATATGACAGGGAGTAGGATATTGTATAATAGTTCACTCTACCCGGTACACAAGAACATAATGAAGTGTCTGAGCAAATGAATTGTGTCTTACTTGACATAGTGTGATCTATGATTAGGGCTGTTAATCGGGTTAACCCGATCGGGTTTCGGGTTAAATGGGTCGGGTTATTCGGGTTTTCAAAAATAATAACTTCACCCGAAACCCGACCCTATTAAAGTACGGGTTAGTCGGGTTCGGGTTAATTGGGTTTCAGGTTAGTCGGGTTCGGGTTAGTCGGGTTTCGGGTTAGTCGCGTTAAAACGTAAGATAAATACATTTTTTCATTTCTTATACAAACTTGTTAACCGCATCTTTAAATAAATACGATTTGTTAAAATTAAAGCTTGAAACGATATTATATCGAAATAGAAGGTAAATAGAGTTATTATAATTGGCTAAATTTTATGTGTTAACACATGTCAAAACTTAGACATCAAATACTTGTTGAAATACTTAATAATAACATGCCAAAACTTAGACATAAACGAAAAAAGTTAACTACTGATTTCATAATCTAATGATAGGTTACGTGTATATATAAAAGGTTTCTTAATTGTAATCAAAATAGGATATTTTATATATATATATATATATATATATATATATATATATATATATATATATATATATATATATATATATATATATATATATATATATATATATATATATATATAATTTTAATCGGGTTATTCGGGTTAACCCGAACCCGAGAAAATAAATAAAAATCAACCCTAAACCCGACCCTATGTATATATCGGGTTTGTCGGGTTAACCCGAATAACCAGATTTTGGTTTTTCGACCCTATTAAACCCGACCCTATTTATCTTATTCGGGTTAGGATCGGGTCGGGTTAATCGGGTTCGGGTATTTTTGACACCCCTATCTATGATGAGTCTTGTAAAACATCTACCGTCTTTTATTATGGGAATATGTTTTAGAGTGTTATATGTGCATACTCGAATAGCAGGTTGTGAGGCTCACGTACGAAGTGAAACCTCAAACAAACAATGTGTTGATGCAATATAATCAGTTGTAGAAGCTCCATTTGAGACATGGAACATTCCTATAGAGGGTAATTAAAATGCTTGGTAGCCAAAGAGATACAGATTTTCCATGACTGATGAGGAACATGTGATCATTATGGCCCCTTTACCTACCTAAATCTGTATAGATGCAAAATCAAATAGATGACTTAGATCCATGAATGCTGATATATATCATATGGGTGACATAGAACCATGAATACCGGTATGCATGCTGGTGTAAATTTATATACATATTTAATTAGTAATGATTTTTTAACACTTAATCGTAACTATATTAGCTTTAGTATTGTTTTCTAAAATCAAGTAGGGCTTTAATGCCCTAAAATATGGAATAAATTTTTTTAACATAGTCCTAACCACAATGACTTTTGTGACATTTCTCAAATCAAGAAGGGCTTTAACGCACCAAAAAAATTCAAGAAGAACTTTTTCACTATTTGTCCCTAACTACAGGGGCGGACATAGTTAATTAGCAAGGAGGGGAGGGGGGGGGGGAGGTGCCCCCACTGATTGAAAAATATCTCCATTACCTTTTATATATATATATATATATATATATATATATATATATATATATATATATATATATATATATATATATATATATATATATATATATATATATATATATATATATATATATATATATATATATATATATATATATATATGTTTTAATTAATTATAGAATGCCCCTGTATTTATTTTCAAGTGCCCCCAAATTTACATAAAAAAAGAGTTTTGGCGGACGATAAAAAACCCAATTAAATTGGCCTTTAAATTGAAAACGGCAAATGTGGGTTGTAAAAACCCAATTAAATTTGGCTGGAAAATTGAGTTCGGCTATTTAGTTTTCTCCGACATTATCCCCTTTCCGACGCAGACGACGTAAACCGTATAAGCAGGAAAAAAGAAACACTTTCTCCAATTTTGTCTCACTATCCGACTGTAGCTATCGTTTCGTTCAATAAACAAAGAAAAGATAATGGAGAGAGTAAGATGGCACAATTATATATTTTGTCTTGATCTCTTCAATCCCAACAAAAAGAAATATTCTCTGGATGGTTGATTCTTACTTGCTCCAAACTTCAAAGATGTAAATTTCAAACCTTATTTCAAATTTTTTATTGTCAATATAACAAATCGTGAAACCCTAAAGTATTGGTTTTATGAGATTGTACTTTGTAGAATTGTTAATTGTAAATTTATGAGTTGTTAGTTTAGAGACTTCATTTGATTTGGGTTTTGGAAAATAAATTTTTTTAGTATTAAATGGATTTTGGTTTTTGACAGAAAATGGAAAATACTTCAACAAAGAACACCTCCCGGTTCAATATCTTCTAAAAGGAAGACACCATCTATTTCAACATCTACGGAGGATAATGTTCATAGCCATGTTCCGGTTTTTCAATCTACTTCTAATTTAGCATTGCCTAACAATATTGTTGATTTAGACAATCTTCCTTGTGATCCATCTGACAGACCAAGAATCCTGAGTTATAATGTTAATCAAAGAGATAAAATAAGACGTCGTTACTGGCTTAAATGACCTAATCAACCAAGTGGCCATAATTTTCCTCAAACAAAAATTGGGTATAAGGAAAGACGTTTTATATCTGCATGGTTTGCTCAATATGGTTACTGGCTAGAGTATAGTGTAAAGACGGATAAAGTGTTTTGTTTATGCTGTTATTTATTCGGAGATCATATTGGACAACAAGCCGGTAACGATGCATTTGTCACTGAGGGCTTTAATAGTTGGAACAAAACAGAGAGACTTTTGAGTCATGTTGGTACGGTTAATAGTTTTCATAATAGAGCATTAAAAAATGTGAAGATCTTGTGAAACAACAACAATCCATTCATGTCGCCTTTCATAAGCATAGTGAAAGTGCAAAGAAAGAGTATCACATTCGATTAAACGCTTCTGTTGAGGTGTGTAGACATCTACTTAATGGTTCCTTGCCATTTCGTGGACATGTTGAGTCGGAAACATCTTTGCATAGAGGACAATTCTTGGAAACATTAAAATTAATTCAGAAATTTATTTCCAAGGTCCGTGAAGTTACATTGGAAAATGTTGGGGAATAATCAAGTTATTGCGCCAAAGATTCAAAAACATATTGCTTATTGCTTTTCGTAAGAAATTCATAACACCATTTTTGAAGGGCTTGGTAAAGATGTATTTGTCTTATTAGTTGATGAGTCTAGTGATGTATCAAAAAAAGAACAAATGGCCGTAGTATTGTAGTATGTTGATGGATTTGGGCTTGTTAAGGAGAGATTTATGAAGGGTTTTCTAGCAAACAATGAACACAAATAATCCTATGGTTCACATGCAACCCTAGAAAGATCTATGTTTTCTTCTATGAAGATAATAAACTATAACCTAAAGGCCAACAATAAATTCTAAAGATTAAAACAAGAATTACCAACCTTTGAATCTTGTTCTTGAAGCTAGCAGCACAAGTGTCCTGCCTCAGATGCAAGTCATACCCACAGCAATGGAGAAGACAGTTCAGCAGAGTTTATCTTGATGTAAATGGCGCAGGTTTTAGGGTGGCCAGGTGCCTCCTTTTATAGCCTCCAAGGGTTACAGCTGAAACCCTAAGGAGCCTCCAAATGGGCAAGCCTGCTGACCATTTGGACAAGGCTTTCCTTAACCCTAATTAGGGTTTCGAGATCCTTGTGGCGACACCACAAATCTCGCCACCTTTAACCCCTATCCACTGGCCAGCCTTTTATTCAACTATTGAATAATTACAAAACCAGTCCCTGCACTTTTAATTAATTAATTTAATCACTAAATTAAATCCAATTAATTCTTGATTAAATCTCAATTAATTATTATAGTTTCTAATTAATATATTAACACTTAAATATATTAATAAACCATTTAATTAATTCTATTGATTTATTACACAATTAATAAATCAACCTTTTACTCTACTGAACTCTATCCTGACCTCCAGCTATGAGGGCAACCCAAATGGACTTTGCTTCAATCAATAAGATAAATATAGTTGTAAAGTCATGGCTTAGACACCTAATCCAACAGTCTCCCACTTGGATAAGTCTATGACTTTAATTTATCTTCTGATTAATAAACAACCTGCAGCTTCCTAGAAACTGCTGCCGAACTCTGACCTAGTCAGTTCCGTCCAAAGATAAGTGATCAGATGATCCTCCGTCCAACAAGATATTTTCAGACATGAGACATGGATTGAGATCAATCTCTGTCTGACACACTGTTTCCCGATTTCCGATTTTGCTTATGACTTTTAGACTTCTAATTGAACGAATCAATTCAGTCCTGGCTGGCCAGCGCTTCAGTCAACTTCAAAATCATCGAGTGGCCAACAGATATCTGTTTCCCGTCTGGGTCAAGGGACGAATAAGCTTTGACTAATATGTTATATCTTTTACCCGACAAATCACTCACAACAGCACGTTTTATAACATCGAGTTACCGATGCGTTTTCGTACTATCAATGAACAACCGCCTTGCAAATTATAACTCATATCTCTCCACTTTAAGACCAAAAGATATTATCGTCTCAACATTGCTCGTGATATAATCCATGAAGCAATCCATTGAGCGTGGGTTTATCCAATACTCAAATCTCCATTTCCAAGTACTCATGAACGTTGCAGCAATCTTATTGCTATGTCTAACTCCTTAGACAATCTACAAACCAATTCATGACAGTCTTCCTTCATACTTACTCCCTAAGAGTATGAACGACTGTGGATGTTTGAATAATCCAATTATTCAGGAAGTAAACATGCAAAAGCGAAACATAAAATCTGACTGGCAGCTACTCCTGCTAATTACCAAGTCTCCACGAGGTAATCACCAAGTCGGATTTATCATAACTATTATCGGTTTCTTATTCTCTTTTAAACTCTCAATTCAAGCCTTTTATATCTATGTCTATGACCTTTTCACTCTTTCTATGTATCCAAGTGTCTAACACTTATACACTTTATTGCAGATGATCCTATCGGATACTCTTCCGATGATATCTCAATTTGTCATTTTGTCATTCTGTCATTTTCTCTCACAACTCCATTCCGGTGATGTGTACTGTGACTGCCCATGGTTCTCGGGTCTTTAGTCTACATGACTACACCCTAAGACAATTTCGAGGTGTCATGATGTGCCGGTGAACCACACGCCCTCCATCAGAAACCAACGAAATTCTTTAACCATGAAGTCCTATAGCACCACGTTTTGGTGTAAACAATTACCGATTTGAAAACCCTTTCAAATCAATCACCCTAATCATTTCCCAATGATTTCTCACGTCTGTTCAAAAATCCATTCAGTATTTTCAGCCAGGCAATATCCTGAATCCAACATACAATGCTCTAAGCATTAAGTCATCAGGATATGTTCATAACACTTCTGATTTGTCCAAGAGGCTCGAGGAACCTGATGTAATCTTATTCCAAGCCCTTTCGGAATCCTAAGATTACCAATAATCCTTGTGTCATGATTTCCGGAAACCATTTCCTTTCGGTGACTCTTTCTTATGCATCTTGAATCCCATCAAGATCATATTCTCAACGGCTAAGTCAATACTGTCAGTCTCATCTATCTGATAGATGTCTATGAACTACGTGAGCATGCTGCACCTTCTTTGTTTCCTTCATGCCAATTCATTACACTTTGCAATGACAGGAAACTCCATTCCTGGGGTTATGCATCTTGAATCTCATCAAGATCATATTGGCAGAATTCTGATCTATCTAATAGATGTTCACAACCACCTGAGTATGTTGTATCTCTTAAAGTCTTTCATAGCGAACCGTTTCTTAACACCAAGTCATTACACTTTGTAATGATAAGAGACGTTTCCTAGAACCAGTATGTAACCCTCATACAATGATAGCAGATAACAACGATACTCCCACTGGCTTTGACACCGTTATATGACTCTTTCGGACTATTCACAAAATCCAAAACTTATGGCACATTTTGCGAAACCGAAATCCAAACCTTTCCGACATATTAAAGGAAATCTTTCAGGCTATTCACAAAATCCAAACCTTTTGGCCTATTTTGAGAATCCGAATATCCTTTCTTGCGAGATGCCCATGGGACGAATCTCGGGGCCATGTACCTTTCGTAATGGCATGCTCTATGTGAGTCCATATTAGTGTGCCGGTAAACCACACACGCTCCACTAACGACTCACACTATGCCACGCAGAATCCTCTCGGATTACATCTTCTATTGAGAGTGCTTCTCTCAGAATCAGTTGCTTGACTCCAAGTGATGACTCATTCAACCAGATGTTCTGTAAGTACATTTCTATGTTCCCTTCTTTTGATGATTCAATTACTCCCACTGGTTCCTAGACCAGTTGTAAAGATCAATCAAACTGTCACATAGACTGTGTCTCGCGGTAAGGTTCTCTTATTTGGCAGCAACTGGGCTCACCAATGCTTCTAGCAGTCGGATTACTTATCCGTACCATCTTTAGTGTTTTACCACTACTCGGTATATCACCCGGATCATAACTCCTTATGATGGTGACAACAACTACTGGTCAAGCGAAGAGAGGGTATGTCAGGTTTAACAGGAATCTAATTCCTGGTCAAGTCCCAGTGGTGACTAAAGGTTGTTTCACTTGGCTAATTCCTGAACTCGTTCAGAATTATTCTTACTCCCACTGTTTCCTTAGAACTTGAGTTCTTTCTAAAAGTACTCTTCTTTCAAAGGATAACTGGAGTGGCCAATGAAAAACGACATTGCTGATCAGTTTCAGGCTTGTCATGAGATTCAGACGAATGCTACATGACCCTGGACTTTCTATGTACTAGTGGGATGATCCCAGCTTTACATTTCAGACAGTGTCGACATAACCTACTTAGTCTAAGATGTGGTCGGAATATGGCTTCTGCGGTCTGACTGGTTGAATGTTCAATTCATTGAAAAATTAGTCGGAAATGTATCCAGTGTATCTTATACACCGAGGATCAAAACTATTTCGATCAATGCTCCATCATCTTCCCTTAGACACATTATAACCATTAGTGTTCTTGGAAGAGGATAAACTGTGAAACATTTTCTCAGTCTATGTTGTTACTCAGGTTCTGTTGATTTTATGCTTCCTTTGAAATCTTTGAACACTTCAAGGTTCCAATCAATCGCTTATTCCGATAAGCGAAGCCATATTTGTCAAACCATTTGGCAAATATCATGAAGCATAACTAATCGTGTTCTGTTCAAATATTCGAGCAATACACAGTAACTTATGTGTTTGTTGCTCAAAATCTTAATACCTTTACATCTCTATGTAACTTTATGACTTTGTTAATATTGTTCAAGACATACAATCATCACCTGACTCCAAGTCAGCTGATTCCAAAATCCTATCCATTGGATCTTTGGGCGATTCCTTTCTTGCCACAATTAATTTTATTAAGCACTCAATTCATCACGTGACTTTAAGTCAAATGATTCCAAAGTCCTGTCCAACTGGACCTTTGGTTGAAGTGATTCTCATAAAATTCACTTTAACAATCATAAAGAACACAATATATAAGTCCAATCCCATTGGATGTTTCAACATTCAAGTTATTACCATTTACGTCATCAACACATTCACACAACATTTCGAGGACAATTAAAACAACCATTTTTTAGAAAAAATTTCATTAAACCAGAATTATCCTCAGAACAATGTACAATGCGAATCTATGTTAAATGTATCTATAAACCAATAACAAGAACAGATATCTAGCTTAACTCCAAAAAATGCACGAGCTCCATATCTAATCTGAATATGCTCCTGTGCGACAACATCCCGCATCCTACAGAGTCCGTGCATACAGAGCAAATGTGAGAAACACATCCTGTATCAAGGAAATGAGGATCAGGTATTCTGAGTTTTAAGATATTACTGAGTCTGCCAAACAGTTTGGCTTTAGAGCATTTTTCCAATCTTTCTGTGACTGTGTCCCACCTTATGGATTCCCAGTTTGAAACATCGAACAATCGGTCCAGACGATCTGGATCATTTCTTGATGCACCTTAATACTGGACTCAATCCTGAAGCAGCTGAATTAATGGAACTATGCTTCTCCATGAACGATTCATATAGAGTCGACATTGAATGCACTTCCACGATTGTCTTATCCGGTTACCCTTTCTGTTCATCTGGACGAACAGATCAGCGAGTTGAGCTAATGCTTAACTCCCGATCCCAAAGGGAAACCAGTTTTATACTGTTCGCCTATGTATCCCTCAATCTCGGGAACACGCAAACTGGTGCTACTTCCTTCTAGCTTGCATCTTCAAGCTCTTTGAAGATCCTAGTTCGTTCTCCTTTTTCAACCAGTTCTCGGAACCTTTCCTCAACTAGCTGTGCTAACTTATCAGACCCCTGGAATTCTAAATCCCTGCGGAACTCGGGGTTAATGATTAATAGCATAAGGCAACGAACTTCCTTGGATTCAATAGTCAAGGAGTCATGCTCACAAGCTGTGGTGTGATGCCATGTTTGGGAGCGGACACTCAGTTTGATATGGTTCCCCAGCAAAACTAAGAACTATTCTCTAATTGCAAAACCGTATCACATAGTTCAGGCCAGTCAGCCTTACCATACTAAATAGGTGCTTTCTGAAGCTCTCAGAAATGGGTGAAGGAGGAGAGGAAGGAGAAAGACACTTTCTTCAGACATATATAAAATTTGAATTTATTCGTTTAATTAATCCTTTTAAATAATTACCCAATTTATTATTTAACAAGGCTAGGACCCAAAATACCCCAACTATGCTGTGAAGAGGGATGCCGTAGTCACAACACAGTGGTCATTAAGGTAGATAACTTTTATCAATTTCAGTCTTATGAAATTCCTAGATCTCTGAGACTCATTGAACTATTCAATGGCATGTTTAATCTCGGATATGCCCCACCGTTTGTGACTGGGATGCCGAGGATCACAAACCGGGTGTGAATAACCATGCAAATTAGCTTGGTACTCTCGGGGTCCATTATCATCTCAAATTGATGTGCCGGTTAACCACACACGCTCCATCAACAATGATAACACCCGAGAAACCCATTGCCACTCTTTATGAACCCCCATTGGTGTGCCGGTAACCCACACACGCTCCACCAACGTTTCATAAAGTGCAATGTGCAATTTCATGGGTTAGCATCAAATTCACATTTTTTTATCCTAAAGTAACTAGATTGGGTTTTGTTCAAGGTTCTAGTACTTTCAATTATAGCATTATACTTTTAAGAGGCTTAACGGTTCTATCAAACCCGTTCGGCTAACGACACTCGACTGGCCAGGAGAGCGGTGGGTAAGAGTGGATACCCATTAGACTAACATTTTATAGTCAGTCGCCTTATACCCTCTTTATAGGACAGTTTTGTGAATGAGGCCTACTTGCGGTAAGACTAACCAATTTTCTTATATATAAATAATTAATTTTTAATCATAAATATATAAGATATATTTTAATCTTATTAAAATATTTTAGAATTAATTTATTCAGAATTTTCGCTAATTTATTCTAATTTTTCGAAAATTTTAAATTAATCCTTTGAGCTGATTTAATTTATCTTTTAATTAACAATTAATTAAATTAATTAAATCTAAGATAGATATTATAAATTAATCAAATTAATTTTCTATCTAATAACCCTAGTTGGTCGAAATTTGCATGCAAGGCAATTAGGGTTCCAGTTATTCAATTTAGTAAACTACCAAAAATAACAACCAACTAAACAAGGCAAGCAAATCAAAGGGGAAACAAAGGGTGGCGGCTAGGGTTAGGAAACCCTAGCCTAAATTTCGACCAAAAACCATTCCAAGGAGTGTTTTTCGCAAAAACACTCATGACACAAACAATTTATGCAGTTTATATCAATCACAAGAAAACAGCCTACTCTCTGATACCACTGAAGGGTTTTCTAGCAAACAATGAACACAAATAATCCTATGGTTCACATGCAACCCTAGAAAGATCTATGTTTTCTTCTATGAAGATAATAAACTATAACCTAAAGGCCAACAATAAATTCTAAAGATTAAAACAAGAATTACCAACCTTTGAATCTTGTTCTTGAAGCTAGCAGCACAAGTGTCCTGCCTCAGATGCAAGTCATACCCACAGCAATGGAGAAGACAGTTCAGCAGAGTTTATCTTGATGTAAATGGCGCAGGTTTTAGGGTGGCCAGGTGCCTCCTTTTATAGCCTCCAAGGGTTACAGCTGAAACCCTAAGGAGCCTCCAAATGGGCAAGCCTGCTGACCATTTGGACAAGGCTTTCCTTAACCCTAATTAGGGTTTCGAGATCCTTGTGGCGACACCACAAATCTCGCCACCTTTAACCCCTATCCACTGGCCAGCCTTTTATTCAACTATTGAATAATTACAAAACCAGTCCCTGCACTTTTAATTAATTAATTTAATCACTAAATTAAATCCAATTAATTCTTGATTAAATCTCAATTAATTATTATAGTTTCTAATTAATATATTAACACTTAAATATATTAATAAACCATTTAATTAATTCTATTGATTTATTACACAATTAATAAATCAACCTTTTACTCTACTGAACTCTATCCTGACCTCCAGCTATGAGGGCAACCCAAATGGACTTTGCTTCAATCAATAAGATAAATATAGTTGTAAAGTCATGGCTTAGACACCTAATCCAACAATTTATAGGTGTTGTTTATGTAACAGACACATCTTCAAAATCTCTTAAATCTTCCATAGACTCTTTATTTGCACAACATGGACTGAGTGTAGAAAAAATAAGAGGACAATGTTATGATGGAGCAAGCAATATGTGTGGTGAGTTTAATGGTTTGAAAGGTTTAATTTTAAAAGATAACACTTCAACTTTTTATGTACATTGTTTTGCTCACCAACTTTAACTAGTGGTTGTGGCGGTTGCAAGAAACCACAATGGTGTTGGGAAATTCTTTGAAATGCTTTCCCTTGTTATGAATGTGGTTTGTGCATCTTGTCAACGAAAAGATATGATTCGAGAAAGTTATAAAAAGATAGTGCAAGAAACAATTGGTAACAATGAAATTGAAACCGGAAAAGGCTTAAATCAAGACCTTTCACTAATAAGAGCCGGTGATACATGATGGGGTTCTCATTATAAGACAATCTCGAGTTTGGTTTCTTTATTCCCGAAGGTTCTTAAAGTCCTTAAATATGTCGAAAAAGAAGGTAACAATAATTTTAGTCAGAAGCAAGCACATGGTGTTACTTTGTATTTCGAAACATTTGATTTTGTGTTTTTTTTGCACTTCATGCTACACATTTTAAAGCTTACAAATATGTTGTCTCAAGCTCTTCGAAAAAAAAAAGATCAAGACATATTTGAAGCGCTTTCATTAGTAGAAATAACAAAGAAAAATTGCAAAGTTTTAGAGATTATGAGTTTGAAGATCTTTTAGAGGAAGTACATATATTTTGTGAAAAATATGAAATTGAAGAAGTGGACATGGAGGCAAAGTATGCAAGAAATCGAAGAAAAAAATACCGACATCAACAATCAACATCATTATAAAGTTGATACTTCTATCATGGTTCTTGATATGCATATTGAAGAGTTTCGTGATCGTTTTAGCGTGGCAAGCACCGATTTGCTTACAAATATGACGGCTTTGAGCCCTTGTTGCTCATTTTTTCAATTCGAGACATCAAAGTTAATAAAATTAAGTATGTTATATCCAAATGATATTACGGAGGTGGAGAGGAGGAATCTTGCACAACAACTCGATTTCTTTTATGATGTTGTAAAAGAAGATGATCGGTTTGCTAACTTAAATGAAATTTCTGACCTTTCTCGAGTCATGGTTGAAACAAGAAAACACATTTCGTATTACTTGGTATATCGGCTAGTCAAGTTGGCATTGGTTTTGCCCGTGGCAACCGCGACAGTGGAAAGATGTTTTTCAGATATGAAACTTGTCAAATCGGATTTGAGAAATCAGATCGCTGATGATTTTTTGAATGTTTCTTTGATTTGTACAAATTAAAAGGAAGAATTAGCAAAGGTAAAAAATGAAGTTGTAATGGATCGTTTCCAAGATATGACACCTCGTAGATGACAATTATAATATGTATTTGGACTTTTTTGGTGATGTAATGTTATTATCGACTTATGGGAATCTAAAAGCTTTTTGACCCGATCCAATTTATTATTATTAATGTTTATTTATGCCCCCAATGTCTGAACATCGGCTCCTACCTAATTACAATAACTTTTGTGTTATTAACCCGAGACTTATAACTGTGTTATTATTGGTTGTTAACTTGTTATCCATGTGTATTTTTAAGATAGTTGTACAACCACTCCCTCAATTTTAAGGTTGAGCTAAATTGGATCCTTTACGTTTCTGGTTCTGGTGACTTCCAACCCATCAACTTGTACAGTGAATTTAAGCCCCTCATGTTGTGTCGCAATTGAAATGCACCGCCTCCGTTTGGAATACGCCGAAATCATAAAAGAATGCGGGAGGGCGCTTTCAAATACTTATAAATTAGGTCAATTTTCGGGCCGTTTTACCCTCCATTTCCGCTACTGATTCTTCAAATAAGTTTTGGAGGAACAACAAAAGATAAAGTAAATTGCGTTTAGGGTTCGCCATATTCATTTCGAGATTCGGCAGCCATTTTAGGCGGATTCGAAGGTAATATCTATTCAAATCCTTTACTGTCTCTGTATTTGCTATTATTGTTGTTTCCTCTAGGAATCGGAAATAATGCAGTAGAGTTGATAATTAGGGTTTATAAAGCTCAATGCATGTCAAAGTTTGTATTACTACTTCTACCCCCAATTAAGTTTCCTCACCTTTGCTTACCTAGAGAAATGGCCTTTTATTTGAATACAAAGTCGTATATTAGCTCCTGGAACTTTTTTAACGAGCGACTTCGATTCCTATTGAAAGACGACATGGAAGCTTGTGATTAGGGTTTAAGAAAATGAAGGTAAAAAGAGTAATATGAAATAACATTCAATCATATACTCATACACATAGCAGCCATATCTAAATGCCAACAACCAGAGCGTTCTTCACGTTATCTACTTAGATTTGAGCACAAGGATCCTGCATTTGATTTCAATCCCTATTGTATTTTTGAATTTTCAGTGCTGTAAAATTTCTGCTTTGACTTTCAACTAGGGGAATTAGTTTGTTTATAGTTTTATATGTACATATCATACAATCTAACATTGTTCTAACAACTTTATCAGTCAATTAGAGAAGTTAAACTTCTACAATGGAGAATTCTACAAGTGCTGAAAAACGAAAACTACCAGATGAAAGCTCAGATGGTGTAGATGCTGAAATCAAGAACCAAGAATCAAATTCAAAAAAGCAACGGACAGTGGCAAGAACTTGTGTCCATGAAGTAGCAGTCCCAAGTGGTTATACTTCCATTAAAGACGAAACTATCCATGGAACACTATCAGATCCATTATTCAATGGACAAATGGCTAAAACCTACCCATTCATTCTTGACCCCTTTCA
Source organism: Cichorium intybus (assembly GCA_023525715.1). NCBI lineage: Eukaryota > Viridiplantae > Streptophyta > Magnoliopsida > Asterales > Asteraceae > Cichorium > Cichorium intybus. Next base: position 66,548,919 of record CM042009.1, on the reverse strand, counting down.
GCAAATTTCAGTCTCATGTTTAGAAAGAAAAGAATCAGTTCTAGTATCCGCACACACTTCAGCTGGAAAAACCGCGGTTGCAGAATACGCGATTGCCATGGCTTTTAGAGACAAACAAAGAGTCATCTACACATCTCCATTGAAAGCATTAAGCAATCAGAAATACAGAGAATTAAGTCAAGAGTTTTCTGATGTTGGTTTAATGACAGGTGATGTCACACTTTCTCCAAATGCAAGTTGCCTAGTCATGACAACAGAGATTCTTAGAGGCATGCTTTATAGAGGTTCTGAGGTTCTAAAAGAAGTTGCTTGGGTTATCTTCGATGAAATCCATTACATGAAGGATCGTGAACGAGGGGTAGTTTGGGAAGAAAGTATTATATTTTTACCTCCAGCTATCAAGATGGTTTTTCTTTCTGCTACCATGTCAAATGCTACTGAATTTGCAGAATGGATATGTAACATACATAAACAGCCATGTCATGTGGTGTACACTGATTTTAGACCTACACCTTTACAGCATTATGTTTTTCCCAATGGTGGATCAGGGTTGTATCTTGTTGTTGATGAAAATGAGCAGTTTAGAGAAGACAATTTTGTGAAATTACAAGACACTTTCACTAAACAAAAGCAAAATCTTGGTGGGAATTCAAAATCCAGTGGGAGAATTGCTAAAGGTGGAAATGCTTCTGGAGGTTCTGATATATACAAAATTGTTAAGGTGATTCTTTATCTTTTTATTTCCTCTTTACTTTCAGCTTGTATTACTAGTATATGCTTCATGCTTTAAGGAGCTTGCAAGATTCTTTATCTGTTTTTAGTATTTCTCTATTGGCAATATACAAAATAGCACCCTATTTTCCTACTTTTTCCGGTTTAACGACTCAATTTTATTTTATTTTCCAAGAAAACCACCTATATTTGAATAAAATTTCTATTGCGACCACTATATTTTCCCACTTTTTCTAAGAAAACCACCTATTTTTAGTAGAATTTCAATCGCGACCACCATATTTCTCACTTTTTCCCATTTAACCACTCACTTCTATTTTTTTTCCTAATAAAACCATCTATTTTTCAATAAAATTTCTACCATGTATTTGTCAAAAAGGTGGCAATTGAATGTAGTAATAGTGGTCTTTGTCTTTTTGATAGAAATTTTATTCACAAATAGGTGGTTTTTTGAAAAAATATAAAATTGAGTGGTTAAACCACAAAAAAAGTGAGAAAATATGGTGCTTTTTGTATATTGCTCTTTCTTAATTGATTACAAAGTGTTTTATTTTTATCAGTTATTAAAGATTGAATCTTTATGTTTCAGATGATCATGGAAAGAAAATTTCAACCGGTTATTATTTTCAGCTTTAGTAGAAGAGAATGTGAGCAACATGCAATGTCAATGACCAAACTTGATTTCAATAGCCAGGAAGAAAAAGAGGTGGTGGAACAAGTTTTCAAAAATGCAATAATGTGTTTAAGTGAAGAAGATAGAAACCTTCCTGCAATTGAACTCATGTTGCCTTTATTACAAAGAGGAATTGCTGTTCATCATTCTGGTCTTCTTCCTATTATTAAAGAACTTGTAGAACTCCTATTTCAAGAAGGCCTTGTAAAAGCCCTTTTTGCCACAGAAACGGTACTTTTTCATATTTTCATCTTATACTTATATTTAAGATATTTAAGATTTGTTTAAACTTGTGACAGTTTGCTATGGGGTTGAATATGCCTGCAAAAACTGTCGTGTTTACTAGTGTTAGAAAATGGGATGGTGATAGTCATCGGTATGTAGGATCTGGTGAGTACATTCAGGTGAGTGTCATACTGTCATTAACATTATTACAAAAAAAAACTTTCAATTTTTTTTATTGTAATTTGATGGTTTTAATTTTTATTGTGTTTGTTTACTGTTAGATGAGTGGAAGAGCTGGAAGGCGTGGTAAAGATGAACGCGGTATATGTATCATTATGATTGATGAACAGGTACGCGTATTATTAATTTATTATAATGATTAAGTTCTTGATTAAAGATTTATATATTTGAATGATTAATGATGGGAAATTTATATTTATTTTATAGATGGAAATGAATACTCTAAAAGATATGGTATTGGGGAAACCAGCTCCATTGGTCAGTACTTTCAGATTGAGTTACTACTCGATTTTGAATTTAATGAGACGTGCAGAAGGCCAGTTTACAGCAGAACATGTTATCAGAAATTCTTTTCACCAGTTTCAATATGAAAAGGTTTTTTTTTTTTTTTTTTTATCTAAATTAAAATATTTATGTGGATAACACTTAAATAATAGCTTCTAACATATGGTTTTTCCTTTAGACCTTACCTGATATAGGGAAAAAAGTTGCCAAGCTAGAAGAGGAAGTAGTTAAGCTCGAGGCATCTGGAGAGGTAACTATTAATTACAGTATTACCCTCACCCCAACTTTGTCTCTCACACTCTCAAGGGCATAATCGGAATATTCATTTACTATATTCTTACGTAGGCTGATGTTGCTGAATATCATAAACTCAAACTTCAAATCTCTGAACTTGAGACAAAAATGATGGCCGAAATAACACGACCTGAGAGAGCTCTATATTTTCTTCTACCCGGTAGACTGGTACATAATCAAATCATTGACTCATTTTTCAATTATTTTTTTCTGAATAAATGATATTCAAAAACACGTGATAATATGATAGCAGTTGTAAATGTGGTGAAAATGTATTTGGCTACCAGTACCAGGGTCATATTTGTCTTTTTACAGGTTAAGGTTCGAGAAGCTGGAACAGACTGGGGGTGGGGTGTGGTTGTCAACGTGGTAAAAAAACCGGCCCCACCACTCGGGACACTGCCACCTGGACAATCATCTTCACGTGGTAGTAGTTACATAGTTGACACATTGCTTCACTGTTCTATTGGGTCAAGTGAAAGTGGTTCGCGCCCTAGACCATGTCCACCGCGGTCTGGACACAAGGGTGAAATGCATGTGGTCAGAGTTTTGACTTTTTCTTAAATTTGTAGTCCCTTTTATTTTATTAAATTAAACATGTGATGTAAATTGAAATTTTAAAACCCGTGTTCAGGTTCCTGTTCAATTGCCATTGATATCAGCATTGAGTAAACTCAGAATATCAATCCCTCCAGATTTGCGTCCAATAGAAGTGCGCCAAAGCATTTTATTAGCAGTTCAAGAGCTTGAAAAACGGTTCCCTCAAGGCCTTCCAAAACTTAATCCTGTCAAGGTACATGTATAAATGTTTGATTGTTTATTTTTATTTGGATTTTGGAAGTCACTAAATTTAGTAAATGATTTGTGTTTATTGACAGGATATGGGCATTGAAGAACCTCAGTTTGTTGACTTGGTCAATCAGATTGAGAAACTTGAACAACAATTACTTTCTCACCCATTAAACAAGGTTTGTACTTCGTCAACAAGTCAGTTTTTTATTATTTTTTTTTTATATAAGTTTGGTATGAACGTTTTTAAATTTCATGATTTATATTTTTCAGTCTCAAGATGAAAATCAGATCCAGTGTTTTCAAAGGAAAGCGGAAGTCAATCATGAAATTCAACAGTTGAAAACGAAAATGCGTGATTCACAGGTAATGTTTTTTTAAAAGTTGGGATTTCTGTTTTTTTAGTTTTTTAATTTTATTGTATTTACACTTCATGCAGCTTCAAAAATTTCGCGATGAGCTTAAGAACAGATCACGGGTTTTAAAGAAGCTTGGACATATTGATGCTGAAGGAATCGTGCAAGTGAAGGGGCGTGCAGCTTGTTTGATTGACACAGGAGATGAACTTCTAGTCACTGAATTAATGTTTAATGGTAAATTTTAAATTCCTAATTATTATACCGTATAATAATATAATATCGATGTATTTTTTATGATCAGGTACCTTCAATGATCTGGATCATCATCAAATTGCAGCCCTTGCAAGTTGCTTCATTCCAGGAGACAAATCAAGTGAGCAAATACATTTAAGATCAGAGCTTTCAAAACCCTTACAACAGCTTCAAGACAGTGCGCGTAGAATAGCAGAGGTGAGTCATGAGTCACTCACCGAGTCAGTATTAACTCGCGAGTTATCGACTAAATATAATTAAATCAAAACATGTAATTTTTCACAGATACAAAATGAATGCAAGTTAGAAGTAAACGTGGATGAGTATGTGGAAGCAGCAGTTAGACCGTTCTTGATGGACGTCATATATTGTTGGTCCAAAGTAAAATACTTCTTTCTCTTTATTTTTATTTTTATATTTTTTAATTAATTACATTTACAGTCCATGGAAACAACGACAAATCTTTTATATTCTTCCAGGGATCATCATTTTCCGAAGTTATTCAAATGACGGATATCTTTGAGGGAAGTATTATCAGACTTGCGAGAAGGCTCGATGAGTTTCTAAATCAGGCAAGTTCATCTATACCTAATGTGCCTGATAGACAAGTGTCAGGCACACTATGTCTTTGTGTACAGTATCAGGCACATAGTGTGCCTGATACTATATAGACAAGTGTTAGGCACTATGTCTGTGTGTACAGTATCAGGCACACGGTGTGCCTGTACAGTATCAGGCATACGGTGTGCCTGATACTGTACATACATGTTTAGTTACTGATATGAGTAATGTAATTGAAACAGTTGCGGGCTGCTGCACATGCTGTTGGGGAAGCTGGTTTAGAGGAGAAATTTGGTGCGGCGAGTGACAGTCTTCGCAGGGGTATTATGTTTGCTAATTCTCTATATTTGTAAGTCAGGTGATGTCCAATTATCTTGGATTTGGGAAAATGATAGATAACACCACATAGAGTTAGTTGGTGTAGGGATTGTGTATTCGTTGATACCAAAGGGTCCTTTTTTACAACAGAGGGGTTTGCATTTCTGTTGTTGTATTCGTCAACATTTTACGGAAAAAATAGGGTCAGATTTTGGGTCGGACAAAAATTACATATTTTTGTCCTATTCATCAGTTTCAATGCAAGGTAAACGTGCCGTACAAGTAGATCATGCTTTCGTGAATGATGAGACTCTCCTATGTGGGCCCTAGGTAAAAAGCACTTGTCCCACGTGTAGTGGGTCTCACATCTGGTATCACAATATGTGAATGTTTGTTATGTGGGGTCTATTTGATATGTATGGGTTTTGCATGACATAATCTCATATGGGTCCACATATGATCCCGTGAGCTGTACATCAGGTCATCAGGATCCTTGTGAAGCCCAATGTATGTGTTGATACTTGATAGTTGATACATGTATAATTATTCTAACGTCATTATTTCAAAACTTATTAAATGCCTCTTTCAAACCCAAGTCAATGGTGGGTTACCATTGGTACCTATCATAGACTTGACTCATTTTATAGCATTAGATGTTTTAGTGGTTGTAATAGTAGTTGTTATAGACCTATAATATTATTAACTTTCCTAGTGGTTATGGTATTTTAGGATTATTAGTCTATATTAATAGTAGCTAGATCAGTTGCTATCATAGTTAATTGTTTACATGTCATAGTCACATGCTCGCAGGTAGGTTAGTTTGAGTTTTTGGGCTTATTGCAATCATCCTTTTCGCTGGGTGCGGCAATACATTTGCAACTAGTATAGATAATATTGATGGAATGTCCTAAATAATTGTTTTTTTTTCTTTCTAAAATTGTTTGTTGACGTACGAAAATATATATCTAAACTAATAGAGAAAGATGTCTAGGACATGTTTGATACATGGAAATAGAACCAAACAAATAAAATTGATTTCATTTCTTCTGTTTGTTTAATCTTGAGAATAAAAAATAGAGAAAAAAATCTGATTCATTTAGCTTGTTTTTAATTCTCTATTTTTAATAGAAAATTATGAGAATTTTCCTTGTTACCCACCACCACCACTTTTGCCGCCACAACCACCAGCATTACCCACTACTACTATCACCCACCACCACCATTACCCATTGCCACCATCACCCACCACTACCACCTCTACTGCCACCACCACCCATTGCCACTGCCACCTTCACCCACCAACACCACCTCTACTGCCACCACCTATAATGTTATCCACAACTGTCACCCACTACTACCGCCGTCACTACCCACCATCCACCACGACCATCACCACCCATCATCCACCACAATCCACAACCATCCCACCACCCACTGTCACTGCCACCACCACCACCTACTGTCACCATCACTGCTGCCACCACCCACCACCACCACCATGCATCGCCACCATCACCTACCATTACTACCTACATCGTTACCCACCACCACCATCGCCACAACCTACCACCACTGCCGCCACGTACCGACCACCGTCACCACCCACCACCATTTCAATGAGTCCTCTTGTCAGAGTGTTGAGCACGTGCAAATATATCAGAATTGTATTTTGTTTGAGATAAAAGATAATCCCTTTTAGATTGAGCAACCTGGATACCTTAAAAAGTAACACAGTACGCCCAAGTTTTTCATAGCAAACCAATGAGCCAACCCTTGCTTCAAAAAAGACTCAATACAATCATAACCATCACCGCTAATAATCATGTCATCTACATATAACGATAGAAGAGTTTGTCCTGGACTCGTGCATCTAACAAACAATGCTGAATCGTGATTACTAGGAAGAAAACCAAGAGAAGTAGTTTTTTTTGGGAACGACAAATCTAACCCTAACTTAACCTACTCCTAAACTATACCTTAAATTCCACCTATGCCTCAGACGAGGCTTGAACCCTCAACCTCAAGGAGGGAGGGCAACACCTGGTACCGCTGGGCTACAAGCCCTTTGGTAAGAGAAGTAGTTACTATAAATAATTTATTAAACCAACCACGAGGGGCTGGCTTGAGACCGTATAGAGCCTTTTTGAAAATGACAAACATCACCCTACTGGTGACAATACCTAGGGGAGGAGTCATGCAGACCTCCTCATGAAGGTCACCATTCAAGAAAGCATTCTTGACATCCATTTGGAAAATCTTCCCCTGTCGAGTAGATGCAACTGCTATCCGAGTACGGACGGTGGTCATTTTTGCAACCGATGTGAATGTCTCCTCATAATCCATACCATACTTTTGAGAGTACCATTTTACAACTAGTCTAATCTTGTATTGTTCAGCTGATCTATCAGACTTGATTCGATCTTATAAACCCAACGACAATCGATTATGTGTTTTTCCTAAGGGAGTGTAACTAAATCTCATGTATGAGTCTGGTAAAGTATTGTAAGTTCCTCAACTATATCATCCTACCAAAGAGGATCAAAAGTAGCCTCTCTATAGGACTCAAATTTTGATAGGAGATTTATATTGGCAATAAAAGAAGATAACGAAGCTGAGTAAGATGAGTAAGAAAAATCTAGGAGTTTGGTAGGCTTACGAACACGTGTAGACTTACGAAGAGGCAAATGATCCATGGTCACAATAGGTAGAGCAGGAGGGGTATTTGATGTCGTGGGTGTGTCATTAACTGTGATATCAGATGCATTGTCATCAATGTCAAAAGGATCACTAGCATGAAGATCTGACTGTGTCATGTCATGCGACTAAAGAAAAGTGACACGTCGTGAGACATACATTTTCTGACTTACTAGGTCAAAACTATGATATATCCTTTTTTACCGATACCATATCCCAGAAATACACATAAGGCCAACCGAGAATATGTCTTATTCCTCTCAACATGATGAAGGAGGACAATAGACGTACACCCAACATTCATTATGAGGAATAATCAGGTAAGTGACCATATATATTTTCGAAAGGAGACACCCAGAATTATGTAAAAGTAGGTATTAGATCGTTCGTATAGACAACAGTTAGGAGTGCTTCACCCAAAAAAAACACTAGGAACCTTAGAGGAGAGTATTAAAAACAAGCAATTTTGACAAGATGCTAATTCTTTCTTTCTACAAACACCGTTCTGTTGGGAGTATCAGTATAAGATGATTGGTGTATGATACCATCAGATGCAAGTAGTTGTGTGAAGTAATTCATTGTATATTCCTCTCCTAAATCAAACCGAAAACACTTTATGACAGCTGAGTGTTGTGCCTTGACAAGAGCTCTTAAATTAGATATCATCAAGAAATCCGATCTACATTTTATGAGATAAAACCAAGTATAGTGAGTATAATCATTGATAAACGAGACATAATATGTGGAGCCTCCTTTTGAACACACTAGGGATGGACCGTATACATCAGAATGCACAATATCAAAATGAGCAACAAAGGAAGAGGCATTTTTGTTAAATGGTAAAGAAAAGAATTTAGCCAGTTTGCAACCACTACAATCAGAGTAGAGGCTAAAGTTGTAAACGTGACACTGACACATGTCCCAAACAGGAATGCTAAAGATAAAAAATTGAAGACGAATGACTCAAACAAAAATATGTTAAATCAACACTAGAGGTGCAACATCATATACTCTAAGTTCTTCCAAGACATAAAGTTGCCTTTCCTACAACCTATCGTAATCACTTTCCGAGATCGAGGATCTTGTACACGATAAAAGGAATTAGAAAAGAAGACTCAAAAATCATATTTACATAATTAAATGACCAAAGAAAGGTTTAACACAAGTTTAGGAATATAATAAACATCAATAAAAGAAACATGAGGGGTCTCAACAAAATCGACACCCTCTACTTGCACCGAGTGAACCAGGAAATGATGAAAAATAAGGTGACATATGATGAGATGCTCTACAATCCAAAATCCATAAAGATGAATGAATACCTGAAGTACTTGATGAATAAAGGCTTGAATGAGACATGGATGCTGACATGGTAGCAATATTAGATGCCAAAAACTGTTTAAACTACTAAAAACATGAGGATCCAAAGCAGTCAGTGGTGTGGTGGTAGTATTGGGATCAGTCTCTATGAAGGTGTGACAGCAGCAATAGTAAACTATGGTGGACGAGACGTCCATAAGGTAGGACTAAAAGGGCGAGACTGAAAAGGTCTAAATGGTTTGTTTTTCGGTGGAGGTCGTTGCTGCTATTTTGCATGACTAAGTAACAATGAACGTTGAGATTTCTAGTGATTCTTCTATTTACAAAAGGTGCATTAATCAAAAGCAACATTGGAGGTTGGTGTACACTTGTTTGTGACCTAAGATCATTGAGGAACCGCAAAAATGGTTATAAATGTCTCGATATTATTACACAAAAAATCCTTATATATTGTCACGCCATCTTTGAAAAAGATCACTTTCCCTACTATGACTTTTACTCTTCTTCCACATTCGAGGATTATGATTTCTTTATACCCAATAACTCTTATATTTTGCTCCCACTCCTGGTTGAACTGATCGAATCTCCTATCATTAATGCTGTAAATCTAAGCCTTTTTTCCTAATCTAGTTTTGTGTGAGAGCTTCTTACGCACACTGATATGGCTACGCCCAATCTTTGCAACACTCTGACAGACTCAACCCAAACTCTCTTCTAAAGGCAAGCTTGTCTCCGACCCGAGTCTTTATTAGAGTCTTGATGTAGCCTTGTAGTATCTGACTTTCACCCGCCCATGTATGCAATATATTGCATACGTAGTTTAGTAAGTCTTCCTTTAAATGAATGAACAACATAAACCTCACTTCCTTGCTCTTAAACACATTCTTTGCTACCTTTAGCCTGCTCTTATGCATGGTTTCTATATTCGTCCATTTTTTGTTGATTGTTTGGTTTATTCCTCTAATACTGACGACTGTCCTTAGACATATTGGTCAACTTTTGGGTTATGTGTCAATCTTGGTGAAAATATTGTTTCCTGATCCTTTAGACACTAATATGTCTCCCAGGCCAATGTCGAAGCTGGGTATGAGGGAGGAGGTGGTGGTGCGTGTAGTGTTATTGCCAAAGTTGCCTGGCTTCAGGATCTTCTTGTTTAGTTATCTTGCCCTTTTTCTTGTACTATTATTATCTTTCGTGATTTTGTAAATGCTATTTACTTCGCTGCTAACACAGTTTAGCACCAACAAACCAACACATGTGGAAATAAATTTACATTTTAGGGAACACATTGCCTTTGATCATGCACGTATCTTCCATGCACCATCCACTCAATTCGCAAATATCTTCACAAAGAGACTTCCTATATAATTATTTTTAGATTTTTGAAACAATTTAAGCATATAAATACACCCTCCTCCAACTATGGGGGATGTGTTAAATTATATTATTGTATAGTTTCATTTTTACTCAATTGTATCATATAAAGTCTCTTATATATATATATATATATATATATATATATATATATATATATATATATATATATATATATATATATATATATATATATATATATATATATATATATATAAGGGAAGGGTTCAAATGAGAACCACTAAAATGTTGAGAACCGTGAGAACCACTAATTCACAGTTTAATAAAAAATTTACGTTATAGTATTCACAGTTTAATAACTAGAAATTTTATTATATTGTGAATATTGTAAAACGTATTAAAAAATAAGGAAATTTATTAAGTTTGATGTATTTTCACATAATGAACAAGTGTGAAAAAACCAAAAAACGAAAAAAAACATAATTCTTAATGTGTGAATATCGGTTCTCACGGTTCTTAACCTTTTAGTGGTTCTCATTTGAACCTATATATATATATATATATATATATATATATATATATATATATATATATATATATATATATATATATATATATATATATATATATATATATATATATATATATATATATCCCCAACGAGTTTCCACAATATCAAGCAAGGTAAAATATGAATCAATACCACTTTTATTTTGAACTTTTAATCAACAATACTATATTTATTATGGAACAATAATGATAATTCTCCATTTATACTAATCTAAAAGTCTTCGGCTTGAATAAAAATCATGGTCTCATTCCGCATATTGTCAAATGTTACCACAAATGTGTTATGAACAAAAACTTCACATCGGCTAAAAGGTTATAAAAACATCCACAATAGGAGCTTTTTGAGAGATTTTTCAAATAAAAAGCTTTCATATTTAACAAGCTATAGTATAAGCTTTTTTAAAACCAAAATTTTTTAAAGAGCCTGATAATTAACAAGCTCAATGGTAAATGGGTTTTCACATGATTATCTTATGATATTGATGTACCTATTGTATTTTTAAATATCGTTTTTGTAGGATCATAAAAAAACTATGTGAAAAAACTCTTCTATAATGAATGCTTATACAAACTTTTTGGTTTCTAATTTGAATGACATAACATCCAAAAACACCAAAAGGCTTTGTAAAAAGCTCCCCTATTGTGGATGCTTTAGTCACACATGCATGAAGTGGCAAAACAAGCTGCTAAACAAGTCATAAATTGCAAAAACACGTTACACTAACTCATGCATCAACAACTTGTACATCGTGCACGACTAGTTGTATTCCGTACATCCGAATTCCAATCCGTCCATTACAAACTATAATAAACCATAATCCGAAACAAAATTTCAAAGTTAAAAACAATTACTACCCTAAAACCCCTCTTTCACATTCGATTCCCCGGTTCATATTCTATCCTTTTCCTTGCCTCCGAACAAAATTACTTATTTTTGGTTCGTTTTTGAACCACATTTTTATATTCGTTTTCGTTATTTATATTTATATATCTATATATTATTTATAAGATATCTATATATAAATAGAAAACCTTCATGCTACAGCCATCTCGGCAGGCAACTGCATAGGACTGGAGCATAGAGAGTCGGTGTATTCAGGCTGTTTCCTCACTCCCGAAGCATACTTCTCTTTGTGTTCATCAATGGAGATTTGTTTGTACCGGCATTCTTCACTACAAAACGCTTTCTCACCTCTAGAAATAAAAAGCAATAAGAACAATTAGTTACAAATAGATATTATTAATATCTAATGTCTACAACAAGATATGATATTCCATAACATGTAATGTTTTTTATATGTATTAGACTGAACCGATCAAAATTTGACAAAAATTACAATTTTTTGTATACTAAAAAAAGTGAAACTAGACAAGATAGCTCGCACTTGATCTAACTTTTCTTATTTGCTAAAAACATGACCATTCACATCTTCATTAACAAAAATAACCTCCAAAGTTTGTCCACTACTTTCCGTCCAATTCACTAGTCACCTCGTGTCTAATCGTGTTCCATGTAAAAAAATCAATTAAAAAAAATTGACTTTACAACCTAAAAGCTTTTCCAAACAGAAATTTTTTATTTTCGTCTAAATTTTGACTATTTTTTATTTGGGTATTTAAATACTCCTTGAAACTTATTAGCGGCTAATGAACATCATTATACTTTGTTTAGACTAAAATATACTAAATTAGGGTGTATTAAAAGAAATCAAATATCATTGGGTAGGCCAAATGTCACTTGATGTATTCTCTAGAAGTGAGTTAAATATGCCTGTTTCTTTATCTTGATACAAAAAGGAACTACTTTCTCATGGAAATGAGCATTTCAAGTACACCACTAACTTTTTAGAAATCGACACTTGTTCATTTTCTCTATTCCCATTACATTCTTCGTTAATATTCTTTTACCATCATTCATTCTAACCACACTTTATCCGTACAGTAAAAAAAAAACCGACCATCAACTTAAAGATGGACTTTTAAATCAAGAACTATCAATTTTCATTTACTTTGAATAACAATTTAAAAGGCTCCAATCCAATACTAATAAGAAAGAACTCCAACAATCATCTACTTTTATCGCAAATCAATCAAAAAACCCAAAATTTTCAAGATTTCAGTTCCTAACAACATCAAATAACTCAAAATTCACAATTCAATAGAACCCCAAAATCAGAATATCTAATATCTCCGTACCTGTACATGAAGATATCCAATCCATGAAGCTTCTTCTTGCAAAGATGACAAGAACTCAAGAAATCTCCATCTTCATACACCGTTCCACCACCAACAACCACCGGAGGAGATGGAGAACAAAACACTCCACCACCACCACCACCGCCACCGCCGTTGGTACTGACCCAGTAGCTAGTAGTCCGACCGCCATTAACACTTCTTCTCTTAAATCCATCATCAAAATACTCCCTTTTCTTGATCAAATTATTCCCCACATGCGATATCACACATGTATACTCCTCCAGTAATTCGATTTCAACATCATCCCTACTGGGTCTCTTGCTAAATATCGGGATCGGGTTGGATCTGGGTGAAACGGAAAAAACCGGGTTCTGGGTATTATGACCCGATGATTCGTTATTCAAAGCGACCACAATTCCCAGCCCCACGACACCGTTTTGTTCTACAAATCTTTTCACGGACTTGTTTTGGTCATTCGAAGAAGACAAGAAAAAAGGTAGGGTTTTAAGTGTTAATCTTGACTTGTTAGTGTTCTTTCCCTTCAAATCCGCCATTTTTGGACAAGATTTTATCAGGGTTTTGTCAAAATTCAATCTTTTCTTTCCTCACTTGCTGAATTTCACAGACAAATCATCAGAAAGAAAAGGATTTTCGAGGATTCTTAAAGGGAACTGATACTGAAGACTATGAACAGATTTGACAGTATGTATATATAATACATATACATACATATATACGTATATATATATGTGTTGAACTGGTTTAAAAGAAGAGAGAGAGAGAGAGAGAGAGAGAGAGAGAGAGAGAGAGAGAGAGAGAGAGATGGCTTAAGAGAGAAGGCCACCTGCTCTCTTCCTCTACTTCTTCATCTATGAAATAGGCTCAAGTGCTTTAAGGAGATGAAAGAGAATAAAGAAGCCGTATTGGCAATCTTGTAAATACTTGATAATTGAGGGGTTAACTCTTCTTTCACTTTTTTCAACTTTCACCTTACTACCTTTGGGTTTATGTGTTCATACATTTTACTCCCTTTGAGTTCTCTTGTGTATTTCAATACATATTTTTAGTAGTTCACAAAAATTCAAAATGTCCGTACGAGGTTCACTTTATTCATAGAAATACTTGGTTTTAATGTGGTCATGAAATATTTAGTTCGATAGTATCTTTTGGGTTTGTCTTTTAGATGATAAAATATTAACATATCGCGTGTAACGCGTTTATATCTTGATTGATGCATATATATTTATTAATATTTAGTTCGATAGTATCTTTTGGGTTTGTCTTTTAGATGATAAAATATTAACATATCGTGTGTAACGCGTTTATATCTTGATTGATGCATATATATTTATTACTAGTCACTTAAATGATGTACCGGATAGTTGCATACTATGAGAATATCTTATCTTACGTAGTCAGATGATTGTTGCTGAAACTTTGTGTGATTTATATTTCATAAAAAACTAACGTTTCTTTATGCCCATACTTATAAAACTTATAAAGTTTGTTTGCATGCATACTTGTACAATTGGCTGACGTCTACATTACATATAAATATGCATATTTATGAAGGTAGCAGTTCACTAGGATTTCATCATGTGTGTAGCAAGCTTTTTTTTTATTTGGTAGTGGCCAACAACCTTTCAAATATTCCTATGCAATTTGGGAAATAGAAATTGTACTTGCCTAAGTTTCTATCATCATAACAAACTCTCATAATGATTGAACTAAATTATTCACTATTTGCCAAACAAACCTAATGGATTACCGAACAATATCAATGTCATGTTGCTTCACTCTGGCTAATAAACAATGTGCTCTATTTTTGTAGCCAGTTCATAATCATCATAACATGTTTCATAACTACTGTTTCTAATTGTAAATATTGGGCTAGCATGCGTTGAAGAGTTATTTACGGGTTGTCAAGATTTTTATCGAGGAACATTGTTGCATTGATGTATGATAAGAGATATCTCATAAATTACTGTTGTTGAATTGCATATGGAACTCCATGGTTCTAGATACATTTGCTATTTACTACATTCTGTAATTATTGATAAGTTATTTGGTGTGTTTTTTGTGATTTTATTGATAACGATTTGTCATCACGGTGACAAAAATAATGTTCAAAATATCTAATAAATAATATATGACAGAAATAATATTCAAAATATCTAATAGATAATATATACATATATGTCAAGAAATCTACAGAAACTGAAAGGAAGAGATTATTACAAAAGGGTAAATATTTGAACTTACACCTCTTTGGTTTCAACATTTTAAATAAATAAAATAAAATGCAATAATGCTTTAATATATTTGGCCTAAATGGTGGTTTACTGGGTACAACTGGTAAAGAAGAGCAATTCTGAGGGTATTTTATATCAACTTTTAGACTACATGGACCCATTATATCGACTGTTTGAAAACCTCAGGTTCTTACACCTTGTTTTCTTCTCCCCATTTGTTGAGTTTTTTTTTTTTTTTTTTAATTTTCAGTTTTATTAGAATATAATAATTTCTGGCAATCATACCTACAAAGATTCTTTTTTTTTTTTTCTAATTATTTAATGCCAAATGGAGACATTATAATTTACGTCAATATTTTATGTGATTTATAATTCATTCCAATTATATATATATATATATATATATATATATATATATATATATATATATATATATATATATATATATATATATATATATATATATATATATATATATATATATATATATATATATATCAAATGAGAATATTTTTTTCGTGAGAACCTGATAATTTTTTATTGATTTTTTTTTAAAAAAAAAGACTTAATACACTAAGTCGTTTATATCTAAGACTTTTTGTCAAAAAAAAAATTTTGAAAAAAATATGTATACACACAATGTGCACATGTGCACAAAATGTGAACATATATACATTTGCGAAAAAAAAATGCATTCGTGTACATTTCGTATATGCATATTTTTTTGACAAAATGTATTAAATATAAGCAATTTAGTGTATTGAGTCATTTCTTTTGAAAAAAAAATTCAGTCACGAAAAAATGGTTCTCATTTGATCTTGACTATATATATATATATATATATATATATATATATATATATATATATATATATATATATATATATATATATATATATATATATATATATATATATATATATATATATATATATATATATATATATATATATATATGTTCAAATAATAACAAACATGATAATAAATATAAGCCACACAATTTTATAAAAAACCCCTCCTGCCCCTCCATCGCCACCATCGTCAAACCTCCTACGCCTCCTCCACCACCACCACCACCCATCCCCACCACCTCCCCTACCCCTTTACCCCACCCACCAGTTAACCCCCACCCCTTTCACAAAAGGAATTTAACTTTTTTTTTTAAATTTTGTTTACCACCCACCAGCCACCCCCACCCCACTCCTAACCCCTACACCCTAAACCCCACCCACACCCAAAAAAACCTTTATTTTAGTTTTTTTTTAACTTTTTTTTACCACCCATCTCTTCTACACTCCAACCCCGCCCCACCCTACTTACCCACCTACCCTACCTCCCCCGACACCTAGAAAAACCTTTTTTAGTTTTTTTTTTTAAATTTACCACCCAACCTATCCTACCCAAACCACGTTCCTCCTACCTATTTTTTATTTTTATTTTTTACCACCACTCCCACTCGCCCCAACTACCATTCCACCCTAACCACCACCATTCCACCCTAACCACCAGCACCAACCCACCCCAACCACCCTCACCACGCTCACCATGACCACCATCATCCACCCACCTCACCTACATTTTTTTAATTTTTTTCACCTCCACCCCACCCCATCTACCCCTACACCTTATAAATTTTTAATTTTTTAATTTGTTATGCATATATTCACATGTGAATAATAGAGTTTAATGACATGTTACTAATTCAATCATATGAGAATATTTACATATGATAAGAAAAAATCTGTTACATGTATATTTCAAAGTGAATAATAGGGTTAATCGCATGTGTATATTCACATATGAATAATATGGTTTATCACATGTGAATAACTTTAACATATGTGAATAACAAGGTTGAATCACATGTGATTTAATACATATAATAAGAAAAATTAATAAAAAATAAAAATTTTGATGTGTGCATATTCACATGTGTATAACAGGTTTTAATCACATATGAATAAAATTGTCTAATAACATGTAAAAAACATGTTTTAATAGTATGCAAATAACATGGTTTAATCGCATGCGATTAAATACATATAATAAGAAAAAATATTAAGAAATAAAAAATTGTTATGTGTATATTCACATGTGAATAACAGGTTTTAATCACATGTGGATAATAGGGTTTAATCACATGTGTATAACTTAATCATATATGAATAACAATGTTTAATCACACGTGATTAAATACATATAATAAGAAATTATTTAAAAATAAAAAATTTGTTATGTATATATTCATATATGAATAACAAGTTTTAATCACATGTAAATAACAGGGTCTATAACATATAAATAACAGGTTTTAATCATATGCGAATAACAATGTTTAATCACATGTGATTAAATTTATATAATAAGAAAAATTATTAAAAAAATAAAAATTCGTTATATGCATATTCACATGTGAAAAACATGTTTTAATCGCATGTAAATATCTTAGTCATATTGGATTAATTACATATAATAAGAAAAATTATAAAAAAATAAAAATTGGTAGGGGTGGGTGGGTGGAGTAGGGCAGTGGTAGGTGGTAACAAAAACTTAAAAAAACTAATTTTTATGTAGGAAGGTAGGTTAGGGCAGAAGTGGATGATAAATTTATAAAACAGGGTTTGGGGTGGGTTGGGTGGGGCAAGGTGGGTGATATGAAATATTTAAAAAACTAAAAAAAAATGTTTTTTGGGTGGGTGATGGGGGTAAGTGGGTGTTGGTGGGTAGACTGAGATGGGAGTGTGTGGTAAAAACAACATTTAAAAAATTATGGGGGGGGGGGGTGGTATAAAATATTTTAAAAAAAATATGAAAAAGTAAATTTTTTAAAGAGGGGAGTGGGTGGGTGGGGCATGAGTGGGTGGTAAAAAAAATTTTGGGGTAGGGGGAGTGGGGTGGGGGTGGAGATATGGTAAGGGTGGGTGGTAATATTTTTTATAAAAAACTAAATAAAAGTTTTTTTAGGTGGGGGTGTGGGTGAATCGGGTGGGTGGGGTTGGGCAGGAGTGGGTGGTAAAAAAGTTAATTTGTATTGTAGGGTGTAGGGTGGGGTTGGGGTGCGGCGGGAGTGGGTGGTAAAATAATTAAATAATTTAATTTTTTTGGGTGGGGGGTGGTTGGGGTAGGGTGGGTGGGGATGGGTGAGGCGGGGATGGAGTTGTTGGATCTATATGCTCAATAATCATTGTAGAATGACGTTTGCCAATAACATATGATCCTATATGGTCACACCTTAAGCAAGTTGACACATTGAATATTTATTAGTAATACGATTATTAATAAATAATCAACTCTTGTATTTAATTAGGAGATAATTATTAATTCATGAAAATAATAAAATAAGACAGTAAAAACTAGTTATTATATCATATAGTATGATTTAATAAGTCATGTACAAGTTTTTGGACACTTTGGTTTCCACTAAACTTTCTAGTTATATGAGTACATCTAGTTTGGGAAACTAGATTATTTCTCTCTCTTGTTGGCCAATTAGTCAAAGGGATGGGGAGGTTGCTTGCCAACCTCCCTCTTACACAACTCATGCTTCTTACATGCCATCAGTTAACATTCATTAGATGTATGGGTCTTAGATGTTATATGTGTGTATATAAGAAAGTGTAAGACCAAAAAACTAACAAGTTTTCTCTCATTCCTTGATAAAAATCGTCCACCTCATTCTCTCCCCCCTATTGCATGTCTTATGAAGCCTTTTGCAAGTGTAAGTGGTGTGGAAGTGCTTCTTCTTTAATGCTTAATTGTGTTAAGCACTTTAAAGGCTTAAGAAGTCACAAATACAAAAGGGACTAGCATTTCTAGTGCCTTACTCTTGTTGGTGGATACATTATAGGGGAACTCTCATTTGGGTTCTCTTGCCATCTTCATCAACTCTCCAAAACCAAGTGGGATCAAAGTCTTCAAAGGTTGTCTTCTTTATATCCTATGGTTATCAAATAATCTTTTATATTATGTAATTGGATCCACTAAGTGGTTTTGTTAAAATTATCTTAAAATAATAGTTATTTAAAACTGCTTCCATTTGCCGCTTAAAATTGTTTTACGCAAAATGAACGTTTTTAGCTTATCAAAATCCATCTGGTGGGGTAAATAATTTAAAAAAATAATAATTTTGGATGGGGGTCGAGTGGGAGGGGGTATGGTGGGGTGGGTTGGTGTTGGTGGGTAGTGTAGAGGGGTAGGGAGGGCTGGGGTGGGTGGTGGTGGTTTGTGACGGGGTTGGTTAGTGTGGGTGACTGAAAGGGGACGGATGGGGCCTCTTTTAAAATTTTGTGTTCCAGATTTGTTCTCGCATTCTCGATTTAATAATTGTTCTCATATGAACCTACCTACCTACCTATATATATATATATATATATATATATAGGTTCAACATAGAACCAAATTATAATGGCTAACCATAGAACCATGTGAAAATTGTCAATGTTCACTTATGAACATGTTCATCTATGAACATGAAAATTACATATGTTCATAAATGAACATTGACGATTTTCACGTGGTTCTATGGTTAGCCAATATAATTTGGTTCTATGTTGAACCTATCCCTATATATATATATATATATATATATATATATATATATATATATATATATATATATATATATATATATATATCAATAAGAATATTCATAAACAATATCAATTTAACTGTGAAACAACTGAGTTATGTGGTATTTGCATTTTGGGGGACCTTTATGTAATATAGTGAAATTTTAGTTATGGGGAAGAGTTATAGGCAATATAGTCAAATTTTGGTTTTTAGGAGGGACCTGGTTGCAATTTAGTGGAAGACTTATGCCTTGAATTGGGAGAAAACCCCATACTATCCTAAAAACGTTTTGGAAGAAGAATGAGAGCATGTATGCGATTTTTCAGTAGCTTTGGGAAAGATCTATTCATATTGGTTAAGCAACAAGTTGCTACAATCAAATCCTTGAAGCTTTAAGATAAGGAGCCTCATCTTCTAGCTAGAAACCCATGTTTGGATGTTGAACTAAGTTTGAATTTGAGTTTATTGTTGGGGGAGAAGAATTCTATGATTCTAAATAGAATGGTTTGAGATTTATTCATTATTGATCCTTATTCAATCCATGAATAAGTGGAATCACTTGAAAATTGAATTTGAAACCATAAGAACCCTAGAAAATTGGGGGAAATGTTAAACCTTGCTATTCATGGGACTATTACATCAACATGTGTATATTAATGAAGTTTTGATTGTATCCTAATGATTCTAATCAATGGAAGAAGGTCATAAGCTATATAATGTCATTTGAGAGTTGGGAATTAGATATACCATTGTTGGATCTCATGGAATTGGAGTTTGAAACATCATGGAATGATTCCATTTATGATGGCCATTGGAAATGAGCCTTAATTGGGTTTAACAAAACATTGGTGTGATGATTGACTTAATTGGTGAAGACATCCATGTCTTAAGGATTGTATGGATTTAGGGACAATAACTTCTTATTGGATTAAAGTCATGAATATGGGGACAAGAAGCTCTTGGGTGCCACCGGCCCGCATGCGTAAACGGCCTTGGGCTACGCAACCCTTGCCCCTGTCCTGACCCATTTTTCTTGATTTTCTTGTGTTATGTGTTATTGCTAGGGCTTCGGATTCTAGTGCTTATGTAAACTCCTAAGGAACATTTAATCTAAGATTTACCTTATCTTATGAGACTATTATACTATTATTCGATGTAGAATGATACTGCTTTTCTTTTATTTAAGAGGAGAGCAGTTGGAACAGTTGTAAAGAAGAACCAAGTATCAAGCGTCTACTTGCTAGTAAGAGGTGAGTTTACCAGGAGTACATGTCATTACTATTACCACTTTTTTATGAATTATATCTATTTTCATGCATAAAATATATGTGCAATGTGTTTATATATGTACTAAATGTGCATAGCATGAAAATGTGTTTTTAAAGATGTTTCTTTTTTAAAAGGGTATGAAGTTAAAAAAATAGTTTCGGCATCCTATTTGTGCGTATGATATAGGAAATATGTCCAAGGTCTTCAAGTGTGGTAATATTTCTAATAATAGCAGAGTCCTATTTGGGTTGCCGTCACGACCTAGTAAAAACAATCAGTAGCAGAAACAATAGAGGAATGATCAGTTTATTAATTAATTAAGAAATTAATTAATCAGAAACTGGATAGAGAACTAATTGTGAAATTAATTTATAGAAATTAATTAAGGGATTTGATTGTAATTAATTAATAGATTAATTAATAGAACAAGTCCAGGGGGTGCGGCCGCCAAAAGGCTTCTAAGTTTAAAACCATAGGAGCCCATGCACTATAAGTAGAAGCCTTAGGGTGCAACCCTAAGGCATCCCCAACATCCTAAAAGTGCCGCCACCTCCTAGAAACCCTCCCCTCTCCTCTTTGTCGAAATCCTCTAACCCTCCAAATGGTTTCTGGATCGATTTCTTTAGCCTGAAGAATTTCTGTCAGCTTGTTCTTCTGGTGATCTTGGGTGTGAGTCATTAGAGGGATTATGGTTTGGATCCTTAACATCCAAACAAAAGGTATAAATCTAATTTATCTTATTGTTGATGCAACTGTTATGAACTTATGATCTTGATTATGAACATGGTATGATCCTGCTTAATAATCTGCTCAGTTTTTGGGATTTAATTTGTTTTATCTTCCGCTGTCTGATTGTTATATGTTAATATGTAAAAAAAATCCCAACAATGGTATCAGATCCATTGTTCTTAGCTTGCATGCACATTGGATTAGAAACTTGAATATGAATTTTTTTTCCTGCTAGAATTTTCGAAAATCATAGGTTGCTGCTAGAAAATCATGAAAATTGCATGTTATGAATTTTGTCTGATATGTGTTCCTGATAAGCTGTTCATCAAAATATTTGAAGGGTTTAGAACCCTCCTTAGGCTAGTTGGCGGCTAGGGTTTACCAACCCTAGCTTGCCTTGCAAGTTTCGTAACTTTCTTAGTTTCCTTAAGTAGCTTATTACCTAAACTGATTCCTTTTAATTTAAGTTGATTTATTTAATTGTTAAACTATTTTAATGAAATTAATGATAAACATAAATTTTAAATTGTTTAAAATTTTACCCTTAATATATTTAGAACTGTATCTATATATTATTAAAACTTAAATTAAAACAAAAACATTGGTCAAACCATGACTAGGCTCATCTAATTTAAATGTGTTTGAAGGTTTGAAAGAGAATTCTTATGAATTCTAATGAGGTCGATTTTTAAGTGACATGTGTTGTCTACCACCCTCACCGCATGTGACGTTTTACATAGTGGAATTACCGAAAGGGTTTGATAGGGCAATGTTTATCAATTAAAAAGTATTTAACTTAAAAGTATTAAAACAAAAGTCCCGTTTGAATTAAAATAAAATGTGAATCATATGCTACCCATGAAAAATGCACATTTTCTTAATGATCTATTGACGAAGCTGTGTGGTTAACCGACACGTCAATCTAGGTCATAGTTGAGAATGATGTGGCACTCGTGTTTCTTAAGCATATCTTAAGTCAGGGATCACGCGGTTTTTGCATGGTGTATTCACCATCTGATCCATGATCCACGACATCCCTGTCATGAATTTGAGATGAGCATAACCGAGATTAACATGACATTGACTTTGGTCAATGAATCTCATAGACCTAGGAATTTCATTGAGATTGAAATTGATAAAAGTATATCCACCTTAATGACCATTATGTTGTGATTACGACATCCCTCTTCACATCATAACTGGGAGATTTTGGATCCTAGCCTTGTTAAATGATCATTGGGTAATTGTTTAAAAGGTTAAAGATTAAACTAACTAAAATCTGATTTTATAGATGTCTGAAGCAAGTGTCAATTCTCATCCTTGTCCTCTGTCACTCGTCTCTGAAAGCTTTAGAAGTATCTGCTGGATATGGATAAGCTAACTAGTCTGAACTATCTGGACTGGCTTCACACTTGGAATCTTGTTCTAAAGTTCGAAGGCAAGTCGTATCTGATTGAGAGTCCCCTCCCCATTCTACCTAGGCATGGCACTACATAGGAACTTCGCGATGAGCATGATTTCCTGATTGATGAGTCCGAGGAAGTTCGTAGCCTCATGCTATTGACCATTGACTCCGAGATTCGTAGGGATTTCAAGTTTCTAGGTCCTTACGATTTAGCACGTCTGGTTGAGGAAAAGTTCTGAGAACCGGTTTAGCAAGAACGGATTAGGATCTTTAAAGAACTTGAAGGATGCATGCTAGAAGAAGGAAGTAGCGTCCGTCCGCATGTTCTCAAGATTGAGGGATACATTAGCAAGATATGTAGACTTGGTCACCCTATTGATCGAAAGTTGAGCACTAACATCATTCTCGACTCGCTGACCCACCTGTATGATCTGTTCATTCAGATGTACAGAAAGGGAAACCAGGATAAGTCAATCATGGAGATGCATTCGATGTTGACTCTATACGACTTGTTCGTAAAGATACATAGTTCCACTGATCCAACTACTTCGGGATTGAGTCCGGTCATGAGACATAACAAGAAATGGTCCAGGGAAACTGTTGGGCCAGTCCTGAGGTGTCTCAAACTGGGAATTCACAGGGTGGGACACAGTCACAAAAAGATTGGAAGATGCTCCAAAGCCAAACCGTTTGGTAACTCAGGTATATCTAAAACTCAAAAACTTCTGATCCTTAATTTCTTAATACAGGATGTGTTTCTCACATTTGCACTATATGCAGGGACTTAGTAGGATGCGAGACACTGATGCATAGGAGCTTATTCGGATCGTGACAGCACTGCTGCTATTACAGGATTGGGATCACGGGCTCATGCAATTTTGATGTTTAGTTAGATATTTGATTCTGTTATTAGCTAGAAGTTGCATATAACATCGTTTTACATATTTTACATTGTTTTGAGGATATTTATTTCGTTTTAATAAAAAAATAGCAATGTTTTTCTTTTATAAAAGGATTGGTTGTTTTATATCCTTACAATGTTGTATGAATGTGTTGATTGCATTAATAGTAATAATTTGAATGTTGATACATCAAAAGAGTATTGGATACATAATTGTGTTTGTATGATTGTTAGAATTAGAGTTAAACAAGAATTGCATCAACCAAATATCCAAGTGGACAGGACTTTGGAATCATTTGACTTAGAGTCACATGATGAATGCAATTCTTGAATAAATTAGAACAAGAACTGCATCACCAAAAATCCAATGGACAGGATTTTGGAATCATTTGACTTAGAGTCGTGTGATAAATGCAAAATCTTGATTAAATTAACAAAGTCATAATTCACATAGAGATGTGAAAATAATCGAGATTATAGGGCAATGTCCACACCGGTACTTGTGAAATTCCTAGATCTGCCAATGAACACAATTGGTTATACTTCATTATATTTGCCAATCGGTTTAACAAATATATCTTTGTTTATCAGAATAAATAGTAGTTAAAAGCTTTGAATTGTTTAAGGATTTCAAAGTGAAGTATAAAATCAACAAAGTTGAAATCT
The DNA here is from genome assembly GCA_023525715.1 of Cichorium intybus. Taxonomy (NCBI): domain Eukaryota; kingdom Viridiplantae; phylum Streptophyta; class Magnoliopsida; order Asterales; family Asteraceae; genus Cichorium; species Cichorium intybus. Next base: position 66,524,286 of record CM042009.1, on the reverse strand, counting down.
GAGTAAAATAAGGAAATGTGAAATCGTTTCACAGTTATCTCCTTCCACTGAACACTGTCGTGTTATATAAGGAGAAATCGAACATTGTTTGAAATGATTCGATCCTTGATGTATCAAGATACACTTCCAATTAGTTTCAAAGGGTTAGATATTCCGATCAGTTAGACCATAAAACCACAAATAACTTAAAACCACATCTTAGACTAAGTAGGTTGCACAGACACTATTTGAGATGTAAAGGTCTGGGGTCATGTAGTGTCCATCCAAACCTCATAACTAACCTGAACCTAATTGGTAGTGTCATTTCATTGGTCATCCCGCAAGTGCCTTCGATAATTATTTTACAAGTCACTCGAGAACAGATGTTTATATCTCGAGTGAAGAGTCTTTCTTTGGAAAGAGCTCACATCCTAAGGAACTAGTGGGAGTAAGGGCAATTCTGAAGAGATTCAAGGATTAACCAATGAAAGAACCTTTAGTCAACACTAGGACTTAACTAAGGATCAGATTCATGTTAAGAGAAGAACTTGACATACTTTCCTCCTCTTTGCAAGTCCAGTAGTATTTATCACCTTCATAATGTATTATGGTCTCATATTACTAAAAGGAGATACACTGATTAGTGGTAAACACTAAGTTGTTACAGATGAGTAATCCAACTACATGGAAGCATTAGTGAGCCCAGTTATCACCAAATAAGAAAGGGCGAGACTCAGTCTATGTATTAGTTTGACAGATCTTACATCTGGCCTAAAAAAACTAGCAGGAGTAATTGAATCTTCAAGTGAAAAACATAGATAAGAATGTACTAGCATTCAAAGCAAAATTGGTTGAGTAGGGCAATGCTCAGAATCAAGAAATTGATTCTGAGAAAAGCACTCTCATCAGAAGTTAAGAATGAATATGTAAAGACATTGTTTGTTGCAACTGCACTTCATGATTCATAACAAGATTGGATGGTCCGAACTGCTTTCCTTGAATGGAAAATATAAGGGTTGGGTGTAAGGCGCAACCAATAGGTTTTGAACATGCCAATATATCCGAGCAGTATGTACATAGCTCAAAAGATTCATCTAAAGAATCTAACAGGCACCTCGCAAGACAGGATCTTTACAAACATAAAATATGCCAAATGTTTAGATTTTGTGAAAGCATGAAAGAGTCCTATAATTATGTGAAATCTAGTGGGAGTATTATTGAAATCTTCCTATCAATGTATGTCTGTGACATACTGCTTATATGAAACATTTCTTATTGTTACAAAGTGTAATGACTTGACTTTATGAAATGATTCGCTATAAAGGGACTAAAGGAGATACAATATACACACGTGGTACAAGAATCTATATAGATAGATGAAAACGTCTGAAGGGACTTAGCCAAATTTCGAGTATGATATCGAAGAAATTCTGGATGCATGACTCTAAGAAAGGAGTTTTCTAAATCATGACACAAGATTAATAGTAAGTCAATCCTCTGACACTGAAAAAGTTCAGAACAAAATGAGTCATATCCCATGAGCTTCTACTATTGGATCGGTCATAAGTGTCATAAACTTATCCTGATAGTTTTAGGACAAACCTGGCAAAAGTCATTGGACGTATTGTTAAAGCACACATGAGAAAACAAAGAGTTATGTTTGGGGTGAATATCTTAATAATTTGAAAAGAGTTCCAAATCTAAAATAATTAAAAGGAGTTTAAGTATTAGCATCAACTGATGATACTAAAGATTTCATGGTTGAAGAGTTTCATCAGTATCTTGATAGTTGTCCTTAACATCATGAACACCTTGAAATCTTCTGGACACCAAGGGTGCAGGAACCCGAGGAACATGAGAAGTCAAAAATCAAACTCAAGGAATACCGCCATTTTTAGAGTTGAATTGGGAGAGAAAAGTAACATGACACATTGAGGTATCATTGAAAGAATGTCCGATCGGATTATCTACAATGATGTTGACACAAAGACAAAAATGAAGGTCATTTTAGGTACATAGACAAAATGAAGGCCATTTTGGGTATATAGATAAATAAAATCTTAAATATAAGTTTAATAGAACCAAGAAACATATAAACATTATTAAAATATATATGAATTGGTGATTATCACATGGAGACTTGGTAATTGCTTGGGGACAAGCAAGGCACACTCTCACTAGTATAGTGGTAGTCAGGGTGGATCCACAAGAGTTACGTGGTCAAGGTAGGCAACAGATTACCAATTGTAGTGTCACGCTACAACCAGGGGATCTAGTTTCTAACTTTTACCGAAAACAGTCCCGAAATCACAAAATCCAACAAATCCCAATTCAAGCATTAACTAAAAGCAAAACCAAAACTTAACCTAATTACTTACTGAATTCAGAAATGCAATTTAGAAACATAAGCAATCAAGATCAAGCCAAAACATCCAAACATTCCAAACTCATTCAAAAGCATAAAAACCGTAGAAAGAGCAATTAACAATAACCGAATGATTAACTATTAAAAACTCAGATCCAACTTGTCCAAAACAGTAAACAAAAGATTTCATAAACCTAAACCTAATGCTAATGGTTGTCAAACCCAATAACACTAGCCAAGCTACTAAAAACTACCAACTACTTGAAAATTAAAAGAGAACAATAAATACCAATTATGGTCGACTGAAAACTGAAACTTGGAGTCAAAGAAGCCTTGGGGGTCGTTCCTATGCCTGGTCTTTGCTACTGATTTCGACCTAGAACCCTCTATTTATAGTTTTGAAAAATAAAAGACCGCGTCGCTCATTAAGAATCCGCGGCGCGCGTACGAGATTATCCCTGTTTTTCGGCATTTGAATCTTCTCCACCGCCTCAATCATGACTCAGCGCGCCGCGCCCTTGTGCATACCCGCGGCGCATGTGTGAATTCGACTCTTTTGTCTTTTTCTTCAAACTTCTTCCATTTTGTACGCTTTTAGCCCCTGTTTACATCTTTTCTTTCCAAACAAGCACTGACACAAAAAGTGAGAATACCACATCATATATGATATAAATTCACCAAGAATAGGGCTCAACAACGACTAAAATACTTGATATTACTAGGTGTCGTCAGTAATAAGCTGAGTGTCTGCCATTTGCATAGTTTTAACACTGTGTTTCACTTTAGCATGTTTAGAACCTGCTTCCCGAGTATTAATTTACTCAAACTTCCATACTAGGTCGTACTCTTGGAAGGAAGTAGTGATTTAAGACTATCATGAGCGTCAGTAGACTGTCTATAGTGATTAGACATAGCATGGTGATTGCGACTAACCCTCATGAGTGCTTGATAGAGATTCAGGTATTGTAACAACCCATACCTAGATATTGCTTCATGGATTTAGTCACAAGTAATCTAGGATAATAATGTCTTTTATTCTTCAAACCAAGATGCATGAGGATCTGTTTTATGATTCGGTTGTACATCGGCTTACTCTAACACTGTCCGTAACTGGAGGTTATAAAGGGTATGACCGGGTATAACATGATGAAGTAGATAGAGACTATGTAGTCTAAGTTTATCTGTTCCTTCTTCCCTAACAAGGAGAAGCGGTATCCATGGGCCCCTCGATGATTTGATGTTGACACCAAAACGCTCCGCCGGGCTCTGATTAGATTGATGTGTTCGATTAAGTAGTCTGATTTGGTCATCATAAATCTCTATCAGGAAACAGAATTAGAACATTTGGGAATTGAACTTTATCCATGTCCCAGGTTCATAAAAGTATATATTGTAGAACGGAGGAATAATTGATCTCTTATCTATGGGCCGTCTCGTGATCGTATCCTTGATAAGAGTTTGGCAGTTGCATTGGATGTTACACTCTCTACTGATTATCTGAAAATATCAGACCACACAAAGTTGACGACATGTCCAAGTGGGAGACTGTTGGAAATATGTCCAAGGTCTTCAACTGTGGTGATATTTCTAATAATAGCAGGGTCCTATTTTGGTTTCCCTCACGACCTAGTAAAAACAATCAGTAGCAGAAACAATAGAGGAATGATCCGTTTATTAATTAATTAAGAAATTAATTGATCGGAAACTGGATCGAGAACTAATTGATAAATTAATTGTGAAATTAATTAAGGGATTAGATTGTAATTAATTAATAGATTAATTAATAGAATAAGTCTAGGGGGTGCGGCCGCCAAAAGGCTTCTAAGTTTGAAACCCTAGGAGCACATGCACTATAAATAGAAGCCTTATGGTGCAACTCTAAGGCATCCCCAACCTCCTAAGAGTGCTGCCACCTCCTAGAAACCCTCCCTCTCCTTTTTGTCGAAATCCTCTAACGCTCTAAAGGGTTTCTGGATCGATTTCTTCAGCCTGAAGAATTTCTATCTGCTTGTTCTTCTGGTGATCTTGGGTGTGAGTCATTAGAGGGATTCTGTTTTGGATCCTTAACATCCAAACAAAAGGTATGAATATAATTCATCTTATTGTTGATGCAAATGTTATGAACTTATGATCTTGATTATGAACATGATATGATACTACTTAATAATCTGCTCAGTTTTTGTGATTTAATCTGTTTTATATTTTGCTGCCTGATTGTTATATGTTAATATGTAAAAAATCCCAACAGAGGGAACCAATGACCTTTGAGATGAAACTAAATTAACTAAGATGACCCCCCCTAAAAAGGGAAATCACAGCTTTAATAGCTGCACTTTGAGATGAAACTAAAATGACTTTTCCCAGACGTATTGGGAATTTGCATGAGGGGAGTAGCTAACCCTCATGTGGACTAGTGTGATGGCTAGTAGCTCCTAGTTTGTGTTTGAAATAGTGTCCAAGGTCATTAACTATTGGTGATATTTCTAATAATAGCAGGGTCCTTTCGAGTTGCCCTCAGGGCCCATAAAAAAAAACTTGTGACAAAAATAAAATAGGAGAAATTAGTGTATTAATTTGTCATGTTATGATAAATTAAAAACTGATTAGTAATCAATTAGAAAATAATTTGGAAGAAATTAATTACATGAACTGTATGTTAATTAATTAAAGAGTTTAATTAAATAAAAACAGGGGGTGAAGTGTAAGGAGGCTCATAAGTTTGGAAACCCTAACTAGGCTTCCCTATAAATAGAGGGTTGGGATCAAACCTTAGGCACTCCTTTTGCCTCCTTATGAGCCACCAATTCCCCTCCTCCCCCATTTTGGCGAAATCACAAAACCTTCTAGGGGTTGTGATCTTTTGCCTCCTCCCTAGTGGAATCTCTGTCAATTTGTCCGTCTAGTGTTCTTGGGTGTGAATCAAAAGAGGGATTCCGGTTTGGATCCTTTATATCCAAACAAAGGTACGAATTTATGATTCATATTTTAAGTTGCAACAATTTCTATGAACAGTATGATCCTATTTAGGTTGCAAAGAGGGATTCGTATGGACTTATGATTTGATCTTGTTAATTCTTCCGCTGTGCAATATGTTTTGTTATTATGATCAATTCCCTTCGAAAGGACATGGAGATTACACGACCTCTAAGATGCTTGGTGAGCTAAAGAACATGTTTCAACAACATGCTGAGCTAGAACTCTATGACATAGTCAAAGCTTTCCTTGTATGAAAAATGGAGGAAAGTCAATCTATAAGAACTCATGTTTTAAAGATGAAAAACTACATTGGCCAGCTTGAGAGACTTGGGTCTCCCATGGGAGGTTTACAAGAATTGATATTGATTCTGAACATTTTACCCAAATACTAGTTCATTATGAACTATAATATAATAATTTAGGGGAATTTCATCTCGTTGTTGCATTTGATGTTGAAAACTATTGAGAAGAACATGCTTAATGCCCCCTCAGCCTCGTGATCTGAGAAGGCCAAGCAAGGAAGACTACTAGTGACAGGAAGAGAGGCAATGGAAAAAGTTTTTATGAAAAGAATGCATCTCATCCAATGTAACACCCTGAATTTTAGGACAAAATTTAAAAGTTTTAATAATAATAATAATAATAACAAATAGTAAAAACTTGAATTTTAGAACAAATTGATGTAACTTATATTTTTTCAAGAATGTGAGTTGGGGGGAAAATCCAATTATGGACTTTTTGACAAAATTTTGCCATTATGGTTAAAACAATCATTTGGTCGAACGTTAGTGATAAGATGACCATCCAAGGACCTAAGTGTCATAAGGGAGATTACCTTGGGCAATAAGAGTTATGAACTTGAAAACTAGCATTTAACTAGTAAGATTTTCCCAATAGTGAAAACCCTTGAATCTTGAGGGACTAGAAGGGACAATTTCTAGAATTCAGAAATTTAAGTGGGGAAGAACCCTATTTTATCCTATGGTGGCAATTTTGGGAGGAAGAGGAGAGATAAAACTCTTCGTTTCTTTGATTTTAAAGGATTTGTGAAGAACAATCAAGCCTCAACCTTTGGAATTGAGTTCTAGAGCAAGTTTTGGTAAGAATCCCATATTTTCTAATTGAAAAACCCATTTCATATGTTGGGTTGAGTTCAAATCTGAGGTTAGATATTGGGAGGGTTATCCCTATGATTCCAACTGATTGATTCTTGTTTTCTAACCGTCAAATGATCAATATCCAACTAATGGATATATAGAATAATCTATTATGGAGTTGTGTTCATATAACCCCTAGAATTGGTGATATTGGGGAAACCTTATATGAACCTTGAGCTAGTGGTGGGTTCAATGTCTCAAGGGTTGTATGAATCTAATTTTAACTATTTACAAGGAATTCCCATCTATGGAGGATGCCAATGTTGGAATATGATAGCATAATAACAACACAAGAGAAACAAAAAAAAAAGAGATTGTATTCCGCCATGGATCACAAAATCATGCATACTTTTGTAACTGTAAACTGAATATGGATCAAAATATACCTTTTAGATCTCAAATATGATCTTGTTAAGATGTCTAGAGCCCAAAGCAAAACTCCTCTAACAGAATCACACCCAAGACGACGATTCAACACCCGGTGATCAAGTATAAACCTTTGCTTGAAGTTTTAGCACGTTATCTTTCTGATATATGAAGAAAGCAGCCAAATACCGAGGGTGGGGAGGGCATGGACGAATTTAGGTTTTTTTTTGGATCTTGTACAACTCAAATCTAGGGTTGTATTTATAGTGCCCTTCATCTCAATCTCTTCCCTTGCGGATAAGGACTATTTGAAATTCAAACTGTTGATATTTTCACTTTAGTCCTTTATCCTATTTTAGTTTCTAATTAATATACATTTACTTTGATATATTAATAAACCTGGCCCCTTATGTTTATTTTCGATCTTTTTTGGCTAAATCGTCGCTTGCGTGTAACCCAAAAGGACCCTACTATATATAGTAATATTACGAACTTGTTATGACCATGGGCATATATGTAAGACCATGTTCCCGGAATGATTAAGCTTGGATTTTAAAGGAATTAAGTTTTGAGAAAAGTTGGAAAATGGAGTTAGCGTCGCTATATGGTGAAGATAACGATGCTATTGTTGGCCATTAGCGACGCTATGCTTGGCCATTAGCGACGCTACTGTGGTCGTGTTAGTGGGATGGCACGATCTATGGATAGCGACGCTATCATAAGGATAACGACGCTATCCTCGTTGTTTGGGCCAAAACCCTAGATTACAAGATTTGAGCCATATTTAAGGGCACAAAACCCTAAGTGGCCGTCATTTGTCACCCTTTAACTCCCAAAATCGTCTCCAAACCCTCTCTAGCCTACTTGGGGTGATATTTGGCTCATTTGATCATTTTAGAAGGTTTCTTGAAGAAGCAGAAGAGGCGGTATGGTGGTGATTGAAGGTGTTCTTCAAGAGTGAATCATCAAGAACTTCAGTTTTTGGAGCTTTGCGAGTAAAGTTCCTTCCTTTTTTGTTTGTTGAGTTGTCCTTGTTGATATGAAGGTTTTGAATGGATTTTTGGTCCGTTGGTTGTGTTTTATATGGACTTGAGTGAGAAAGGTTGGACCTTTATGTCATTTGGGTCTTCTTTGAGAGTTTTGAGCTGATCTTGGGAGTAAGCCAAGATCCCTTGAGGGTTTAAGCATGGATTATGTCTTATTTGGGACTTAAGTGTGAGATTTGACATGCATAAGGCATGCATGTCAAGAAAGTTTGGAATTTTATAGGATTTCAGACCTTTTGGATGAGTCCTTAGCTCCTGACTTAATGAAAGTGCTTAATGGAAATTTTTTGAAAGTTTCATAGATAGTGGCGCTATCTTGGGAAGATAGCGACGCTATCTGGTTGTTGACCTTCGACTTTGACTTTGACTTTGACGGTTGACTTTTTGAGCAGTTTGAATTTTGGTCAAACTTAAAGGTTTGGGGTACTGGTCTAAAATGTTTATCCTTTTTAGGGTTTAGGAAGTTCAAAGTGAAGTTTATCCTTATTAGGAGGTTCGCGTTGTTAGGATCTGAGGGCACGCGAGTGGAGTACTGTTCATCTTTGCGGATCAGATGAGTTTTCTCACGATACTATGGGTGATACTACATGTGTAAGTAGTTGTACTTCACAATGTGCAGTGTTGTATGCTTAGGATGAACGTGCCCTATCTATGTGTTCGTAGGATCAAGTAGGGACCCGCTGGGTCAATCTGAATGCTTAGGCTTCTATGATTGGTATGTGTATTTAGTATCAATACTAATAAAAGTGGTCGTCATGCGATGGCGGATCGGGGTAAGGTCGAGAGTCGTATAGATCGGGGTGAGCCCGAGAGTCCACGCATTTAGCCGACAACGGGCGGAACGGTATGAGCCTGTGAGTCCTAGTCGGGACAGATCAGGGCAAGCCCGAGAGCCAGGTCGTTTGGGGCAAGCCCGGAGACCACGACTAGAATGACTGTGCCTTATGTGATGGACCGTGTGGTATTTTGGGGACCTCACTAAGCTTTGTGCTTACTCTTTCACCCTAACTGTTTTTTAGGTATTTACTAGGTTGAGCTTGGAGCACGGCGTGACTGTATCACATCTGAACTTTTGGTATTCAAGTCTTCCGCTGGATAATGTTTGTAACTATTTTGTTAAACCTGGTTTTATATGTTTTTAAATATTGAGTTTGAATTGGATGGTTTCTATTTTTGCAACGCGTTTTATGTATTTGAACCGTTTTTAAAATAAAAATTTTATTACGGAATTTGAGACGTTACAATATAACCAACAGCCAAAAACCCCTTATTATTTAAATTTAGGGTTGGAAGTGGGAATTCCATAGTCATAGTTAATTTTAGTAAATTGGGACCAACAATGGAATGATTATCTTGTGTATGACCATTAGAATAAGTCCTCAACGGATTAAATGACTATATGAGTGTGATGATTGACTTGAGCTTGATAACCCTCCATGTTTCATTATGATGAAAACTAGAACTATGAAGCTCCTAATGGATTAAGTTATGAACTCATATGAAAGTCGGTTAGAAGGATGCCAATTTAACATTTAAACCTGTTTAATATCATGTATTGAGAGTTAGCATTAGATAAACATTTGTCGGGGTTACTTTGGTGCAAAAGATGCTTAAAATTGGGTTTACGACACGTTTCACGCGGCCCGCGTGAGGATTTATACCGAGCCCGCACGACTCGTGCATTTTGAAAAATCAGACAGAGCTTTCTGTTGTTATGTGCGACCTGCGTGGAGGACTCTTCATGGTTACGCGACCCGCGTCCCTGTCCCTAATCTTTTGTGACATTTTTTCCCTAAGTGTTGTTATGTATTGGGCTATGTTCTTAATATTCAAGTACTTATAATAGAGGACCCTTAACTTAGGAATTTCCCTAAACCTTGAACCTCTATTGTCCCTTTTCATAGAACAAGTATAATGAACCACTTCTTTGTCCATTATAGGAGGGAAGTGACTCGGTGCAAGCAACATTGAAGTGGACAACCCATGGATTACCTACTAGAAGTGAGTTAACCGGAGTACATGTCTTTAAACTTATATTTTACAAATTGTTTCATAAAATACTTTGCATGCATCCTATATGCTATGTGTCACATTACTTATATAGCCATGTACTTTGATAATATGTTTAAAAAGATGCCCTTTCAAAAGTTTGAAAATCCTAGAATGATTTCAAAAGCTAAAATGTTGTTGAACTTGCATCCTACATGGCATTGCATTGCATTATATGATGGGAGTCTTTGTGGTCATTCATATACATGGAATTTGACTTAAGATGCAAAGATAAACGATGTGTGGTTAGATTTCTAGACAATCACCACTTGCACGTGTAGAGGCTAGCTACCCCACGTGTGGTTCTTGTGTTGGGGTCACAAGTGCGTAGCTAAGATGGAAGGGTGAATAACTCCTTCAAACCACTAAAGTGAGGATGGACCTTATGAGATGACTTGGGATTCAAGGTTAGTTGGATGTGCATACTTCATACATACAACTTGTCTTTTTAATGAAATGTATTCTAATAAATGATGTTATTGATAAAAAATTTGATTAAGAAGACGTGGGGAAACTAAATTTCCTTTTTCACCTACCCTCATTGAGTTAACCCTGGGTTGACTCACTACGTATTTCGTTGCCTACCCTATTTTGACATGTACTCAGGTTAAAGGAATGGAGACTTAGGAGGCGGGGCATTTTGAAGGCCATGTTATGTGTGGTGCTTAAACATATGTTTTTTTAGCAAATTATGATTTACTCCTTGCAATTACTTAGCTAAATATTTTTAATATGTATTTGGGACCTAAAACTTTCAGCATATGATGATATTTTGAGTTGGTGGAATTATTATAAAATTTTAAATGATGGTTAAATGAGATACCCATAGCGAGGGATGTCACATCCAAAGAGAGCGAAAACCATGTGAGAGATGTTGATTTTTTTTTTGTAGTAAGAAAAGGCATTAGAATAGAAACTTCACACAATATTTATCAGAATTTAAGAAAGGCAAGGCTGGTGAGACCAACAACGCAAGTGTAATTATGTGATAAATAATTTTATCTTCTTACTTCTTGGGGATGACTTATGAAGTACTAACATCTGATGTTTTGTTTAGGATTAGAGAATAACTAAAACAAAGGAATGCTAAAGGTAAGTCGGAGTTGTTGATTGGATCATGACTTTACTGTTTTTTAATTTTGAATTAGTTTTCAGTGTATCTCATTATGTTTTTTTGGAACATGTTCATCTTCAGTTTTAGAGCCTATAATTTGGATGCCATGGGTATTTACGAATATGTCATTTCATTTTGGATTATAATATTGTATCTATATCATGTCCCTAATGTATAACTTGAATGAAATGAATACACTCAAACATGTTCAAAAAGTAATATGCCTGTAACATGAATTAAGTGAAAACTTGAAGCATGTTGATCTAGTTTGTAACCATCATGATATGAATCTATAAAAATGTCCTATTTAAAGGAAACTTTACAAAACCACATATTAGGGTTTTTCTATAAGTCACACATTTATATGAAGATGATCTAAGTACATCCAATACTATCGAGGATTGTGCTAAGATTTCCTACTAAGACTAATGCATGATATGCAAGTAAGTCTCAATAAAAACTATGATTGGATACCTAAAGTTGTCTATGTTTTCCATTTTAGTGTCATGATGGTTCCCTTTTTATATCATGATGGTTCCACTTATATGATTGGATACCTGAAATTGTCTATATTAGATATCATACAATTCTAGTTCGTACTTCATGGATCTACATTATTGAGTGAACCTTGTATATATGGTTATAAGGATTTATGTCCTTCAAAGTGAGTATATTTCTTGGTTTCTGAATGAACAAAGTTTCACCATTTGAGGTATGTCAATGTTGATCTAAAACATGAGAATTATAAAGTTTATTTCAAATATGGCAAGAAACTTCGGAGGAAAGCAAATATGTCAACATGGGAATCATTCCTTTAGTTGCTTGGAGTTTGAAGTTGGTAGGGACTAGGGGCGAATATAGCTTACAAGTAGGTTGTCAATGGAACTACTAAGTTTGGTGTCCAACCCTATTTATTAATTAAAATCTTTTAACTTTTATAACAAATAAAGTAAAGACATGCTCCCTCTCAATATGAGAGAATGACACCACAATAAAGGGAAATCTTTTGATATGAGAAATAAGATTTGGTTAAACACCATTGGCTTTCATTTTTAAACATATTGTAAACATCTTTTTTATTTATATAAGCCAAATTTATGGAAATCCTTTCGTCTAGCTGATTGGTTGAGGTACAAAACATTGTTTTTTAGAATTCTCCTGCTTTTTTTCTTTAAGGAAATCATGAGCATTTTTTCTTATAAATAATAAAATTATTTAAAACAAAGTAAACTAACCACCTTCCTATTTTACTTTTCTTTGAATGATCTAGTTAAAATTTCAAAAAATTTCCAATATTGGTAATATAGGTTTGTGTAGTCTGATTCTTGAACGAAAATCATAATGTTTTATGTGTTTGTGTGTGTGTGTGTGTATATATATATATATATATATATATATATATATATATATATATATATATATATATATATATATATATATATATATATATATATATATATATATATATATATATATGTGTGTGTGTGTGTGTGTGTGTGTGTGTGTGTGTGCACGCGTGCGCGTATGAATCTGTTAGTTTAATAAGTGTGACGCCAATGAAAAGATATTATGGATCCGCCACTGGTTGGGCCCCTTAATGAATGAATATGTTGGAGCGCATGACCACACCCACAAGAGTGTGTTTTACGATATTCATTTTCTGATAAAGGAAACCACACATTGAGCATGTTCGTTTTCAATCCATGAATAGAGCTCCATGGATGTCAAAATGAAGGGATATTTATACTATATGAAGCGTCAACCACCGACTAGTAGCCAAGGCTTTGTAGATGACAAGGCCATCACATATTTCTAGGAGCAATGTAATACATGAAGATGTTACTATCATGCGTATAGTTAGCTTCTATTTTTCTTTTCCACAAGTGGGAGTTTGTTGGAATTAATATGAAAAAAAATCAAACCTGCCAACTGTGGTGTTGTTCATCAGTGACCTGACGAATCACACACTTAAGAACATAAAATGAATAGATAATAATCAAAATTATAGTGTATATTTATTATTTACCAAATATTTAGAAATAAGAATTAAAAGTTAGTTTGTTATTTATTATGCAGTTAAAAAATAAAAAGTTATTATTTAATTAATTAATAAAAGATTTTTATTAATTAATTGGTTTCATTATTAAGAGTTAATAATAAAAGTGTTTTGGGGCTTTACTTATTTGACAAGGAAGGTTGAAAAACACATAATTATCATAAATAAAAAGGGCATTGACATGTTATTTTGTAAGAATGACTAGAAACTAGTAAAATCCTAATAGCTCCCATTCGAGAAATGCTAGCCACCATCTTTCTTTCTTTCTTTCTTTCTTGCTTCTCTCCCCGATGTGGTGTTAAGACATTGTTGATTTGATGAGTTAAACTGCTACTGCCACTGCAGCTGCTGTTCCAACTGATAGAGATCAGCGTGTGTTGCCGCCGATTACTTTTGTGAACCTACAAATGAAGAGTGTTAAGGAGCTGATTGCGTAATCCTTATATGTTAAGGATTACATGTAGATAAGTTACCTTATAACAAAATATCTGATTTGTAAGGGATTACATTTCCTATTTTGTCTAACTTGTTGGTTGAGCTAGGGTTTTCATATTCTGTTATAAGTATCGATGATCGTCTTTGTGTATCGATTATCAAATTGGAGTGTGTCTATAATCAGAGATTGTTCTATGATTATCTCCTCTGTGTAAAAACTATTCTAATCAATATATTTGGTTTCTAGATTCTCTTGTTTTCTTTCTTGTTGAATCGTTTTAGGGACCAACATGTGGTCCATAAGACAGTAAGTGAAGAAAGGGGAAAAGGACTTTGTTAGTTATAATGCACGGTGTGGTTGTGGGATGGCGCATGTTCAATAGTTGGATATGGGCGGCACCGCCAGCCCCGACAAGATCATTGCCCCACCTATGCGGGTTCAAGTTTGATGGTTGTGATCAGGATGGGTTTTGGGATGGTGAACCCACCCAAACCCACTCTTTTCTTAAAAAAACTGATTCTTCCAAAATTTACCCTCCTCCATTCTTTATAAATATCAGAGTAAATTATAGTTTTGGTCCCTGTGGTTGACAACTTTTTACACTCCAAGTCATCCTTTTGAAATCTCACGTTTCTGGTCCCTGTGGTGAGCAAAAACTTGTAGAGATAGTCCCTCCTGGGGTTACCGTCTGTATGGTTCCGTTAAATGCCAGTGAAAAGACCAAAATGCCCCTCCTTTTTTTCCTTTATTATTTGTAATTTTATAAAATTCAAGGACTAAAACTGCAATTAACAGAAACCTCTAAGCTAAATTAATGTATTTGGTTCTGGTGCGTAAAAGGGATACATAAAAGGGATATCGAAAAGGAAGAAAAGCGGGGGGGGGGGGGGGGATGTTCTTCGTGTTCGTAAAAATAAGAAGAATGAGGGGGTTTGTGAGGGTGCCGGTGCTACTGTCGGCCAGATGACGGCGGAAACCAGCGGTTGTGTAGTTTAGACGAAGACGACGATGTTGGAGGCCAGAGAAACAGCAATAGCAGCAAGAAGCTGCATAAATCGTGCCTATGGGCGCTGATGGTGTCGACGGAGTTCTCAACAGAGATGATCGTAATTTGGGCCAATTTAATTGGAAACTCAAATCCTGATTTGATTTACACTTCCACTTCCTACCTTTTGTCTCTCCATCGACATGCCTTGAATCAATGGCTCCTCCCATCAAAATCGATTGCAGTTCTATCACCATCTCCTGAAATCAACATCACCTGTCTACGAATTTTCATTCAAACGGAAAGAAAGGAACACAAATCTTTCCAATCAACAACGAATTGACTTACACAAATTGTGGGCTTTAATCGATTTATCTTATGCATGTATATTGTTCGATGAAATGTCTGCAAGAAACATAATCAGTTGTGAAGAGTTAAAACGGGCTCCTTTTCTTACCAATGTTGCTTCTTCTTTTCCCGCTCACAATAAGTATACGCTTCTACTCATATTTGATTCCGTGGATCGAATAGGATTTTCTGATTAACACAAACAATCAAAACATCACTGCCACCACCGAGCGTAATCGATTTTCATCCTCAACTACAACGAAATATTATGCATTCTCGCATTCTTCAAAACTTTTAAATCAATAAGAAATCCAGGTACGTAATCCAATTTGATTCTACCGTATTTCATTGTTAGGGTTTTGATTCGATGGCATCATTGTTGTTTAATGACATGAGCTACGTCTAAGTTATCAGTTATCAATTCTCTTTCTCAATATTGAGATTTATCCTCTCTCTCTCTCTAATTAAATATTGAATCCACACTTTTTTGGTTGTGACGGTTCACTATTGGCGAATTTGTTTGGCTGTTTCTGAGTTTTCCAACACTAATTAGAGGTTATTTATGGGCGCTGTGTGACATCCGCCTAAAATGGATTCGGGTCAACCCAACCCAATTGGAAATTTAATAAACCCTACTCGAAAACTTACTTGACGCTAATAGGATCAAAACCCATACAAATACGATATAAATTGACGTTAATAGCAATATAGCATAGTATAACGTTATAACTATAATCAAATTAAATTATGATACCATATTAAAATCAAATCTAAGTATGATGCTCTAATTAAATTAAAAGAATCAAACTTGAATGCTATAATTAAACTTCAAATCAAAGTAGATTGTTATAATCAAATAATAACCTATTTTTTTTATAAAACTCTATTTTTATAAACTCTACATCAAATTTTATAAAGTTTTTATATTAGTTAGTGTATTACATAGAGATGCTTGTGCTAGTGGGAAATTATGAAGACCACCAAAAGCCAAAAGTTATTCCCATGG